>JAOEGL010000003.1:95302243-96502243 GCA_034509955.1 Urosaurus nigricauda | reverse complement strand
CCAGATGGCCAGCCTATCACCTTCAGAGAACTCACAGGTACACAGGCCTCACCCATCACTACTAAAAAGTTTGAGAGAATTCCATCCACAGATGCAGGAGTGCAGACAGGTAGTGACAGTGAGGATGATAGGGGGTGCACAAAGGTCATAATTCCCAGGAGGACTCACAGAGTGAGAAGGCCACCTGACCGTTTTGTGGTGCAGAATGCCAGAGCATGCACTGTTGTGGCTGATGAGCCAGAGAGCTACCAGGAGCTTCTCACCTATCCCAGGGAAGAGCAGGAGAGATGGTTTGAGGCCATGGAGAGTGAGTTCTCGTCTGTGGTGAATAGGGAGGTATTTGAAGTGGTAGAAAGGCCAGAAGACCGGAAGGTCGTAGGTTGCAAGTGGGTGTTTAAGAGGAAGGAGATGCCAGATGGAACCCAAATATAAGGCCAGGTTGGTGGCTACAGGAATCTCTCAGCAGAAATTTGAGAGCTTTGATAAGACGTTTTCTCCAACTACAAAGCCAGAAAGTCTCAGGTTCGTATTAGCACTGGCTGCAAGGAAGGGCCAGATAGTAAGGCACTTGACTTCGAGACAGCTTACTTAAATGCACAGTTGGATGAGGAAGTGTACATGGAGCAAGCAGCAGGGTTTGATGATGCCAAGGAGGGCAAGGTGTACAAGCTCAGAAAAGCTCTTTATGGGCTTAAGCAGAGTGCACGCTGTTGGAACCCTGTATCCATGAGGAGCTGGTGAGGCTGGGAATACAAGTGCAACATAGCAGATGCTTGTGTGTACACAAAAGGAGGAGTCACACTTGTGATTTATGTAGATGACCTGTGTGTGGCTGCTCAGACTGAGCAGGAAGTTAAGGCTGTGCAGAAGGAGTTAGCAAGGAAGTTTGTGTTGAAGGACCTTGGAAACCTCAAGGCCTACCTCAGGACTGAGGTGGAAAGAACACAGGATGGTAAGATCTTGCTAAGTCAGACTAAAAAGATTTAGAAGCTGATGGAGAAGTGTGGTTCAGAGAGTGCCAAGGTGGTAAAGAGCCCCATGACTCCTGGCTATGCCAGTAGTGAGTCTGACAAAGTTTACAAATATCCAGATTTGTACAGATCGGTGATAGGCAGTTTGCTTTTTGTTGCCAATAACACCAGGCCAGACATTTCTTTTGCTGTAGGTGTCTAGAACAGGAGAGTCAGCAGTCTGAAGGTGGAGGACTGGACATCAGTGAAGAGGCTGCTCAGATACCTGAAAGGAAGCAAGGAATGGAAGCTAGTGCTGCAGGGATCTGAAGCACAGCTGGAGTGGGTTTTTTTTTTTTTTTTTGGACAGCTCTTTTGCCTCGGAGTTACATGAGAAAAGGTCTGTAACAGGTTTGCTGGTCAAGTATGCAGACAGTCCAGTTGTTTGGAGGAGCAGAAAGCAGAGCTGCATGGCACTGAGCACCTCAGAAGCTGACTGTGCTGCACTATCAGAGATGGCAGGAGAAGTGCAGTGGGTGAGGCAGTTGCTGGAGAACTTGGGTGAGAAGTTCACAGGCCCAACAGTTGTACACAAGGACTCACAGTCTTGTATTGCCATGTCTGAGGCAGAAAATCTGAAGAATAGGACCAAGCACATAGGGATGCAGTACCAGAATGTGAGGGAGTTGGTGCAGAACGTTGTTCTGAGTCTGGTCTACATTAGTACGGAGGACAGTGTAGCAGACATCCTTACAAAGGCCCTACAGATAGACAGAGACAAGAGGTTGTCAGTACAGTTGGGCATGGCCCCATGAGCGGAAGCTCAAAACCCAAGGTACTGTGTGGTATAGGAAGGTCCATGGGAACACAATCCATGACATCAGCCAAGTTTGTGCACACATTTGTACATTTTGGAGGGGCTTGTTGGGATAAAGAGTCCCAAAGAAAATGTACAATTTGTAATGGCCAGAAACATCAGCCAATCAGGTGCTGGCTGGGGGAATTTGAATATTCCATTGACACTTGGTCTTGACAGTTGGTTTTGACAGTTGGGCTGAGGATTCTGTTGGAGTCAGTTGACTGAGTGGCTTCTTCTGCTGATAGATGGTGGACTGTATAGATGTTTATAGATAGCTGTGTACATATTGTAACTTCTAAGAATAAAAGCCTCATCTGAGAGACCTTCGTCTACGGTGTCTCTTCAGTTATTCTGGAAGAGGAGAGGTACTTCTCCAACTCACAAGCTGCTGCCTACACTACAGTCGTTAAGGTGATCCTGGCGCCAAACGTAGCCATGGTACCTTATCACAGACTGCACTACAAATCCTAACAAGTGGGAGGGGAGGATCAGATTTTGGGGGTACCAAACTGCGGCCGGTACTTTTTAAAGTGTTCCATGATTGATTTACCTCCAGGTTTTTTTTTTCTGTTGCTGTGGAGTAAATGAAAGCCAGCCTGGTGTAGTGCTTTGAGTGTTGGACTATGACTCTGGGGAACAAGGTTCGAATCCCCAAACAGCCATAGAAACCTACTGGGTGATCTTGGACTAAGTACACCTTCTCAGCCTCATAGGAAGGCAAAGGCTGAACAAATCTTGGCAAGAAAATTCCTTAGGGTTGCCATAAGTCAGAAAGAACTTGAAGGCACACAACAACATGGAGTAAACATTTGTTCCATCCACTCATTTGTTGACTGATGCAGCATTAAATAATTTCTTCCTTTTTTATATGACAAAAGATTGTTCATTCTGATCTTACAGATTTGAAAATAAACTCATATTGAGAATGGCTTTGTTTTCTGCCTTAGCTTCCTGGTTCCCCTGGAAGACTGGCATTCCTTTATCACCCTTTGTTATAATTGCTTCCTTTATGGCCCAAAGTTAACAAACTGAAGGTTGTACTGCGTATGTACTGCGTATGGTGGAGTGTCTTTCTTTGGAGGTTTTTAAACAGAGGCTGGGTGGTTCTCTGCTAGGAGTATGTTGATTACATCTTCTTGCACAGCAGGTGCTTGGATTGGGGTGGGGCAACTGTGATCTCTTTTTGTTGAGAGGTGGAGAAAAAATGCAGTGATGTACAGACGAGCTGTGTCTAGTATGCACACATGCAGAGTTTATGTATGTAGACAGGACGCCTAGAAGGTCAGCAAAGAACCTGAGGTTCTGCAAAGGCCTCTGAGCTGCACAGCAAATTTCCTCTCATACACAGGAATGAATCTCTGGACAGCAAGGCTTCTCTTAACAAGAGGGCTTTTAAATCTTTGTTACAGAACTATACTCACCAACAAGATGTTTTGCCAACCAACCAACCGTAATAATCACCTCTGAGGCAGTTACTCTCTCTCTCTCTCTCTCTCACTGTGTGGCTCTGTGAGAGACTCTGAGAGACCATTCTAGAAACTTCTCACCCCTTATATATATAGTCTTGAGAGAAGTCATGTGCCAGCCTTACCACCAATGAGACTTGGCTGATGCAATACCTAGTAAGCATTGCACTGCTGGCTGACTTCACTCACAATGCTTGTTGCATCAGCCTTCCCATGATGCATAGCTTCAACAATGCAGACTCATGTAACTGTCACTAGAACTGTAATAACTTTTGTTTCCGCTCCACCTTTTTCTGTAAAAAAGACCATTAATGCTAGTCCATTACCTCCTTAGGGCCCCAATCTATAACCAACTGTTGGCATCTTAAAGTAATTTTACAAGTTCAGTACATGTTCTTTGTATAGCTGATAAAGAAAAATCCATATAGGTATTACAACATTGGTGGTGAGTGACATGTAGGTCCTAAATACCCTCAAGACATAAGATCATATCTGATCTTTGAAGCTAAGGAAGCTCAGCCCTGGTTAGTGGTTGGAGTGAAAACCAACAAATATGAAGTGCTGTGGGCTGTATTTCAAAGGGAGGAACTGGCAAAACCACGTCTGAGTATTTTTCGCTTAAGAAAATTGTATGAAATTCATCAGGTCACCATAAGGTGACAGGCAACTTGAAAGTACACACAAATACACAGAAGAAGTGACATATCCTAATACGCTACAAATATACCACTCAGTGGTACTTTGTAGGTGTAGCTTATCACCATAAAATCAATTCTTGTCATTTGAATGAATAATTAACCATGGAGTACAGATGGAAATGCTAGAGAAAATACTACTGATGTGAGAGAAATATTGTACCCTTCTTTGAAGACAAATGTTTATTTAATTATTTATTGTTTACATTTTTATTTCATCTTTCCTTCAATGCCCTTAGATATCAGAATGCATGGTTCTCATCAGTTTTATCCTCCTCACAACACATAGCCCTCTGAGATAGGTCAGTCTGAGCAAGGATAATTGGCCCAGGTCCACCCAGTGAGTTTCATGGATACTTGCACCTAGATTTCCGAAGTCCTAGTCTAACATCCAATCAATCTGTGCATGAAATAGAATGTATACAATTGTCCCTCCTTTCTTGCAGACTTGAGGTCTGCTGTCTTGAATATTGACGGAGGTGCAACCTCCATTATATTCCAATGGGGTGCACGCTCACAGGCACACACCCCATTCAAGCCTATGGGGCTTGAATATAGGAGAGCCTCCATTTTCGCGGGGCAGTCCAGAACAGATCCCCCATGAAAACTGTACTGCAACAAATATACACATAAATCACATTAATTCAATAGCAGTCATTGGCTAGTAAAATAGTTTAAAGAATTTTTCTGAGCAGCAGTGTTATTCCTCAGAAATGAAATACCATTTATTTATTTTTAAATTACATGTTGAATATTTATATCTTTGTCAAGTCAACTTTGACTTATGGCGACCCTATCAATTAGACCCTCCAAGTCTTCCTTCATCAATAGCCCTGCTCAAGTCTTGCCAACTCAGGGCCATGGTTTCTTTGAGACTGTCTGCCTGGAATATGCCTTTTACTTTAGCGATCATTATTGTCTGTTTTAATGAGTCATGTCTTCTAATGATATGGCCAAACTCAACAGTATTAGACTGAAAAGAGATGGCCCTAAAGGGACAGATTCATGCTGCACCTTTGTGTGCTAGATTGGAGCTGCGCCAACCGCATGTGGCAGCCCTGATCTGGCCTTTCCCAGCACAAAAAGGAGTGGCAGAGAGCAGAAAACCACTCCTTTTTGGCAGAAAGCCACTCCTTTTTGCACCGGGGAAAGGCTGCTCCTTTTGTTGCTGCAGCAGCTCTTCTCCACTCCTGTGGTGTGCGGCATCTAATTGCTGCGCCACAGGAGTGTTCCCATGCTGCCCACCATCTGGTTGGGCAGGTGGTGTAAGTCTGGCTTGGTTGCAGAGTCTGGGTGTGTGGCGTGCAGTCTTCATGCTCCCACAATACCCCAAGCTGGCTCTTACTGCCAGTTTGTTTAGTCATTTTGGCTTCTAGGGATGCTTCACTAAATTCCAACAATTCACACAATACAAGGCCCTAGAAAAGATTAGAGGAGAAACAATGGTGGAAATGGGGAAGAAAACATTTTTCTCTTCTTCATTTACAGGAAAATGAAGTTATATGACACATAAAATTTAAAATATACCCCTTAATAAAAAGAAATCGTTTTTTCTGTGATCCCTGTCTTAGAGGTAACAACAGCAACACACTTCAGGTGACATTTACAGCTGTTAAAAACTGAAAGCTAATTCTGCAATACAGAGGTTTGTTTACAATTTTGTGGTTGTGTGCTTATGGTGGGCCTATCATGTTATTTTCTTGCCAAGATTTGTTCAAAAAGGGTTTGCCTTTGCCTTCCTCTGAGGCTGAGAGTGTGTGACTTGCTGAAGATCACCACATCGGTTTCTATGGTTGAGTGGGGATTCGAATGCTGGAGACCAGTGTCATAGTCTAGTGCTCAAATAACTATACCACACTGATTCTCTTATTTATAAGTTCATATATCTTGTTTTTCATTAGGAATAGTTGAGAATATTTTGTTTCTCAAATCTGATGAGATTAACGCCGGCCCCTTCACACATTTTATTACTAGCTCTTTGGACCAGTTAATTTATCCTCGATCCTCCAAACACTCTACAGTGAAGTACCTTTATAAATCTGAATTATTTTGGCAGTAACATTTTGCATATTATTCAAAAAAGCATCAGTATCATTTCTAAAGCATTTTTGTGGAATGTTGAATTAAAGAAATATCATAAAAATCAGACAGTTATTCATGCCTTGAAAATGTGTTATGAGATGAAAATAGATTTGAAGGTTTTTCAAAATATACCAGGCTATATCTGCTCTGTGCTTCTAGAATGATCAAGTGATGACAAGCAAGCAAATAGGTGAGAATTCTGAGTTTACTCCTTTCTTTCCCTTTGAAAGTTTGTGCACAAAATTACAACTGCTCATGATGTGTCAATTTAATGTACAGAAGACAAGCTGAGGAACAACCTGGAGGATAGAGATGATTATAAAGAAGAAAATATGATAGTCCAAACCTATCTCTGAACATTATTACACAGGGAGAAGAAGTTTAGTATGAGCAGCCTTTGGTAGATAGTGTATATTTTTTCATTCTGCACTCTTGAACACATGCTGTGTAGAACCTAGTATTTTTAGTGTCATTTTAGTGCCATTTGGGCTGAGACTCAAGTGCATTATCTATCAGTGGGTCATTCTGAGAAGAGAAGCTGATATTATGATTGAGCTGTGAGCTTACACTGCAGTAGGGCTTATTAATTCACATTTTAGAGATATATTAAATAGAGTGCAGTAGCTTGGATATATTTGCTCTCTCCCGTGTCTATAATTTGTACAGGTAGTGAGTGGGATGCAAATAGAACTGGAGACTCCTCAAATGATCATTCTGTCTCCTTTTATGAAATTTTCTTTCAGCTCTGAAGAGTAAGGAATGTATTTCTTCCCTAGCTTTGTTAAGGGAGTTGGAAAAAATATATATAATCTTGACAAGTTAACCATCAGTGTGACAGTGACAATTTGTTTTATTTTGTTCTGTGGTCGTTCATCATTAAGAATGTTCTGTTGCTTCATTGTATATTAGACAAACTTGTAGTTACAATTCAAATTAACTTTTTAATTAGTGAGTAAATTCTTTTCCTTTGAGGCAGCTACATGTGAATACAACTGTGCTGCCTGAATGTTCTTTTCTGTCATCTAGTATGTCTGTTGATTTGGTTGTTTTGTTTTGTTTTTACAGATTATCACACAGTGGGCTCATTCCTACTTACATTTAAACTGGTGTGTGATTCACCTTCGCTCCATGTATGTAAATCGATTTCAAAAGCCCCGCCATTCCCACTATGAAAGTGGATCTTTTCATTATCCCCTTGTAATTGCTTCTTTTTTTGGCATGATTTTCATCTCCACTAGCTTGCACTGCTTCAAAATGCATGTCAATCATCTGTCTGTCATCAGTGATGTAAGCGGCAGCCTGGGCAGCCCGCCTTGAGAAATATATATATATATAGTTGATAGATTTGATTGTATGATTTTGCAATCACTTGCAATCAGTGAAGCAAGTGGTTGCAAAACCTATCAATGGAATGCTCTATCAAAAATTTTTAGAATTTTTTTAGAATTTTTTTTTTAGAAAAATTGCAAGTAGTTGCAAAATCAATCAATCAAATCTTCTATCAATTTTATATTTTTTAAAAAAAAAAATCATGTACCCATAGGTCACACCATAAGCACAAAGACAGCATTGGGGGGGGGGGGGGGGGATGGTGGATCTACCAAAAGCTGAAGTCCCTTCCCTCCAGAATGATGCAATTCAGATCCATCATTCTCACTTGTTGAACACACTTCAGAATCAATTCTTTTCAAAAGAATCACTAGGAAACTAGTGTGTGGAAAAACTGTTTGTTTGTTTGTTTGTTGCATTTGCCTCGCTTTTTGCCACAGAAATCGATCAAGGTAGGAATGGAACCGGCTTCAAATGGGAATGATGATCATATCGCTTTAAATCATAGTGGGAACATGCCCAGTAACATGCAACCTGTTTTCTTCAAATGATTCTGCTGGTGCTGCTGAATGCTAAGAATTTCTGAATCAGAGAATGCAAGAGGCAGTGGAGAAGGAATTGAAACTATTAATCAGGATTCACTGAAAAGACATTTCATGTTTTTCTTGTCATGAAGATATCCAACCCAAACTATGTGAAACAAAAATTTGGTACTGTCATAATTTCACACACCATCAAAAGCAATTTCATACATTAACTCTGCAATATATGACTTTCTGGCACAGGCACATGGACACCAGAATAACAGGTACCTATCTCAGAATAGCAGTAGATGAGTAAAATGTGGTGCTAGCTGGAATTATAGAGAACTGACAAACCAAAAGTTGTGCTAAATTATGTGCAAGATTTTCTCTACTTAGACATGCAAACACAATGTGTAGCAGCAGGACCCATGAACTGTAGAAATTTGGCAATAGGACTAGCATCATCCATTCATGCTTCTTCATGTACATAATGAATAAAGGAAAGAGGGTATGTTTGTACATCAGATGGTCTTTAAGACTTATTGTCACTATGTGCCATTAAGGAGGTTTCACCTTGGGGCAACCCTATGAATGAGAGCCCTCCAAGAGATCCTGTTATGACCTTCTTGGGCTTTGGAAACTTAGAACCATAGTACCTTATATTCAGTTAATCCATCTGCAATGTGGTCTTCATCTTTTTCTTCAACTTGGACATTTGCCCAGCATTATTGTTTTTTATCATGCCATTGACTGAGTTATTGATGCTAGGACTGTACAGAGATTACGAGTACAGAAAGAAAGAAAAAAGTATGATATGTTGTGCCCCCCTTTTTTTCTCTCTCACTTTGTGGGGTGTGTTTGTGTGTGTGTGTGAGTGTGTGTAAAATCAAAGTTTTGATACATCACTGTGTGAAGTGTTCCTATTTGGATGGAGAAAAGGAAAGGGGAAACATGAGTTTACATACTGTGGCTCTGTAATCTGACTACAGTCCTTGAAAAATACACAATAACCTTTGAGAAAGAGACGTAAAAATCCATGGTAAATTGTGACCCAGCAAAATTATTATTAAAAAGTAGAGTATCCTCTTGATCATCTGAGTACAGAGCATGTAGCTATACAAAGCTATGTGTTCTATACTCAGATATTATAAAAAGATATTATAGCAGCTTAGGGCTGATTTAGATTGGCAAAGAGAGGTGTGTTGATGCCTGTATGAAATCCTAGCCTTTAGATGAGAAAAAGGGAAAGTGTGTCATGAAAACGCCATTTTGGCGTTTTAAGGGAGAAGCAGCGCCTTTAAAAAGGTGCTGGTTTTCCCAGCTTCTTTTTTAAAAACTGTGCAACAGCGCAGCTCCATCTAAAGGCTAAGGTGTAGTTGCGCAGTTAAAGGGGGCGCTGTATCTTTAAAGCGCCCATTTAAAGGCAATGATACAGGTGCGGATCATAATGGATTGTGGGTTGGGAGCACGCGTGGTGTGGAGTTCACTTCTAATTAAAACGCTCAATGCCCTGCAGGTGTAAAAGCTGGGGTTTAACTGCGCAGTTTTTTAAAGCTCCCAGACCCTAGCTCCAGCCCTAATCCAAACCCTAGACATGCGCAGTAGCGCGTCTGGGATGCTGTAAGTTTTGGTGGCGGATGTTTTGCCAGATGCAAGTGATAAGGGGAAACTTTCACTATTCCCATGACCCCCACACATATTCCAGCGCCATTTTCCCCTTTTCCTTGTCCAGCTCCACAGGTCCTTGGGACACTGCTGCCGCGGCTGTGCTTTGGCACTTGGCAGAATGGGACAGGGTTCTACCAGCGCCCCGAAAAAAGGGAGAGGGATTTCTTGGTCTCATGCAGAGACCTCAGACCTCATTTCTATCTGGTCTCAGCCCTATATTTTGGGCAAACTGGATTCCACCTGCCTGAATGCAGACACATATCAGGAGGTGGCCAAAGCCATGCAGGCCAAGGGCCACCGGCGCAATTGGGAAGAGTGTTGCCGAAAGTGCAAGAGTTTAAAGGCACAATACAAACAATATAGAGACAAGAAGGCAAAGGGTACCCAGGGTGGCACCCATCCTCCCTTCTACAAAGAGCTCCATGCCTTCATTGACAAGGATGGGAAGATAAGACTCAACAGACTGTCCACCAGCAGACAGGTTGTGAGGGTCCCAGCTGGCCAGCCTGCTAGGGCAGAACCTATGGATGACACCCCGGACCAAGAGCCAGAGCCAGAGCCAGAGCTGGAATGTGGCCAGGAACTCCTGCTGCCTTCTCAAGGTAAGATGTACCTGGGCTCCTGGGGGAAAGGGATGCAGGGAACTAAGGGAAGATGTGGCAACAGGGTGGGCATAGGGCACAAATGACTCTGTCCCCTTGTCATGCAGAGGAATGGGAGCATTCCCCTGACTCAGATGAGACATCCTTCAGTCAGCAAGCCATGGACATAGAGGTCCTGAGAGAAAGAGCCCGTGCTCTGCAGGTGGGATCTACGTCTTCCACAAGCAGGCCAACTTCTCGTGCAAGCACTACATCTGCCAGCCTCAGTAACCACCGTGATCGGTCGCCTGTGAGACAGAGCAGTTTAAGAGAGAGCGATGACAGTGAGGGGCCGGAGACTGTGCACGGTAAGACCTGTGTGTGGCATGGGAAGGGGGAAAAAAATTCCATAGTGGCCCAGTTGCAGCAGAGGAACACAGATACTTGCGAGGGTTTATGTTGGCATGATGGCATGTTTTGGGTGGGGGCTGCAACGTTGATGCTTTAGGATCTTCTTTCCATGACTGTGATGTGTATGTGTGTAGTGCTTCTCCACAAGTCTGCCTTGTCTATATCTTTCCCCAAGGTCCCATTTAGGGTGTTTTGGCTGAGAGTTCCTGCATGTCACAATGGGGTTGGATTGGATGACCTCTGGAGTATGTGCTAAATCTACGTTTTTGTTTCTCTATGGTGCTTCGTCCTTTAGAAGGAGGAAAAGGTGCAGCAAGAGAATCTTCAGAAGGAGAAGAAGCCCCAGCCAATACCATAGCTGCAATGCCGCCTGAGGAATGCCTCGCTGCCATGAAGAAGAAACACCTGCGTCGCTCAGCAGCAGCAACAACTGCCAGGGCTATTGATCACCTCATTAGTTCCAGCTCAGAGCACATGACAGCACTCCTGCAACAGGGAGACCGTGCCTATCAGCGGAGGGAGAAGGAGGCAGAGTCACGCAGGGCATTTCAAGAGAGAGTACTCCAGCATCAGGAGAGGGCACTTCAGCATCAGGAGAGGGCACTTCAGCAGCAGGAAGTAGCAATCCAGGAGCAGAGGCGACTCACTTCTGTTTTTGAAGTGCAGACTGGTCTGCTGGGGCAGATAGTGGACCTCATCAGAGCAGGCCAGGGTGGCAAGGGTGGCATAGGGTGTCCCCTAAAGTACCCATCTCCCGTCCAAAGGGTCTGCTTTCCCTCCCAGCACTTCCTTTCCCACCAGCCACCACATCACAGCCACCTCACTAACTCCCTATGGCAGTGATGTTCAAACTGCACTGTTGATGAGATGTAGGACTCAGGCTTCTGGGAGCTGAAGTGCAACATCTCTTCAAAAGCACATTTTGAACACCACTGTCCTACACCAAATCCAACCCCAACCAATGCTGCACCTGCGCAACATCACAGAAAACCTCCATTCATTCATAAAATAAAGAATTTCATTCATACAAATGTGCGAACGGTGTACCGGCGCAATTGCACAATTCAAAAAAGACATTTTTAAAAAACAAAACAAAACATTTTGTTTTATTATAAACTATTTACATGTGTACAAATTATTTACAAGGGAAGGGGAGGGTAAGGAAGGGGAACAGCAAACAAGGGAAAGGGAAGGAAAGGGAATGGAGGGAGGGGAAGCAGCTTCAGTGGGAAGGGGGAGTTGCAGCACCAGGAAGGACACGGAGGACTTCTTCCATCATGGACATCCTCCTCCTCTGGCCTTCCTCCAGTGCTGCAACCCTCCGAGACAGCAGACGACCTGTAGAGGACAAAATAAAAAAGAGAGAGAAAGAATGATTAGGAGGGGACAATGGAGCCAAACACCCAGTCCCACAGGCAAGGCGTATGGGCATCTTCCCGCCCCTCCCTGGTTGTTTGGCTATCTGCACTCACATGTCCGCCTGAGCTGCTGGACCTGAGGCAAGACCCAGAGCCAGGGCTTGGGGCCCCCTGTCCAGGCGGCGGCTCAGCTCAGGCTTCTCCAGATGTTCCGCGGCAGCAGCAGCATCCGGCGACGGAGAAGCTGCTAGAAAAGGGGGCAAAGGAGAGAAGTTAGCACAGTGACATGAAGGGAAGGGACAAGCCAAGAGTGTTGTGGAGGCTGCAGGCTTGCAACATCCACCCCCCCCACACACACACACACCCTTGGGCACTAACCTGCTGTCAGAGGAGCCCGTCCTCTAGGCGGAGGGCAGGCATGAGAGGGCCCTGCCTGTGCTGCATCCTCAGGGAGATCCCGAGCCTCTCCCTGAGGTGCAGCAGCGGGCGACCTCCTGCCGGGCTGTTCTGCCTGGTCAGGCACCCTCCGTCCTTGCCTGGGCCGCATGCCTACAAAGGAAGTGGAGGAAGGGCATGAGGACCCATGGAGGACATCAGGAAACAGTAGGGAAGGGTCAGTGGCATTGACACCATACAATGGGCCCCGACATACCTGGAGGACGGCGATCTTCCCACCGTGGCTCGCCACCCCTGACCCAGAGGTCCCGAAGCTGCTCGAAGTATGGAGGCCTCTTCCGGACCGGTGGATGCGGTCCAAAGTTCTCCAGGGTTTCAAAGAACCTTCACTTCAGTTCTTTAAATTTACTGCGACACTGAGAAAAGGTTCTTTGAAACCCTCATCGCTGGAGGGCTCTGGAGGCACCCATAAAAAAAGCCTTGTTTGGTTTACTGGAAGAGGCCATCACCCTCCGAGCAGCCTCCTCTGTGTTCAGGGACTCCAGGAAGACCTCCACCTCCTGATCCTGCCAGTAGGCTCTGCGGACTGGAGATCTCATCCTGGGAGCCATGATCACCGTCCTGGGAACAACACAGGGTGGCTGTGGTATTTATGGGAATCTGTGGGTGAGGGCAAGGTGGGCACAGATGGCTCCAGGCCAATGAAGTCCCCTCAAAGCTGCATTTTGAATTTTTCCCCCAATAGTTGCCTGTGGGCTTCAAATTGTTTCAATTGAATGGGCCATTAGGGAAGCCTGAATTTCAAGGGGATTGATACATTGTCAGAGTAAACGGTTGGCAGTTAGGGGCTTGTATCTTTTTCTGCCAGGAAATCTGGCGCCAGGCAAACTATGGATAACCTTTTGTGAGTGTGTTTCTGTGTGTCAAGCCAACAGGCACATGGTAAAGACTGCCTACACAGGAGACCATGAATGATGGGCACACACACACTGTGGCTGATAGGATACATTTATTGAAGTGCTGATATGCTTTGACACTACATTTGTGCTGTGACATTACAAATGGAGGACAAGTCCAAGTTCAAATCCTCCCTGTGTGAAAGAACTCTGCCAATGCCTTCCTCACAGCCTTCCCATCTTCCGTGCCAGTGTCATCTTGCGGCATAGGTGCCCCCAGAGTAGGCAATACAAAACGACGCCTGTACTGCAGCCCCTCATCCAAAACCTTTCCCTTGGTCTCGCAGATGTTGTGTAGGATGACACAGGAGGCGATGATGGGCACCACGTTCTCTTCTGCCACAATAAGTGGGCTAGTCAGGCACCTCCATCTAGCTTTCAGCCGGCCAAACGAGTGCTCCACCTTGACTCTGCACCTGTTCAACTTCTTATTGAAAAGCTTCTGCTTGACAGTCGTTGGTTTCTTGAAGGGTATCATTAGCCATTTCCTTAATGGATAGGCACTACCACCCAGCAAGAGGGGCCCAATTTGCTTGCCCCTGATGGTGATGGTGGGGTTGCCTGGCACAAAGATGCCAGCTTCCATAGTTTCAAAAATGACAGAATTTCTGACCACCCTGGTATCATGAGTTGATCCTTGCCATCCAAGCTCCACATCCACAAAGCGACCTGTGTGATCACATGTCCCTTGCAGGACAACAGAATAGGTCCCCTTTCTGTTCTGATCATTCCACCTCTGCCCCAGAGGTGGCACAATCAGACAGTGGCACCCATCCACAGCACCCACTACTTGTGGGAAACCAAGCTGACCGAAACCTTCCATGATCTGTAAGGGAAAAAAAGGGGGGGGGGGAGAAACAGGAGAATGAATGACAAATTGGGTACATCTACGCAGTTACACCACAAAACATCTTCCACATAAAGGATAGGGAAGTTTGACAATTTCTGCACCATTCCACCGTTCAGCTAGCGCAGTAGGTGGAAATATGTTTTGGGCAGTGCCTTACCTGCCGTGCATCTCCCAAGTAGACAGTCCGGGACAGCAGGAACTTCTCCATGGCCAAGGTGAACTCCACCATGATTTCCCCTGCAGTGGCAATGCCAACCCCAAAGAGCTCTGCTGTCACCTTGTAACTGGTTTTGTGGGCCAGCATGAAGATGCCAATGGCCACTCTCTCATCCACCGGGATGGCTTTCCTCATCACTGAGTTGGACCTCTCCAGTTCTGGACGGAGGATATCCACTATCCAATGAAAGATGGCACGGGGCAATCGGAAGTACTTCCTCCATCGCTCATCAGACCAGGTGCGTGTGACAAAGAGAGGCCACCAGTAGTGGCTTCTCTCCAGCATCCAATAGCGCCGTGTCCTCTTTTTCTCGGACATAGCAATAGCACCGCCAGATTCATACTGGTCAACCAGTGAGGCACCCACTACAGCTGTTCTCTCTGCTGCATCATCACTTTCCTCATCCACCTCTGCAGCTGTCATTTCAGTGGCTGGCATTTCTGTGTTCACTTGAACCATCCTGGCAGCATTAGCGGCGGCAAGGCCAGAAGCTTTGGCTATGGATTGAATGCTGATGAGAACGGATGGCCACAAAGAAGAGGAGGCATCCATGTTGGTGATGATGCCCACAATGACCCTGTGCTGACGAAGACCAACGTCATCGGGTCAATGGGCAGAAGTCCTCCTTTGTCTTCTTGCACATGCTCAGTCTGTGGCTGGTGTCAACCTCACTTGGGATTCCCCTTTAATTCTTTTACAACTGCGCAATTCGCAGCCTCAAACTTCGCAATTGCGCAGTTCGCAGCTGTCAAGAAAAAAAGAAAGGTTCTGCGCGGCTAAAAGCCGCGTTCCTTGCCGCCCATGTAGCTGCTCTGCCTGTGTTTGTAGCGTTCTGACAGCTTCCCATGTAGCTGCTGAGCCACAGAAAAGACTACAGATAAGTCATTCCCACACCCCTCAGTCTAGCTGCCCTGTACCTTTTAAATGCACACCTGGAGCTTGTAATGTAGCTGCTAAGCATTAAGGAAAAGGCAACTTCATGTCACACTTTCCTGCCAATCTAGAAAGCCCCTTAGATTAGAAAATAATAACTGACGGAAGATCAAGAAAATGGCCCAGAGTGAATATTATAGTTTACTATTTTTTGTACTTTGTGATTTTAGATTGTACACCATTGGCAGGTTTTATGTTGTTTTGATAACTCTGTAAAGCGCCGTGCAAAATTTACAGCATTATATAAATAAACACTAATAATAATAATAATAACAACAACAACAACAATAATAATAATGGCCTGATTCTGTAATAAAGCACACTACACTGTAGAGAAAGAAGCAAGTAGCAATAGTAGTAGCAGTAACAGTAAAAAGTGCAGGTTGAATATCCCAGAAAAGTTCCGTATTTTGGATTTTTAAAATTTAGTTTGGAATACCTATATTTGCATATACATAATAAGACATAATGAGAGTGGAACAAGACTGAGTATTTGTAAAATAGCAAGTGGTAGATTCCTGCCATTTCACAGGTCTTTGCATCTCTCTCCAGTTTTGCTCATACAGTACAGATACATACTATGCTGCTTCTAATGTAGTCCCAAAAGTCTGGGAATTTGGAGTACTTCAGATTTGAAGATTCTGGATAAGGGATACAGAATCTTTAGTTGTCTTCATGAATATTAACAAGCAGAACTGTTTAACATTGATTGTCACCATTTGGGGAATGCTGGTACCCATAAACAGCTATTGTTAAAGGTGGAGAGTCTCACACTCTAATGGTGATGCTCTGTGCAGTGAGTAATTGTAACTTGTATGGATAGAAAAATGATTTATTTGCTACAGAAAAATTGTTTTGTAACATCACCACAGTGAAAGTATGTCCGCTCTTGCTAAATTTCAAAGATGGAGGTGCCCTGGAAACCTTTAGTTAGACCAATTGCACCAAAACACGAGTGACACAGGGGAAAGGAGGGGAAAGTTGTAAATCTTTTAGAACATCATTTTTCCTCTTTGCATTTTTTTCATTGTTTGAGGTTTTTATTTTATCATCAGATTAAATTGTACTCCCCCTCCCTTGCACACTCCTCATCTACTTTAGATTAAGCTGTCCAGGTCATCAGACTGTATTGCAATAAGATCTTTGAGGATCTATGCCCTGTTCTTGTGCATTCCAATATGTTGAATTTGTCACTATTAAATCACTATTAAATCTCTTTTTTATTAGTTTTTCCCACTGTGCTATGGTCGGGTTATAAATAAATTTATTATTATTATTATAATTATTATTATTACACTTTCTCTGCATATGTGTCCCCTGTGGGGCACACAAATGAACAGAGAGCAGAGCTTAGAATGGTTACAATTAATATTTGCTTCTAAATAATTCCTTTTTGAAATAGGTAAAGTATACCTAAGGTACATTATAACTGTAACTTCATTGGGGATGATTTTATTCCTTTTGGTGGGGTAGCTATATTAGTTTGTTTTTATTTCTGTAGTTATAAGGTGCATGTGGCATCACTGCTTACATGTGTTTCTATCACAGATGATGGCTTCTTGCATCCTGGTGTTTGTTTTTTCAAAGTAGTTTAAGGTAATATTTTAAGTGACATTGAAATAACAAGAAACATTGTTGTTGTTGTTTTTTAAAAAATGGCAATATAACAAGTAAGAGGTCCTTGGAACTGTAACTCTTTACTTTTACAGTAACTTCCCAACACTGCCAGAAAGTCACAGACATTCTTTCCTTGCTACACAGTGTTTTGAGCCATTGCTCTCCTCCCTATGTTTTTTAACCTTCTAGCCTGAAGAAAATTGGTAAAGAACTTGATCACTTGCATGCTATTAAAAGCTATTTTAGCTTTTGTAAAGAATGAAATTCTAACACAAAGGGCTCAGAAATTATTGTATATAACCAAATAAATGAAAGGAATGTTCTATTGCATCATAAAAATTTCTCTCCAGTTTATCTCTTCATGAATGTGTATGTAGAGAGAGAGAGAGATTCATTGTATGTGGCTCTGTGAAAATATCTTCAAAAATGTGAAAGATCAAGTTCCACATACTGCTTATAAACTATGATAATTTGAAAAATTACCAGAACCATGAAAAACATTTTCTCCCTTTTAGCATTCTTCTCATTGTGATTATGTACAAGGTTAAATTATTATCCTGATTTTGGAAAGCATTGCTTAATAAAAACATTCTTTTTCAAAACAGGTCTCTTTAAAAGAATTTTAACTTAAAACGGCAGAATGATGATCCTTTTATATTTGCTCTTTTGTCTATGGCCAACAAGTATTGCTACGAACAACAGGATTTCAAAGCCCAACATTGTTCTATTCATGGCTGATGACCTTGGCATTGGAGACTTGGGATGCTATGGAAACACAACTCTAAGGTTTGGTACACTTCTGTTGATCTATAAAGCTGATATATTTAAACAATTTATCTAAAACCATTTGGCTTCCATGTCATTTTAGATTGCAATTCTACCACTTCCACCATTTCAACTCCCATAGAAAAATTATTCCAGTCTAAGGGATTGTGGAACAGTGCAATTACAAATGAGTGAAATTGAAAACTTGAGAAGTAAAACTGAAAAATTAAAAAAAAAAAAAAAACACCCTATGTTTAAAACCATAGGAAATGCTCACAGAATGTCTGGATTAGCATCAGGACCAGAGAACATTTTCAAATATTCCCTGATCTAGTCTCAAAGTAGGGCACTGTAGGAAATTAAAAGTGTGGCTAGACACAACTTATCAGGCTGCTTGTGACACTGACACCAAATATAGATTTTTAATTAATATTCTTCCTTTCTCCTGGAAAGGAACCCAACACAGCTCACAGATAAAATAGCTTAAAAACTTAACAAAAAAAATATATAAAAGCAATTAAAATCATCTCGCTGAAACCATATAAAATCACACAATACATACAAAATTTAAAAACAAAAAACAGAGCACACACCCCATATAAAAGCTTGCTATGGAGAGAGAGCACAGTAGAGAACATCTCGCCCAACCCCCCTCCCCTTCAGGTTGGATCCATATTATGTTTATCTATAAATGAATACCTTTATAAGGATTAGCTCCACAAGAAAGCTCTTGTCAGAATTTAGAAAAGTTGCCAGCATAGTTAACCAGTTGTGTAATTGTAGTCCTTCCAAAGTAATTTTTCCAAGCTTGACAAGGTGTCTTTCTACCTCCTTTCCTGTCTCTGTGTATGTATGGATTCCACCTATACAGACAGATTGATTTGATTAAAAAACCCAATGTATTAGCCTTACAGAGAAGAAAATAATCTGTTTTATTTATATCAATTAAATATATATATATATATATATATCATCCTCACCATACACAAAGACCTCTATTCAATGTGGTTTAGAAGAACATTTCAAAGTTATAGAAAGATTTCTTGTTTAAAAAAATGACAGCAAAGCTAAAAAGCAGGGTGCACTATTTCAAAGCATAAACTTCAGAACCAATTCAAAGATTCAGCAGTTCCTAGTATTTGAAAGTCTTCCAAAATAGATGAGCTTCACAGAATTGCCAGAAAGATAAGAGTTAGGTAAACCACAGACACAATGCAGTACTGAATGATTATGTTCTTATCTAGTCACATATGTTTCATGATCATCCTTGGCATATTAACAAGGATTGTGATCTGCTTATGGACTGCTCTCAGCCCCACACTGGCCATCTTACTGTGAGGTACCGAAAATGTGAATTCAGGGATCATGGATCTGTATGGAGATAGAAAATATGGAATAAAGTTTTAAAAAATATGGCAAATGCACATCTTGATGGTAATGTTTCTTTCATTTTACTATGCAGAAAACTTAGAATGAAATGATTAAATTACGTTTGCTCAGTTGACATAATGTTAGGTCATGATGTTACGTATTTAGTCAGTGAATACTTGAAAAAACAAAGATCCAGTTATTCATTTCATAATGTGATATTGTACTTCTCAAAGTAACAACCTTCATACCAAGTCCCAAAATGCTTACTCATAAATAATTTTATCCTTGGGCTTTCAAGAATGATTACACCAGTGATGGAGGTGAAATCAAAATGGGTAGTGGTGTCAGTTCTGTGCCACTTATTTGTTGGATGACTGAGAAGTGTCTTAGCTCCCAAAGTATTCTGGAGGAAATGACTTGGACAACCTATAGCTTGGACAAGTAATTAGTAAAGAGACACTTTAAATAATGCCTTGACTCTGAGAATTGCCCCTTTCCTTTTCTGCCATTGGAAACCAACATTTGTGATTACTCTAGTACCATTACATTAGAATGCTATCCAAATAGAATCCTGGACTACATTATTTACACAAGCTATAACTCTTTTTGTAAAAATTAGTAATAAAGAATTCTGAAGAATTCTATAGCTAATGTTGTTCATCACATACACTAGTGTGTGTGTTTAAATAGAAACATCTGATTGATTTAAGCTGGGTTTTACAAGTGTGCATTGATTTATGGTTTTGTGATTGAGAGCCTGACTGATTTAAAAACAAATGGTATATATTTACAAGGACCACCTAAAATGCCACAAAAGTGTGTAAGCATCTGAGTTTTTCTTAATCAGAAGAGTATCAGAAAAGTATGTCAACAATCAGCAGAACAGAAATGCAAAAAGTCTGGAAAGATGAAGAAGGTAGTCCTCATGAACAATGAGCAAGTAAAGCACCAAGCAGACTTCTCTGTGAATGCATTCCACTGATGGACTGTTGCTTTGAGAACATACCAAGGAAGATCAGGGACACTGAACCCGTGGATTAGCAATTACAATCTGGAAAAACAGAAGTGTCACTTTATCAACTACACTGAGATGTATTACATTTCTACTTAAATTAGCAAAATTTACAGTACAACCCCTATATTCATGGGGCTGTTAAACATGAATGTCTAGGGGGAAAAAGGGGGGGGGCTCTCTAAGCAGATAGAAGCTCTCCAGCGTGATTTTAGGGTCAACTTCCACCAGAAATATAGAAGTCTCCACTATCTGTGATTTCTCCATTCCCCATTATTTTTGCTATCAGCAGGGATGGAGGGGTTGTACTGCAATTATTTCTAAATCTGTATGGTTACATAGTATAAGGAAAACCTACACATACAGACAGATACCTGCACAAGAACTCCAACCATCACCCAGAACCAAAAAAAAAAAAGCACAATAAAAACACTGGTAGGCCAGGCAAAACACATCTGTGTACCCCATTTCTTGGAAGATGAATGGAAGCATCTAGACTGGGCTCTACAGGTGAATGGTTATTCCAGGTCAGACATCAGAAGGGCTGCCAGACCCAGAACAACCCAGAGGAGTGAAGACAAGCAACCATCCAAAGGGAAGGTATTTTTACCATACATCAATGGAGTCACAGACAGAATAGGGAAAGTGCTGAGGAAACACAACCTCCGAATGGTTTACAAACCGACCAAGAAAAACCAGCAAATGTTGTGCTCAGAGAAGGACAGGAGTCCTCTCACACCCACAGGAGTTTACTGCATACCATGCAGCTGCGGACAACTATACATAGGGACCACCAAACACAGTGTCCAAACACGAAGCAAGGAACATGAGAGCCACGCAAACTGGATCAGCAAGAAAAATCAACTGTAGCAGAACATGTTATAAACCATCCTGGGCATAAAATGCTATTTGAAAACACTGAAATTCTGGACCATGGCAACAACTATCAGGCCAGAATGCACAGGGAAGCCATTGAAATCCACAAACACCTGGAAAACCTCGACAGGAAAGAAGAAACTCTGAAAGTAAACTGAGTTTGGCTACCAGTCCTGCAGAAAAATCAGGACTCAACAAATGCAAATGACAAACCACTCAGGATCAGGGGCTTTCCCAGCACACAATGATCGGCAATTAAGTAGATGCTAATCCCCTTTGCATATCCTTCTACCCTGAGGCCCTGCCATCAACAACAGAACAGTACATAGATTAACATGGGAATCACTCCTCCCTACCCAGGGTCACACAGGATATATATATACCCATTCTCTTTCATGCCAGTATTCTCTGAAGGTTCCAGCCACAGATGCTGGTGAAATGTCAGGAATAAACTCTTTTAGAACATGGCCATGTAGCCCGAAAAACCCACAAAAACTATGGAACCCTTTGATTTCACAATCTTATCTGAGTTTTGATGTAAATTTTAAAGGAGCTATCTAACAATATTCTGGGGTTAGTATTTTTATTAACTCCTTCAAAGTTTGAAATAAAACCTGGAGCAGATTCACCACCTACCAACATGAAAGCTATCAGCCACCAGTGAATATATGCATTGGAAATTTGTATGAAAATCTGTGTGTCTCCTTTTGTGATTTGTAAATTTTTTACTGTATATACTCATGTATCCGTCTAAAAAATTTGATCAAAAAATTGACCCCAAAAACCTGAGTCAGCTTATCCATGGGTTAATTTAAGTACTGTACTTCACTGTTATATATACAAAAAGAAATCATCCATCTAACCTTTAGTGTGAGCACAAACAGTTATGCCTGCTGGAATTCTGTAAGTTTTTTCCTTTGCTTCATCCTTAACTCCTTTGTTGCATGCCCTTAAATTTTACCCTCGACTTATCCATGGGTCATATCAAAATCCACATTTGTCCTGAAAATCTGCTCTCAACTTATACATGAGATCAACTTATAGTTGAGTATATATGGTAGTTTATGATATATATGGTACCCAGCCCTCAATTTGTTTAAAGAATTAGAGGAATTAAGTGGCACTACAGTTTATGTCCCAAAGTGGCTGCCATCCTTGAGCTTGTTTTTTTCCATGTTCATAAGGAGATTCTGAGAGTTGTAGTCATAAAAATTAACTTTTTCCAAGGTCTGCCTGGGCCAATTCTCTTAAACAATTTGAGCCTATGTTTACATGATACATTTCACCCAATATTATCATAATTAATGCACAAGTGCATTAAATCTTCATCTGTTGACTTTGGCTACAGAATTTCTAGTTGCTGATTAAACTATGAAAGACTTTATGTAAGGCTTCAGTTGACCACAATTAGGTAAAACAAATCTCATTGATTTTAAAAGCCATAGGCACAGCTAACTATAACTGAGATCTCCAGTTCCATGACTTGGTTGCAGACAGAGCGTATGTATTGTACAAACCACACTGAATGTAATGGCCGCTTATTTAAAAAAAATACTGATCTCCTTTCTATATGCCATTAAAATTCAATCTGTTTTCTCCCTGTCAGAACTCCCAATATTGACACATTAGCTAAAAGAGGAATAAAGCTGACTCAACAGATAGCTGCCTCACCACTCTGCACGCCTAGCAGGGCAGCTTTCTTGACAGGCCGGTATCCTGTCAGATCAGGTAAAATATGTTATTACTTCTTCATTGTTCTTATGATTTGTAACTAAACTTACTTTTCGATATTTTTGAATATTCTTAATTATATTGACATAAGCACTTGTACTAAGTGATAATACACCCTGGTGCTTTCATAAACCAAGTAGGAAATCTGATCAGCCTCATAACCAGTTTTAATATTACATACATTATTCTCCTTTCTTAAGCCAAACTCATCAGCTTTAGCAGCCTGTGCCTTCTTACCTGCCTAAGGAAAAATGCATATACTGTTTTGAAACTTTAGTGAATTTGTTGGAAGAAAAAGCAAAAAAAAAATATTTCAAGAAAGAAAGGCAGGCAAGAAGGCAGACCAGACTAGACATAAGTGATATTTTACCCATCTCTGTTCTTTCATGCCAGGGCAGTATCAATTTTTCAGAGAAGTCTGTATTAATTTTTACAAGTAAGAATCATACTTTACCTTAAAGTGTTCTTTAAAATATGTATTAAAACAAATACAAAAGATATTTAAACTGGGAATTTAAACTGGGCGAAAGAAATGGTCAGGAAAAAGTGGCTTGAAGCTGCCTTTTCTGAAGCCACATTGAAACCCCACCAACCACACCGCCAGCTCCCAAGGCAGATGGAATGCTCATGTCATGACCATATGACATGGCTTGAAGCCAGAAAGAAGTGTAAAAAGCTGCTTCTTTTTTAAACTGTTTTTCTCTACATAAGGGCACTTCTCTGTTGGCTTCAAGGCATATGTCATCTAAATGCCACATCTTCAAGCCAGCCTGAAAGCACCTCTTTTTGCCTGTCTGTTTCACCCCAAAATTACTTCTAAGCATATATGCATAGGATTGCTGGGTTAGGTTCTGAACTGACACCTCAATGTAGATTATTTCCTTGTCACTGGTAGTGTATAAAATTATGGCTTTTATGTGAAATATAAAAACCAGTATTGGGTATAGCCAGTAATAAGTATTTTCTCTGTGTTGACTATCATCTTACTGTTTTATACAATGGGCAGAATAATTCTCCCAGCAACTGAGACCATGATGATGCAGCTTTGATGATAGAGGGAACAGTGCTTATAAGAAAATGAGGAAGGAATAGCCTGGCAAAAGGTTTAAGTAGAAGCAAGGGCATGCTTCATTTTTATTTTGAAACTCTTAACTATAATTTTTACCATCATTTATATGATGCCTTTGATTACATTATCTTGTAACCTCATAAGACTGGTCATTATTATCTCCACACTGAAAATGGGAAGGAAGTTGATAGTAACAGAAAATGGCTTGCCTAAAGCCATGCGATGGTTTCACAGCACATGTGAGATTTTATGTATTTATTTAAATTTGCCTATGGAATAACAATGCCATTTCAAGGTGGCTCAAATAATTAATAAAACTTCACAAAATCACAGCTGAAGTTCAGTTACTAGTATGATAAATAGGGCTTCTTTTTTTTTTAAAGCGTGTGATTGCTTCAGGCCCAATCCCGCACTCCCAGGGGCAGCGTGGAGCTGCTCTATTGGGGTGGTCTGTTTTTCCCCTAAGTTTTCTATTTGCAGCTTGCAAATCTTATTCTTCTTAAGATTTGCATGTGTTTTGTGTATAAAATGCTGTGCAGAAAATGCTGTTTTTTCTGTGCAGAAAATCCTGCTTTCTACACAAAATGAACATGTGTGAATTTTTCATAGAATAAATTCTGCATTGCAAAGATTCTCTTTAGGATTCTTCTCTTCAGGGTATTTGACACTAAAGAAATAGGCATTTTCACCATATTTAAAATGTTTTCAAATATGGTTCCCAACCCTATTCATAATTAATACAAATGAAGATGTTGGGCTAAATCTAGTTGCATAGAAATATGATAATGAAGAATACATTAAACCAATTCTTACCAAACAGCCACCTGACAGCCTTAAGAGAAGGCTATTGAGAGTAAATGTATCTCTAGAGCATCTTTTTCAAGCCCTGACCTACCTCATGTGGTTGCGAATTTCATGTTTGGTGTCCCACCACAAAAATGATATATTTGGTGTCTCTGTCTTATTTCCCCAGTTTTCAAAATAACCTTAACCAATGACCTTAAAGGTTCAAACTGGATACTTTCTGATTAATCACTTAGCCCTGGCACACATTCCTGTACATGTGTAGCACAATCCTGTCCCATTGAGTTGAATAGGGTATATTGCCAGGTACATGGGTATAGAATTGCAGTTTTGTCTGCTATTATACACCATGGAGAGAGGTGGGTCCAGGCTTTGTGGGTCCAGGAGTCAGTTTTTAGACTCTGGGGACTTCTATGAGATGCATCAGCACCAACAAAGAAACCAGTATTTACCTAGAAATCCGCTTCCAGTTTTGTAAATATATTTTGGGGCAGTAAAACAATTGAGGAGGTGAGCTCTACTTTGTTCTAAATTCAGATTACTGCAGGCAAATATTTCTGAGCATAGTAATTCTTACTGTTCTCCTCCTCCTACCTTTCTTATAGTTATGTGCCTGCAGGAGGACCAGGACCCCTAAAAAAAATCAATAGGAATTCATGGGTGGCACACAGACCATGTGTTTTCCATCCTTAACCCATTTTTATTAACTTTTCCTATTTTTTTTTAAAAAATGTTTTCTTTATATAAACAGAAAGGCAAGGAATGATCTGGCATAGCTGAAACGAAACATTCAATCAATATACCATCTATATTCCATGGCTAATCTGATAAAAACTGTTGTTCTAATGTTGTTTCATTATAAAGCGTCTATATTCTGTTAATGAAAACTGTTCTGCCTCATCTTCCAAAGTAGTTTTTGATTCTATTAGGAATGGCTAGCTTGCATCGTGTTGGAGTGTTCTTATTTTCTGCCTCTTCTGGTGGACTGCCTACTGAAGAAATAACATTTGCAAGACTTCTCCAGCAGGAGGGTTATACCACAGCTCTTATAGGTAAGATAGAACAAAATAGGCATGTTTGTTGTTGTTGTTGTTGTCGTCGTTGTCGTTGTCGTTGTTGTTATTTTATTTATATAGCACTGTAAATTTACACAGTGCTGTACATACAATCTTATAACTGGACGGATCCCTGCCCTCAGGCTTACAATCTAAAAGAGACAACACAAAAGAAGAAGGGAAAGGTGGTGGGAAGAGGATGAGGTCCAGTGGTTCTTCTCTCCCTCTGGGGCCTGGACCAAGGCAGTTCTGTTGGTTTTAGAAATGTATATTTTGCTTTTGAATGGTCTTCCATAAATGTTCACAGGCTAAAAATAGAATATTATAGTTTAAAATAAATTGGGCTGTTTTGCAAAGCACTGGATCAGAGTTGAATCGTGTGGTCAGTTTTATAGTTTTATACCTTCTCTGGAAAGCCACTGGAGTTGTTTTGACAATATCCTTCCTTGAACACTGACTAGAATGGGAATTGTAAGGTGGTGACAAATTGGTCACAAGGGACTTCCATACTTTAGGGGAAAAGGCAAAGGACATACCTGTTTGTTTTTTAATGCAGTGAAAAGTCTACAAGCCTACATCTGAATATCCACTTGAAATGATTGTATGGTTCTCTTCACTTAGGCAAATGGCATCTTGGGATAAACTGCCACAGCAATGATGACTACTGCCACCACCCATTAAATCATGGATTTAATTATTTCTATGGGTTCCCTGTGAACAATATCAGAGACTGCAAACCTGGGCATGGAAGTGTTTTTCAAAGAGGAATTAAAATGTACATTCCTACAATACTACAGATCACTGGGATTGCTTTAATCTCTGTGGAAGTTTTGCATTATATTGGTCTCCTCAGAATTTCTCACAGAATGCTGGGCTTCTTCTTCTTAATGGCTGCAGTGTTAATTGGAATCTTGCTGTTCTTCTTTTATAACTTTCGATATCTGAATTGCTTCTTGATGAGAAATCACAGTATTATCCAGCAACCCTGGAGCTACGAGAACCTAACTCAAAGAATTACAGAAGAAGCCAAAAGATTTATAAGAAGGTAGATATATTAATTTTAAAGGGATTGGAATTCCAATGTGATTGATTATTTATTGTATGTTGAATAGCTACCACTACCTTTATCCCACATCACAACAAATTAATGGAATGTCGGTTATCTTTGTAGTTAGCATAGATCTGCATCCTCTATGGCCAAATCTGAAATCAAATTAGGAGTAATTTTGATGCATCCTGAGGCAAAGCAGACTTCTTCCTGAAATCACCAGAAGTGAAGGAACATCATACATACAAACTTTGTATTTCCACCCGCAAAAAAGGGAGACCATTAGTGGGGGGAGGAGGGGGAATGTCTGAGTAACTGACAGATGTACTTTGTTATCATAACATATGTTTTATCTGCACTTTCCAGTCTGTGTTCTGTAAGATCATGAGTCTGATAAAACTGTTTTCCTGTCTTCCTTTGCTCAGCCCTCCCTGTGCTAGCAAGCAAGTAATGTTAGCAGGTCTGGAGTTGTGGTTCTATGTTGAGCTCTGTGTGGCTCATCAGATTCTGTTCATGCATAATTTCAGAACCTTTCTCATTCAGTGGTATCAGTTTTGCACTCAGGCTTTGTCAAATTGTTTCTTATATTTTCTTTTGGGTGCATTTCCATTGCATAAGATTCATTGCTTGATATATGTGAACTGCATTTGTACCAGTCTGAAAATATTGTTTATTATTTGAATAGCACATTCATTTTAATTTACAGGTGGTCAGTGTTGAAAAGATATTATCCCCATGTGCTAACTATTTTAATGAACACTCTATTCAGTGCATTTTATGGTTTCACTTTTCTGGAATTTTCTCAGTAGATATTTTTCCCCCTTAAAGGGCTTTAATTTATTTGGAGTTAAAAGCTATTGTTTCTTCAGCCCATTATTAACAAGCCTGGAATGATTGAGCAGTACTTTTCAGTTACAAACAATATCAAAATCCCATACCAAATCATGTTTGAATACCGTAATATGTAAGCTGTCCTGGGAGTAATAAATAATGCTTGTTAAGTATTTTTCTTGCTTAAAAAACTTGCAAAGATTTTTGATGCCTTCCAGATTATTTGATGTTTCATATGGTGAAAAATCACATTTTGTGCTATTCTATTTCAGGCACTGTTTAGCAGGCAAACAGTCCTGAAAATGTATAGGTAGAGTATGTTCACTTGGGTTGTCATCTTTTTTGAGCTGACATTTTGAGTTTATGGGACCTGAAATTAAATATTTTTTTTCTATGTTAAAAAATAATAGTGTGATTGAATACATGTCTTCTCATAAGTAAGTCCCATTCATTTCAATTATTCTTACACCCAAATAAATAAGTGTACATAAGTGTATAATCACAGTAATCTATCATGGAAATTGTTCTTTTTAATTGGAAGAAGGTTGTGTGGCTATATTTTTTTGACAACAGATATTTAGATTTGATAAATCATAGGAAGACATTTAGATTTGACAGATAATTTCAATTCCATCAATATCCCATAGATCAGATAGTCACTTTGGCCAATGTAAAGCAAATTTAAATACAACTGACTCTGAGCATGTATACTGGTACAAACTTAGAGCTGCAGCATCCCGTATCATTTTGGCCAATCTTCTGTGACGGACAGCCCTTTTGTAGTTCCCCTGTCAAAGGCTAGTAATTAATTTGATATTTGATATTAAAAGATCTCTGTTATCTCCTGCTTTGGTAAAGTGAGGAGCTATACATACGAGTGGCAAGATGGCGCCCCTTTATGCCTTGTATGAAGGCCGTAGCAACCGCACACCATGGCCTTCACAGAGAGCAAAAAGAAGCCCCGAAAAGAAGCCCAGAAGTGGTGCCATAGACACACTGGTGCACCATGATGATGCCCCTTCCACACAGCACCATTTGGGCGCTTCACCCAGTGTGCATCATCATTGACCATGCCGTGTGGATGGGCATGCACCATAATGGCAGTCTGGCAGCACGGTAAGGGCTTTGAACATGGGGACACTCAGCCCACACCGTGCACACAGGCTGGCACAAAGTGCCTGTCTGTACAGCCCCTAAATTTGATAACAGATCTTTTACTATCAAATATCAAATTAATTACCAGCCTTTGACAGGGGAACTACAAAAGGGCTGTCTGTTTCACCCCTCGGTCTATGAAAGTCTTACAACTTCTTGCACACAGTCAGCTTTAAAAGAACTACAAAATCCCCTTGAATGCTGTATAATTTCAGCTGCACCTCAAAGCTCAGGTCAAACAGAGGTGTCTGTGGTACTAGAAATCCCATGCCATCTCTTTGGTGCCCACCAGGGTCCTCTGCCCAAGAATTTAGAAAATCTTTGACAGATGCTTACTAGTTTTGTTCATTTTCTTTGCTGAGAGCATGGGCCCAGGTGAATAAACAGAGTAGGGTCAGCTGGGACTGGCAATGCCTCTCTAGGGTTTCAGGCAGGGGTTTTTCAACTAGGTTAAAACCAATCCTGAGCCTCTTCAGCTTCTGAAATCAAACAAGCTTGTATGCTTTCAAGGAGATATGTTGTTATAGGGAATAATCAACCCCATTAAGGTTCATGAATGGAATCTGTTAGTAGCGTGAACACAATGTTTGTTTGTTTTGATAGACTCAGCACTGAGTAGAATCTGGTATGCATTCTTAGAGTTTTGCAATTACTAAGCATTTCCACCGAGTTTATATAGAATTCTTCTAAAACTACATAGTGGCCTGGCAGCAACTGAGCAATAAAAGGCAATGAGAGTAATATAAACTCATCAATAATGTGAACACATAGTTTTCAAACTCTGTCACTCTTGTTCTTTGTACCACATACATTAATTTTAAGCTAGTTTCATTTATTTGACAAATTTGTCACAGTGTTTTAGAACATGGCTCAAAATGTTTTGAACATGTGCAACTTAACTTGAAGTCTCTAAAGAGCTTAAAATATACCATAGGTTATTTTTATTAAAAGAAGTCCAGAAACACCCCATGAAAGGTGTTTAAACATTAATGTACTATCTAGGCTGCTTAATACCTGTTTCCCACCCTCCCAAAAGAAAAACTGCCTATTCTAATCAGGCAGGTTTCTAAATCACACACAAGGGCTACATAGGTATAGCAGGCATGGTTCCCCGTTTTGTCATTTCTCCCCTTTACATTATTGAATGTGAAGGAGGAAAGAAAACAGGTGCAAAACCTTCAAGTATGTTCCTATTATTCGTATGTACCTACCTGGGAAGCATCATCTCTACAGATGCCAAGATTGATAAAGAGATTGATCACAGATTAGCAAAGGCATATAGTGCATTTGGAAGGCTTCACAAAAGAGTCTGGAGTAACAAATACCTGAGGCAAAGCACAAAAATTAGTGTGTACAGAGCCATTGTACTGTCCATTCTCCTCTATTGGTCTGAAACATGGGTCATCTATTGCCAACATCTATGACTCCAAGAACACTTTCATCAGTGCTGTATACATACAATCCTAAGTATACACTGGACTGACTATGTGACGATTGTTGCTGTCCTTGAGCAAGCAGGGATCACCAGCATTGAGGGCATGCTATTGAGAACGCAGCTGAGCGGGGCAGGGCATGTTTCTAGGATGGAGTACCATTGTGCCCCAAAAATAGTACTCTACAGTGAACTCGCCACAGGTCAGCGTAAGAGGGGCACCCCAAAGAAGAGATACAAGGACACCATGAAACAGCATCTCAAGCTCGGCCAAACTGATCACCAACAATGGTCTGCCCTGGCCTCACATCGGGAAGCATGGCGACGCACTATCCACAATGCTGCAGCCTCTTTCGAGAACTCACGCTGAACGAGTCTCAAAGAGAAACGACAACGCAGAAAGAACCACAACTTGGAAACCTCACCCAAGGAGACTTTCTGCCGTGCTCTCTGTAACCGGACTTGTTTATCTCAGAGCGGCCTTTTTAGTCATCAACGCGCTTGTAGAAAGCATGGGATGAGTCCTTCCTGAATCTTCGTTAGCAAAAAAAAAAAAAAAAAAAAAGCCAGAGAGAGAGAGAGAGAGAGAGTAGTGAATGGGGGTATGGATGTGTTATTTTGTTAGCAGGCATAGACTACAGTATGAGTCATAATTATCTCCTCCCCCTTCCCCCCCCCCCCCAGAAGTGTGTATGTGCTTGAATTTGAATTTGAAAATGAATTAATAAAAATATGACTTTATCTTGAGGATGACAAAACCTTTTTACATACTTATGGAAGGCAAAGCATCTATTTCTCTGTGATGTGGTACATCTGAAGATTTAAGACTGTGGAAAGTCAAATGTGTGTAGCTGCTTGTAACCATGAAAAAAAATTCTGCATAGGAGAAGATAACAGAGAGAGAGGGAGAGACAGAGAGAAAGAGAGACTCTTGAAAATTATCATGTTCTTCTCATTTTTGCTCTATATTTAAGAAGACAGTAACACCCTGCCTTTCTTTGTTCTTGACACTTTAAAAAAAGTCATTTTTCACTCATTTAAATTTAGTCATACTTTAAATGCTAGTTTGACATGATATGCTTACAGTTATAAAAGATGAACTGTACCAACTGTTTGCAGCAACAAATTCTTTTTGACTGAAATAACATCCAGTATACTCAGTTCATTAGTGAGGAAGCCATAAAGCATTCCATTTCCTAAGGCATGAACTTTTAAATAAAGCAAGACAATGCAAGTAATTCTATAATTATGTGCGCAGAATGTGCACACACATATACATCCAATTCAGGGCCAATGCCGAGGTTGGCACTGCTGAGGACCAGGTCCCCAGAGGGTGGGAGTCACGGCCAGTCATTACAGCAGGGATGACAATCATGCAGCCCTGAGATGTTCTTGGACTACAACTCCCAGCATTCCCAATACACATAGCCAGTTGGTAAGGAAAGATGAGAGTTTTAGACCAACCGCATCTGGAGGGCTGCAGGATTTCCATTCCTGCTCCACACCTCCCTGGCTTGCCTTCAACTTTTTTTTGCCATTTGAATTAGAAGAGAGCTCAGAGAACCATCTGTTTTGGACTGCATCAGCCCTTCCTGAACCTTGGAACTGCTGTTTGGGAACGGGGACCCAGAAAGTAACTCTTGAAAACTCTGATTGATAATATAAGATAGTATACTTTTTGGTAAGTGATGCTTATTGAACTCAGAGGAAAGGATACAGAAACCACAAGCAAGACAAGTCCTCTTCTGCCCTCCCAAAAAATCCTGGATTGGCACTATGTGTGTGTGTGATAGAGGGGTGCAGGGATAGAGGTTATCTGTAAGGGGAAGGGTATAGCCTCCCAGATGTTGCTCCTGGTGTTCTTCATCTTTGATTGTGGATTAAGTGGATTAAAGCAGAGTAGATGTGCCTATGGTCAAATCATATCAGATTACACCATAGTTTAGCAGTAGCTGGCCTGAATTCAATCCATGACTATTGCATACCTTTTTACTTGCAGGGTTTTCCCATCAATGGCTGCCAGTATCACTTCTGTAGCATTAGATTTATGTGCAATAATGTATGGACTTCAGTCCTGGCATTTGCAGTCATGTGGTGCGACTTTCATCCTCTTCCCCTTCTCCTTTTTCATCTTATTCACAAGCAGCCTGTTTTCTTTTTTTAAAAAATGCTTTCTTTCTTTTCTCTGCCCCCCCCCACCCAATCATATTACTATATTGCCTACTTTGTGTAGAAAATGAGAAAAAATATTAAAAAATTAAAAAACAAAACAAAATGAATGCTGTAAAGCAATAGGGAGGAAAGGTAGGGTTAAGTAGCATGCTGAGAAAGAGAGTCTTGGACTAGTAATGGCTGCTGCAATAACTGTAGCAGAGGCTGCTCCCAAGCATTTTCTTTCATTAACATGATTGTGACAAGAACATGGACTCGTGTGACTCTTACAGTTCAACATCTAGAAGGACAAAAATGTCCACAAAATTCAGTATCTTCTACATATTGTGCCCCATATCCCACTTAAAGTTCACCCTATTGGATTTTGAATGGGATTTCTATAAGTGTTAACCATGAAGCAGTTGACTCATTTGTTCTATTTCCATCAAGGCTAGCAGTTGGAATTAGGCTATATATTCTACACATACTACAAGTATTTTAAATAGTGAAGAAGTCTACTTGAAATCCATAAACAATGGCCTGCTGTTCAAGTTATTTTTTTCACAGATGTTTTGCATCTCATGTGAGGTCTTCAAGTTCCTTTTATGATCTATTTATGTGTCTTTCTTTTCTATTAAACAAGACACTCACAGTTGATTGGAAAGTGAGTCAGCTCCTAAAGTGTGTGGTTTTGTTTTTATTTTTTTAACAGCCAACATTTTTTAAAAAGAGGAAAGAAATATTTAACAGCAACCAGGAAGAATTACTGTGCATGTTAAACAATGCCATGTCAAGCTTCTAAGGTGTCATTGCCATGTGAATGGATATGACTGTCTGCTTTATGCAAGCACAGAGTTTGCTTTATTGTCCTTCCAACGAATAAAATGTAGATTTGTTGAGAAAGGAAGGTCTGTCTTGGTAAATTGTGTAGAAGGGAATGGCAGTAAATTTTCAAAGGAGCTGTTTGCTGAAGTGCTCCAGTTAATAAAACAGGACTTTAACTGTTATTGTCAAATCTGCCTCCCATTTACAAGCTGATGTGCCATCCCATTTTCAAGGTCACAGGAGAGGTAGTCAGTCATGGTTCCCCTTCCATCCAAAAAGAGAGAGATTTAGACTGAGAAAAACAGCCATCACTGACTTTCTAATCTTAAAGATATTAATAGGTGAGATCCTTTACCTGAGAACATGTTGTCAATCAGGGCTAGTGGGCTTAAAAAGCAAACCAGTGGATGATTTTATACCCTTCTGTATGAACCACTGATTAGATATCTGTTCTTGGAGTCAGAACTCAGTGTAACAGTAGCATCCTTTATATCGCTTCAGGGGTTGTTATCTCCAGAAAATGGGCATTTGTAATAGAAGTGGTGACTTGTATCTGTCCTGTATTTATTGCTGTAATCCTGGGTTCCCATTAGATGCTGTTGCAAGAGATGTAAGTTCTCTCTTTGGTACTTTTTTAAAATCAATCTGCCTTATGTTATTTTGTACTTCTATATGGGAAATGGGATTATTCTCCCCAAAAATTTTAGGCTTCAGCTCTTAACCCAAGATGATGATGATGGTGGTGGTGGTGGTGGTGTCAACTTTGAATTCATTATTATATGGTAGATGACAGTCAAGCATTTTCATTCCCAGTTGCAACTTCTAGCACCAGTCGCAAGAACTAGGAGGACAAAAATATTTCTGCCTGCTTTATATCCGTAGAACAAGGCTGCATCCACACTGCAGAAATAAAGTGCCATGGTTCAATTCTGTGAAATTCTGGGATTTGTAGTTCTGTGGGACATTTAGTTGTCTCTGTTAGAGAGTTCTGGTGCCACAACAAATTACAATTCCCAGGAGTCCATAGCATTGAGTCATGACAATTAAAGGAGTTCTAAACTGCTTTATTTCTGCAGTGCAGATTCAGCCTTGAACTACAATAGTATTTGCATTCAGGAAATTCTTCTGTGTGGAAAGCATAATTTTGGTGCAAAAAAGACATCAGTTTTGTTTCCAGAATGCTATATATTTTTGTAACATTTAAAACCTCTGTTAACATTTCAAACCTCTGTTACAGTAATTTTGTGCCAAAAAATAATGTAGATTTAGTAAATAATGTTTTTTTTAACAAGAAATGATTTCATACAACCCACATATCCATTTTAAAAAATCTTCATAGCTGTTTTGCACAAAAATCTTGAGAGTATCTGGAAAAATTGTTGTTCAGTGAAAAAAGTGGGTTTTTTTCCTCACAAAAAATAGGTTTGGTTTTGTTTTGTTTTGTTTGTGAGGTTTTTTTTTTTTTTTTTTTTAGCAAAAATCAGTTTTTAGATAGTTACAATTTGGTACAAAATTTTTGTTTTTGTAAAAAATATCAATTTTGCAGACATAAGCATGTGGCTCTCTGGAAACTGACTGAATTTTTGTTTGTTTGAGCAAAGTCCACAATTTTCATGCAAAAGGTTCACATGCACTTCTGTGTAGATTAAAAGACTTTGGGATGTGTGAACATTGGCCAATATGACACAGAAATACCTCTTTTCTCCAACAGCCAGAAGAAAACTATGGAAATAATTCATCTTTGAGTGCAAGGCTGCAACAGTCTAACTTTTGTATGTCTGCCCTAGACTGTGACCAAGACAGAAAGTCAAAGGAAGGGGCTTTATATGTATATGTATAGGGATATTAATATATTGATTAAATTGTTTGCATTCTTTGGATTCTAATTTATTCTTTCCCCTGCCTTTCTTTCTCTTTCAGGAACACGGATGAGCCGTTTCTTCTTTTCCTTTCTTACCCTCAGGTGCATACAGCTCTATTTGCATCCCAGCTTTTCAGAGGAAAGAGCAAACATGGTTTATATGGGGATGCTGTGGAAGAGATGGACTGGAGTATAGGTATGTTAAGTGACTGTTCATAAATGTTATGTCTCATTTTCTAATTGTCTTTTAAGTATATGAAAAGCCTGGTATAGTACAACAGTGTAAAATGGTTATTTCCCTACAGTGAGCCAACTTCTAAAATATTTTGCCTCAGCCATACACAGGAGTGAGTCAAAACAAATTTAGGATGCCTCTCTAAGATATTACGGCTGAATTATTGTATTTCAAAATGTTAAAAACCTGGAAATTGAGGGTTTGTCTACAGGGGTGATTTACCCCAAATTCCATGGCTTTCTGTGTCCTATTTACATGATACAAAGTCAAAATCCTGAATTCAGTCAAGACTGTCTTCATGATGCTTGCTCTCCAACCAGCATTTAAATAATTTACCTTCTGCTAGTCCCGCTGGGAGTTTTCAGGTCTATTTGCAGCAGTGGTGCTCCTTACCCATGGTCCCTGTGAGCCATTTGGAACTGCCTTTGCTGGCACAAGTCTCTCTGAGGGCATGTATTGCTCTACCTCCTGTTGATAACTTGTCAACGGATGAGAAAAAGGGATGCATCGGAAGGCAGCCATCCATTGTTTGCTGTGATAACTCAAAACCTGTAGCAAAAGAGAAAGGGGAATTCAGGGCCAGAGTACACCGCGGGCGCCTTGGAGTATTCTGGCAAGTAAAGATGGGGCCTCAACATAACCATTTTTAAAATGTTTTTCTTGCCCACATTCTGAATTATCAAAGTGGGGAAAAACTGTCGAATCAGGTGTGGTCACAATAATTTTGTAATAAGATATTGACAGAATTTATGAACTGAATGTATGGAACCAATTGGTTTTCAGAAGACCCTAGAGGGTTTAATGGTTGGCAACGCCGGTGTAGTGAACAGGCCACGGAGACAGCCAATCACTGAGCACCAGGTGTCCAGTCAGTGGGGAGCTGGCTGGGCAGGGCTATATAAGAGCCTGAGCAGAGAGAGAAAAGGGGGGTATTTGATTGGGGTTTTTGAAAGGGAAGAGACATCACAGAGGGAGGGTGTGCTCTTAGGTTCCTGAGGGGACAGGTGTAGGTTCATTCTTAGACCAGGGAAGGGTCTGAAGAGCCTGATGGGGGAATAGATAGGCTTGAGGGAGTCTAGGAGAGAGACTCATAACAAGTCAGTTGTGATACTGAAGATAAGGCTGCCTGAGAGGCTATAGTGTTAATGTTTGAAGGAACTTGTGTAACTGAGAGATAAGACAAAGCCTTAAAGATATTTCATATTTTATTTGTTTATTTTATAAATAAACTTCATTCTTGTTTTGAAATACCACTTGGCCTCTGTGAACTATTGATACACGCTACCAGAGTTATCAGTGCCTTGTTGGAGATAGGTGGTGGCGAACAGGGACGAATTCGTCACAGCCGGCGACCCCGTCGAAGCCTTTGTGAACACCTGGAAGACCGATCTTCCCAAGGCTCTTGACGTCATCGACCTCGAGTGTTATTTCCAACCCACTTCGAACTGCAAACCCTGGTTCACAGAGGAACTCGGGGAAATGAAGCAGGTTGGAAAGCAGGTTAGAGCACAAGTGGCAAAAGAATCAGTCCTCATCTGACAGAACTTGCCATAGGTAGCATCTTCGTGCCTATCGGGAGGCATTGCGTGCAGCGCGGAAATCTTTCTAAGCTGCACGCAATGTGTCTGCAGAGTCTTGTTCAGCAGAGCTGTTTAAGGTAGTTGGGGAGTTAATGCAAGTTCCCCCTGTGTTTAACCCCCTCCTTGACCCGATGACAGCCTGCTGTGATGCATTTAACAACCACTTTGCAGACAAAATCTCTTGGATAAGGGCTGACTTGGAAGCCAATATTTCTCCAGTATCCGTAAATGAGGTGACCAGCAAATCCGCAGCCAGACTTGTTATAGGAACATCGAGGAGAGAGCATATAACACCAGTGCTTAAATCTCTCCACTGGCTGCCGATCAGTTTCTGGGCACAGTACAAGTTGCTGACTTTGACTTTTAAAGCCCTACATGGCTTGGGTCCAGCTTATCTTAGAGACTGCCTCCTCCCATATGAGCCCCCGCATACACTTCAGTCCTCTGGGAGGAATTTGTTTCAGCCTATAAAAACTAGGTTGTCCCAGACCTACCAGAGGGCCTTTTCTGCTATTGCTCCCAGGCTGTGGAATGACCTGCCGGATGAGATGCGTCTTATTACAACCTTGGAAGGCTTTTAAAAAGCAACCAAAACACATCTCTTCTGGCAGGCCTTCCCGGACACTAACTAATTTCCCACTGTCCGATGACCCCCCCCCTCCCCGGTCCCCATCCAGCTGCCTAAATGGGACTTGAAGGAATATGTATTTTAAATCTTGATTGTTTTAATTATGATTAGTTTAATACTAATCATAGGAGGTGGGAATGTTGGAGGATTTTAACTGCATATGTTTTTAACATGTACCCCACCCCGATTGCCCCGATTATGATGATGATGATGACAACATGAAATTGACAAAACTCAGCATCCTTTCCTTTTTCCTCTCCATATTATCAGTAGAGGTAGAAGGGTGGTGCACACAGTAATAATATCACATCTGATAGTTATACTCCAGCTCTAGGATTAAAAAAAAAAAAGGGATTTTCTTTCTTGTCACTAGTAAGAATTCCCATGTATGTCATGTGGGAATATGTATTTTGACTTGCTGTATTCTTTCATGTAAGAGCAACAACTTTCAAATGTTTTTTTTTCTAAAGCTCTTTCTTTCTTTCCAGAAACAAAAAATGTTTTTTTTCCCCACAAAAATGGTTCCATTTTTGTGGAATTTGAGTCCACAGTCTTGGTCTTTCACAGACTGGCAAGTGAGGAGTATTAAAATGGCACGTGCACCCATGGCACACGCAGCCATTCAAGCCAATAGGGCTTGAATATGTGCAAATTTCCATTTTCAAAGGGGACGGGGGTCCAGAACAGATCCCCCCACAAAAATGGAGGGACATAGAATTTTCATTGCCCAAATCCATTCTTTTTGTGTTCAAAGCTGACTGAAAAAAGGAAAAACAAGGGGAGAGTGTCACTTTGATTTCTACTGGGGCAATCTTTTTCATTTGGGTGCCTCAATACCCTATTCCTTTGAGGATTATAAAAAAATTAAAATATACTTTACTCCTATATGCATGGTGCAATGTTGTCCCATTTTCAAAGGAATGTTTGTTCCACTCAAACACCAAGAATTATTAAACTCACAATGAAATAAATATACAATAAAATTTCAGAAAACACATACATTCTTGAACTGTGTTTTCTGATCTCAGTGAAGGCCCATGTTTTCTAACAGAAGAAAAAAATATTTCTCTAGAATGAGAATGGGGCCAACTTCCTCATGCCCCAAACATATCAGTTTGATTTGCTCTTTCATGTTTTGCTGGCATATGACTTTTCCTTTTCTTTTCCCCTTCCTTCCTTTCTTCCTATCCCAATACCATGCTTTAACTGCAACAAAATTACAGTGACAGAAATCAATAGATTGACTGAGATAGATTTTGTTTGAGCCAGGGTGGTAGTGGTGGTTTTCTGAGAAAAGAGAAAAAAGGATAAATGCCAAGTGGCTGAAATTTGCAGACTTTGTTTACTGTACAGGTGGCAATCATAAAACATCTTTATTGTAGGGGTAGTTCTGTGGATTTTGTTGCAAAACAGGAATTCAGGGAACTAAAATGTAATGCAAAAGGGCTAAAGTAAATGTTCTGAGCAATAGTATGTGAAGAAGGCATGGAAGGATGGTATCTCCTTGTCTCTTGTAACATCAGATTGATTCAGAGATTTACCATGATTTAAAACTCCATTCACTCTGTATCACAGAAACACTGATGTTTCTCCTGCAGCTAGAAAAATAAAGTTCTTATGTGCAGTAATGTTTGCTCCCTTGCGTATGAAGCAAAAGCCCTGATACATGAACTTTTGTATAGGTATGTGAAATATAAAGAATGTAAAGGATTCAGTGGTCAAAAATTTATTTCTTAAGTGTGAGGAAACCCTGATGAGGGTAATCCTGAGCTGACAAGAATCTCCACAGTTTGGAATTTATTTTGGGGGAAAAAAAATCTGTGCTTTTATATTCAGTAAACAGCATTTTCTGTTTAGGAACCAAGATTTCTGCAGAAAATGCTGTTTTCTGTGGGCACAATACTTTGAGGACTTTTTAATGCAAAATTTGCATGTGTATTTTTTGTGCATAAAATATCACTATTGTGGAGAAAATAGCATTTGTGTATGTGCCAAAAATGGTGTTTTCTTCACCCCACCCTCTAAAAATACATGGACATTTTACTCAGAATATGTTCCAGAATGATATTTAAAAGCTGCACAGTTTTCAAATACTTTTTTGTAGAAAGAAGAAAATAGTTTTAAAAATACTATTTTTGTCAAGAAGTAATTTAGCAAAGAATTGCAACCTTACATTTGCATAAGAGCCCTAACAAAGAAAGTTTGGGTGACAAAACACCAGTGTCGGTGGGGAAATGTGGGTTATGTGAATGTAAAAGGAGGGACTTTCTTTTTAAGTATGTGCTGATTATGAGCCTTATCAATTCTAAAACTTTTTGAGAGTGGGGTGAGTACCTTTCTCATTATAATATGGACACAAGGAAAGTAATTATTACTGACACATGTGTGGTGGTTAGTATTATTTGGCTAGTCTGACATATCATAGGATGAGATAACAGGAGGGACATACAATCACTGAAAGTGCCTCATACTTTGGCAACTAAGAGAGCTATGTAAGACACAACAGTAAGAGGTTATACTTTTGCAAGAGCTGCCAGTACCTGGGAAATCATTTTCTCATTGTGCAGTTGAGGGGATTCCTCTTCATGAATTCATATTGCACTAAACTCTCAACTCCATGGAACCAAATCCAAAATGCATGGTTGTTGAGCCCCCTCTGAGGCCATCTTTGTGGCATTAAAGCCACAACACGTTTTACTCTTCTGTTATTGCTGTGTATTAGGGTTATGAGCCAAATTAATCTAGAGTTCTGATTAATCTTTTAAGGATGGTCAGGAAAAAGCTGCTCTAATCTGCTTTTTACAAAATCTATTTGAAACCCCACTGTCCGCACCATCCACTACCAGAGGAACCTGAAAGTGCACAGCCCACCTGCATGGTGCAGCATCAAGCTCCTTACCATGCAAGTGCACCATTGCACAAACAGACTGCTGGTGACTGTCTGCTGCCTAGATGCCATCCCATTGGCTAGCTATGCCTTTGAACAGCCACACAATTGCACCTGCAATCCTCCTTGGACCATCGGTGTGTCCAGTAAAACACTGGCAAAGACAATCATGCCCCCTGCATGCTGCCTTCACCCCCCACCCTTCACCTTATGCCCCCTCTTGGACTGTCTGGTTTGTGTATGTTGCATTTATATCCATTGGAAGCATCACACTTTCACTTTTTTTCCCTGCCACCCTGACCACTTGGGTACCACAGCTCTGGCTTTTTTTTAATGCACACCTGCACCAGTGCATTTATGTGCAGCTTTAGGATTAGGATTAGGATGGGTTTGTCCTTCAGAACCACTCCTTCAGTACTGCTCTGGTGTTGGGGAGTTTATATGCAGGGTTGAAGGTACACATTTTCCAGGATAAGTCAGATTCTTTTTGCTCAGGTTTTTAGCCCCAGAGCGTAGCTTCAATCTGGTTTCCACCCTCTTTGGAGGCACGTGTCATCTAAATGTCCTACCTTCAAAGTAGTTGAAACTGCTTTATTTGGCTCTTGTGTTTCACCTCTAAATATATGGTACTCCAGATAATATCCAGAAGGGGTATGCATGTGCACAGCAAAACCTCTCCTTTTTTAAACTTATCCAAACACAGTCACAAAAAGAGAGGTGCCTCACAGATTTTAGATATGAATATAGCATGCCCTGTTTTTCATGTTACAGATGAACCACTATCACCTGACTGGGGAAGATGGTGAACCATCATCTTCTCATATTAGTAGTATCTAATCGAGGAGTGGGAATTCTCCTCAGGGAGTTGTTGACCTGAGATTCCCAGCACTGCCTATGTCTAGTAGTACTACATTTGGAGAGCTACACAATTGCCTCATAAACCCTTTTTGAAATGTGTATTTTCTGTTTTTCTTCCAATTAACTAATCCTAATTATTATTATTATTTTACATAGGATTCTGTAAAGCAAGCAAGGTTGTGCATGAATCTACACAAGGCGTATGGCCTCATAGAGCATAACTTTCAGAGGCAGGCTAATTTATCAAGTTCTGCAAGGGTTCTACTTTCTTTGTGGGTATATTGGAATGACTCTTCATTTCTAGAGGTAATTATCCGTGAAAACAAGTTTGTACTTGAAACAATCAAGCTGAAAGCACAGCAGTGCTAAAAGATAATATTCACTTGCTTTGCTCCCACCCATTCACCTTATACCCATTTGTGGTTTCAGTATAGCAAAGTACAAAATTTTTTTGGTAAACAATACCGTACTTATTAAATTATTGCAAAATGACTTTCACCTCTACAGTAGAGACATGCTTAGCAATGAACTTAGAAACAACAAACTCTTGATTGTAAACACACAGAGTTCAACCTAATTCACATTTCTACTCCAAATGTAATATCAAAATTGAGTGGATGAATTTCAGCATTACCATCAAGCTACAGTGATTGTTCAAGAGATGAGTCTTCTGCCAGCTATCCTCAGCCATCACACATTAGAGTGGTGTTTATTAAAACAGAGAAAACTGCCATTATCAGTACTGATAATATTCTACAACTTCAGATGTTTCCACTGCTCATTCACTTTCAGCCAGGAAACCATTGGCCTTAATTAATCAGTTCTGTGCATTAATGAATTATTCTGTTATTAAATTCAGCATCGGATTCATAATACTTTTGTGTGGAGGGCATAGTCATACTGGAAGAATTTGTGCAATCCTAAACCACTAAATTTGGTTTCAAATTGAGTATATTAGAGTAAGATCTTGACACTGGAATTATCTTAACTAATGTAAGGACTTTATCACACAGAGAAAATCAGGGGTTTAAACAACGAAAATTGCATGAAAATTGTGCTATTGCAATTAACATTTTCACACGACGTCAAGATTACAGTACCATTATCCCGGGAATAAACAGGCAATAAACAGCAACAAATAATTCACAGGGAAATCCCATTAATGATTTGTTGCTGTTTAGTGCCTGTTTATTCTCAGGATAATGGCTGTTTAATGGTTATATGTGTGAAAATGTTAATCACGATTGTGTGATTTTCACATGATTTTCTCTGTTTAAATCCTGATTTTCCCTGTGTGATAAAGTTCTTGGTTAACAATCATCACAACCAAGTTTGGTCTTATGAAACAATTTTTAAAAATGCCAAACTACTCCAAAACAAAATATGTAATCCAACAAGTACCTGTACAGTACATTCATTTTAATGGAACATGCACAGAAACAGTGCTTGAGCTCCAAAACAAAGTTCAAACATTCATGGAAGGGCATTTTGTTCTAGATATTTTTGGTTCTTAATGATTGACAACCACCTCAGCACTTCCTTTTAACATGGTTTCTATGAACTTCTCAGGGAAGAAATGAGCCCTGGAGAGACACATACAGTTTTTGAATTTTATGTAGCTCAAGCTGGATAGGGATACATTCTGGTGAAAAATCAATAGGAAACCATTAGCCCAGAGAAATTCCAATAAAATCAGTTCAAATCAAAGTGAACATGTGGTGCTGTAGACTTTAGAGAATCCTCTAGAATGCCTTTGACTATATCACTTTGATCGTACTTTAGCAATGTATTTGGGGGCTGGATTGTTAATATTTGTTTGTCTGTTTGGATCCTAGCTCATGTTTTCTTACCTGCCTTATCAGATACTCTTTCAGGAAATAAAAGGAGAAAGATAAGAGATGTAATTAAAGAAGGGAGAGAAAAAATGATTAACAATATCATCTGTTTTTGATACTTTGAAGACAGACCTAATAATTCAGAGACCTGCATGACCCATTTATTTTCTATGTGAGAGAAAACACTGGCGTGTGCAACAAAGAAAAAACTTGTACAAAAACAGAATGAGACTGGGAAGCTATAAAGGCTTTGTTGTTTTTTAGCTTTAAAATGCAAACTCACGGATGGTGGTGGTGGTGGCATAAATCAATGGCAGAATACATGATTTGTATGGAGAGATCCCAGTTTCAGTCTTTGAGAAGAGCAGGAAAGATTTCTGTCTCTGAAACTCTGAAGAAGCAATACCAATCAGCATGGACAATGTACAGCTCACTGGAGTGTTGAATTGATTACATGAAAGGCAAATTCCTGGGATACTGGAGTTTTCAGAGTGCCTTTCCAAGAGATATGTGTTGGAAATAGCAAAGCAATAATGAAGAGACAATATATGTTTACTCTAAAGTCTTGTGTAGCTTCACAGAATACCTCCAGTTGTTTGTAAACGAAATATTTATTTATATAAAGAAATTCTATCCAGCTCTTAAATGAAAAAAGCTTTTTCATTTTCATTTTTCTGTTTGTTTTTTTATTATTATTATTAATTGCTTACATATATCCTACAGGACACATGGAAAAGGATTAGCTGAAAGGAAGAAAAATGTGGTGCTGGTTGAATGGGAATATAACTATTCTGCATCATGCTTTGCTCAGGCTGCTGTCATACCGAATTCAGGTTCGCACCACTTTAACTGTCATGGGTCCATCTTAAGGAATTCTGGGATTTATAATTTGTTGTGGCACCAAAGCTTACAGAGAAAACTAAAAATATCATAAAACTAAAAAGTCCAGAGTTCCATAGCATTGAACCATGGTTAAAGTAGTGACAAACTGTTAATTCTGCAATCTATATGCAGTCCTAGGTACACTATTTTGCTTCTGTACTATCTATTTCTTTCTTGGCCTGTTCTTTTCTTCATTCTCTTTTTATGTTTCTATTCTCCATTTTGCCTGTTAATATTCTAACCTTAATTGCCTTCTTTTCCCATTCCGTTCATGGCAAGGTGGTTTGTCCAGAAACCTTTCTGGAAGGCAGTGGTGGGATTGAGGATTACCACAGAGAGCTATGTGGTAGCAGCTCACAAACAAGTATCTTCTTTCTTCTTCTTCTCATGGCAAGATGGTTCCTTAAAAGATGCAATTAGCATCTTCTAGAGATATAATCCACATTTAGAATGGTGCATATTGTTTATTCCATTAAAGTCAAACCATAATGCTCTTAGTGTGTCTACTAAAGGCAAGATAGTCAAAAGTGTAGTAACCTGGCCCTTTTATGCTATTCAGTTTCCATCAGCCCTAGCCAATATGGTCAGTTGCCAGGAATTCTGGAAGTTGTCATCCAAAACATCTGAAGGAAGCAGGGTGAGAAAGACTGAGACAGGGTATAATTTGTCTGGAGTATTGCACAGTTGACTGTGCTGCCTTCAGTAGACACATTAACAGTAAGACTCCCCTATTCTATGTTCCAAAACATTTAAATTGGGTTGGATAATGAAATATTTCATTATATGAGGGGTTTTCATAATTTTTTTATTATCACCTTTAAATTTTTTTGACAGAAAGTTTGTTTTGATTTGTAGTTGTTAACTTATCTCTGTGTAGTCAATCTTTAGATTTACACATTTGTCCCAGTGTATCTTGACCCTCCAAATACCATTATTGTAGAAGTTTGCAGATTGCGCCTGACAAGGATTTTATACTTTAGTCACTTCTGGAAGAGCCAGTCACAAAAATAAAGGACGCAATGAGTTGATTTTTTTCAGCAACATGCACTTAGGGACCAGTGATGACACTGACAAAATTTCATCAATATGCCATAATAACTTCCGGGTGATAATTATTATTTTACGATACTCCCTCGTAAGGCCCAATCTGCAGACTTCTACAATATCAGATATTTGGAGGGTCAAGATACGCTCGGAAAAATGTATAAATCTAGATAGAGATAAGTTAACAACTTCAAATCAAAACAAACTTTCTGTCAAATTTTTAAAAAGATGATTATTAAAATTTTACGATACCCCCTCGTAAAGTCATGCCACACTAGGTATATACAAACTCTAAAGGTAGAAATTTGACAAATACTTTGCAAGACAGTGGTGTTCACAAACAATCAGGCTTCATAAATTTTTGAAATTCTTGTGTAATTAATACACACACTCACATATTGAGTATCCCTTATCTGAAAATCTAAAATATTCCAAAATCCAAAGCTCTCCATATGGATAGTTGAAATAATGACACTTGTTTTCTGATGGTCCTGTGTGCACAAACTTTGTTTCATGACCAAAATTGTTAAAAATGTGTGTATAAAATTACCTTCAGGCTATGTGCATAAGGTGTCTATGAAACATAAATGAATTTCTTGTTTAGATTTGGGACCCTTCTTTCCAGATATCATTGTGTGTATGCAAGTATTCCAAAATCCAGAAAAAAAAAATCCAAAACACTTCTGGTCCCAAACAGATCAGATAAGGGATACTCAACCTGTGTTTGTGTGTTTGTGGTGTTTTTGCTAACTCCCTTCAAGCCAACTGCAATTTATGGTGACATCATGAATAATAAACATCAGAGGCTGCATCTACATTGCAGAAATAATCCAACTTGACATTACTTTTACCACCACAGCTCAAGGCTATGGACTTCTGGGGATTGTATTTCGTTGTGGCACCAGAGCTCTTTGACATAGAAGGCTAAATGTCTCACAACACTACTGTTCCCAAAATTCCATAGCATTAAGTCATGGTAAGTAAAACAGTGTCAACTGGATTATATCACCCTATCATCAACAGACCTGTTCAGATCTTGCAGACACAGGGCCATGGCTTCTCTGACTGAATCTATCCATCTGGAATGCAGTTGTCTTCTTTTCCTACTTTCCTTCCTACCGGGCATCATTGTCTTTACTAGTGAGTCATATCTTCTAATGCCGTCATCAGAGTACAAAAGCCTCTGTTTAATCATTTTGGCATCTAGGAAGAGTTCAGGCCTGAACTGCTCTGGGACATATTTATTTGTCTTTTTGGCAGTCCATAGTATCCATGGAACTCTACTCCAACACCACATTTGAAATGAGTTTTCTTCCTGTCAGCTGTCTTCATTGTCCAGGTTTTACAACTGTACATAGTAATAGGAAATATGGACTATCCTAAGTATTCAGTGATACATCTTTACACTTCAGGATCTTGTCTAGTTTCTTCGTAGCTGCCTTTCCAAGTTCAAGTTTTCTGATTTCTTGACTGTATTCTTCACTCTGATTGGAGTCTGAGCCAAGGGAAGAAGAGTCTTGAACTATTGTAATGTCTTTGTTGCGTACTATCTATCTGTCTACATACAGAGAGAGAATGAGAGCGAGGAGAGAATATTAAAACAGAAACAAAACAAAAAAACTAAAATAGAAAGATTTGATATATCACTAGTAGAGTCATGGTTGCAATCAATTTTGAATGAATATAGAAGCAATTATACTGAGGCCATTTTGTTTGTATTTTTATTATGGAAACATTGCTGAATGAACAAACAGGCTTCTGATGCTATTGAAAACAGCCAGTGAGTACTGAGACAACCAATAAATGGGCAGGGAATAAACCAATTACGCCAATTGTATGATAAATGGTCTTGCTCCAGGACCAATACAGTCAGCCCTCTATATCCACCGATTATCCATGGAATCAATCACCCTTGGCTTGCATATGTGTGTATGTGTGTGTATTCCAAAAAGCAAATCTTGATTTTGGCATTTAATATTAGGGACCACATTTTACTATGCCATTACATTTAATTGAACTTGAGAATCCACAGGTTTTGTTATCCACCAACAGTTGTGGAATCAAACCCCAAGGGATACCAAGGGCACTGTACATTTACCAATTGGGTCATGATGCATTATAAACAAATTTGTTTGTATTTCCATTATGGAAACATTGCTGAATGAACAAACAGGATACTCAAAATCATCAGTTCATTGGCTTTATATGACTACTGAGGACAGCCATGCCACCATTGGGGACAATGGCACTTTCCGCCCCAGCTGCCCAAAGCTTACCTGGCTGACTCCTCCTCCTCTTCCTCAACTGCACCTTTGTCATCCTCTTCCTCCGTCCTCCTCTTCCTCCTTCCCCATTGGGGAAGAGGAGGAGGAGGAGGACAAAGGGGCAGCAGCGGAGTTGCAAGCACAGAGGAAGGAGGAAGAGGAGGACGGAGGTGCAGGCAGGGAGGAGGAGGGGAGGAGAGGAGGAGGAGGAGGTAGTCTCCTGTCACCCGCCATGGTGAAGCAGCGAGGTAGGCTTTGGGCAGATGAGGTTACAAAGTGCCATTGTCCCCAACCTCCACTGTCACCCCTTCCTCCTCTGTTCTCCTCTTCCTCTGTCCTCCTCCTTCTCCTCTTCCCCACCACTTCTTCCTTCTCTTCCTTCCTCCTCCTCCTCCTCTGCTGTCCCCCACAAGGCCTACTATATTTACTACAGTTTTTCATGTATTGCAAATATATGCTTTTTAAATTAGATAGGTAGATAGGTAGATAGATAAGTGGATGCAGATGCATATTTAAGCTATTGTCCTGCAGGCTTGTTTTAGTCCTTTTAACTACTGTACAGAAATGAGAGGATTAAGCAGTATCACACATCTATCTATAATGATCATTCCGAAAGTGCATTTGGCAACATCAAGTTGTCCCAAACTGTCAATGACTATGCCCTCTTTTTGGCACTGGTATACTGAAATGTCACCCCTTGCTACAATATTATTTCCTAAAATATTGTTAGCTACCCAACAGTTGTATGATCTCCACTATAGATATGTTGGGTTTGCAGAGGTGTTGTAGGCATGTTGCATTGTGTCAAGACCAATATCACTCCTGGCTTGTCTGAAACAGAAGGACTACTTATATACTTCTTTGTATATTTAAAGCATTTACACCCTATCTTTATACAACAAGTTCTAGAAAACTGATTATAATTAAACATGAAACAATGTAAAATAAAAATCACATGCATTCACACACATTTAGGGTCATTCTGCCATGATATGATGCACTTTGTAATGGCCACATCAAAGAATTTAAGAAACTGGTTCCATTTACTAGAAAAACGAGCTGCCAGAAATGTCCTAATGTGCTGGTAACTCATGAAAAATAAATGCAAATGTTGAAGATCATTAAGAACTTTTTTATTATTCATTCAGGTCAGTTGGAAAGTATAAACTTTGGAAAGCATGTGAAGTCTTAATGCTGAACTCTAGAATTCTCATGCTTGAATTTTTTTGTCAAGTAGTTAGACGTACATGGCTATTTATTATTATTATTTTACATAGGTTACATCAATAATGAACTTCTAACAAATGTATTCATACATTTGCTTTTAGAAGATGAGAGTAAGTAACATCTTTTAAAAATGTATGAAAAGAGGATCAAAGAAAAATAAACTATTCTGAAACAAGCCAGAAGCTTTGAAACTTGGCTTTTAATAGAAAAGTTAGTGGGTTTTTTCCCTTTTATTTGTTTTTGCTCTTGTTCATGAAGGAGCCTATATCAAGTGGAAAATATTGTAATGAGCTTTTTAGGCCAGTTTTTAACATTAAAAGCCTCTTAATTGAAAAAAAATTAAATACTACTACTTGAAAACAAATGGAGACACATATACATGTTTACATTTAGAGGGCTAGATTAGTCACATGTGGAACAGAAACATTAAGATCAATGGAAAATGTTAGTTATGACTAGCTCAAGTTGTGCTGATTTCACTATCTATTTGATCACTTTGATCTAGATCAGTCTAGACCTATCCAAGAGTTTCCTGATTGTAGTAAGTTAACTAAATAGACGAAATTGGGGGGGAGGCGGTCATTGTTCTTTGGGGGCAGCAAAATAGTTCCTGAAAATCATTTTCAGCATATGTCACAGTTACTCATTGTTTCCATAGAAAGATATCATTTTCTCCTTCTTTTACCAGATACTCTGGGATTATCTCAGTCAATTAGTTTAACTATGGGGCTTTTTAGATTGGCAGGAAAGTGTGACATTTCCTTAATGTTTAGCAGCTAGACTGCAAGCTCCAGGTGTGCATTTAAAAAATACAGGGCAGCTAGACTGAGGGGTGTGGGAACGACTTATCTGAGGTCTTTTCTGTGGCTCAGCAGCTACATTGGAAGCTGTCAGAACGCTACAAACACAGGCGGAGCAGCTACATGGGCGGCAATGAACGCGGCTTTTAGCCGCGGTGAACCTTTAAAAAATTTTTCCTTGCCAGCTGCGAACTGCACAATTCCTCAATGCCCTGTTTTTTAAAGCTCCCAAACCCTAGCTCCAGCCCTAATCCGAACCCTAGACATGCACAGTAGGGACTCTGGGATGCCGTTACTGTTATTCTACTGTGGATAACATGTCAATTCATTCACAAAATAAAAGGATTCATTCATGATGCACCAGTGCAACGGCACAGTTTAAAAAGGCGGAGGAAACGCAATGATAATTTGACGGATCCTCATAAGTATACATTTGTCCTGCGCAACTGCGCAGGTTTTCCAGCTGCCGGCTGCGAACTGCGCAATTGCGCAGTTCCCAGCCGGTAATGATAATTTGACTGTATGGTGTAACTGCGTTTGCAGTTGACATGTTATCCACAGTAGAATAACAGTAACGGCATCCCAGAGTCCCTACTGTGCATGCCTAGGGTTTGGATTAGGGCTGGAGCTAGGGTTTGGGAGCTTTAAAAAACTTCGTGGATAAACCCCAGCTTTTACACCTGCAGGGCATTGAGCGTTTTAATTAGAAGTGAAGTCCACACCACGCATGCTCCCAATCCACGATCCATTATGATCCGCACCTGTATCGCTGCCTTTAAATGGGCGCTTTAAAGAGACAGAGCCCCATTTAACCGTGCAACTACACCTTAGCCTTTAGATGCAATAGCAATGTTGCGCCCTTTTTAAAAAAAGTAGTGGGGAAATCAAACTACTTTTTAAAGGCACTTCTTCTCCCTTAAAACTCCAAAATAGTGTTTTCATGGCACACTTTCCCTTTTTCTCATCTAAAGGCTGGGCTTTCATGCAGCCATCAACACACCTCTTTTTGCCAATCTAAAATGGGCCATTATATCCAAAGACAATTGAATCAGAGTCAGGGTAGGAAATGTCTTTAGAATATCATTATTTTGATTCATTATTTTGAAAAGTGTGGAACACGATGTATCTTTAAACATAAAAAACAATGAGAGGGGACAGAGACCATGCTGTAGAGCAGCAGTTCCTAACTTGTGCTTTGAGGAGCCCCTAGGGCTCTGTGTGCACTTCCCAGATGCTTCACAGCCTCTCCAGGAAAGTGAAAGAAATAAACATTGAATGAAATTAAAGCATAAGAAACAAAAAGTAACACTGGGGCTTTCTAGATTGGCAGGAAAGTGTGACATGAAGTTGCCTTTTCCTTAATGCTTAGCAGCTGCACCGCAGCCTTTAGATGGAGCTGCGCTGTTCCGCAGTTTTTAAAAAAGAAGCTGGGAAAACCAGCACCTTTTTAAAGGTGTGTCTTCTCCCCTAAAATGCAAAAAAAGGCGTTTTCATGGCACACTTTCCCTTTTTCTCATCTAAAGGCTAGACTTTCATGCTGCCATGAACACACTTCTTTTTGCCAATCTAGATCAGGCCACTATGTCTAAACACTATTATCTTGTAAGACATAGAAGGTAGGCTTCTTAGGGGCTCCACCATAGAAATTGATTATAAAAAGGGTTCCATGAGTCAAAAAGGTTGGGAACTCCTGCTGTAGAGTGTAATACAGATTGCATTGTGTGTAATGTACATTAAGGTATCAGTTTCTAATGGCTTTGCCAATTTAAAAAAGATTATCACCAACCCTGCCTCCACTATCTCTTCTAAAATAGAGAGGGAGATTGATTATAATATGTAATTAATTTGGACATTAAATGAATAGGATAGTTTCTGTCTGGAGTATCCATCAAACTTTTCCAAATATTTGGTAACTCAAAAATGTATCAGAATCTCTTTAAAATATGTATTTAAAGAAACAATACCTTTAGAACTGTATATTTTAAGAGAAAATGTATGTAAAAATATGTATTCAAAATACATTTTCTTGTGTGAATTTCCTTTTCCTTTTTTTAAAACAACAACAACAACAACAGTGTGAGGTGGAAACATGTGAGAACACATGTGGAAAGATATGTAGGGTGATCTGTCCATTCTTCTTCAGTAGTTCTTCAGTCAGTGTTTCTCTACCACAGTCCAATCCAGGGCTGGTTCAAGTCCAATCTTGTCTTGCTTCCTCTCTGATAGACAGCTTTTTTGAGATATTTGCTTCCACTGAAAAGGGTGTTTTTAAAGGCAGTATTTTTATATTCTTATATGTTGTCAAGTCAATGTCAATTTTGGGCAATACTCTGAAGTAGGGACCATTCTGAGGCCTTGAAAACTCAGGACCATAGTTTGCTTTATTTTATCCATCTGTTCATGCAGTCTTCCTTTTTTCTTTTTCTTCCTCCCACCTTTTCTTTTTCTGCTGCCTTTAACATTTCCCAACATTACTGTGTGGGAATGTGTGTTGTTTTGTTTTTCCCCAGTGATCCATCTTTACTCACAAGGTCTCCAAAGTGCAATAGGCCGTTTTAGTTATTTTGGCTTCTAATGATGTTTCCGTCTGCTCTAAGATCTGTTTATTTGTCTTTTTCTTATCCATGGTATCCATAAAACTCTCTTTTATCATCACATTTCTAATGAGATTTTTTTTTAATCCCTGACAGCTTTTTTCATAGAAAACAAAACAATTATGGTATGGAAGATCTTGACCTTGGTGTTTAGTGACATATTTATTTCATTTGACTTTGCACTAGTTTCTTTGCTGATGTCCTTTCAAGTCTTTCTTTGATTTCTTGACTATAGTTTCTCTTTTGACCAAAAACTAAGCCAAGATATAGAAAATCTTCAGTTTTATTGTCTTCAACATGAACTGCAAAGTCATGTATATCTTCAGTGCTCATTTTGGCAGGGGGCATTCAGAATATATTTTGTAAGGTGTATAAAAAAATCCTGAAGTATTGTGTTTAGGTAACTATAACACATATTTTTCACTAAAGGAACATGGTATATGTTTTGGATATCTTCAAGAAATATTAAAAAACCAGAGTTAGATGTTGTTTAATTGAAATCATAGTTCTACAGGCTACATTAATTTTACCAAGGATTTTTACCCAGACATTATTTTTGTGTGTTATAGTAACATTATGAAACGCTGAAAAAGTAGATATTTGGATCACATCAAAACTATGTACATCCACTGATTTGAGCCAATTTGTCCCACATAAAATTCTGTGTGTTTTAAGATGGCATTATTTCTTGAAGAGAGCTTTCAAATTTAAGAGACATGTATGATTTTAAGGGAGAACAGAAAGGTAACAGTCAGAACAGTGTAGACCTGTCACTAAGATGGAGTTTCAGATGTTTTTATATCATTCCTCCTGTACTAATGCACCCAGCTAAATCAAAAATTTGTATAGTTTGTGTTAATTATAAATGTATATCTTGCCTTTCAAAAGAATGATCCTCAAGTTGGCTTACAACAGGTGTTAATCACACATGTGCACATATACAACAAACCGATACACTCATTAGCTACTAATACATTGACTGAATGAGGGGGCCAGTAAGTGGTTCCGTCTCTATATTTTTAGGTAGACTCCTTCTGATCTCTCTGTGCTCCACTGAAAGGATCCATCACTGAAAAGGTCTGATTTCTGGTAATCAGATTTCTGATAATGGTGACACCAAGAAAATAATCTACACATAAAGGTTTTAAGATGGGAAGAGGTCTCCTAAGCAACTAAGCTATTAGTCTTAAACTGTTACCGAGAGATAAATATACATCCAGATAAGAGATAATATACATCCAGAATTCCAGATGGTTCTGCAGCTGACTTCTCACTGAATCTTAAAGATAACTCTGAATTGTGAAGTGCAGCCAGAATGGTTACACCTCTTCTAGAAAGTGTGAAACATTACTGACTCCATGTACTTAACATCAATGTGCTACAGAAATTATGGTGCAATATGGATATGTTTGGAACTCACATGTTTTACGTCCATCTGTGCCTAAATCCTACATTTTTTAACAAAGCATGCATTTAACAAAGTGTCTTCTGTCAACTGAAAGACTATAGTATGTCCTGTGACATAAGTTTTCGCAGACCAGAGCCTACTTAATCAGATGAAGTGAGCCTCTAGTCATGAAATCTTGTCCTATCATAAATCTGAGAGCCTTTAAAGTGCAACAAAAGTCTCAATAGAATCAACAGAAATGGAGGGTCCTGGCAGGTTACAAATGGGCAATGTGCACCCTAGGGGCCCCTCAAGGCAGTTTTTGGGGATTCCAAGGACTTCCACAGAACCCAAAAATATCTTTTTTTTAATGCACCTAAGTAGAATTGACTGAAAAGTGGAGAGGGCTCTATGCAATCATTAAAAGTACGGTGGCCTTTATTAGTACAGGGGCTATTTTCAGTCTTACTATTCTACCCCTAAAAAGTGCAGGGGAAGGCAATTTTAAACTGTTATCTTTCCCAGGGACTTTTAGGCCTGGGGGAGGCTTTTTAAAAAATAGGGTGATAAAATTATCTGTAACTTGTAGCTTCATGTGGACTTTCTAGTTGCCATTTAGTTCCTGGGCCACTATGTGGCAGACATCAGAAATAGGCCTTTAAGTCCCAAGGCTTAATAGCAATAGCATTTAAATTTCTTTATCACTTATAAGTGAACTCTCTAAGCAGTTTATAATCTTGAAGCCAATTGCTCCCAACAAGGTGGGTACTCATTTTACCAACCTATGAAAGGATGGAAGGCTGAGTTAACCTTGGAGCCCTGTGGGATCAAACTCACAATGTTATGGATGCAGTACCACTGTGCCACCAGGTCTCCAGGCTTATGAGTATGAAGTCTAATTTAATAATATGAAACACTGAGGTTTCATCCAGATTTTTGTTTCTGGTTTTGGGTGTGACTATGGAGGAGCAAGTTAGGAAAACTTTCCTGCTATTGGAACAGAAGTCCTACTGTTATTTGATTTTGCTTAGCTGGCCCTAACGGAATCAGACTTGAAATTGGAAGGGAGGATGACCTCTGCCTACTATGTAGCCGGATGACAGCTTTTTCTGTTTTGCAATTTGATGTTGTATGTTGCATGGGCAGGGGAAGATTTAATGTATGTGGGAGGTATTGGTAAAAAAAGGTCTCCTTTGAGACTTTACCTTTCATGTTTCACTCTATTCACTGATCCAGAAGTAATTGAATAGAACTGATGGGGCTTCTGAGTCAGGGCAATGTGATGGTCCTCATTTTGCATGCGGCCTGAGGCTTCAGCTACAAAGGTTGATACTGTTCCAAAAGGTGCCTGGTGACCAGTTAGCCATGAGTCCTACAAGTTCTCTACCCTGCTCTTATGTCTGGCCCATGTCCATTTGGTCTTGGAGAGTTGAGGGTTTAATGGATCCACATTGGCTGCATCTGTGGTAGGCTGAAATGTCTAGAGACCATGATGACTGTGGGCATCATTTAATATTGCACAAAATGTATTTTTGATACTATTTGCTATTTGGAAATTTGTTCTATTGCTGTTTTTATTTTTATTTTTAATTAGTAATTGGTTTGGATTGTGCAATCTTCATTTAATGCTGCAAGACGTTTAGGAAGACATCCACTTCCATTTTTTATCCTGGACTTAGGGACAACCCCCCCCCCCCACACACACATCTGCAAAAGCTGCAACCTCTCTCTACAACCCTATCATACTCTGACACTATTCTGTTGTGTGTGTGTGTTTGCTTATTTTATTCAAACATTATCAGAATAATTAACACTGTCATTCCTCAAATTCAGATCCAAAAAGTAGGTGGATGGATGAATTTGGTCTTCAGCATCCTTATACAGAAATGTGTGAATATGAAGGCACCATGTATATGAGCATAATGTTTCATTCCATAGTTTTCTAATATATATATTTTTACCAAAATCACTTTTTCTTCCTTGACAAAAATAACAGAATATAGCCAATGGATTTTGGCTGTAAGCACTGTGTAACAATCAAACAGATGAATCTTACAAAATGACCCCCAATATATGAATAAGTATTTTACAAGCAAGCCCTGTGTTCCTAGGATCTTGTTTTCTCTTTTTCCAACTCCCTGTTTGTCTCACTCCTTCTTCCCTAGATAATTTTTGCTTCTCCTTTGTGATACAAGAGAAGTTCAGCCAATAACTACTGGAAGTGTCAGTACTGCAGCAAAATCCCTAGGTGCACCACACACTGAAATAATTTGACAAATAAGGAACTGACTGCAGCTAAATTCATTGCAACTTTTTAAGTCTTCCTGACTCTAAATGTCAACTAGAAAGAGAGAACAAGTTAACTTTAAGGTGAATAAGGGTTCATGGAAGACATTCCTGCTTAGATTTCCCCCCTCCATTTTTTTTCCTTTGCTTTAACATCTGCAAAAAGAATCACAAAGATAAAAAGTAAAAAAGCAGTTTCAAAATTTAAAAAAACATCTGAGGGCATTATGATATATAACAATATAATGCCAACATCTTTAAAAACATGAGAACAAAATAATAAATAAGAAAACAGAAGATGTGGCCAATTTTCAAACAAGAGTAAGCATGTCATACATTCAATTTTTAGTCCCCATTAGAAAACACCTATAGAAACAATAGAATTTATGTACACGCTAAACTAACATTCAGCAATCGACTCAATGCGTCATTGGGATTCACAATTTTGTAAGTAAGTGTGATAAGGACTGCAGAAATAATGCAGTTTACCACTGTTTCAACAGCCATGGCTCAACGCTATGGAATCAAGGGATTTGTAGTTTGTTGTTGAACCAGAGCTCTCTGACAGAGAAGGCTAAATATCACACAAAACTACAAATCCCAAAATCCATAACATTGAACCATGGCAGTTAAAACTAGAAAACTGTATTTTAATTCTACAGTGCAGATGCAGTCTAGGGGGAGAAAGTGGCAGAAGAATGTAGAAATATTACGTCGGTCAGTTGTGCGTACATAGCAGAAGTTTATATTCCTAAATATATTGAAGCATTATATTACTAAAAATGAATGGTCACTGGAGGAATTCTACCTGCCTTTCTTGTTCTTACTGTTCCACTCTGCATTAGATCATAAATTAATCTGTGGAGAAGTAGTTCACAAATGGCCCAGACATTTAGAAAGGGGACTGGAATATATGATTTCAAAAATGAATAAATGCAGATTAGTTAGGATGCTACAAAACTGCCATCAGCTTTAGGACTCTGTGGCTTAACTGGAAATGGATGTAGCATCTTTTGATGTTACATCTGTACGCATCTAATCCATTCATTTCCTCCACAAACAGCTGTTTGCTGCCATAACTTTCTCTTTTGTACATACAGCTATGTTCCTTACTTGGATATGGATCTACCCTTTATCACACTGAGAAGGAAAGGATAGAAATCAGGTTGTACACTGATTCACCTGCTACAATTATGACAAACACTTCAACGGTACCCATGCTGACTAAATATACAAGTTTTCATATGCAAATTGCTTTCCATAAATAGATGCTTATATGTAAAAGGAAGAGATTGTATGAGCAGGCCTGAAGCCCTAGGGACAAAACTGGCATCTAGCTAGGAATGAAAGTTAAATAAAAGCTGACAATTATTAGTAAGAAGATTTGCAAAATATAACATGGATCATGACCTCTCTAACTGAAAATCTAGCGCACTTAAGGCTAAACACACCAGATCCTTATATCTTCATATCCTGAATATTTTGGGACTCATATTTTGGCAAACATGAAATCAGATTGTATACCTATTTTGTGTTTGAACTAGAATTCATTTGTGGCTTTCTATCTCTGTGTGTTATTTTATTTTTTCAGACTTTTTCTTTCAAGTGTTCATATCATTGCCTGGGTCTGAAAATAATAATTGCTTTCCTGTTGACTAGAGAGGCATACTTATCTGATTTATGTAACAAAGGATATGGCTCTGAACCTAAAGCAGACACATCTGAATATTTATCTTGAAAAATAACCAGCAGCTAAAATTAAGATATGAATGCCTTGTTGTCAGAGTACTTTCCACTTCGTAGCTTTAATCCATGGTTTTTGTGGCTGAGCAACCAATGAAAAAGTTCATTGTTCATTTTAATGAATTCATTTTGTTTCGTGTATAGACACATCAGCAGGACAAGTTTCTTTTGTCTTACAAAAGGTTGCTTGCAGAGATGCTGACAGTTATCATTTAGAAGAATGAAATCTGCCTCTGAAGAGATTGTTTTGTGTCTCCTGCTCACTTTGTATTAAGAGATAGTGAAGGCAGAGAGAGTCTGTAAGCTGACATGGAAAGGAGGATGGAAGAAGTAAGCACTGGAAACTGGGAGTCAAAGGGCTGTGACTTTTGGAGAAAGCCTCAGCAATGGCTAATAGTAGTATGTAGGCATAGCTTGTGTCAAAAATGATTTATGACTTTTTCATGCCTGTCAAAAAATGATTTATGACCTGTCAAAATGGAGTAATTGACGACCTGTCGAATTGATGGGTGTGTCCCTCCTCCGGAAATGCTAAGGCAGGATATCTGGGCCATGTGACTGACCCCAATCCATAAGGGGTGTGATTTGACCCTTCCCCATGACCCCAGGGGTTCCCATTAGCCCCCTTGAAGCCATGCGACCCCTCTAAGACCATGCCTCACCACCCCCTGACCAATGGCTGCTGATTTTGGACCTCCTCTGAACCATGTGTCCCAAACTGCCCAATCGTGCTACATTTTCCATGTTTTCCAATTGGGCCAATGAGGTCATGTGCCCCCCCCCCCGACCAATGGTTTGATTCCTATGAGAATCACGTGGTCCGTGCTAGCCAACTGGAAGACTGGCTGAAGAGAGATCTATCCCATATCAAGAAACTGCCATTTTATGCATGCCCAAACACATTTTGTGCAGGCAACATGGAGGCACTGAGCACACCAATGTGTTTGGCCGGACCTTCTACAACCAGGATAATAAAACCCACAAAGATAATATTCTGGCCAAATTATAATGGGCCTGTGGGCTTTTCTAACCCACTGTTACTATTGAATACTTGACCTAAAAAGGAATTTAATGAGCCTGAAAAGACACCCAACATTATGGATTTCATTGACGATGCCTCAGAAATCGAGTGTGATTGTGGTTGCAATTTAAAATGTTTTACAACATTGGTTCCACAGTTAGAGTCAAGGAAAAGATATGGGCAAAGTGCAGCTGGACAACAGTTCTCGTCATACTTAGGTAGCAAAGTTAGTGGTGAGGAACAATGGGAGTTGCAATTTAACAACATTTGTCTGTCCTTGAAGTAAGGTCTCAGTAAACCTTACCATCACACTCAGTCTTGTGATTGTCCTCTCCAGTCTCCTGGGATTGCTCTCAATTATGCAGAAGACCACTATTGTTCCTCAGAAACTGCAAATCCGGTAGATCCAGTCCAGATTCAAATTATAGCAGGGTGAGGAGTTAAAGCTGCACTGTCCACCACCACCATCACCATACATGCATGTACTAGGGTCAGACAAATTACATTTATTCTAGAGTAAAATAGGGAAAGATTGTGCCAATAGTTACACTTTTATAGTAATGTCTGTTTCAACTTTTAGACATCTCTGAGTCTCTTAAATCCTTTCCCTTTCATAGTCTACTGGCATTCTGGACTCCAGGTTTCTGACTGAGCTCTCTTATACCATTGCTGCACCAGACTTTATGGTTCTTCCAGCAGGGATTGTCCAGTCTAATTTTCCCTATCTGGTATCTAATAATGAATCAGTAGAATTACATGAATTATCCATGAACTGGACAATCAAAATTTTATGAATTTTGAATCCATCACTAATGCATTTTAAAAGGCAGGACCCCAATAGAGCCACCTATTGGGAACAAAGACAAGTTTGGACAAGGACAGTAATAACAATACTTGATTCTTTTTCCTATGTAAATATAGTTTATGTACATAGCCACTGTGTTTCCAGTCCATTCATGCATCTCAATAATTTGGGTTCTTGCCTGGAGATGATTTTTAAAAAATCAATTTTCTATTCTTTAATATGCCACAAAACATGTACATGCAAATCAGCTAAAACATCAATAGTTATTCTATCTGAGTGCCTTGGCTCAAAGAATTTTCCTTTTTTCTTTTGCATATAGTAAGAGATTTCTTTTTTGAGGTGAAATCTACACTACCCTCACCTCCATCAATGTGCTTTAATCTTGAGACTTAATGTGATTATTTCTTAGAAGAACCTCTATCCGTGGTCAGCTTATTGGCTCTACAAAATGAGTGCATAATGGCAGCAAACAATTACTAATGTACTAAGAAGGCCAAGTAAATGTGTCATTTGCCTACAGAAAAAAAGAGAGAGGAAGGAAGGAAGGGAGGACAATTAATGTGATGTACAAAAGAAATAATCACAATAAATCTTAAAACAGTTAAAAAAAAAAAACCAAACAACTAGAGACATTGAATACATCCAAACTCACTATGAAATTCTTGCTAAAACTTGATCTAGTTATTGCAATATGAAACAATCTCTCCATCTTTGATGTAATCCGTATCGATTTGTTTCACATACAGTATATATGTTTTGTTTGAATGTAACATAAAATTTTCTTCCATTTTTAACAAATTTCAGTTACTGGTATTATGTCCTAAATCAGATAAACTGTCATTTGCCTTAATAAAGGCAGCACTCCTTGGAGTATGCCTCAGTCTAAACCTTGAGGTGCTCATCGTCCTTGAACTACAAGGTACCAGTAGCACTAAATATGGCTTTCTGACCCAGGCTAGTTTCAAAGCATGACATATTAATTTGAGAGTCCATGTCTCAAGACCATCCTACAAAAAAAGCTGTCCAACAGTAAAACAAACTGACTTTAGAATGGACTTTAGTAATGAACTCTGCTTTGTTGGATATTTTAAAACACAGTTTGAATGTCATAAGTGAAAGATGCTTTAGTTGTAGGTTCCTTCAATGACAGAAGATGACCTTCAGGTTACCTCCCATCTCTATGATTCTATGACTCTGTGGATGCAGCCTAAATTTCAGTCTCTCACTCTGGCTTTCCTTCGCTAATGAAGATTCAGGAAGGACTCGTCCCACGCTTTCTACAAGCGCATTGATGACTGAAAAGGCCAATCCGAGATAAACAAGTCCGGTTGCAGAGAGCAAAGCAAATAGTCTCCTTGGGTGGTGTTTCCAAGTTGTGGTTCTTTCTGCATTGTCGTTTCTCTTCGACATGAGTTCTCGAAAGAGGCTGCAGCATTGTGGATAGTGAGCCTCCATGCCTCCTGATGTGAGGCCAGGACAGACCATTGTTGGTGATTAATATGGCCAAGCTTGAGATGTTGTTTCAGGGAGTCCTTGTATCTCTTCTTTGGGGTGCCCCTCTTATGCTGACCCGTGGCTAGTTCACCGTAGAGTACTATTTTTGTGACACGATGGTCCTCCATCCTAGAAACATGCCCTGCCCAGCACAGCTGCGTTCTCAATAGCATGCCCTCAATGCTGGTGATCCCTGCTTGCTCAAGGACAGCAACAATCGTCACATAGTCAGTCCAGTGTATACTTAGGATTGTATGTATACAGCACTGATGAAAGTGTTCTTGGAGTCATAGATGTTGGCAATAGATGACCCATGTTTCAGACCGATAGAGGAGAATGGACAGTACAATGGCTCTGTACACACTGATTTTGCTTTGCCTCAGGTATTTGTTACTCCAGACTCTTTTGTGAAGCCTTCCGCAGGGCATGCCCATCCTAGAAACATGCCCTGCCCAGCACAGCTGCATTCTGAGTAGCATGGCCTCAATGCTGGTGATCCCTCCTTGCTCAAGGACAGCAATATTTGTCACATAGTCAGTCCAGTGTATTTAGGATTGTGTGTATACAGCGCTGATGAAAGCGTTCGAGGAGTCATAGATGTTGGCGATAGATGTTTCAGACCCATAGAGGAGAATAGACAGTACAATGGCTCTGTACAGTACTAAGTACTAAATACTAAGCTTAGCCACTGTTTAGGGTTCAGATGCAATTTTAAATTATGATTAACCACTGCATTGCAGTGGTTCCGGTCCTTCCTCGTGGGTAGGTCCCAGAGGGTGCTGCTCGGGGACAGTAGCTCCAGCAAAAGGGAGCTCACCTCTGGGGTTCCACAGGGTGCTGTTCTGTCCCCGATGTTATTTAACATGTATATGAAGCCGCTGGGTGAGATTATTTGAAGTTATGGAGCTGGGTGTTATCAGTACGCCAATGACACCCAAATCTCCATGTCTCCTTCATCCGCCTCGAATCCCAATGGCGTCTCCTCTCTCAATGAATGTCTTCGGGCAATAATGGGATGGATGAGGAAAAGCAGATTGAAACTGAATCCCAACAAGACGGAGGTGCACATGGTAGCGGCCCCAAAACCAAGAATTGGGTTGCAACCGCCAGTCCTGGATGAGGTCACACTCTCCACCAGTGACAGTGTTCGCAGTCTGGGGATGCTCCTTGACTCATCGCTCCTGATGACAAATCAGGTAAATGCGACAGTCAGGAGCGCCTGTTATCAGCTTTGACTGATACACCAGCTCTACCCTTTTCTGGAAGTAAGGGATCTCGAGACTGTTGTACACGTGCTGGTAACTTCATGCCTAGATTTTTGTAACACACTCTGCATGGGGCTACCCTTGTGCCTGGTTCAGAAACTGCAATTAGTGCAGAATATGGCAGCCAGAGTAGTGTCAGGAACATCGAGGAGGGACCATATTACTCCTGTACTGTGGTCCCTCCACTGGCTGCTTATTAGTTTCCAGGCCCAGTACAAGGTGTTGGTTATCACCTTTAAAGCCCTAAATGGCTTGGGCCCAAACTATCTCAGGGACCGCCTCCTCCCTTATAATCCTCCCTGCGCATTCCAGTCCTCTTCTGGCAGGCCTTTCTGGGATAAATAATCCCGGCTTCAGGAACTCCTCTTTGAGGAGGGTCCCCAAGTTCCTCCTAGAAGACTTAAAGAGAACTGTTGCTGTAGTCCAAAACTGCCATTGTAATATTATTGTTGTATTTTAATTGTTGTTTTAATTTTAATTCCTGTTTCTAGTTTGTAACTGATTTAATAACTTTTTAAGGGGGACTAGATTTTGTATATCTGTATTGTATTTTATTGTTGTTAGCTGCCCCAATTGACCTCAAAGGGGTGGGATATAAATAAATTTTTATCATTATTTATTATTAACTAAAGTAAAAAAAAAAAAAGCACCCAATCTGTTCTTCATGGCTGGTAAGACTGCACATGCCTGTTTTTGTAACCTTGAATCCCAGTTAACAAACAAGGTCATACAGTAAAGAGAATGCATATAATAATACAGTTACACAGAGTAATACATTTACACAGAATACCTCTATGAAGATTTTCATATCAGTGTTTAAGTGCTAGTAGATCATTGCTGAAATGTTGAGGAAGTGCATGTGTGTGAAAACCTGGTGCACTTCCTTAACATCACTGAATTGTTTGGGGAGAGGGAATTTCCTTGACCATTGCATTTGTTTTCCCTTGGGCATAAAATCTCATATTCAGATTGTGTATAGATTATTTTCTGAGAGGCTGGTGGCTGGATGATGTTTGGTTCCCCACTTTCATCTGTGTTTTCAAATATGCGTACATTTCCGCACTGTTTTAGTATGCAACTCTTCCTTAGATGTAAAGCTTAAATATTCACCAAGCCATCCATGGCACATCTTTTTGGTTCAAAGGTGTCATAACACTTCAATCCAAAAATTAATGACACCCAGACACAAAAGGAGTTTTCATAAAGCAGCACCTTCAGGTCTGCCACCTTGTCGCATTTTAAGACAATGTGAAGTAAGGCTGCTGAAATTACATTTTTCCCTTCGGCCCTTTGGGAAGGGGTGTAGGTGGACTTGAAAGCTTAGTCCTATTACAGACATCAAAGTTTTTGAATATCTCCATTAATGTGTCTACTAATTAAAAGAGGGAGGCTTACAGAATATGGTAGAATATGTTACAGTACACTTAGTTCACATGTAATACTGCTCAATGCAGAATTTCCATCTCATCATATCTATCTATCTATCTATCTATCTATCCCTCAGGGGATTTTTAGAAACTTTATTCATGGCATGTACTTTATTCCCAGGGACAGTCTGTGAAATATATTTTCACCTTTTTGTTTTAGATTTGTTTTTGAAGAACAATTATTTGATGAAATAACACAGTGGCCAAATCTAGCAGGTTTTTCCCTGTTAACATTTGCTTTTGGTCTTATCTACTAATCTTACAGTAACAGGTGCTCTTCTTTTTTTTTTAAATGAATCTAATGAAAAAAGCCAGAAAAAAACCAAGATAAGATAGAAAGGAAATTAGAAATATGCACATATCTTAATTAACATTCTAGGCTCTGTCCCCTTGTAATTCTACATTAAATGAGGTCCAGTTGTACAGAAGAAATATTTTAGGTAGTGAAGAATGGATCCTGGATTGCCCTATTAATAAATGCAATGTTATACCTGGTTACAAGTGATGTCATATCACTAATTCAGTTCTATGGATTTAATACACTTTTAATTTTTGCATATACAAAGAATTAGTTTTACAGATACTCATAAATTATAGTACACTATCATCATTCATCATCACCCATCATCTTTGTCATCATTATAATAACCTTTTAACCAAAAGAGCCAGTAGCGGTTAGAGCACTGAACTACAACTATCGAGATCAGGGTTTGAACTCCCATTCAGTCATGCAAACCCACTGGGTGACCTCTGGCAAGTGACACACTCCTCAGCTCCAAGAAATCCAGTTTGACTCATGGTCACCATAAATCATAAATGACTTAAAGGCATGCAACAACTTTCTCCCAAAATCAGGATACAAGGTGGTTTACAAATTAAAAACAATATATTTAAAACAAACAAAAAGCGACATTAAAATTTAACCATTAACAGTAGTAAAAGACTATGCAAAGGGATCTTGTAGAACCTTTAAATCTGTCTGTGTTCAGAAAGTTGTAGCATACCGGTAAGCTTTGAAAGACTAGTTTCCTACATCTGAGGAAGTAGACCTAGTCTATGAAAGCTTATACAACAACATCCTGTACACAGTCTCAAAGATGCTGCAAGATCCCTTGCGTACTGATATTCCAGACTGACGGCCATATCTCTGAATATTGATAACCATTAGCAACATTCAGATTTTGAATATTATTAATTTATACCTATCCTTTATCACATTTTAGAAATCTTTTAACACCTACCACTTTCAGGGATAGGCAAATGGATCTGCAACAAAATGTTGAGGTATAAAGTTCTCTTGTTCAAAGTTCCAGCCTGCTAGCCAAACTGCCTTTCAGAACAGACCATTTCATTTCCCCTTCTGTCTCTCCCCACTTCTCTCAACAATTAATATTACCAGTCTAATTCTGCTGTTCGTTTATCTGTGCAAGCCTTGGAGTTCCACCAACCTTGCTAATCCTCTTATTTGTACTTATCATGTTTTGGCTGCATTCCATGCTCAAAGAATAAATTCACGCTTTGTAAATAGTATGCCAATGTCTCATAGCTTATGGGCCATTGTTGTTGTTGTGTGCCTTCAAGTCATATCCAACTTGTGGCAACACTCAGGGGAACCTATCATGTGGTCTACTTGGCAAGATATGTTCAGAGGAGGTTTGCCATTGCCTTCCTCTGACGTTAACAGTATGTAACTTGCCCAAGGTCCCAAAGTGGATTCAGTGGTCAAGTTGGGAATCGAATCCTAGTCTCCAGAGTTGTAACCCACACTCAAACCACTATACTACGCTGCCTCTCTTATGGAGCATGCAGTCCTGTTTTTTAAATTTTATTTATCTGCCTCATGCTTCTAATGTGATGTCATGTAGAACACTCAGTAAATGTTCAAGTTTATGAATGACCCTAATTAGAGAAGAGAACTAAAAATAGTCATTGGCCATTTAGAGTGCAAAGAGTTGTTACATGAATGAAAAGCTCTCCCTAATTTCTTGTGAAACTCAATAGCTCTCTGTGTAGAGACTCAGGGCCTGCTGGACAGTGGTCATAGCTGTGTGTTAGATGTTGGTAGGACCTTTACTTACTTTTCTGTTTCATCTCAGAGAAGATGGGCATTAAGAGAACCTCAGGAACTAAGCAACTTTTAAACATCCTGTTGCTAAATATTTTTATGAAAGCCAAACTCCTCCTCTCATCAAAGATAATTGCAAGGTCTGGTAGTATTAACACAGAGAGTAACTTCCCTGTTATGTTTGTCTAGTAGTTTAAGCTTTGTCTATATTTCATTTCTGCTGTGATGCAATCAGTATGCATCATGTGCTAGCTAAGATTTTTTCATTTTGCATCTTCTTGTGATTCAGTAAGCTCAGCTTTCAAAAATTACCAATAATTTTATGAAGTTTGAAGAAATGGAATATGGGTTAATAAATCAAAATTGCTTCCATTCAAACACACACACAAGCACTTGGAAAGGAGGTAGTTGCAGGGGCACCACTAGGGTTGATGTTATCTGTTGAGGTAACTCATGGTGTCACCTCCTTACACTCATTGACTTCCTCCCATCCCACACCATCCTTAGTAATCCTTAGTAATGTCTTTTGCACTAATGTTACTCATAAATTTGCATATATCACTGAATATATAATTCCTATTTATCACTGAATGTTATGGCAATAGATGTAAAATAAACATCTAGCAAAATTAAAATTATAATATCATAGGCATATTTATATTACAATATAATATGCACAGCCTAAAATGAATAGTTTAATGTGGTTCAAGTTAGCATTTAGTATGATGTGATGTTTTTAAAGAAAAGAAAATTTTAAAAGAATAAAACATAATTTTATTTTATTTTCCAAAACAAGAACTGGAGTCTCTCCTTTCTCCTTCCACTGAGCCGTGTCTCACACTGTCTCTTTAGCATTTCAGAGGGACACAGGCAAACATCACAGCCAGTTTCTGTGAAAAGGCAGATGATTTGGAAGTAATGGTGTCAACCCATCTTAGAATATCACCTAATGTGGTTCGCACACCTCTAGTAATGTCCTTGGGTAATTGTTACCTGGATTCTTACTCCGTTTTAGGAACATAATCTTGTCTTATTTTATTTCTACACAAGAACAATTATTTTCAGCAATTTTCACACCACTGAAGAAGAACACAAGAATATCTGCACAATTTTCATTTTTATCTGCACTTTAGGACTTTTAAAAAAAAATTGTTCATGCAAAAATGCACATGTGCTTTCAGCATAAAACCAATACACTTCTCCATATTTTTCAATGTTGTTTTCAGTTTTAAAAAATGCATAGAAAGGTTTGTATGTGTGTGGGTCCATTCATAAAATGTATAGTAGGGAAAGTTCTAAATGGAGGACTAGGCAATGCACCTGTTAGTTGGATTTGTAATTTGTTGACTGGCCCAAACTAAAAGGTACTCAGCAATTGCTCATCTTCTTGGAGAGAAGTGACCAGTGGGGTGCCACTCTGATGTTGCTTGGCCACAGGGTTCTGTCCTGGGCCCAGTGCTGTTCAACATGACTTTACCAGCAGCTTGGATGAAAGAATAGAGGGCATACTTATCAAGTTTTCAGATGACACAAGATTAGGAGGAGATACTAATACCCCAGATGAGAGGATCAAAATTCAAAATTACCTTAATAGAGTTAAAAAAAAGGGGGGGGGAAGCTAACAAAATTAATTTCAACAGGGAGAAATTTAAGCTACTATACATAGGCTTAAAAATGAAATGCACAGATATAGGATGGGGGCACACCTGTCTTAACAAGACTACGTGTGAAAAGGATCTAGGAGTCCTAGTAGACCGAAAGTTGCACATGAGTCAACAGTGCGATGTGGCAGCTAAAAAGGTCAATGTGATTGTAGGTTGCATCAATAGAAGTATAGTGTTTAGATAAGGGAAGTAACAGAGCCACTCTGTTATGCTTTGGTCAGGCCACACCTGGAATACTGTGCCCAGTTCTGGGCAAGCTGGAGTGTGTCCAGAGGAGGGCCACCAAAATGGTGAAGGGATTGGAAACCATGCCCTATGAGGAGAGACTAGGGAGCTCGGCATGTTTAGCCTGGAGAAGATCAAGTTGAGAAGTGAAAATGATAGCCCTGTTTAAATATTTGAAAGGGTGTCATATTGAGGATGGAGCAAGCTTGTTTTCTGCTGCTCCAGAGAATAGGACACAGAGTAATGGATTTAAACTACAGTAAAAGAGATTCAATTTAAACATTTGGAGGAACTTCATGACAGGAGTTGTTCAACAAACACACTCCCTCAGAGAGTGGTTGAATCTTGTTCTTTGGAGGTTTTTAAGCAGAGGCTGGATGGCCATCTGCCAGATGTGTTTTGATTGTGAGTTCCTGCATGGCAGGGGGTGGACTAGATACTTGTGGTCTCTTCCAACTCTATGATTTTATGATTCTATTAACTCAGCAACAGGGAGAAAAGAGTGCAGTGCATACATGTACACTACTGCAGCCTTTTCTAGCTTGTATGTTATTCCTAATTCATAACTTTTGCATCTTTACTACATTCTGCTGTTGCCTGGCCAAAACTGCCCCATTTCCTATCAATAAAGTGATAGAAGGCATGAAGCAATACTTCTAGATGCTAAGGTCCTCTATTATAGAAGCGACTGCAGACTTTTCAACAAAATATGTAGAAAGGAAAATACGATGGGCAGCTTGCATCCTGAAAGCTCCATAAAACGAATCCTGAAAATTCATGGTGAATCTCTGCCATGTGAAAAAAGAGTTTCATATTTCTCCTGTGTACTTCAGCTGGATTCTCCAATTCTCTCCTCATTTTCTCTGTGGCAAATGCAGAGTCCTGTTTGTTATGGTACATAGCTGTAAAAGTTGTTGGTTAACCACTGTGGGATCCATAGTTAGATATAGAGATAGATATATAATTTTCAGTGCATATCACACAATGAAACTCTAAAATGTTGATATAACATGGTGGGTCTACGTTGCATGTCCTGGAATGAGGTCTACGGTTATGACTGCACTTTTTCAGGATTAGAAGTATAACACATTAATTACTCTGTAATCAAAGTTACTAAATTATTTGGTTCACCCTTAAGAAAAAGATTGTAGATAGAATATTTTAATTAAGAATTAAAATATTCTATTAATTAGAATATTTTAATTAAATTCTAGATTTAGAATAAAATTATGAATATTTTTACTGTAGTAAAAAGCATACTTAAATAATAACTGTCAATAACCTGATAGACACAGTGTTCAACAAAGGAGCACGTTATCCAGAGTCCTTTGTAATATATACTCCATAGTGTTGCACATATCATCCAATAATACCTCTAAGCTTATTGTGTAGTAGGATCATAACACAATATTAAATTTACTTTATCTCACAAGAAGCACATGCCATCTTATTTGTGAATCACTCACCCAACCATGTGTCAATGTTTAAAAAGGAAATAAAGACACAAGTTCCATCTTTCTTTTTTGTGACACCTATTTCCGAGGATCAGGAAAATGTGCAGCTTTGAACACTGTCAGATGTCAAATACAGATGAGAAATGATTGCTTCTAAAAATAAGTAGTTATTTTAACTATTTTTATTCTTCGTCTGCTATATCACAATCATTTCAGTTTACTTTTTCCTGTTCCTTCATCCTCATTGGTGAAAGGAAGAATGAAGCTTAGAAATTCTCATTGATTATTTTTAATAACTAGAACTTTTACAGCCTTTGATAAAAACTACTGAGATTTAGAACAAGCCAAATTTCTGGACAAACCTTTAATTGTGCAATGACCCTACTTCATTCATAGAATTTCACACATGAAGCATTTGATCTTTGTGGAGGGTTTGCAAAAGGGGGGTGAGGGCCACTTTGGCATGCCTCATAGTGGAAAGGAACTAAAAAGATACTTGTCCCTTGTTTGTGGCAGGATATTGGGGAGAAGATATGAGATCGATGTATACCTTGGCACCCACTTGTGGTGTAGGGTTGGGCTCTGGAACTTTCTTCATGGGACATGAGACTGGGGGGAGGGGGGGCTGGGAAAAATGACTGCCCAGGATCACAACCAGTCTCTTTTGACTCCCCTTGGGGGTCTGATGTTTTGCCAAGGGTGGCTGGGGACATTGTCACAGGTTCATAGCTGGGCCTCAGCTAAACCTGCATCTGGTTCTTCCCCACTTCATTTGCTCTGTCCCAGGTCTCGAACATGTAACTAGGTTTTATAGCAATAAAGATGGGCCTTGTTTAACCCCAAATCCTGAGGTTAGGGAACTATCTAATTATAAGATTGTATGTACAGCACTGTGTAAATTTACAGCGCTATATAAATAAAGGTTAATAATATTTGGTCTCATTATTTCAAGATTGGTCAACACTTATATCCCTGTTATGGCTCTATTTATGCAGTTTCAATCACCACACAAAGAGGGAATGATCTACTCTTGTCACTCTTATTGCTTTTTAATGTAGAGAGTGGCAAATCTGAAGACAAGTTTGTGCTGTTCACAGAAATAGGAATGTATTCCCTTCAGATTTGTGGCTTCCTATGTGAGAAAAAGCACAATGAAATTGTGGGCTGGGTTCTGTCCTCTATACATAATGATATGAACCAATTGAAAAAGGCTAGCATCTCCAAGTGACCCTGATGCAAGAATTAGTTCTGATCACCATATATATTCTCCCTTATCTGGTAGCAGCAGGGACTCAGTACCATGGCTGAATGATGCACTATTGATATTATGACCGAAGGCAGCAGCCAAAACATGTTACGATTTGCATTGGATCAAAGCTTGAAAAAGTTTTTTAAAAAATATCATATCCTCCAATATCTCAGAGATGAAAATTGGGACATGTGTAGCTTCACAAGTTTTGCTTTTGCCTGAGCCTACTGGAAAGAACAAGATTCTACCCCCCCCTTTCTTTTCCCTTACATTGAGTTAACAGAGTTTAAATTATATTTTTACTGTGAACTCAGCTTGCAGCAGCTAAAATGGAGGACAAATGGGGAGAGAAACTGTATCATTTTAAAAGCAACTGGAAAAGTGGGATAGTTGTGGATTAACTGGGACTGTCCTAGTCATATCAAAAGGGCTGAAAGTGAGGGAATACAACTCACTGGATCCTCTTGCCAGCATGGCTAGTGTCTTATGACAGTTGTTCTACTGAAATGCCAATTCGCTGTATCCCCCTGAACTGTGTTAAGCAAAAAATGAATATTGTCATGTTTTTTGGTTTGATTTGGTTGTACAGAAACTAGTTTAATATCTGGGCTAAATGTGATGGATTAATTATCTGAACAAAACAGATTTTAAAATATTATATAAAGAGTCAGATGGCAGGTAGCTTTTGAGCAGAGGTTGCATACATTATTTTTGAGCACTACAACTCTGACAATTGTAGTCTAAAAGCAACTTTTTCAGACACTGATCTATTTCTTATGCACACACTGTATTTAATGTCTGTGCATATTCACAGTGTACACATACTTCACAATATTGCACAGATGAAAACTGGGACACATGTGGGTAAGCAACACCAATGTGTGGATGAGATGGCAAAAAGGTTAATAAGAAAGAACATAAGTGAGGAGAGGCTGCAGCTGTTTGCTTTTGCTTGAGCCTACTGGAAATAGCAATATTCTGTCTGCTCTCTGTCCTCTCCCCTTGATGAAAATACTTTTCAACTTTGAACTCTTTGCAATAATTGAAGTTAAGATAAAATGGTAAAGTAGTAGGAGGAGAGAGTAACTGGAATATTTTAAAAGCAGCTGAAAAAATAGAACAGCAGAAGATTAATCAGGATTATCCCTGACAAATTGGGACAGAGAGTGTGAGCATATTATTATATCCCCATTGCTTTTGTCTACATTGGTTCCATTTTTGTGAATATTCTTACATTATTGTGGCCTGGCTGCTACAGAGACCAAGGCCTCCACCAAACAAGTGGAAAGACTCCTAACATCCTCTGTATGCATTGACAGTTGGAGCTTTCACTTTTTCTTTGGAAGATTGGTTGAACAAAATATCTGTAATTTTTCTAATGCAGCTGGACAAAGGAAGTAGCATTCTTGAGTGGCTAATCTTCCCAGTGTAGAGGAAGGAAACTAACTCTTTCCTTCTTATGGGTCCAAATAATATATTCACGGAGTGTTTAAAATTATTGCTTCTAGTTTTTTGGTTCTTTCTCCTCTACAATGTGAATTATTCTTAGTGTGTAATTTTTCATTTTCATTTTCATTTTTTTTATTTTTGCTTTTCAAAAATTAAAATCTACAGTATAAGAGGGAGAGGTTTGTGCCAAAAATGGAAATGCCACAGAACAGAAAAATAGAGAGAGAGAGAAGGATATGACAAGTCCATGTGATAAGAATATGCCAATCAGAATGAAAAAATGACTCAGATATTGGCCCTTTAGTAAGGATGCTGTGGAACTAAAATGAATGTGTACCAATGTATAATAATAATAATAATAATAATAATAATAATATCTTTATTTATATACCACTTCCAATGATCAGTACAGTGTGATGGAGTACAAGTGAAAATGTCATGATGAATGCTGGGAATGAAAATGGTCTATGTTTGAAATGAGGCAATTTAGAGAGCAATGAATGTGACAGCAAGCGCAAGTAAACGTGAAAGCATCCTATTTTTAAATACCTGGACATGGAAGAAGATGAGCGTTTTAAAAAGAAGAATGCATATGTTGTTAAATCTAAATGAGAGGAAAGACTCAGAAGTAAATATATTTGACTCTGCAATGTACGGATCTGTTTTAATATAAAGCGGAAGGATCAGAAGCCTGAAAGGGCTGGCCTCTCTAAAACAAATCTTCTATATAACCCAATAATGTTCTGTGCTGCAGTGTCTAGAAAGCAAGAAGGCAGGAACTGAGGCTACATTCAAAGCTGCATTCAGCTATAAAAATTACAACTTTGTCTCAGGTAGATTTCTGTCTCAGTCATTTTTTTAATTATAATTTTTAAACAGTTATCAGAGAAGCATCGTCTTAGTCTCTTTCATGCAGACATTGGCCTAAATTGTTTTTAATTCCACTTGTCCAGTGGATCTAATCCACTTCAATTGGATTTTGGCAATTGGCTAGAAAGTTTCTTTACCTCTAGAATTTAATGATATCTTGAGAAACTAGATAAGGTTGATTTTGAGGATTGTCCTTTTTGAACATTTTCCTAGAATTGTCCCATAGTAGCTTGTGTTGTTTTTTTAAACTGGAGGTGTGTGTTGTGTTGTTTTTTTAAACTGGAGGTGTGTGTTATTAAAGAGATTCTAATTTTTCCTTTACTGTATTCATGATTCATATCTATATACCTGGACTCTAAATTACCTTCATCATCCCTTCCAGCTGTCCCAATTTGGCCAGGATAATCCCAGTTAATCCTCTGTTCCATTATTCCATTTATTTATGTATTTATTTAATCAGCAGCTTTAAAATATCCCAGTGTTTCTCTCCTCCACTTTCTCCGTTTGTCCTCAGTTTGCTTCAGTTGGTGCAAATTGACTCCCAAGGAGAAAAGTAGTTAGCTTATGGGGGGGGGGGGAGATGAGAAGTGAGAGCCGTTCCAATTGTTGCTTGGCCACACATGCATACTTTACAAATGTCCTAATTTAGCAGGGTCATTTCCAGATAATCTTCTGTTGTCTATCCATCAATCACTTTATATTCCATCTTTCTCCCAGGCTGGGACTAAAGATCTGGTATCGTCCCACCTTTCCATCTGTATCATCCCACTTTTTCCATGCTTTTTAAAATGTCTCTCTGCTCCCCACTTTTATCCTTAGGCCTCATTCCCACTACATTTGGATTAGAAGTGTGAAGTGGGCTATACCACCCTCGTTCACACTCGAATCGATTTACGATCCTCATCGGATCGATCAGTGGAGGAAAGGACCGGGTTAAAATCAAATAGCCCAGGCTTTCCTGACACTAGTTTTAAAGTGGTCTTTTTTGGAAAACGCGATTCTGAAGTATTTCAAGTAAATGGGAACGCTGGTCAGAATCATGGTTTTTTTTTTAAATTTGGGTGGGGGCATTGATCGCAAATACAATCTTGTGCACTTGTGAAAGATTGCATTTGTGATCACTGTAAAGGAAAAAAAAACCCCACACATTAATACCCAGTTCCTTTTGGGGGGGGAGTACTTCCTTCCTTCCCCCCTTCCTTCCTCTTGCTTCCAACTCCCCCCTCCCTTCTCTTCTTTTTTTTGGGGGGGGGTGGGGGCATTGATCGCAAATGCGATCACTGAAAAAGAAAAAAATCTCTCTCTCTCTCTCTCTCACACACACACTAATTCCCTATTCCTTGGGGGGGGTCCTTCCTTCCTTCTTTCCTTCCTTCCTTCCTTCCCTCTTCCCCCTTCCTTCCTCTTCCTTCCTTTCTTCTTCCCCCCTCCCTTTCTCTTCCTTCCCTCTGCTGCTGCTGCCTGCCTCCCTCATCGGTGCTGCTCCCTCCTCCTCCTCCTCCTCCTCCTCCTCCTCCTCCTCCTCTGCTGGGCCCATCCTGCTCCTATCAGCCCCGGGAGGAGCACGGGCCCTGGCAGCAGGATGGGCCCGGCAGAGGAGGAGGAGAAGGAGCAGAATGCGCTGACGAGGGAAGCAGGCAGCAGCAGCAGAGGGAAGGAAGAGAAAGGGAGGGGGGGGAAGAGGGAAGGAAGGAAGGAAACCCCCCCCCCCCAGGAATAGGGAATTAGTGTGTGTGTGTGTGTGTGTGAGAGAGAGAGAGAGATTGATTTTTCCTTTATAGTGATCGCATTTGCAATCAATACCCCCACCCCCACCCCAAAAAAAAGAAGAGAAGGGAGGGGGAGTTGGAAGGAAGAGGAAGGAAGGAAGGAAGGAAGGGGGGAAGGAAGGATTCCCCCCCCCAAAAAAAGGAACTGGGTATTAGTGTGTGTGTGTGTGTGTGTGTGTGTGTGTTTTCCTTTGCAGTGATCGCATTTGCAATCAATACCCCCACCCCCTCCCCCTCAAAAAAAAGATTGTGGGGTAATGGGCTGTCATCCTTCCCTGTCAGCCCCGGTGGGAACGACAAGCGTCCCTGGCTGAGAAAGCGATTCCAAACCAGGCCCCTTTTCATAGTGTGAACGAGGGGCCTTTTGGAATCGCTTTCCTAAGCGGAGCACAGCCCGGTCCCAATGTGGATTTTTCTGCAAGTGGGAATGGGCCCTTAGTTTTCTTCAATTGCTACAAACTGAGTTCAATGTGGAAGCATTGTTTACACTCAGCTAGGGAGTGGGGGAGAGAAGTGGAAAGAGTCTGGCAAAAGAAAATTGCTGCTGCCTCTTCCAGATTGTGTGATCTTGCTCATTAATAATGTTTGCCATCATGATGTTACTTGTTCACACATGTTCTATGAAATCTTGGAGGCTATGCTATGTAAGTTAGCATAGCAAACCACTTTCATTCTGTATGGGTTTCTTATAACCTCTTATGGATTTCCTGAAATATATTGTGCAAGGCAGTGCACATTTTGCAACAGCTATGTGGCTATATCAGCAACTCTTATTATAAGAATCCACCACTCCAGAACTGGAAACCTCCTTTCCTCTAATCCTAGTGATCATAGAGAACTGTCCCATACTGTGTTCTTCACCGTAGCTTACAGAAAGCAATCTCTGGTGGTGTATAACTATTTTCCTCCCTAGCAATGCTGAAGTATTCCTTTGTCTTGGACCTAAACGAGACCTGGTAGCCAAGGAGCACAAAGTGTCTCTTATATCTCTGGATAGCAGATGTTTATCAGCAGCATCTACTTTCTTCTGAGGGAATGTGAGAGAACTTTTAAAAAACTTTTATTTCTGCTACTGCATCCATTTACCAGTTGTTTGTAATAAATATAGTTGTATTTTGAATTATTCGGGGCTTAGTTTTTCTTCTGAGTATCTCTGAACCTAAGGTGCCCCAACACTGTAGAAATAATGCAGATGGAGATGCTGCAAAAGCAAGATGTTACCAATAGTATTAATCACATTGAATAATCCTTGTTAGGAGATTAATTGATCACAAATAATAGTTTTAAAACAGAGAAGTGCAATAGAGAAGCCCTTTGATGGGCACACCCTTTTAAAATCTAAGAAATAAACCTGGAATCAGAGATGATTTTCATATTAAATACCCTGCCCCAAGTGTTCTGCCTAGTGTAAAATTGGCATAAAGCAGCTGATCAAGGTATATATCTTGTATATAGACTGAAAGATTTAAATCTTTTTCCTCTTCCTTATGTTTCTAAAGGGCAAATCCTTCAGACATTAGATCAACTGAACCTAAGTATGAAGACGCTTGTGTACTTCACATCTGATCATGGGGCGCATGTTGAAGAAATTTCAGACAATGGAGAAGTCCACGGCGGCTCTAACGGAATATATAAGGGTATGACTTATTGAGTGTCTTATCATTGCATCTCACAAATGTAGAATTGTTAACTGAACAATTGTAAATGTTCTGGGACACTGCATTAAAAAAAAAAAAAACCTGAACAAGCATTTAGAACAGGACTGTAAATATTAATATAAATGCAAAACAGAGCACCCCATAAGCAGGGCATTGACTTCAGTGCTTTGGATACAACCTGTAAAGTTCAGAGGAAAATTTACCACTCAGCTAGCTTGTCACTAAGTGCCACTTTCAGTAAACACTGGATGAAAATGATGGTGATGATGGGCCACTGAGCTTTGCATGCTATACAGTTTTCTATCTGAGGTAGGGACAGAAATATGTTTATTTCTCAACGGGATTCCAATGCTAAAGAAACCCCATGAGGAAGAATATTATCAGCTACAAGACTACTGTGAGACTCTTTCTACTTGGGAAGTATTCATCTGTGTATGTGATACACAGGATTTTCTGCACAAAATGTGTTTTCTGCACAGAACCAAACATGTATTTATGCAGGAAAAGAGTTATTTTGCACAGAAATCATGTCTATTTTTGTACTGATTTTTTTTTTTTTACAAAAAGTGTTTGTCCGTAGAAGAACCATTTGCACTATGCAGCAGAATATGTGTTTTTGCATAGACAAATGCTTCCTGAAACAAAAAGAATGATCAGGAACAGCACAGAAATCTTCATAGTCTCCTCCTGTGTGCAGAATCCTGCAGAGGGTTATTCATTCTGATCTGCCAGAGTGAAGAACACAAAGATGCACATGATAAATTGCAAGCTAGGGAGCTATCCTAAAGTATGGTGCACAACACTGTCAAATTACTAGCATTGCAGAAAGACCCAACTGAGAATCTGGTTAGCTTTTCTAGATGGAAGTAGGAACATTCTTTTATCCTTGCTTACAAAATGTCTTGAACCATCTATTTTTTTCACAGCCCTTAAAGCATATATTTACATGAAAAGTATACATTTCAGCAGAGACTTACTAGAGAAGTTCATACAGTACACTTTTTATACTGTTGCGAATTTCACATATTTGATTTTCTTATTTATACATTGTTGTGTGCCTTCAAGTCATTTCTGACTCATGGGGATGCTAAGGTGAACTTGTTATGGGTTCTCTTGGCAAGTCTCTTCTGAGTGGGTTTGTGATTGCCACCCTCTGAGGCTGAGCAATTGTGTCTTGCCCAAAGTCATCCAGTGGGATTCGAACCCTGCTCTCCAGAATCATAGTGCAATGCTCATACCACTACACCATGATGGTTCCTATTTATACACTGTACTTTTAATCTACCCACAATCTCAACTTCCCTGCAAGACCCACAGAAAAATGCATGCATGTAGACCACGTACAAAAATTACAAGCTGTAGAAAAATCACCAGCAGTACAAATATCACAAGCTGACTTCAGTGAAAACCACATGCTGTTGGTCAAGGCAAAATGAATAAATGAAACAGAAGTGTGAGGCAGAAAAGTCTTCCTTCTCAATCGTAAATATTTGACATAATGTGAACAATACAATCCCACTAAAATAGTCTGTTTATATAGAGATTACTTTAATAAACAAGGTGGGAGGTTTGTTAGAAACACAATATTTCTTTTTCTTGGGTGAGTGGGAAGAAAGGAAAAGATGAAAGCAGCAATTAACCCTCTCGTTTCCTGATGTTTTTTCCATTCCTAACAGTGTTAGGCACCTTAAACTGTGAGATCTCAAATTTGTTTTTATGAATCACAAAATCACATCAGTTCACATTCAGATATTATTCTGCTAGTATATACTTTACTTTCCATTTTTTACATTTTTAACTGTACCATCTCATATTTTTAAATTCATAAATGGATGCAAGGGTTGGGTTTTCATATCAGAAGAAGCAGAGCTACATCATCTTCTGAAATTGGGTATCTAATTAGTTTAATGAGCTTCCCAGGCTCAAGAGAATCTAGGCAGACATATCAAAATGCTGCTTGCATCTGTTTATAGAGTATTTTAGGGATTTAATTTCAGGAGAAAATTAAAGAAATGACTGACTCTATAATTCTGTATCATTCGAACTTTGTATGATTAGACTGTTAAAAGAGAAATGTGGAAAATTGTAATGCAAAGTTTTAAATGAAATTACTAACTACTGCTAGAGGGAGGGGAAACAAAAAGAAAATCAGGGGGTCCTGTCTAAGTCTCTGATTTTTACGTTACCATAGTGACATGGCTGCTATTTCCCTGTGACTTTATTCATTTCCACACTGCTCTAGTAACAACTATAAAGATGCACATACTTGGGGAAAATTCTATTATTCCTTCTTATATAACATTTCTGCTCTAGCATTGTATAAGTCAGTTGTACGAAATCAGCTTTAGAGAACTTGTGAAATTGTGATGAGTCAATGCATGTGAAGGCAGACACACAGAGTAACCTATATGTGGAAAAAGGATTTTTGAGGTAGGATGTGATTAGAGCAGGTATGGGCAAAATGCAGTGCTCCACATGTTGTGGGACTACGTACATCAGTCCTAGCTCATATTGGCAGTGGTAAGGAAATCATGGTGATATACTCCAAAACATCAGCCCAAACTAATATAATAAGTGGTGAGTAATTCTGTAGTCCAACAACACCTGGAAAGCCACACATTTTCCACCTCTTGAATAGAAGGAGATTGCATATATATGAGGGGGTATCATGAAGTTTTAATTATCATCTTTAAAAAAAATTGACAGAAAGTTTGTTTTGATTTGTAGTTGTTAACTTATCTCTTTGTAGTCACCATCCAGATTTACACATTTTCCCCAGTGTTTCTTGACCCTCCAAATACCTGATATTGTAGAAGTCACTTCTGACAGCCACTTCTGTCATAGCCAGTCACAAAAATAAAAGACACAATGAGTTGATTTTCTCAGCAACGTGCACTTATGGACCAATGATGTACTGACAAAATTTCATCAATATGCCATAATAACTTCCGGGTGATAATTATTACTTTATGATACCCCCTCGTAAGGCACAATCTGCAGACTTCTACAATATCAGGTATTTGGAGGGTCAACATACACTGGAAAAATGTATAAATCTAATTAGTGACTACAGTATTGTATTTTTAAAAAACTCAAGTTCTTTGTGTCTTTGTCCCTTCTCTTTCCTATGCTAAGTACTACAGCAACATGAAATAAAAGATTGCCCTTGATCCAACATTTGCCCTCTCTCACAGTCATTTGCCATTCCCTGGTTCCTTATGAGTTCATCCATACTCCTCAGGGTAGCTTGAGGGGAAAATTGATTTTGCAAGCAAGAAGATCCTCTTATGATCTATCTCTGTTGTGACAATAAAAAGGATTTTGAGCTGAACTGGTCTTGAATGAGCAGTTAAAATGCATTAGATATATAAAAGAGGCGTTTTTGATGGAAAGGAAAACAACAACTAGTCTGTTGATTTGAATCAACATAGCTGCCAATATTTTTGGAGTTTCCTTAAGAATGTGGCTTTTGAGCCTTCAGAATGAGTGTATGCACTTCAAAATTTAGCACTCCACAACTGCTCATATTATAAACAGTTATTTTTTTAAAAAATAATAAAAATAATTCACCCAAACACAATTTGTCCAGTTTCACCTAATATTCATTTTAAAAAAACACTTAATTGATTAATTAAATTTTGTACTTTTATTATCTAATCAATTTTTGATTTGTTTAAATAAAAGCCAGTTTTTGAAGCTCAATGACTGTATTTTTTTTTCCCTGCAGGTGGAAAATCTACAAATTGGGAAGGAGGGATTCGAGTTCCTGGTCTGCTGTATTGGCCTGGAATGTTAAATCCTGATACAAGTATTGATGAACCAACAAGTAATATGGATATATTCCCCACCATAGTTAAACTTGCTGGGGCAGAACTACCTAATGACAGGTATGCTGGTTTATTATTGTTGTTATTATTATGCGCTGTAAATTTGCACAGTGCTGTACATACAATCTTATAATTAGCCAGTTCCCCTGCCCTCAGGATTACAGTCTAAAAGACACAACAAAAAAGCAGAAGGGAAAGATGGTGGGAAAGGGGATGAGGTCCAGTGGTCCTTCTCTCCCTCTGAGGCCTGGACCAAGGCAGATGGATTAGAGGGAGGGCACGGCTTCTTAATACATAGTTAAAAGGAGGCATCGTGGGGCAGATGGCACAATCCTAGGAACACTTCCCTAAACAATATAGTCTTTAACTTAATTTTGAAACTGGTTAGAGAAGTGATGAGGCGTGCATGTGGGGGAAGAAGGTTCCAGGAGTGTAGTTTCATTGGTTGTAAAAGAAATAACTCCTTTTTAAAAAAGTCCATCTTTCGTAAGTTTGAAGGTATTTTCAGGCCTCATAAGTCTCTTAAGGTCACTTTTATTAGTTAGCTCTTATACATGTTTACAGGAGCAATTTCTTCGTCTGATGCCTGAATTCTAGTTGCACACAGATGTTCTTCCCAGAGTTTTGTCGACCATACTTTTTACACACAATTTTTAAAGCTTCTCCATCACCACATACAACTGTGGCTGGCACAGCTCCAAAATGAGAGTTTAACTCAAAATGATGGAAAATCGATCTGCCACCTCAGCTGTCTCAACTCCTCATAATAGCTGACAGATCCTCTCAGTGAAGTAGACATATATAATCTGTGAATATCTCCTTATTCATGAAGCAGGCAGAATGTCCTCTCTACAAAGAAGTCATCACACATTAGAACTATTTTTGGACAGTGCTACTCCAGAGTGCAGAAAGGGAGACATATTAATGATGATGTGGAAAATCCAAATTACATCAATTCAAGAGGTGGACACTTAAGTATTTTCTTAAATGCATAACAAAAGAAAATACCACACTTTCCATAGCAGTGCATTCCTCCATCAAATGTATCTTCCCATTAGGGCATTTTTATAATATAGGGATAGTGTTAAAACCTCCCACACTATCAGGGTCATTTATACATATGTATGTCTACTATCTGCCTCTTACTTTGCCACAGCCATTCTCTCTCTCATACACACACTTTTACCGTTTTTCACTATTGCAGTGTTTGGCAATTTTCAGTCCATATTTTCCAGGTCTTTCCTGTGAATCTTTCAAGGTCTTTGATCTTTCTGTTCCATAATAACACAGTAGTAGGATTTTTAATTGCTTCCCCTCCACTCTTTGTAGCTTAAGAAGATGGGTTTTTCTTTCCAACAGTTCTCTATACCAACCTTACCTGTTCCCTTTGATCAAGCTATAGATGCTTGGGCATAATGCCAACACCATTCTGTTCTTTCTTATATACAGTCAATAAATCACCAGCTGTGAAGTTTCCCCCTGCAGATTTAAAGTAATACTATCTTGACAAGTGGTGTTCATTTACATCATGCAAATTTAAAAAGTGATTTGCCTGATCTACATTCAGAATATCTTTTCCAACCTTTTGCTCCAGCTAGCAAGCTCTTTCATAACAAATTTGCCATATGTTACTCTACACAAGCCTTCTGGTTCAATTATTTCTTTTAGTTAAGGCATCAGCAGACAACGTTTGGTCAGAGCCCTAATGGATAGTCTTGGGAATCCAAGCTTGCTTGCCCTTCTTTCCTTCCTTTTAAATGTAGCCCTTATCCTTGTAGTATGAACACTGGACTAGTTTGGGTAGAACAACAATGGATATTGCCTTCTCAGCCATCTCACAGATACACAGTACTAAGATGTGTATCTGTGAGATGGGGGGCAAAATGTAAACAGTTCCTCTCTAAAAAAGAATTCTCCCCCCCCCTTGAAATTTTCCTTCAGTCTTCAAATTTTTAGCATTTCAAAAGGCGAGATATTAAAAATTATTCACACTTGGACTCTTATTCTTTGCTGTGTTCACAACACTTGGACTCTTATTCCTTGCTGTGTTCACAATCTCTGGCAACTTTCCCAGTGTCTTTTCCTTTGGAAGCCTAAATTATTTTTAAAGGCTCAACTGATATTTTAACTTACTTCAGTGCCAGGCGTTTTGGAACTGAAGGAAAATTTCTCTGGGGAAAAAGCAATCTTTGTCTGTGGTTGCAATTCCCTCATTACCCACCCACTCCTGTCTTACTTATTCCCCTGAGTTCCCAATGTGATAAGCACATCTCCCTACAGAAGCAATAAAAAAGAAAAATAATAACAAGGTAAACAAATATTTGCTTTCTTTTTTCATGAAACCCTAACTTTGCTGACTGAGATTTATATGTAAAATATATATAGGATAATGGTCAGCACCAGATATCTACCAGGACCTACTAGAGTAGACCCATAATTCTCAACTCCTTTCCCCCAAATATGAATGAATTTGCAGAAGACTTATGACACCATTGAAATCATTTACCATACTTACTCACCTGCAGTTGGAAGTTATTTAAGTTTCTTTCCATTTTCTCCCATCTAAGCCCATTGTTTTCAACAGCACTGTCACTTAAAAATGTCCTTTTCCCTTACTCAATTGATAGAAAAATTTTAATGCAGACTATGCAATGCCCCAAAGGGAGTTACTGCCAGTGCTTTAAGCACCTGAAAATCACAGTGCATAAGTCTGAATCTTCACTGAACTGTCATTGTTTAGAGTTTTCAGTGTTAATTTATTCATAAACCAGTTTGTCTCATTCTTGTAACAAACTAACGTTCTGAACATACAACCATTCTTTTCTGTCTCTTCAATTCCCACACCCATACAAGAATAGTACCCTCCCCTCGAGTAGGAAGTTTCAAAAGAAAGATATGAAAAGTTACCTTTTGTACTACAACGCTAAGAATTCCCCAGCTAGAAAATATTCTGGAAGCAATAGTCCTCAGACCAATAATGTTTGCTAATTCTGCTTTGGAGTCACATGTACTTGGGGACATGGAGTATTCATCTTTAAGTGTGGTTGCTCCATTTATAAGGTGGATTTTAATGTGTATTTTGCTTGCAAATGACTTAGTCCATCATATGTTTAAATATTTGAAGGGATGTCATATTGAGGAGGGAGCAAGCTTGTTTTCTGCTGCTCCAGAGACTAGGACATGGAACAATGGAGGAAAAGAGATTCTACCTCAACATTAGGAGGAACTTCCTAACAGTAAGGGCTGTTCGACAGTGGAACACACTCCCTCAGAGGGTGGTGGAGTCTCCTTCCTTAGAGGTCTTTAAGCAGAGGCTGGATGGTCATCTGTCAGGGATGCTTTGATTGGGAGTTCCTGTATGGCAGGGGGTTGGACTGGATGGCCCTTGTGGTCTCTTCCAACTCTATGATTCTATTATTCTGTATTCTCCTAGATATCCAACTATTCTGAGTGCAAAAATTGTAGATTTTTTATTGTAATTAATAGATTGTAAGCCTGAGGGCAGAGGACCATATAATTAAAAATAATAATAATAATAATAATAATAATAAATTTTATTTTTATACCGCCCTTCCGAAGATCAGGGCGGTGTACAGTTAAACAGTTAAAAACATATACAAAAATTAAAACATTCAAATAACACTCTAAAAATATAGTATCAGCCAGGGAACAATGGGAACATCAAGTCCGATCATAATGAGGGAATGATAGAGTGACACAGGAGAAAAAGATCATCGATAGGCTTGCTCAAACAGGAATGTTTTTAGCCCTTTTTTAAACACATTCAGAGAGGCGGCTAAACGAAGCTCCGTGGGGAGCGAGTTCCAGAGGCTAGGGGCCGAAACGGAAAACGCCCTTTTTGCTGTTGACGATAATCTAGCCTCTGGAACTCTTAGAAGTTGTTGACCAGTAGATCGGAGTGTGTAATTGTAAGCTGCTCTGAGAGCCTTTAGGGCTGAAGGGTGGGGTATAAATACTGTAAATAAATAAAATAATAGTAAAAAGGCATGGCTGCATTTAACTTTGCACAGAAGAAAAAGGGATGAAAGGGAAAGGAATTACCAGCTGACAAACCAAACTGGCATTTCAGCAAAAGTGCTGTCAAGAGGCTCTTCTGCACAGCTGATAATTTATCAAATGCTTGTAGGGAAAGACAGGGGGAAAGAGTAAAGAATGTGGAAGATTAGATCCATCATTGCCTTGGGATAGCTAATGCAAACAGTAACTTTGCCATGCTTTTGTTGGTCCAGTCATCTTGATGTGTGCAACTTTCATGGAAATCTAGTCATTTGAAAAGCCCTTTCTTCCCATAGGGAAGATTCTTTCTATGTACAAACATTTGTGTCACAGCAGTGCAGTAATCATTTTAGTTAAAATGAGGTGTGGCAATTACAATACCAGAATAAAGTGCCCCATGGACTTTCCCATCTACTGGAACAGAAAAAAATAAAATGATACCAGTTGTCAGTAGATCACTCATATGATAAATATTAAGTGTTATTACAAGAGGATGCATATTTCAAACATATTTGCCATACTAAAATCTATATAGCAAAATTGCATTGTGGGAACGTCGTAATGTTTAGAAGCAAAGCAAATAAACTATAAGCTGAATAAGTACCTTTCCCCCTGAACAGTAATGCTTACATCACTTGTGAAGTAAGCTAGTGTAATCTCAGTTATAACCTCTGCCCTGCTCTGCCACCAACCTAAAAGCTTGAGGGTATAGAATAATAAGAGAAGAATCACAGTTAAATATCTGTTTCTGACTTGCTGGCTCAAAGGTTAAAAGGGCAGTCTCGAAACATAAAGCATATTCTTGCTGGACACATGAAATGTGGAACCAGGGGCATTATACACAGAGGTTCCTGGAATTTGTTACTGTTGTCTGGATGGGATAATAAATGTATCTCTCTTTGGGAAATAGCAACATAAAATGTTTACATTTTCATAGGTTCAGGAGGTTTAAAAGATACAGAAAAACATTGTCATCTGGTACAGTTAGAATACCTGTGCATTTCTGTTTAACTTATACATGTGCAATTGAAAATCACTTTGGCTCTAACAGCACTGCAGGGATAATGTAAGTTGACATTGTTTTAACTGCCATTGATCAATGTTATGAAATTCTGGGATTTGTTGTTTAGTGAGATATTTAGCCTTCTCTCTCACATAACTCTGGTGTCACAACAAACTACAAATCCAAAAATTCCATAGCATTGTGCCATGGTAGTTAAAGTGGTGTCATGTTGTATTATTTCTGCAATTCAGATGCTGCCGGTGTAATTTCTAGAGAGCAAGTGTGGCAGTAACAGGATAGATTCATATTTTCTAATTTAAAGTGATATTTTATGCATATTTTAGAACTGCATTTCTTTGGTGAGTACTTACATTTCAAAGACTTGACATTGCTTTACTCTGATACAGATATTGTGAGTGTTGGATCCATTTTAAAATTGATAGAGGAGGAGAGGGGACCAAACCTTTCCAGATAATTAATTCTATAATTTTTTCCTTAGAAAAACAGGGATTTAATTGGGTTTGTGCCATTTAGGACTGATGTGAAATCCATTAAATTTGTACTCGGTGCTGTGTTGAAGTGTTATAAATTGGTTGCATATTCTTCATGTAATATTTCTCAGCCAGAATGTGTACCAGGTTGAATTAAATCTCTGTAAACACTTACAAATATTTCAAATTACACAATGACAAAAAATGTAGCTGAATTTTTTTTCCATAAGTAAATCTGAAGGACTTGATAATTAATAGAAACATACTTAATTTACTTATAACATGAACTTCATTTTTTCCAAATAAAGTAAGCATGCTTTTGTTTTATTTTATTTTATTGAAACCATGATTCTTAAAAGATCAAGAGGATACTATGTTTGCTGGCTTTCATACAACAATTTCAACAGGGCTTGCTCCCAGCTCAGGGAGTCTTTGAATTCTATGAAGCTTACTTCTGAGTGAAACATATTTGAGTGAACCATATTACTGTTAGTACTGTTTTAAGCATATGATGTACATGCATAGCTAAGCTGACCATTAGTGTAAGGCTAGATGGTATGAAAAGTGTGTGTTAGCCATCATAAAGGCTATTACTCTAATATAAAATTATGGAAAATGTGATCAGGTGTTACTATGTTTTGTTTCATTGCAGTCTATGGTCCTGTCTGCACTGGCCAGGATAATCCAGGGGCAGCCTTGAGTATCCTGGTCCTGGAGCTGCCCCATCCTTTCTCCATTACCTTGCCCTATGTTCTGACACGAGACAGCCTAGTGTGTGTGTTGCTAGTGCATCCACATCACTCTCATATTAGAACAAGGTACCCAAAGACAGCTACATGATCAGGCACCTTGTTCTGACCACAAGGCAAGTGACCCGTAGTAGCAGTAAATGCACCAGGCAGCACAGCAGGATGCATTTCAAACAGTCAATAGCAATAGCATGTGCATTTCTATACCACTTATCAGTGAACTCAACACTCTCTAAGTAGCTTACAATCTGTAAACTAATTGCCCCAAACAAGATGGGCACTAATTTTACTGGCCTACAAAAGGATAGAAGGCTGAGTCAATTTTGGAGCCCTGGGATTGGACTCACAAACTTGTGGCAGCATTAAACCACTGCACCACCAGGGCTTCTAGAACGAAAGGCTCACAATGTTCCAGGAAGATCCAAAAAGGTATTTTAATATGTATTACGAGATGTATTGCTGGTGCCAAACAGGCTGCACATTGTCCAGTCTGTACATAACAGAACCCAGATTTGGGCCATGTGTCATCTGGTCTCTATGCCAAGAGGATGGGAGAAAGTCAATTTATTTTGCCTATGCAGACATGGCCACAGCAACAGTCCATCATTTGGCCAGAGCAAAATCACATGATGAGGCATTACCTAACTACATCCTGTGCTCTATGCCATGACACTGTCTTTATTAGGCCAACCAAAATGGCACAGGAAAGTCTAAGCAAGCTTTCAAAATGACAAAAAGGAAGGAGGAGATACATACCTGGCATTTTCAGTGGCAAATGTTAATTGCTTGAAACATCTCCCATTTAGCATGAGAAAACAAAAATTATGAAATAGGGTGGAAAGGAAGGAAGAATTGCCTGGGGTTCGGGACTTTCAGAGCTAACCTGAAATCCTATCAGCTTCTCACTTCAGATCATTCTGCCAATATCTGCATTGATTTGTCATTCTGACAAAGGTATTATCACAGCTTGGAATGCTAGGTTTGATTAAAATTAAGTCAGAAGTGCTAAATGTTAGAAATAGGAAAGTTAATTCATTTTCATAAGCACTGCTAAACAGAATGACTGAATCTGTCAAGTTATCATTAACTGAAAATGTTGACTTGGGCCCTGACCATGGGATTTACAAAGAATGGCATGGAGGTGGTCACCGTTGACTGTTTCTGCATCCTTCCAAGGGGCTCTTTAACTGGTCCTTTTAAAATTACCTCACTCAAACCTAGAAATTTCCCCCATATGGACTACAAAGTCTTTAATAGGACTGTGGCCTTAACTCAAGAGTGGAGATGTCTTAACATGTAATTTTTGAGAATCTCTGAGCACATGAAGGATATTTTTCTGCACAACTGAATCACTCCATCCTTTAAGCCCCCCCCCCCCCCAAACAAGAAGTGTGATCTGCAAAGATCAGTTGCTGAGAACATATTTTTCATGCAGGAGTAAGGAATCCCAAATATATTTTGGGGCATCTGAAATTTTAAATTTTAATGATCACATTTCCAACTAGGGTTGGTGTTAGGGTTGGGGTGGAGATGTCGTCAGCAACAGTGAGGAGTCCCACCTCCCCTTCCCACCCTCAGCCTTAGTCACTCACCCACCAGGTGCAAAAAGACCAGGCTAGGCAGACAAGGCAGCAGACAGTCCCACCTCCTCTCCCTTCCTCTGCCTAGCTTCTCTGCTTGGCCACATTCAGAAGGACCTGGTTGGCTGGACAGGCAGGTGGAAGAGTAAGCCAGCAGACTGCCTCACCTCCCCACTTCCCATGAAGGCCTCACCAGGTGTTCACCCTCTCTGGGCTTTCACCCAGTGAGGTTTGAATCCCTTCCATGTTCCCGTAGTGATGGTCCTGCACATTTCTAATAAGTTTACTCTTCCCAGCTCCCCTCTTACTTTAATTGTATTGAAAAGGGATGGACAAGGGATGGAAAGATTGTAAACATAAGAAGAAGGAGGAGGAAGATTATCACTACCTGCCCTTTCCCATTCTGGGCATGGGCTCAGTTCGGGCTGGGACTGTGTCTTATTGCACAACTCCATGCCCCAATTATTACCATCCTGTCCTTCTCCCACCCTTAGCTAAAAATGCTTCTTTTCCAGAATGGGAGATGTTTCAATCAGTTCCGACAGGATAGTAATGATCTGAGCACGGAGGTGTGTGATAAGACATGTTCCTAGCCCAGTCTCAGCCCATGCCCAGATCAGAAAAAAAGCATTGCAATAATCTCTGAGGATGGGTGATATGCAGAATGGGAAGGGTAGGGAAGGAGAGTGAGAGAAAGCCCGAGAGAGGAAGAAATGATGGATGGGTTTGAGGAAAACTTTTCATGATGATCTAAGAGCCTAGCACTGTGTGTAATACAAGATAGAGCAAAGAAGTTCATTGCTGATTATCCTGAATAGTATTATAATGCTTATTATACCATCATAATAATACAATAGAAACCAATCCAGCACATAATCAATAGATGAATTGATGGATACTAGCTCCCACTCCTCAGAAAGATAGTAAACATTTTTCTTTCATACAGGCATTCTCAAAGGACTATTGAGAATGTTCATCTTCTACTAATAAACAACTCATTTCCTCACACCCATTCCATTACATGACTCCCTTTCCTCCCCCCCTTTTTTTCTGTTCTTCTTTCCCACATTTAGCTGTTCTTTTTTCAGCTCCAGAAATCCAGCTTATCTGATCTAGATTTTCTCTTCCCTGCTCCCTCTTTCCTATTATCTTCTTTTAAAAATCACACAGATTAGTGTGGTTTCTACATGACCCATTTCCTAATATTTCTTCTTCTGATGCAACAAGCCTTCCTGTTCTACTGAGTGTGGCAGATTTTCCATGGATTTGAACAATGTAATTCAAAAATATTTTCAGTTTTAGCATTGATTAGGGAATCTATAAAATAAGGTGAAGTCACTAGAAAATTAGTGAATTAATAACTTTACGAGATAATTCCAAAGTCTGGATATTATTCAGAGATACCTTATTGGAGAACAATATTCTAAAAGGACAAGCCCATATATTCATTCTTTTATCACATTAATATGTGTGAAAAGGAGAAAGTTAAGCTGCTTTAAAAAACTGATGAAAATTAGTTCCTCTCAACTGTTTTAAATCAATGATAAGTGGTGTTTGGTTCTTAAAATCCACTCATTTTTCAGAAGGTGATATGCTGAGAAAGTGAGCTGCTGTTCAAGAGGAATTCCTAACATCACTCATAGCTTTACAATGCTAATCCAATTTGGAATTGTGTGTGAATTTTTTTTAGAAAGCAGGCTAAACCAACTAATAGAGAAATGTGGAGTTTTTAACCTTCACCCAAAGAAAATCTGTGGAATTATACAGTAAATGGTTTTTGTTGTTGTTGTTGTTGTTGTTGTTGTTTTGTGGAAGCACTGTATCTCCAAACTTGGGTAAACAAATAGCCCATCCATGTTTTTCCTAATCAAAAGTTTCAATAGAAATCATAAATTGTTCCAGATAATGTATGAGTTGGGATATCAATAAACAATTTTTACACTGATCTAACATTAAATGTATAGAAACATATCTAAAAAATGTAAATGTACAGCTAAATCATGACCTGCAAATAAAACAAATACATATTTTGCACATATTTTGTGGCCCATATAGATGAACTCATCTGAGAGCCAGAATGAGCTGCAGCTCCCCCACAGCATAAAACTCATACAAAGAGTCCTAAAAAGTGAGAAATGACCTGGACACTCTGTATTTCTGGTGCAATGGGATTTATGGCATTTATAAAGAAATGGCAATGTGTAAAAAAAAAAAATTGGGCTGGCGACATATGGCTTCTTTGCTCTGATTTTGAAATGCTTTCTTATTCAGAATTATTGATGGACGTGATCTGATGCCCTTGCTTCAAGGCAAAGCTGTCTTCTCAAAGCATGAGTTTCTCTTCCATTACTGTAATGCATATTTAAATGCAGTGCGCTGGCATCCAAGAAACAGTAAGTAAAATTGCCCATTCAAGTTTGAATATTTTATGTATTTTTTTATTGCAACTTGAAAGAATTGGAGGGGGAGGGAGATCTTTGGGCTTTGGTTACAAATAAATTGCTTGAAGTGCCTAACCCTCCTTCCTCATTCTTTTTATCTTGGTTATTCTTTCATCTTTGTAAAAAAAAATTAAAGAAATAAGCAAGCTAGTATCAAGGAAACAATTTGGCCTTAGACAATTAATCTGGTACAATTTCAAGACCAATTTCTACCTACTTTATAGGGCAATAGATGGCGCCACCAAACTTACCAGGCTGATGTTGTTGCTGCCGTGTGTGTGCAGCAGGAAGGGCCTGCACTTGCAGGGCCATTGCTCCCTAGCAGCTTTGGCACTGGTGGGCTCCTCAGCTATTTGCTGGGGGAGAGCAGGAGCAGGACCAGCCAATCAGGAAAAGGGAATACATGTCCCCTTATCCCTTGCGTGAGGGATCTGATTGGCTGGCTAGTTCATTCCAAGACACTGGATTGGTTGCGAGGTGCAGGGAGGGCGGTGCCTCTGTCATCTCTGCGTTCCTATTGGCTACTTGGCCTATATAAGTCCCTTTTGCGCACCTGTCCACGGCAGTCTAAGCTCGGCTCTTGAACTGTTAACAGCCGAGCTCTCCAGGAAGGATGGTTTGCCCCCCCCCCCCCAGACTTGGGCTACTTTTTGGGCTCCTAGCCTGGCTCTTCGCCCTCTTGCCCCTGTTGTTATCAGCCACAAAGACATATATCTCGTTTGTGGCCCATTTGTTTGACCTTGATTTTTTTGTCTGGCTTGCTTGTTTTTTGGTGCAAATTAAAAAATATATTATTAACTAATACTACAATTTAAATAACTACTGAATTAATACATTACGTAATTGTTAATATACGGGCAATCAATATTTTGGCCCTTTTTTTCTGGGCGGCTGTGCTCGCAGCACACAGCCCAGCTGAACACATGGTGAAACTTGGACTGTGCCCTAATCCTTTAGACTTTTCATGGTGCCCCTGTTGGTGGTTAGCAGTGCTCACAGCTTCGGGCCCTGCTGAGCACACTGCTTGGTCAGTGGGAACAAGACTGTAAAATGTAAAACTGTTTCCTTCGTTAGCCTTGATGTTGAGAATTTTTGAGCACTCTTCGATTTCATTTTCCCACGTGCCTCTGCATTTTGGGATTGCTTTGCGCCCTCTTTCTTGACTGCTGCTACTGACTGTCCTTGTTTGGTGGTCGCTTTTGCACAGTCTTTGCGAGATGGCAGCAGCATGGCATCTAATTCTTCCAGATCTAAACCGAGGCATTCAGCGCAGAGTAACAGGGGCCAGGAGGGTCATCTTCAAGAACCGGATGTGGTATCATCCCCCTGGTCCTCCAGCACCAAATCCTTCTGGAGCCACCGCCAATCATGTCCTGACTTAATTGGCTTCACTCATCAGCCAGGCTGTGGCTGCTGATTTGACTTGTTTCATTTCTGAGATTGTGGCCAAGGCTTTGTCAGCTAGCCAGTCCAGCCTATCTGTTGTTCAGTCAAGCCAGTCAACGGTGGCATCGAGCTCTAGCCCAGGAGAAGGAAGTGGATCGGCAAATGCATTGGTTGTTGCTTCCAGCTCCAGATCTTCTGATAGCTCCGACTCTTCTTCTTTGACTTCCAGTTCAGATGACGAATTGCCTCCGGGTGATGCTTCAGGCTTGGCTACATCCAAGAAGCATAAACGAAAGCAAAAGAAGAAGAGGAGGAGCAGGGCTGTCCAGTCTGCAGGCCAATCAGGGCATTCAGTAGCTGGGAATACGTCCCTCAGTGAGCCTAGCAGGAGGGATGGTTATTGGGTTGAGCACGCTTTGACGCCAGGCTTGCATTTTGTGGGCTATTAAACAACATGTTTGATGTTCTGGCCTACAGGGGGTTTGGGTTGACCTGCAGGCCTCCAATATTTCCATTTCTTCACCAGAGGAGCGCCCTCCTGGATCTCATCTTTCCAAGAAAACCTGAAAACTTATGTTGAGGGGATGCTATGTAGATGTTTTCACATTGTTAAAACCTAAGGGTCAAGAGGCTTTGGCGGTCATGTTTGCTAAAAAGAAAAAAATGGTGCCGTAAATATAATATCTGGTTATTGGAAATGATCCCAAAATTAGGATTGGCTGCTAAGGCTGATTTTCCAGCCCTAAATTACCTGGCTGTCCATTTTCAAGCAAAGAGAGAAAGAGGAGAACGAGGGGAAAGAAAGAGATAGAGAGAATGATTCCCTTTTATAGAAGCCTCCAGATGTAAAGATATATCTTTTAAATAAGTTATAGAAATCTGTTCCACATATTAACATAAAACAACAACATATTTTTCAAAACTGGAAATGTGTTTCTGTAACTGGAAGTTTCTCGTTTAGTACATTTTAAATTTTGAGATATTGACCACTGCAGCCACAAATTTTCTTCACATCAGACCTAATAGGACATACACAGATACCTGACATGGGCATCTGATGATTGGTTTATCTAGTCTAGGAATCTAGACACTTCATACCCTACTGTGCATTTTTCCAACTTGAGGATCTGTATACAATTGCAAGGCACCAGAACAAGGCAAACAGTGGCTGGGACGCTTTCACAGATCTTAAATTTAACAAAAATCTAAGAAGAAATTTGTCCTATTGAAATTGTATATCAAAGGCCGATAAACTGCTGTTTGCCTGGTGATCCAGTATACTTTCCCAGCAGGTTTTGTTTGTTTGCTTGTTTGTTTTGGTTCTGGCAGGGGGCCATATTAACCTCAATTGAAAATCCCCAATTGTAGCATTTTCTGTTCCGGAAAGAGGCTTTTCTGCACAGGAAATAATATTTCCATACAGAAATAATAATAATAGTAATAATAATAGTAATAATAATACCCCGCCTCGATTGTTCATTCAAAGGGGCAGGTTATAAATAAATATTTATTATTATTTATTTGAGATCAATCGAGGCAGCTTACATGATAAAATGCCATTACACGAATAAACAAACTGTGTCCCTTCCCCCCTTAAAAAAATTAAATCAGTTACAATTTAAAACCAGCAATTAAAACTACATCAGTGCAACAGTTCCTGGGAAACCACAGGGAATCCTTAACAAGGGTTACTGAGGCCGGGATTATTTATCCTGGGAAGGCCTGCCGAAAAAGATCCATCTTGACAGCCTTTTAAAAGCTTTCCAAAGATGTCAGTTGACGGATCTCATTCAGCAAGCTGATCCACAATATGGGGGTGACAACAGAAAAAGCCCTCTGGGAGGTAGCCGAAAGCCTAGATCTTTGAGGCTGTAGCAAATTTTTCTCAGAGGACTGGAGAGCGCAGGGAGGATTATAGGAGAGGAGGCGATCCCTGAGATAGCTTGGGCCCAAGCCATTTAGGGCTTTAAAGGTGATAACCAACACCTTGTACTGGGCCCAGAAACTAATAGGCAGCCAGTGGAGGGACCACAGTACAGGAGTATACTTTCTGCACATTAAAAAAAAAACCCACCTGTTTTCTGCACATAAATTGCTGCATTCTGTGCAAATTAACCATGGGTGAAATTTATCCAGAATAATTCCAAAACTGCAAAGATATTCATCAATCCAGGATTCTTACCATCAGGGTTTCTTCCTACTGAAAAAAAAAATCTTTAATTTTTTTTTATTTCCATATTGTCAAATATTCTTTCCACCTCTTGTCCAGCGAGAGTAGGGAAGAGAAAGGCATATATATTGAAGAAGTGATTGGGAGAGAATATTTAAATCTTCATAGAGGATACGATAAAATTGGAAGTGATCAACATACATCCCCAGCCACAAAAAAGGAGACACAAGAGACTGCAGCAACTATAGAACTATAGAACTAATCTCCCATGCAAGCAAAATCATGCTCAAAATTCTGCAACATAGGTCCCAACTATACATAGAGAGAGAAATCTCAGAGGTCCAAGCAGGGTTCAGGAAAGGAAGAGGCTCCAGGAATCCCATTGCAAATATACAATGGGTAATGGAGCTTAGCAGGGAGTTCCAAAAGAAAATCAGCATGTGCTTTATAGACTATAGCAAAGCCTTTGCCTGCATAGATCATGAAAGGCTATGGAATGCCCTTAACAACATGGGAGTGCCAACACATGTGATAGTTCCAATGAGGAATCTGTACTCAGGACAAGGTTACTGTCAGAACAGAACACAGAGATACAGAATGGTTCCCAATTGGTAATGGAGTCAGACAAGGCTGCATCCTATCACCCTACCTACTCAATTTATATGCAGAACATATTGTAAGGAAAGCAGGCTTGGACATGGAAGAGGGAGGAATGAAAACAGGAGCACGAAATATCAACAATCCAACATATGCTGATGACAGTATAATACTAGCAGAGAACCTCACAGATCTGGAACAATTACTAAGGGACAGCAAAGAATAAAGTGCAAAGACAGGTTTACTGCTGAAAATAAAGAAAACAAAAATAATGACCACAGGGAACGTAGACAATGAGGAACTTAGACACATTCAAACTAGACAATGAGGAAATAGAAATAGTAAAAGAGTTCTCATATCTGGGGTCAAACATTGATCGGAATGGGGACTGCAGCCAGGAAATCAGAAGAAGATTAAGAATGGAGAGGGTGGCTATGAAAGAGGTAGGAAAGATCCTAAAATACAAAGACATATGAGATGTGGTGCTGGAGAAAAGTGCTGAGGATTCCATGGACAGCCAAAAGGCAAACAAATGGGTCATAGAGCAGATCAAACCAGAAACCTCCTTTGAAGCCAAGATGACAAGATTTAGAATATCATACTTTGAACACATCATGAGAAGGCATGAATCATTGGAAAAGACAATAATGTTAGGATAGGTGGAGGGAAATAGAAAGAGTGGAAGGCCACATGCTAGATGGATGGATTTTATTAAAGAGACCACGAATATGAGTTTTCAGGAGCTGGGCAAAGCAGTAGAGGACAGGGGGCCCTGGAGATGTCTCATCTATGGGGTTGCCATGATTACATCAATATCAATGTGAAGGCAGTTAACAAAGAAGATACAACAATCATCATCCTTCATTATCATCTGGATAAAGATGTATGGAAAGAGCATTATCCTCTGGATAATGGAGGAATCTGCTTTTTGATTCCTCTGCTCTTTCCATACATCATCAGAGAGGGGAAGAGGGGATTTCAGCAATCCATCTAAGATCAGTAGCAAGAATTCTTGGAAAAGTATGGTGTTTTCTTCTTAATCTGTTCTGGCTAGTGGAAAGAAAGCCTTTCCTTGTTTCCTCTCCCTTCTTTTGGAAAGACACAATAGATTTCTGTTAACTTGCTCCCCAGTGGACAGCCCACTATACTTTACTGCTGCTACATGAGCCATTCGTACAATTCATATTATATAGCAGATAGATACTGACCAGATTCTGGCCCTGATATTTTCACATTGCTTTTATTTGAGGGCTATAGGCAAGCAGTCGAACATTGTTTGTGCTTCTTTCTTATCCTGCTACCCTCTAGAGAGAATTTGATTGACTGGCCTCTTGTCCAGTCCCTGATCTTCACAAAACACTTTTATTTCTGGTCACAATAGAATAACATTCAAAAATATTCTCAAGGCACTGAAAGGTCCTTCATTCAGCTTATCTCCTTCCAGCATGCTACAGTTGTACAAAGAAATATCTTTATACTCCTTCAGCTCTATCACTTTGATGTGTAGTTGATCATATCAGCATTGCTATAGGCATTCAGAGGAACTGTCTTCTCATTTTGTTGTCACCTGCCTTTCCAGTTTTTCAGTTGCTCTGTAAGTCACCTATCTGAGGTTCTCAAATACTGTTGGAAAATTGTAGGAAAATCACAGCACAGAACTCAAGCCAATTCCTTGCAAGTAAAATGTCTGTATAAAGACACTGAATATAAATATATTTAGTTATACTTCAGAGTCACAGTAGATATGACACTAAACATATAGTAGTTGTCAAATGGCAGTCATGCACTTTGCTCCATCCTCACTTTTTTTGTACAAATTGAAACATCTCTTGGCATCATGGCATTCTTCATCTGGGCCTCCTAGTAATGCTATATTAGAGAACGAAGTAGTTATGGAGTAGGAGGGTATATCAGACATTCAGACTCCATTTTCATTTTCCTTGTTAGCACCCAGTAATATCTTGGTTGAGCTTCCCAATTATATTTACATCAGATGAAACCACATAAATATTAGCAGATGCTCTTCCAAGCAAATCTGCTTTGGTACAAATACTAATGATTTTTCAAATAGAGATTAATATAAAGTTTGTTGTTGTGTGCCTTCAAGTCACTTCTGACTTATGATGACCTTAAGGCAAGCTTGTCATTGGGTTTGCTAGGGCTGAGACTGTGTGAAGCACTTAAGGTAACCCAGTGGGTTTCCATGACCAAGTGTGATTTGAATCCAGGTCTCCAGAGTCATTCTGCAATGCTCAAATCACTGCACCATGCTGGCTCTGATATAAAGTTTACTTTCAGTATTCTCTTAACAAACATAATTGTGTTTTGAAGCATTTCATTTTTTTAAAAAAAGTATAACTACTTTGAAATTCTTGACAACATCACCTATTATATTCAACACAGCAGGTATTCAAAGGTGGTAGCACTATGTGGCAGCATTTTCTCAAGTGGCTTGGCAATATATACATTTTGCCCCTGATCCTACTCCAAAGCACTATGATTTAGTATATCTGATTATATCAATAAGCACACAGTGCCTAACTTGCTTTTCATGTATTCCACAGCACCTGCATTCCTTAGATGAGGCAGTGTGGCATAATGGTTTGAGCATTGGACTATGACTCTGGAGAAAAGAATTTGATTCCCAGCTCAGCTGTGAAACCCACTGGGTGACCTGAGGCAAGTCACATTCTCTCAGTTTCAGAGGATGGCAGTGACAAACCTCCTCTGAAGAAACTTGCCAAGAAAATACCATGATAGGTTCACCTTAGGGTTACCATAAGTCAGAAATGACTTTAAAAATCACACAACAACTATAACAACAACCAATCCTTGGAGGTCCATGCATACTATGTGAGGTTACAAATAACCAATTGAAACGAACTGCTACTTTTTAAGGATTATTCAGTTGTTTACACTTTAGGGTCACAACTAGAATATGTGGATGTTCTTACTAGGGCCAGCTATACTATTGGCAAAAGTATGGCAACTAAGTCAGACAACAGATAGGGGTCATCTGCAGGGCCCCTAGTTGTTCCTTACTGTTGGAGGATAGAATACATACTACATGGGCCATCCAAGGCCCTCAAAACTCTCATTTCAGAAGTTTTTAGACAGTGGTTTAAATAGTCTTTAAAATGTCTAAAGACTTTTAGAATCCTTTAGACATCAGTTATATGACCATGTCTCAGGTGTTCATTACCTGCACAGCAAAAGATTGGGCTGGATGGATCTTGGGATCCTTTCCAAAGCTATGATTCTTTGGTGCCTTCAGTTAGTTGGAAGGTGCAATCCCATTTTCAGAAATAAAATAAAATCCAGCTGTTGGTCCTCTTGGCTACTGTACAGGGAACAGATACGGAACACCTGATGTAAAAATGGCCTTTCATATCAGGCAGTAAAAATGTTTTACTTCAGCCATACTTCCAGAATAGGAATAGATGTTTCAGAAATTTGGTTTGCAGTACAGCATAATGTATACAGGTGCAGTACTAAAAGATAGCTCTTTTCCCATCCTAGAGCTTTAATGATAGGAGAGCCTGCGTGTGGTAAAGTTCTCTGTACAGCTTGTCTTGTTCCTAAGCCTTTTTAGGGTCTGCACCAAGTATAAGATTTCTTTGCTTTCAGATACATTTTTTTCTGTTATGGTTGAAAAATTAAAATAAAGGAGTAGTGTTTTAAAATACCATGAGCTAAAGCTCTGGTTCTTTATTGGCCTATGAATCAGAGTTATTAAAAATGTATTGCTTTGACAACTTCATTACAAGGAGAGCAGTCGCCCGATAAGAAACAGAGCTGTGGTTATGTGGGACATATGCATCACTCAAACTCAGGGGGTCGTTTAATGACCACTTACAAAGTTGTAGTCATACTGAAGTAAACGAGTCTGTACTAATGTATATGGCCAATGAATCACATTTTCTAGGGGAAAATTTCTTCAAAACTTAATATAAATAAACAAGCACACTGAATAAATCCCATGTAATAAATTCCTTTGTGTCTTATAGACAATCTTTTGAATGGCCATGCAGCATAAAGAACTGATGAGTCTAAGATTAGTTTAGTATTATTAATAAAAACAATATTGTGATATTTATAAATGCTAAAGCAATTTATTTTACCAATGACAATATATCCACTTTTATATTACTTCTCTGTAGTACAACATATTATTACATTTCCAAAAACAGCAAACACAAAAATATCAAAAGATACAGCATTATACAGTGGTTAGGGTGTCAGAATAGAATTTAGGAAACTGAGGTTCAGCTTTGAGCAAATCACTATGTTGATGTTGTCTGCAAGGTGTTTCTAACTTATGGTGAACCTAAGGTGAACCTATAATGAGGCTTTCTTTATAAAATTTGTACAGAGGGGGCTTGCTTTTGCCTTCCTCTGAGGGTAAGAGAGTGTGACTTGTCCAAGATCACCCAATGGGTTTCCATGGCCAAGAGGGGATTCTGTTAGGCATTGAGGCTCAACTATGAAATGTACAGGTGTGCACAAAAGGAAACCAGGAATCATGGGCATAATTGTCTGCAGCTGAAGGCTGGAACAGCAGACAGTGTTCAAGGTCAGATATGTGCTTGATTGCACGTAAGCCTGGGTAACATCAAAAGTCTTCCTGACTGAGGGGACAACATTGTTGGTGGCACAAGGAAAAAGAGTCACCAGAAGAGGATGGGTTTGTGACCGCATGGCACAAATCTATAAATAGCCTGCACACCGCAGTGTGGGTTGTTGGGTAGTCGGAGTGGATAGATGGTTGGAGAGTTTTGTTGGACGAGTGTGTATATATTTGTAAATATAGCAACTTTAAGAATAAACACCTCTGAGGAGAGAGATTTGGCTCCAGTCTGTTTCATCAGCAGCAGGCAGGAGGAATTCCTGATAAAGCCGAACAGCTCCAAGGTCGCCGGTAGTTCTGAAGGCATCGGAGATTGCTTTACCTGTGCATCTGCTTGTTTACATCAACAGATTCAATATTTGGTCTTAATCCAATGTTCAACCAACTGGCTGCCTCCAATCACTATAGGGATGTTCAAACAAACTACTTTTTTAAATACTATTTTTAGAGATTATATAGATCAAGAGATCCAGTGTGGCATAGTGATTTGAGTGTTTGTCTTCAACTCTGGGGACCAAGGTTCAATTTCCCACTTGTCCATGGAACCTACTGGGTGATTTTGGGCAAATCATATACTCTCAACCTCAGGGGAAGGCAATTGTATACCTCCTCTGAACAAATCTTGCCAAGAAAACCCCATGATAGGCTACTCTTAGGGTTGACATAAGTCAGAAATTACTTGAAAGCACACAACAACAACAACAACAGTAAAGATACAATAAAATAGAAAGAATGGAAAAAAAGAAAAAGAAAGAAAAAACAAAACATGAGATATTAAAAAACAGAAAACAGAAAGACTTCCATTCCTTCTTTTAGTGGTTATATAACAATAGATTTATTTCTATCCAACATCCCCAGAAGAGATGCTGTGGCTTAGCGGTTTACATGCCAATTCTGATAACTGGAAGATCAGAAGGTTAGCAGTTTGAGGATAAAGTGCTGCACAATGGAGTGAGATCCTGTCACTAGTCCCACCTTCTGCCAACCAAGCAGTTCTAAAGCATGCAAATGCAAGTAGATAAATAGTACCACTTTGCTGGGAAGGTAACAGTGTTTGGTGCAGTCATGCTGGCCACATGACCACCAGAGTTGTATTCAGACAACACTGGCTCTTCAGCTTAGTAACAGAGATGAGCACCACCCCCTACAGTTGGTTACAACTAGAGAATCATACCTTTACCTTTGTCCAACAGTACCCTTCTTACCATATCCTGTTTCATTACTTTTCAAAATCAAAATTATTTCCTTTGTTCCTAAGAACGTCATAGCTGAGATTAAAATATCATTAATTATCTTTCGGTAATCATATGAATCATTTAAGCCATTACATCATGTTAAGCAATACTAAGTTTATACTATTAACCCTTTCTGATTATAATTGTAAGTAAATACAATATTAATACTTCTATTTGGTTATATATGTCTTTCATTTAATAAAGTAACATTTTATCCTGACCATCTTCTAGATTTCTGTTGGATTCCCCCCCCCCCCATGTTAAAACCATATCTTCATCCAAATCTCAATGCCATTGTATCTTGCACTGAAATTTCTTAACCCAATTTCATAGAGACTATCCCTTTGAGTTCATCTTAAATCGAACATGAGCTTTCCTCCTCCACCATTCAAATTGTGATCTTGCCCCTCTCCAAACCATCCACCCCCTCCCACACCCCTTGTTGCATCTGATTTCCATTATCTTGCAAATAGTTGTTCTGGAATCATGCATTCCATGCATTCTTCAGCCTCCCCACCCCCTCCTTTCAGCTTTCTCTCAAATTTACCATATAAACTCACCCTCAATTTTACAAGCTAAACCCTCCAATGAATCCACCTTAACTTGTTCTTTTCTCTATATATGTCTTTCATAGACATCATTTCCAAATTAGCTTCATCTTTGTCCTGTCCTTGAACTAGCATTTCCATGTTCAAATCTGCTGTTTCCATTTCACTCTGCACAGCTTCATTTCTCAGTTCTGTCATCACATTTTTAGTTTCCATAATCCCCTCTCTCAAATCCTTTATCATCTCTTGATTCAATTGCTCCATCTTGTGTGGGCAACATATTGTCCTACATCAGGGCTAGTGACATTTTGGTCTTGCAAATATTTTCGTCTAAGACTCCCAACCCCTTACTATATTGGGTTGGACTAATTGTTAGGGATCTGGACTAAGTCATTTTTCTTTGTATGAAATTGCAAGCTGAATTTCTGTGTAGTCCAATGATTTTGAAACACAGGCACTGATACATACTGGTGAATTTGAACCTTATAAAACATTTGGCCTTTCAAACATTAGGTCAAGAAATAAGGAAGCCTCTAACAAAAAACAATTTGCCAAAGAGTTCTTAATTATATTCATTGTCATCTGGCAAATGAATGCTACAGTAGCTTCATATGTGAAATGTCAAATACATTTCTTATGCTTACTTTACTATACAACATGAGAGAACAGCAGAATAAGCATCTTAGAGAATATTGCCTCTTCTTCAGATATTTTTTCCTCTGTTCAACTCCAATTCCTAACATGCCATTAGCCCAAGATTGTAATGAGTGCAGATCTTGCAGAAATTACTTTTTGAACCACAATTTTCAAAATCTCCCCAGCCAGCATGGTATTTGGGGAACGGAACTGTAGTCCAAAGAAATAACAGTTCTGAACAGGAGTATCAGCAGGGCAAAGGCCACAGCTTTCTTATCCCTGTCCTACTGCTTTATCACACTAAGGGGCAAACAGGATTTAAACAAGAGTTAAACGAGAATGAATGGTTTTGATTTATATGTAAGGGCAGCAACATAAGCTGCATGAATTAAGGTCAGAAAAAGGCTAAGAGGTAAAGTGAGTTTGGGGACCATTTCAGCTTTTCCTGTATCTTCTAACACCCCTGCTCCCCACTATCTTTTTTATCTCCAAATCACAAATTATTGTTGTAGCTGTGTGCCTTTCTGATGTATGGCAATCCTAAGGCAAATCTATCATTATATATATATATATATATATATGGCAAGATTTGTTCAGAGGAGATTTGCCCTGAGTTGCCCAAGGTCATTCAGTGGGTTTTGTGGTTGAATGGGGGAATCAAATCCTGGTCAATGCAGCCCTGATGGTGCAGTGGTTAAATGCCTATACTGTAGCCATTCACTCAAAAACCAAGGTTGTGAGTTCAAAGCAGCCAGGGGCTCCAGGTCAGCTCAGCTTATTTTGTAAGCCACTTAGTGCAACAGTAAGTGGTATAGATATATATTTGTTATTTCTATTGCTATTGGTCTAGAGACCAGGTTTTCAATTGCTCCAGTCCACCACTCAAACCACTATGCAGCCCAACACTGCAGTCCAACACTTAAACCACTATGATGCACTGACTTTCTAAAGGTCTCTGTTGGAGTACAATTAGTTATGTAAGCATACCTCACACACAAACAGACTCACCCAGGACTTCTCATTAGGCCTTGAAAATAAGCCTTGGTGGCATAGTGGTTAAATGCCAAGTACTGCAGCCACTCACAGCTATGAGGTTGTGAGTTCAATCCCAGGCAGGGCTCCAGGGTCCACTCAGCCTTCCATCATTTTGTAGGTCAGTAAAATGAGTAACCAGCTTATTGGGGTCAATTAGCGTATACATTGCAAACTGCTAAGGGAGTGCTAGTTCACTGATAAGAGGTATAGAAATGTACTTGCTATTGCTATTGCTGTATTGTAAGACCAAACAGGAACTGCCCATTTCCTTTAAGCCCCGAAACAGCTGTATTCTAATTAAATGGTTTTTAGGGGTATGACTATCCATTGGTGAAGGACAATTTGTGGATGTCAGAGTGGGTGGAGGGAATCTTGATGGCTGGAGACTAGAAGTGGAGACTCTTTAGGTGACACTTGGCTCTTGATAAAGCTGGGAAAATGACCTACTGGAGTGATTCAAAATCTATTCATTGGCTCAATAAATTCAGTCATTAACTAAACAAATAAATAAACAGCACCACAGCATAAAACAGCATTATTAATTGAGTAATAGTTTAACAGAACCAGCAAGTGCTTTTCTTTTTTTTTCTTCACTAGACTGCTTCCATCTCCTCTTTGAATTAAAGCCACCCTGAACTAAACTAGGAAAGCCTGTGAGGAGACCTGGATACCCTAAAGGAACCAGATCCCTTCTGATCTAGAAGTTATACAGGTTCAGTCCTGGCTGGGAGACTGCCAAGGAATACCAGGAACCGTCAGCTATATTTCAGGAGAAGGAACTGGCGAAGCAACCTTTGAGTATTCCTTGCCCAAGAAAACCCTATGAAATTTATAGAGCTGCCATAAACTGACAGGCAACTTGAAGGCACATACACACACATACACCATCAGGAGACAGAAGTGGTGACAGGTCTGAATTAGCATTTATTAACACAGATGTTTTTAAAAGGCTTATTCATTTTTCTTTAACTGCAGGCATTGCTGTCTCATTATGAAATAAATGTGTGACAGTTTTCATTTTAAAAAAGGCCAAGGGAAAATTCATTCCTGGAATTCAAAACTCACCTCTTTTGAATTTCAAATAATGCATATTCATTGCAAACAAATTAAGAAATTAGCATGCACAGAAAGGTAATTATTAACTAACTAAAATATTTTACTTTTGTATCTTTTATGTTGGAAACTTGTGGTTCATGGGAGGGCACCCTGTTGGTTGCAAAAGAGAAGAAATTGTTCCAATTAAAAAAAAAAAGAATAGCAAGGAAGGAAGGAGAAGAGAGACTACCTTTCTGTCACTCTTGCTTGCTGTTGTCAAGAAAGCATACATTTGGATGAAGTGGTTTGCTTTGCTTTTTTCTGAGTATTTCTGATATGGCAGATTCATCTGCCCAGTTGTAATTCTAAAGTTGCTAGGAAAGTATCTCATGAACCATAGAATCAATCAGATCATCCCTTTAGCAAACAGAAAGAGAAAGACCTTCTATCAAAGGAAGAGGTCTGACCTTAGATATCTCCTCTCATCCCAGGGGACCTCCATCATGGATAGAGGCACAAAGGAAGGAACTGGGAAGTTGTGAGCTAATAAAGAGCTACTTTTGATCCAGAGGTTCCAATACCATGCTACACCCTCACTGGTCTGTGTGTGTGTGTGTGTGTGTGTGTGTGTGGTGATGGGAATTTGTCAGCTCTACAGCTAGTGTACATAGTTGTCCATCTTCCACTTGATGCAAATGGAACAGAAATAATTCAAAACAAGGAAGAAGAAAACTCTGTGTTTCCATTCCTTCAAAGGCAGGAACCTGAATTAAGCAAGTTACCCTCACTATGCTCAAAGAAACTTAAGAATTAAAAAAACATAGGAAGGAAGAAGCTGACTTAAAGTGAATAAGATCTGTGGTTCATCTCACCCAGAACTGTTCACAGTAACTAGCAGACGTTTGCCAAGGTATTTGGAAAGCTTCTTTCTTAAACCTAGATGGAAACGTCACGGATTTACCCTGAGACTTCCTTGAAAACAACTGAACTATGCCCACACCCACAGTGATTGTATTCATTGGTGGTTGTACAATGCAATCATATCATATGCTACGGTGGTTGTGAGCTTCTGCTGATGCAAAGTGTGGGTTTTCATGGCTCTGTGAAAATTGGAACCTGGTTCTTGTGGAGTTAGGACTGCTCCTGACAGTGCAAATAGACACAACACTGAAGCTTGTTTCACTAAGACTAAAACTAAGATCAGAGATCCAGTGTGACACAGTAATTTGAGTGTTGAACTATGACTCTTGAGACTAAGGCAATGGTGAACTTCTTCTGATCAAATCTTGCTAAGACTTCACCTTAGCGTTGCTGTGATTCAGTAATGACTTGAAAGCACATACACACAAAACTAAGATTATTTCATACTCTCTTATCTGGAATTGCATTGGCTGATATATTTGAATGACTATAAGTATTTAAGAAAGTAGCACACATTCTCTACTCTTTTGCTTTGTCACCCCATCCCATTCGGATGAAGAGTGCCTATTTAGACAAATAACAAAACTGTTCAATATGGGTAAATATAGAGAGCCAGCATGGTTTTGTGGTTTGTGTTTGGAGTAAGACACTGTGAGCCTAAGGTTCAAATCCCCACTTGGCCACCTCAGAGGAAGACAAGAAGAAACCACCTCTGAACAAATTCTGCCAAGAAAACTCCATGATAGGTTTGCTTTAGGATCTGCATAAGTCAGAAGTAACTCAAAGGTACAAAACAACAAGAACAACAAATTACTATATGTTTCTACTTTTAATATGCAGTCAACCCTTCCCATACACGGGGGTTCCATCCTGACCCCACCTGTGGATGGGAAAATACATGGACCGTCATGCCCCATATTATTTAAATGGCCACATGTGTGTGTCTGCATCAACACACCCATGTCCATACACCACCATTAAATATGAGGCATGGTGAGCCACAAATGTTCCAATCTGTGGATTGTTAGCCTGCTATTGTGGTTTATTTCTTAACCATCTACTACATGTATTTTTATTTAGATATGTTATATGACCTCATGTTATACCATGAATATAAAGATGCCATGTTTCATCTTTCTTCTCTATAAATATCCAACTTATATTTGTCACCAGACTCTGTTTTAGTCATTTCTTGGGAAGACAGAACCATTTATAAATGTTTATTTATAGATCAATCAATGAATGTTCATTCAGAAGCAGGAGAAGATAAAAATTTAAAACACTTATTAACACCTTCATTTCAAAATGTCATTGTGTGATTGGGTGCAGATAAGAAATGTTTACACATTATTACTTCAAACCCACAGCAAGTTTGATGGTTTAAATTTTTTAAAAAGTAGATTATTTGGTCAAAAATTTTGGCTGCATTGCTTCACTCTAAGTTGACCTGGGCTTGCCACTTACTGAGTTAGCCAAATGGCCTTTAGCCAATATATTGGGTGAGTAGGTATTTCTAAATGAGTAGCAGGAATTCTTGGAGACAAGGCTGCTTCAAGCATTTATGAGATTAAAGTGCAATGAAAGAATTCTGCCAATAAAATGCAAGCACCACTGTTTTCGGCAATAAAAGGAAGTGAAATATAGTAACTTAAAAGCTTTATTAGGAAATTCCATCTATCAAAGCAGCATGCTGGACAATGTGCTATAAAAATGAAGGTGAATTCACCAAGAAAATAATATTTTGTTCCATAGTCCATAGTCATTTTGCAACACGCAGCTTACTTCATTTGCATGCATAACCTAATAAAGAATTAGGATATGACTATCTGAAAAGAAGAACTTTTCAACATTAGATGAAGCTAAATAAATAAATAAATAAATCTGAGTTTTCAGATACAGATAGTAAGTGACAGGATGGGTGTTGATTAAAAGGATTGACCAAAGCAGGAAATGGACAAATTAGTACCAGGTAGAATTTGGCAATGGGGAGAAAGTGAAATCATATATTTTACCTATTCAGGGCACTGGGTTTTAGTCTTTGGTATCTCCATTTGAAATATTTCCTAGCAGCTTAAATAATAATTTTAAAAATCAATATATAGGACTTTATGAATTTTGGGCTTACCAGTGCTTGGAAGTGGCCAGTCTGACTGGGGCATTCTGGATGTTGTGGCGAAAAAGTACTTTGTTCTAATCTCTGGGGCTAGCATAGGAATTGGGAATCTGTGGCTTTCCAGATATTATTAGACTTTCAACTCCCACAATTCAGAGATGTTACGACCTCTGACTAGGGATGGTGAAAGATGTAGTTCTACAATATCTTGTGGAGGAGCACAGTTTTCCTGTTCCTAGGCTAGACCAACAAAGGAAATGATAGTGTATGAGGACATTCGGATGTTCAAATTTCCCTCATATTTTACAGCTAAAGGAAATAACATATATCTAAAATGTGTCTAATATAACATTAGTATTTGCAATATATAAAGGATACTACAACCCTCCCTCTGTTCTCATGGTCTTCAGACTTGCGTCCCTCACTTATGTGCGAAGGACAAATGGTGGAGGAACGAATGGGGTGCATGCCTGTGGCACGCCCCCACGCACCCCCACATGCCCGTGCCTATATTCAAGCCAATGGGACTGGAATATAAGCAAAACTGCGTTTTGTGAGGGGTCCGGAACGGAGCCCTGCAAAAAAGGAGAAGCAAGCGTATAAGTACTTCCATGCTTCTGGTATGAATCAGAGGTGATTTGAGAAGATATCTATATGGGCAGTATAATTATTGAACAAAGCATTCAAAAATGAAATGCAATAAACAAAAAATTGTTTACTTTTCCCATCCTGACATCTCAGAAGAGACTAGGTGAATGGATGGGTAATACAGTGGAAAAACATGACCAGAGTGTTTGCTGCCTTCCCCTTTATGATGCAGTTTGACTTGAATCATCTCTATCTGCTTCTCTTTTTCAGATTGTGGCTGTATCTGCACTGCAGAAATAATGTAGTTTGACACAACTTTAACTGCTGTAGTTCAATGATATGGAATTCTGGGAACTGTAGTTTTGTGAGATATTTAACCTTCTCTGTCAGAGAGCTCTGGTGCCATAAGAAACTACGAATGCCAGGATTCCATAGCATTGAACCATGGCAGTCAAAGTGATGTCAAACTGCATTAATTCTGCAGTGCAGATGGAACCTGTGTATCCTCCAGGTTATGTATTTCTCAGTCAGCATTACAAGTAAAAAGAAAGTCTTAACGTGGTCCTCCTAGCATTCATTGTCAAAGCAGCTGGAGGAGGCAAAGCAGACAGCAGTGCAGCTCCTCTCAGCTCAGCTTCCTCATTACACCTTTTAATTTGACATTTTTAATGGCCATTGTAGACCAGCCGTGGATCTATTTGTGTGATACTCTTTGGGTATTGTATTTGGTAAGTGTGAAATTGCATAACTGTCAAAGGGGAGGGAAACTGTTCTAGTTTAAGCAGACATCGCTAAGATAGATTCTGAGAAAAATGTCCCCTAATCAACTGTTCCACAGTTCTGTTCATGCTGTTTTCTGTGGAAATATGTTTCTTTTGACAAGCATGAAGAGCAGTCATATAGTTTATTGGCTTCACTGTGTGTTATCAGAGGCATTGCAATTGTTGAGCTTTGAGAAAGAGTTATGTATATCTTGATGTATTCTGGCCTTATCTGACTTCTGGTCATTTTCCATCTATTCCAGGAAAGTAACCTATCTAAAAATAATTAAATCATATTTTTAATTATGTGGATGCCAGTTATATTAAAAATGATATCCATGTACGTAAATGCTTTTTTCTCATTACTAATGGTGTTGCCTACATCAGCTAAGAGCAAGGTGAATATATCAGGGAACTGTAACTGATAGCTTATTTAAAGGGTTTATGACAAAGATTTTGAGAGACAGGTGGGGATGGATAAATGGATGGATGGGTGGATGGATAGATCTGAAGAATCACCACCTGTGGCACTTCAGATGTTGAGTACAACTCCCATTTTTCTTGGTAATTGTCCATGCTGGCTGATGTGGATAGAATTTTGTGATGTGGATGAAATTTGGCCAACTTCTAGACAGTGACAGGCTCTCTGTACAGAAGAACTCATTGTAGGTTCTACCTGCTTACCATTTTGAAGTACAGGCAACCTAGGAGTTCCAACAGCAATGTCCCACCTATTTATTCCTTGTGCTATTGGGCTTTTCTTACGCATTGACATGATATGTTTTAGTTGTGGACCTGACAATGCTTAAGTTAGTAGTTCTCAACCTTTGCCCCCTACAGTTGTTTTTGACTTCAGCCCCCAGAAACTCTGATCAATGATCATGCCAAGACATATGGGAATTGAAATCCAAATACCCAGAGAACCAAAGGTTAAGAATCACTGCCTTAAATAATCAAGAAAGCAAGATTCCTTGAGCAACTCTCTTATGCCTCCCCCCCTCCCCATTATGGGTCTTGCTCCACAGTTTGAGACCCACTATACTAAGTAATCAGCTCAAGTGAATCAGGTCACTTGTAGATTGAAGTGGATTCTAGCTGGCCTTGTGTACCTGTTAAAAGAAAAAAGGTAAAGAAATTCCCCATTGACAAGGTTGTCAAGTCATGTCTGACTATAGAGGGCAGTGCTCATTTCCATTACTAAGCCAAAGAGCCAGCATTGCCAGAGACTACTCTGTGATCATGTGGCCAGCATGATTGCACAGAATTCTGTTTACCTTCCCACTGAAGTGGTACCTATTTATCTATTTGTATACTTTCAAACTGCCTGTTACTGACATTAAAATAATAAACCCTATTGCTGTGAATCTATTACCCACATAGATATCTGTCCCCTATTATATCCCACTTACTGAAGCTTCTGCCTTCTTGGGAACCTGACCATCTTCCTGTCTTTCAATATGTAGACACCTCTGGCTGTCCACTTTTCTTTTGTTTCTCCATCATGTAAATAAATGTCCTGCTACATGTTTAGGAATTTAGGAAGGGAGATGTCACTGCAGCTCAAGACACTATTGTTATTATAGAGATACCTTTTTTAATGCTGTGTATGAGACCTAACCACCAAAACAGCCTTATTCTTCTTTTATGATTTCAGGTTTCATTAAAGAATGGCATTTAACAGTTCCAGTAGCTAATAAAGCTTCTGTCATACAGGCTTTACCAGAACAAAAGGATTATTAATTGGTGGATGATTAATTCAATCTTTGCAGTGATCATCTGACAGAGTGAGATTATATACCAGTTTGGAGACATACAGAAAGCAGTCTTCCTTATAATGACCAGCCTTATAACAGTTCATCAAATTTACAGATTACAACTCTGACAGCTCTTTGTGTCTTGACAGCATATTATATCGGTCATTCCACTAATGCAGCATCTAATTAATGCATTTTACTTTTCCATAATGATTAGAAAGGCTATTATGCTCCGTTGCTGTTGTCAAGCCTCACAGCAGCGTCCCACAATCCCATAACTCAGTAAAGCATTATGACAATGCTAAGGAACCGGGTATTTTTCTTCTTCCAACTCTGTGTCTGAGTGTCATGCTATTTTGCCCAATGTTAGTCACAGCAATGTTGCAAACAAGTCTTTATGGATCTTTGACATGCTTCCTATCTTCCCTCCTTGATATCTTTATGAAATTGTACAGATTCTCTACTGTTTTTTTTCCTCCTCCACTTAAGGGCAGACAATTGAACAAATTTCAAAAATTCATGCTGGAACAAGAGAAAGCTCAGAATATGAGAAAAATGACATTCACTGTTAATTCCTGTGCATGGAGATACATATAATAATATTCACTTTGATGCTATGGTAGCTTTAGAAAACATTTCACAGTATGAAGTGACATATTAGAAAATACCATGTGAATAGGAAGTACAGTCAGCCCTCCACGTTTCCAGTGTTGACAGGTCCTCCAGTGCAATTCTGCCAAAAGTTGACCAAAGAGTTGTGCTGGAGAACCTAGAAGTTTCTAGAGAAAACACTTGTCTAGGCATTTATAGGTCCTCCAGCATGATTCTGTTATCAACTTCTGGCAGATGTTGACCATAGAGTTGCACTGATGAATGTGGAGATTTCTAGAGAGGTGTTCTCTCAGTTTAAAAGAATAGTGTTTTTCCACATCCTTCACCCCTAACTCCAGTGAATGTGGAGGGACTATTGTAGAATGTGATATCATATGGTGAAGGATTCTCAAGGACCGCCTAGGTCTAATCTGAACTGCAAAATGAAGTAGTCTGACACTGCTTTAACTGTCATGGCTCAGTGCTATGAAATGCTGAGATTTTATAGTCTGTTGTGGCACTAGAGCTCTCTGACAGAGAAGGCTAAATATCTCACAAAACTACAAATTCCAGAATTCCACAGCACTGATCATGGTAGTTAAAGCAGTATCAATCTGCATAATTTCTGCAGTGCACACTACACCTTAGTTATACCTTTCTAACTGAATTGGTGAGGGTATTTCTGTGCAACCCTGGGGCTATACAGATGGGCAGCAAGCAGCTGCCCCTTTTGGCCCTGGATTGTGGCAACAGAAACCACACACCTCAGCCTCCAGAGGACACAAAAAGAAGCTGCAATTTTATGCTCCTAAGACTCCCTAGGGACTATCTTGACTTTCAAAAATGCAAGTGCTTTCCCAAGTCCCCCCAAATACTAAAAGAAGCAAGAAATCCTCTTCTAATTTAGAAAAGCAAATGCTGTTTTGGAAGGGTGCAACCTGTTCTAAAATGAGTTGCTGTTCCAGGAGTTGTCCAAGACAGGCGATTCATTCTTTTTTCTTTTTTCTTTTTTAGCCTCATCTCAAAGGGGGAATAGAGGGGTCAAGTAGCAAAGTAATGGGGTTAATGACAGCCCAGGGCTGCATTTTGCACACCCTGATGGACAGTAAGGAGCTTTTATGGAGACTAAAATGATGCACAAGCAGTAAAACTCAATACCAGGGACTCCCCACCCTTGGTTGTCATTATGTGCCTTCAGGTCAACTCCAAGTTATAGCAACTATATTTTATGATTTTCATGCCAAAAATTTTTCCAGAAAATATTTTGTAAATGCTGTCTTCTTAGGCTGAGAGGCTGTGACTTGGCCAAAGTCTTAAGTAGGTTTCTGTGACTGAGCAGGGATGTGAACCCCGGCTCAAGTCCAACTGGGCTTGCCAAGGCTTATCAAGGAAAACTGCTGCACCACTTTGGGTAGAAAAACCCTACTGTTCCAAATCTTACCAGTACAGATATGACAAAGAGAAAATGCTAGCAGTATAGAAAACTGGAGAGTTAAAAAAGGCAAGTTGAACCCTAAGAGAAAGAAAATAATGACCACAGATGATTTACATAACTTTAAGATAATGAAAATACTGACTTAGTGAAAGATTTCCTATACAGTGGTCCCCCGGGATACGAATCCCCCGGGTTAAGAAAACCCCGGGATCCGAAACCGGCGGGACCAAAAATTATCCCCCGGGATCTGAAGGATCCCCCGGGATCTGAAAAAAGGGACGTCCCTTTTCCTCCGAGGCCAGGCTTCGGAGGAAAAGGGACAGACTCCCATCCCTTTTCCTCCGAGGCCAGGCTTCGGGGGACAAGGGACGGACTACCGAAAGGAAGGCCCGATCCGCCGGATCGGGCCTTCCTTTCGTTAGGCGTGGAGGCCCAGTCTGGCTGGGGAAGCCAGGCTGGGCCTCCGCGCCTGACGCGAAAGGAGGCCCGATCCCGCCGGATCGGGCCTCCTTTCGTTAGGCGCGGAGGCCCAGTCTGGCTGGGGAAGTCAGGCTGGGCCTCCGCGCCTGACGCGAAAGGAGGCCCGATCCCGCCGGATCGGGCCTTCCTTTCGTTAGGCGCGGAGGCCCAGTCTGGCTGGGGAAGCCAGGCTGGGCCTCCGCGCCTGACGCGAAAGGAGGCCCGATCCCGCCGGATCGGGCCTTCCTTTCGTTAGGCGCGGAGGCCCAGTCTGGCTGGGGAAGCCAGGCTGGGCCTCCGCGCCTGACGCGAAAGGAGGCCCGATCCCGCCGGATCGGGCTTTCCTTTCGTTAGGCGCGGAGGCCCAGTCTGGCTGGGGAAGCCAGGCTGGGCCTCCGCGCCGGACGCGAAAGGAGGCCCGATCCCGCCGGATCGGGCCTGCCTTTCGTTAGGCGCGGAGGCCCAGTCTGGCTGGGGAAGCCAGGCTGGGCCTCCGCGCCTGACGCAAAAGGAGGCCCGATCCCGCTGGATCGGGCCTTCCTTTCGTTAGCCGCGGAGGCCCAGTCTGGCTGGGGAAGCCAGGCTGGGCCTCCGCGCCTGACGCAAAAGGAGGCCCGACTGGGGCCAGACTGGGCCTTCGCGCCTAACGAAAGGAGGCCCGATCCGGCTGATCGGGCCTCCCTTTCACGTCAGGCACGGAGGCCTAGCCTGGCTGGGGAAGGGAACCTTCCCTTCCCCAGCCAGGCTGGGCCTCCGCGGCTGAGGAAAGGAAGGCCCGATCCGCCGGATCGGACCTTCCTTTCCTCAGCCAGGAGGCCCTCACCAGGCCAGGGGAACGGATTACCTATTTCCAATGGGAAATAGGCCCCGGGTTACGAAATTTTCGGCTTACGAAAAAGGTGCCGGAACGAATTAATTTCGTAACCCGGGGGACAACTGTACTTGGCTCAGACATTAATCAGAATGAGGACTGCAGTCAAGAAATCCAAACAGGACAAGGAATGGGAAGGGGTAGCTATGAAAGAACTAGATAAGATCCACAAGTGTACACAAGTGTAAAGATATACCATTGAATACTAAAGTGAAAGTTGTGAAAGTGGGACAGTGAAGAAAGCTGACTGGAAGAGAACCAACTCATTTGAAATGTGGGGCTACAGAAGAGTTCTGAGGATAGCCTGGATTGCCAAAAAGACAAATAAATTAGTAATAGAGCAAATCAAGTCATAATTCTCCCTAGATGCCAAGATGACTAAACTGAGCCTGTTGTACTTCAGACATATCATGGGAAGACATGCCTCATTAGAAACATCAGTGATACTTCGTAAGGTAAAGGTTTTGCTGTTGTTGTTGTGTGCCTCCCATGTTGACCCTTAGGCAAACCTATTGTAGGTTTATTGTCAAATCTCTTTAGAGGTGTTTGCCATTTCCATCCTCTGAGGCTGAGTTGTTTTTTATGCTCATGCAGGGAATCAAATCCTACTCTCCAGAGTCATAGTCCAATACTCATACCACTATACCAAACTGGCTTTCTCTTGTTCCCACCAAATCCTGAGACATAGAGAAGGGCATCTCCAGTTATTAGAACTATAATGGGTGCATAAAGGATGATACAGTCTTTCAAATAGCCTGGATCCAAAGAATATAGAGTTTTATAGCTTTGAATTGTGCTCAGAAATGGACCAGCTCTCACTGTAGCCAACCCTGGTTAACAATTTGGCTATAGCTCTTTGGGTCTGTTGAAATTTCTGAACACTTTTTAAAGGCAGCTCTATGTACAATGCATTACAGTAATCCAAATGGCTTGTAAAGTATGAATTTGACCTTTTCATTGCAATGGACTAAATTAAAATTCAATAGTCCCATCTAGAACAGACCCACTGAGTCAATGGGACTTATGTAATTGTTAGTTTAACAAGTTTCATTAATTCAAAGTGTCTGCTGTAGCTGGGACTAAAAATTCGATTTAGCTGAATATAGTAAGTTCCTTTATATTATAGAGTGAATTTGTTTTCAGGAGGTGGGCAGATCTATTTTAGGGTCCTGCTAGCCCACCCAAAAGATGATCGGTACTTTCAGAATTTACAGCTCCAATAATCTCAGAATGCAGCACATGAGGATTTATGCATTTTGGTCATTGTCTATTTGTTCTTGACACTTCATTCTTTATGGTGTAATGGGTAGTTACTTGCAAAATTACCATTTTCATGCTTTCATACTGTAGTCAAGATTCTGTTCAATAATAGGCAAGATCCTGTTCAACACAAAGTCCCACCAGTGTACTTAAAGAGACTTTACAATGACCTGGAATGATGGAGACTACAACAGGATTCTTCCAAGGCATCCTGACTGTCTGGGGGAGATGAAGCTGTCCCTATGTGCCAAGCTGGACAGCTGTATTGGAGGGCAAAAGAGAACTGATTGTGTAAGGGCTCACTATGATACCTCCTTGGGCAATAATTTAAAAAGTATAACTGCCAGCATAACCCAGTGTTATTCCGGCATAATGTCCCAATAGGATTCCAGCCAATGTTTTAAAGTCTGAAGATCAACAGTTAAAATGTACTTTCTCCCTTACATCTTCATTTCCTATTCCTGTTACTTTTCAGGCATTCTCCTTTATAAAGAAAGCACTTAGCATTATAAGTGGCAATATTCTTGCCAGACAGTATGGTATATATATATTTTTAAGAACAGAAGAGCAGTAGAGAATGTTGGTTCCATTTGTTCCAGCAAGGAAACCTGTAAATATGTCAATATTTGTTGTTAAAAGTTAGTGCCCCCATAGGATTTTGAAAGTGTGATTTATTGTGTGTCTAGGCAATTCAGTCTCAGAGTTCCTCTGCATTTTCAGAGATCTAAGCTATATCCAGAGGGTTTTTCTTCGCCCATCTTCTGCAGCATGTTCACCCACAGGACCTTGATTATTGAGTGTAAGTGCAATGTAAGTCAACTAGAAATTTTCCAGCTCTGTCAGTTTGTCACAGAATAACTTTGCTAGGTCTTATACTGTGAGCAGTGGTGTATGATAGAAAAATGTCCCATATAAAATTAACTCTTTAAATACATGTACCAGGAGTATTGTTATTGCACTCTCTGCTCACTAAATCCAGCCAGTTGGCAAATATTAAGTCTCTGTTCTAGTCACCATCCCTTTATTTCAGTGATTTATTTCCCACTTTTCAAGATACAGATTCTACCAGGGTGGCTTACAAATAACAGCAACATTTATTCATTTTTGAAAAGCAAAACAGCCAACACTGATCACCAAGCTAAGGAGAAATTATGTGAAGTATATGGTATAATTGTGCTAGAGAGATAGTCAGCTAGTATTTGTTCTTAACTGTCTGTTTATATGTTACATTCAAATTTAAAAATTTAAAATTCACTTATCAAATCACAAAAAGCAAGAGTTTGTGCACATATGGGAAGATGTATAAATAAAATGTATTTACAGCTTTTCTCAATTATGGACATCATCAATGCGTCCATCAGGGAAGGATATGTTTCATCATGTCTGAAGGAAGCGGCTGTTAGGCTGCTTCTGAAAAAACCTTCCCTGGACCCCCTGGACATGAATAACTACAGGCCAGTCTCATTATTACTATTCTTGAGCAAGGTGATCGAGGGAGCGGTTGCTCTTCAACTCCAAGCTGTCTTGGATGAAACTGATTATCTAGATCCATTTCAAACTGGCTCTAGGACAGGCTTTGGGGTTCAAACTGCCATGGTTGCCTGCGATCTGTGTCTTAGCATCGACAGGGGTAGTGTGACCCTGTAGATGCTCCTAGACCTCTCAGTGGCTTTTGATACGATAGATCATAGCATCCTCTTGGATGGCCTGCTCTTCAGTGGCTCCGTTCCTTCCTCTCCGGCAAGTCCCAGAGGGTGCTGCTTGGGGACAGCTGCTCCAGCAAAAGGGAGCTTACTTGTGGAGTGCCTCAAGGTGCTATTTTGTTCCTGATGTTGTTTAACATCTATATGAAGCTGCTGGGTGAGATTATTTGGAATTGTGGGGCTGGGTGCTATCAGTACACTGACGACACCCAGATCTATTTCTCCATGTCTTATTCGTCGGCCTTGAATTCTGATGGCGTCTCCTCTCAAAGGAGGCTTTCTTGTTGTTGTTGTATGCCTTCAAGTCATTTTCGACTTGTGTTGACCCTATCATGGGTTTTTCTTGGCAAGATTTGTTCAAAAGAGGTTTGCCTTTGCCTTCTTGTGAGATTTAGGAGATTATCACAATCACAAATTTTGCCCTATCTGGACATGGTACAGGATCGGGCTGGAAGAGGGGGAAAGAGGTGTTATCACACATAAAATTGCTGTTGTGCTGCTGGCCAACCACTACCCATCCCCCGAGATGTGCTTATCCCACCAATTTTGGCAGTAAAGAAGCTTTCTATTATTCAAAATCAGCCAGCTCGGGGATAGGTGGTGGTCAGCCAGCACCGCAACAGCAATTTTGTGTGCAATAACACTTGTTTCCCCCCATTCTGGCCTGATCCCATGCCCAGATTGTGCAACAATTGTGGTTTGATAAATTCCTGAGGGAGTGACTTGCCCAAAGTCAACCAGTGGATTTTCATGGATGAGCTGGGATTTAAACCCTGGCCTCTAGAGTTGCAGTCCAACTACACTATGGCCCTGTGCAGACTGGCCTTAAAGGCTGGCTTGGGGGTGGAGTTGGGAGCATAGTGTCCACATGATGCAGTGCGCAGCATCATGGTGCTCCTCTGGCACTGCGTCCACACAATGCAGCACCAAAGGAGGTGTGTAAAGGCATAGCTATCGCTTTTTGTGGATCCTTTTTGCACCCTGAAAAATCTAGATCAGGGCTACAACGCCGATCTGGCTGTAAAAGGGGTGGCTGAAGGCTGCCTCTTAAGGGCTGTCTGCTCGCTTTTGCTTTTTGAGTCTGCCTCATGTAGAGTTAAAATATTGATCTATCTGGAACAATGTTATCTACCCAGACTGACAATGGATTTTCAGGGTTTCTGGCTCGATTCTTTACTAGTCCTGCCTGGATATACTCAGGTCTGAAACTGAGGCCTTCTGCATGCAAAGCAGATGTTTTACTACTAAAATATGGCCCTTCTCCAGAGGAACATTTGTGATTAATTTCCCTATGGCCAGGAAACTGTTCAGATAACCTAGGAACATGTATTTAATATTATATTTCCCTGCCCAACTCTTCTGGAATCATTCCCCCAGGGCAGTTGGCCAGCAGTGGTACTATTGGAGGTGGAGGAAGTGAAGAAATCATCATCATCATCATCATCATCACCACCACCACCACCACCATCAATACATTTTATTTCTTTCCTGCCTCTCTCCAAGGTGCAGGGTAGGGTATAACATATTAAAATACAAAATAAAAATATTTTGTGGAAAAGGGGAAGAATATTGTAGAAGTTGTTTCAGAAACAGCTGAAATACATTTATTTGTGTTGGTATATACTTCACTTTGTTTGTATAAAACTTCAAAGATGGTTTCAAGAAACAAAGCACAAACAATTAACAAAGATATCTCTTGAATTTGTTTCATTGTTGTATTTTGTTGTATGGTCAACTCGCTACTCCTTAACATGTTTCCAGGATTTGGTTTTATAAAAGAAAGGCATGGGAAAATGAAGAAGCCCTTCTCTGGAAAATCTTTTTTCACTTGCAGGATGTGGAAACAGTGAACGTCATAAAAGAAACAGTCAGTTCATGAAGTTGTGCTCAACCACATTTAAATATTCTAATTTTTGTTGGCACTTTTACCTTATATACACATTTTTAACATACAGTCTTTCCTCAAGTAAAGTATTTTGTACATTATTTTCGCTAATATACATATTTTTGTCCAACATTCACCCCTCCCTCCAATATAACATTTCACTTCATGAAACCAAACACCAACACAGCTGCTTCACTTCTTTGCATTACTTGTTCACATATTATGCTTCTATGTATGCAACATACATGTGGAGAAGGACATAAGACTTTGCCTGCTATCCATTTACCAGAGATTTTGCTCTGTCTCTAAAATCATGGAGGTATCTTTGGTCTTTCTAAATAGTGTTGTTCAAGAGCAAAGGAGATTTGGGTCAAGTGAATAGTTTTTATTATCAGCTTTCATATTTTGAGCACTTAAATACTCAAGACCTTGGAGTCTTGTCAAGAATCAGCAATAACCAAATTCTCAGATTTTATAATTCTTGATACTTTATTAGAATAATGTAATTGTGAGTTCTGTATGCAGGTATTGTCGTGTATGTAGCATATAAGTTTATAAATGACTCATTTGTGCCTGGTTTTATTTTTATTTTTTTTATTTTACAATTCTGAATACAATTCTCAACTGTTATTTTTCCATGATTGCAGGTAAATCTATTTGGAAAGCATTTTTCTTCACTCCCAAATTCAGCCCTGAAGGTGCCAATGGTTGCTTTGAGTCTCATGTGTGCTTTTGTCATGGAAATTTTGTCACCTACCATAATCCACCATTGCTTTTTGATCTCTCCAAAGACCCAGAAGAAAAACATCCACTAACACCAGAAACAGAGAGTGACTTCTATGAGATCCTCCATACCATTCAACAAGCAGTGAGTGACCACACCCAATCACTGATGGCTGTTCCCAACCAGCTTTCTCTGGGACATATTATATGGAAACCTTGGCTTCAGCCATGTTGCTCTTCCTTCCTCAAGTTCTGCTATTGCAACCACGAGCCATGAAGAAGAAATAAAGATTTGCCTGCATCATGACATTAGTAATGTACAATCACCTACATGCTTTAGGGATAAACAAAACAGCAAGAGAAAAACAATATCAATTTTGGAAAAGTTTGACAAAGCCCATTGTGATGAAATGGCCTTTCCTGAACATCTATACCTCACTTGCTCAAGTGACAACTATAAGATAAGGATACAAGGAGTGTGAGCAAATCTCTCTTCGCTCCTTGCAGGCCCCATCAACAGATTATGAAAGTGACAAGACAGTTTCATTCTTTTCATAGAAGAGCTAATGGAAGTGTATACATTTTTAGGAAAAAAGAATTGCTTACCGGGAAAGCAAAAGGTAATAGTGTTTATCTCCATCCTTGTGGGGGCTTCCACCTCCCACCTCCATAAAGCATCTAAAATTAACTACATGATAACTGTTGGAAGAGAAGTAGCAGTCAGTTCCTCATACTAGAAAAAATGTACCTCAGAGTTATTATCAATTAGGGATTGGAAGATAGGTCTCAGACACCTATGGGCAAAAAATAGCTTGTTGGAGTATTTTGGATTTCAAGATTTGGGGTAAGGGATGTTTAACCTGTAATCAGTACTTAATTTTCCTAAGTAAACCTTAGTTTATATGTATAAAACACACATAAATGGCGAAGCAACATATACATGCATCTATAGAAGTAACAAAACACGCACACACACAAATGCAGAGTTTTTGTGCCTTATTAAATTGCAGTTTAGCAATAGCAAGTACATTTCTATACTGCTTATCAGTGCACTTAAGCACTCTCTAAGTGGTTTACAGTGTGTAAGCTAATTGCCCCCAACAAGATGGGTACTCATTTTAGTGACCTATGGAAGGAGGCAAGGCTGTGTTGATCCTGGAGCCCTCACAACCTTGTGGCTGTGAATGGCTGCAGTTACTGGCATTTGACCGTTGTGCCATCAGAACTCTCAGTTTCAGTGTAACTTAATTATTTCATAAAGAGAGTAATTCATTATTTGAACTCAGTTTACAGAACTCAGAAAGTTGCAGACAAATAGGAGAAGGAAAAAGAAACAGACATTTTAAAACAGTTGAAAGTAGGTTGACAGAAGATTAATTGGAACTATCCCTGACAAGTTGGGGGCAATGCAAAGGACAGTGCACCCTCCCTGATCCCCACCCCCCGCCCCCAAAAAACACACACATACAGAAGCTGAATGCTCTGGTAGCTTAATTCTTTTCCATCTACATCTGAGACCAGCAGGCTAGCTTTAGGGAGAATAGCACATCATTGCATATACAGTAGCCCCTCCGTTGTTTCAGAGGATCCATTCCAGACCCCCCTGCCAAAATGAAAAATTGCAAATATTCAAGCCCCATTGGCTTGAATGGCCATGTGCTCATGTGTACATCCCTGTGTGTGCACCATGGGAGTGTGCATCATTTTGTCATCTGGCACTTGCTATTTGTGAAAAACTGAGGGATGTAAACGGCAAGTGTATATGGTAATATCCAGGATCTGTTTTCCATTGGCTAAAGGCCTCTGCTTACAGCACAAGTCTCTGTACAGTTTTTGGAGAGTCTTCCACAATTTATGCTATTGTAATATTCTTTCAACTCAATTTGTAGTATTTTCAAAAGGCTGGAAGGCTGCCATGTGAAGGATGGAGTACAGAAATTTACTTCCATCTGCTCACCTAAATCTGGGACCTAGTCAGTCACTTCAACATCTTATCACTACCTCTGTCCTCCAGCTACCCCATATTGCATTTTCATTTTGGAAAAAATCTTTTTATGATGCATAATATCCCATGAGACCCCATGATCATGAAGGAGACAGGTAGTAGGGATGGGTGACTTCAACTATCCTGATATTTAATGGAAGACAAACCCAGCCAAAAATTTAAGGTTCAGCAAATTCCTCAGTTGCCTGGCAGACAATTTCATTGTCCAAAAGGTGGAAGAGGCAACAAGGAGATCATCTATTTTAGATTTGATCCTAACCGACAACAATTACTTGGTTAATGGTGTGCAAGTGGCAGGATATTTAGATGGGCATGATCATGTTCTCCTAGAGTTTGTTATACAGTGAAAAGGGGAAGCCAAGCATAGTCAGACACACATCCCAGACTTTAGGCAAGTGATTTCAGTAAACTTGGGGAAATAATGTATATGATCCCATAATCAGGAATAGTAAAAGAGAAGGGAATTCAGTGGTTATTCATAGGTAAAATTTACAACTAATAGAGCACTGGTATTATGTAATGAAGAATCTTTAAGTGATATGGAAAATATCAAAAAATATCAAAACAAGAAGGAAATAATTTAACTACATGGAATTATTTTTTGTATTGAAAATGAATGCAAGGTATGATATAAATTAATTAAGTTTAGAAAGGTGTAAATAGCAACAAAGCACAAAGTAGTTCTAGCAGATTATTATAGTATTCTTTTCTTGATATTTCTTGATTGTTTGGGTTTTCGAGTTATATTGATTAAAACTAAGGTATATGTTTAAGAACTGAGGACTTGTCAGTTGAATAAAAATTATATTTTAAAAAGAGAGAAGGGAATTCAAGATGGAAGTAGTTTCTCAAAAGGAGATACTGAAGGCACAATTTCAAACAGTTTCAATGTGGAGGAAAAATGGGAGATGTCTCAGGAAATCAGGATGGATGACTAAAGGACTTTCAACTGAGCTAAGTTTTAAAAGGGACATATATAAGAAATGGAAAAGGGAGGGATTTAAATTCCAAAGCGGAATTTAAACAAATAGCAAACGTGTGTAGGGGGAAATCAGAAAAGCTAAAGTTCAGAGGAGGGAAACCAGAATCATGAAGGGTCTGTAAACCATTCCCGTGATCCATTGATGACAGTATTAATTGTCCTCTTTTATCTTTGCACATTGTTGTAATAATATTGATGGATTTAGTTTTATAGCTTAGGATATCATTTGTTTCAATTATATTTTTTACACAGTGCCTAAAAGTATAACTATCTGCAAAGAAATGATTACTGTCATATAAATTATCCAGACAATTGATCTCTTTTTGTGGCCTTTAGGAATGACATTCTTGGAGTACTTAACAGTACAATCCTAAGCATGACTACTTAGATGTAAGTTCCATTGTGTTGAATGTACCTGAGATTTACTTATTTAAATAAAAATATGCTAAACTGTACTTACTGTCATTGTTCACTTGGACATAAATAAAGACAAGGTTAACAAGTAGGTCCTAATGAATCTTATGAATAAAACTGCTGATTTGTCAAGGTTAATATTGTCGGTATCATCAGGTACTGGGAGTGATAATATACTGAGTGGTGGTGATAATGAAGCCTCTGGCAATGACTGACTGAGCTCCCATATCTATTTATAAAGAAATAGGGTAGACAGATAGGTCTCTGGTTGCTACTGAATGAGCTGCTCTGATCCAAGATAACAGCAGGGAGAAAGGGGGGAAGCGAATACATCAGAAGGCAATTGAGTAAGAGAGCAAGGAGAAAGGAATTTTGATAGAGAGATTTCTGAAGCAAAATGAAAGCAAGAGCAAAGGGACATGGAGAAGTACTTTGGTTCATCTACTTTAGGATTGTCTCCATTGCAGCTCCCTGTGATTTCAGAGTTCAGCTTTTCTGCAGCTCTCTCTGAAAATGCTTGCTGCTGAACCTGGAATCATTTGCATGCAAATCTAGTCCTTAGTTGTCAGAGATGGAGTTGGAGTGGGGAAACAAAAGAACTGAGACTGAAGGCCAGAGAAGAAAACTCCATTTCGCTAGCAGCTTAAGATAGATAGATGCATCCATTTTAAATAAGTGAAATCTTAGATGACCATCTTCTAGTAAACATACCAAGCTGGGCCTATTGTCTTCCCAGAAATAATTTTGCCTTTTCCTAGTATATCTCAGTATACACCCTTTTTATCATTGTTATTTCAGTTGTTACAACAGAAGCAGGTGCAAAAAAAATAACAGTATCTTGGATTTCACAAAGCTATTCCCTGATAACCAATATCATCCATTTATATTGTCACTGGAAATAGGTGGTCATTCAACTTTGTTTCCTATATGCTTTATTTAATCACAGGAATGACTGAATACATTTAGCCAAGATGTTTGTTTACTCTTGTTGCCAGACTTGTAAGTGCTTTCCTGCTGCTATCCCTGAATACATGCAATCGCCATTTAAAACTGCATTGTGTTGCTTCTTACCTTGCTGTTTGTGCTTATATCTAAGAAAAGTAAAAACAAACAAACAAACAAAAAAACAGCTGTGTTTCTGTGGAAACTCTGCTTCCATTTATTGAAGGCAACCAAAAAGCAATTCAGGGAGTCTCCCACTGGTCTTCCTTGGAGGACAGGCAGTTTGGCAGAACATGAAAACAAAAATTTAAAATCTAAAAATGTCTGTGTGCTTGGTTGTGTGGTATGAGCAACGGTTCCTCCTGTCACATACATGCTTCTGCATTTGTATTTTGCTGAATTTATGATGGGATCTGTGACTCCATATCACAAATTTTAGCCAAAAAGGAATATTACTGTGAATATCAACTTTCTTGCTTTTTCTTGAAAACATCCACATGGCAGAAATAATTTGGTTTGATACCACTTCTAACTGCCACAGCTCAATGCTTTGGAATTCTGGAAACTGTAGTTTGTTGTGGCCCCAGAGACCTCTGACAGAGAAAGCTCCGGAGACTGACCCCCTGACTGTCCCATTCCCAGAGGACCTTTGGGAAATTGGTCAACTGTTGTGATGCAGGGCATTTTTGCTTCCGTGACCCCTTCCACCCTGAGGGTTTATCGGAGGGCTTGTGCCAAATTGGCTTCGTTCTGCAAAGAAACTGGGATCCCTGCACAGTGGCCCATTGATACTGAGTTAGTTCTTCAGTTTCTGGCATGGGTCAAGGCAGCTGGGAACTCTCCGAGGGCCATGTCAGTTCACCTGGTGAGCATTTCTTTCTTTGCTAAGTCAGCAGGTTTTAATGACCTGTGTGCCTCATTCCAGGTGTGAAGGGCGGTGGAGGGCTGACAGCGTTCTCAGCTGGTTTGAGCTGATGCTAGACAGCTGATCTGCTTTCAGCTGTTAAATCAAGTTGTGTCTCAACTGCAAGTTGTATGCTCATCCCCATTTGAGACAAGTTTGTTCAGGGCATCTTTTGTTACTGCATTTCTTGGAGCCCTCAGAGTGAGTGAGTTGGTTCCCTCCTCAAAATGTGATGTCTCCCTGAGATCGCTTCTTGTTGGTGATGTTGAGTTTGTTGATGACACTGTTAAGCTAGTTATCTGCAGGTCCAAGACTGATCAGCAAGGGCGGGGTTCAACCATTACCATAAGAAGGCTGGGAGGGTCCCATCTCTGCCCGGTGAGGATGCTGCGCAGATTCATTGCTTACCGGCCACCCTGCCATGGCCCCCTCTTTTGCCATATAGACAGAGTGCTGCTCACTCACTTTCAGCTTATTTCGGTGCTTTGGATGGCTTTGCGGAAGCTGGGCCTGCCTCCAGAAGAATTTGGAGGTCACTCCTTCAGGATCGGGGCCGAAACTTCGGCTGCTCAGAGTGGACTGGCAGCCGATTCCATTAAGCAACTTGGCTGATGGAAGTCGAGGGTGTTCTTGAGATATGTTTGCGTAGGCCTTGACCAATGTGGTGGATAGGGTTGGCGGCAGGTGTTCTGGCCAGAACAGCCTGTGTGGCGGCAGCATAGGCCTGGATCTGATGGGCATGGTTTCCAGGGCTTGATAGCTCTGGTTTGGGAGTCCTGGTGACCCGGGTACTTTGAGCGATTTGGATTGTGGGGACCACTGTCAATAACCACCTGGTGACTGGGTGCCTTGATTATCAAAGTTAGGACGCAATTGCGTAATTGCATCATGGGCATGGCTTGGCACCCACATCATCCCGAGGCTCAGTGTTCAGCAACCTATATCAATCAGCCAGGGTGCTGTTGATGTTCAGATCCAGACCTTATGTGTTGTGCCAACCCTATATATGCTTTAAATATGCTGGTTGCTGTTAATAAAGTTGTGGCCATGTTTCATCCAAAAAATTCTCACATGTGTCTGTTTCTTCTTGGTGCATAATGCAAGGCAACTCATATAACAAGCTAAGGCAGTGAAGAGTGATGTAGATGTTTAAAAAATGAATAAATAGGAAGAAGTAAATGTAGTGAATCCTAATGAAGATACATATTTATGTCTTAGATATAGGGGTGTGCAAAATCATGTATATAATTGGGAGATTGTTGTTGATGTTGTTGTCTCTGTTTTATGTCTGTTGTTTACATTTTTATGTGTGAACTCAATTGAAAGTATTTTTTAAAAGTGAATAAATAGTCCTGCAACAAAATTTTGCATTGTGGGGTGCTCCCATTTGCAATATTTTAGTACAACCCCTAGTCTGCATATTTAATTTCTCCTTGCTCTAACATTTCACCATGATTCTGCAGTCACAGCCACCGGCTGTTTTGGGGGTTCCCCGTTTATAATTTGTTTCCTAAATATCCTTTTGATCTTGTCAACACCACTGCTCATGCAGGGAAAGTACCTTTTTGGGATAAATAAAGACTGACACTTAGAGTAGCTAGCCAAGTTTGCATCCATCACTCATTGTCACAAGTTGTAGCGCTTGCTGCTGGTTGGCTAGCTTAGAAAGGACAATGGATAAATTCAGGGAGAATGAGGCCATCAAAGGCTACAGTCAGGATTCTCCAGTATTAGAAGCAGTAGGTTTCTGGCCTAAATCACATTGGTTATTCCCAACTAGGAGTTACCTATTGAATCAATTGTTGAATAGTGAGTTAATGTGTAAGTAAACCCCATTGTTTTCAGGGGTTTAGTCTAGCTGGGAGATTGCAGGCCTATGAATTGCTGGGTGGCACAAGATGGAAGATGTATGAGATTTTTAATCTCATAATTGTCTAATTCTTTTTTAAGGGGGGATATTGTATAGTTTTATACTTGTACTATTTTACATGCTGTTAGCCACTTTGATTGTAGCTACAAAAAGTGGGATACAAATAAAAGTTTTATTTATTTATTCATTTATTTATTATGTAATCATATTCATGTTCTGCTGGTAATCTCCCTGCAGGGAACTGGTTAGCCATTGTGTGCACACAATTGGACCAGAGAGGCCTTTGATCTGATCCAATATGGTTCTTACATTTGTTACTGAGATGCTGCCAGTATACCCAAGTCTAAATAATGTTAAAAAGAGACCTAACTTTCCAAGTTATTAATGCTTTTATCTTAATATTCCTATCAGTTGGGGGGGGGGGCTATACTCGACTATAAGTTGACCTCATGTATAAGTCAAGGGCAAGTTTTGGGGCCAAAATTATGGATTTTGCTATGACCCGTGGATAAGTCGAGGATAAAATTTAGGGGCATATAGGAAAGGATCTAAAGGATGAAGCAAAGCAAAACAATGTCAAATAATTTCCAAAGACTGGATGGATGAGAGAGTAAAGGGGGTCAGTGCTTCCAGGACAGATTATACTCTCCCTTTTTACCAGGGGATGGTTCCTTCTTTTAAATAGGAGTTAAGATACAGCACTTACATTGACCTGTGGATAAGTTGACTCAGGTTTTTTTGGGTCAATTTTTTGACCTAAATTTCTAGACTTATACATGAGTATATACAGTGTGTACCACTTTTGTGGGAAGATAATAGTGTTCAGTGCAGCCATGTTGGCCATATGACCACTGAAGTAGTCTTTGGACAATGCTGGCTCTTCAGCTTAGTGATGGAGATGAGCACTGCCCCCTACAATCAGTTACAACTAGACATGCATGTCAAAGGACTACCTTTCCTTTTAACCAGCCAGATAATGATCTCTCCTAAAAATGTTATTGCAGTTTGGTGGTGATTACTGGAATTGAAGCAAAATTTTTGTTTTGTTTTGTTTTAAGGAAGGAAGGAAAGAAAGAAGGAAAAAGGATGTGCAGATGACTTGTCTATTTTTTCACCAAACAATTGTTTAAAGAATTTCCTAGCTATAAATAGTTACTTGTTTTTTCAACAGTGTTTTTTTTTTATTACCTTGTAATGGAAGTTAAGCAAGCTAACATACTATCTGTTGCCATTTGACAATGACTTTGTAAGAGTCGATTTTAAATTACATGTTTCGAACAGTTGATTAATGCCCTTGTCCATGTAAGTGTTTAAGCTCCAGAGAGATTGTTAGGAATAGGAAATCCAGGTCTTAGCACCTCTCTGTCAGCTACATATGAAAAGTGCAGCAATTCATTGTCATCTCATCATTCACTAGGCTTTTAAGAGACACATTACTTTGCCGAAGGACCATCTCAGTGTTCCAGCCGTCTTCATTCTGATGATTGCTAGAAATGAATGGTGATCCTTTCTCAGGCGCTGAGATTTATGCAGCTGAACGACAACCCTCTTTGATTATCCTTCAATGAGATGCTGTCATGAGTGAGTGTCCCTGGAAGCTAGATGGCATCCTGCCCTCTCTGGAAATTCATGACAATGACAAAAGTGGTTCCCAAAACCCAAATGATAGCATTCAAGTGAAGCAAGCAAGCTGCAGATTATTTTTAGCTTCCCTCCACCTCCCCACACACAGACGTCCAAATTTAAATAAGCAATCAGTGGTATATGCTTTAGGTTTTATTTGTAATTGACAAAACTTGGGTAATGCTTTCCAAACCACAAAACAGCAACCAACAAATGCAATTGAAAAAATGCAGCTTCAGTTTATCTAGTTTTTTCTGTAAAGCAGAATGCAAAAACATGTTTCATTGTGTGCAACTGAACAGGCTGATTCATGGAAGTGGGGAGAGGTAAGAAGAAACAGCAATTAAATATATGTTACATTTTATTAGCACACAAAAAATAATACTCACTAAGCATGGCCTGATGGAGTGGAAAAACTGATGGGCAGTGCTACAAGATGATTGGATGAACTTCTTATTTTTCATGTAATCATGTAATCATAGAGTTGAAAGAGACCACAAGGGTCATCCAGTCCAATCCCCTGCCATGCAGGAACTCAGGAGCCTCATTAGACAGTATAGGTGTTATGGTGTCTGGTGCATTGCGAGTAGCTTTGTCAGTCAGGACAAGCTTGTATACAGTGGATTGAAGATGAAAGTGCCTCCTTGAGAGCTATCTGCCTAGAGTCTTGTTTGTCTATTTCTGCACGGAGCTCTGTGTCACTTCTCAGGGGGTCATCCTGGTGCAAAGCTTCAACATGGTACAACGCACTCTGAGCAATCATGCTAACAAATATTCTAGGTGAGGCCTGACCAAAGCAGAATAGAGTGGCACTATTACTTCCCTTGATCTAGACACTATAATTCTATTGATGCAGCCTAAAATTGTATTGGCCTTTTAAGGTGCCGAATACCACTGTTGACTCATGGTCTACTTGTGCTCTACTTGGACTCCTAGATTCCTTTCACATGTAGTCTCGTTCAGCCAAGTGTCCCCCATCCTAAATCTGTGCATTTCATTTTTCTTCCCTAAGTGCAGTACCTTACATTTCTCATTGTTGAATTTCAGTTTGTAAGCTTGGCCCAACTTTCTAGTCTATTCAAGTCATTTTGAATTTTGATCCTGTCCTCTGGGGTATTAGCTACCTCTCTTAATTTGGTGTCATCTGCAAATTTGATAAGCATGCCCCCTGTTCTCTCATCTAAGTCGTTGATAAAGATGTTGAATAGCATTGGGCCCAAAACAAAAAAAACCCTGTGGCAACCCGCTAGTCACTTCTCTCCAGGGTGAAGAGGAGCCATTGCTGAGTATCCTTTGGGTTTGGCTGCTCAAGCAATTACAAATCCATTTAATAGTTGCATTGTCTAACCCCCATTTTACTAGCTGGTTTGCAAGAATGTCATGGGGAACCTTGTCAAAAGCCTTACTGAAATAAAGATATGCAGTATCCATAGCATTCCCTTCATCTACTAAACTAGGTAATTTTATTTAAAAAAAAAGAGAGAGAGAGAGAGAGAGAGATCAGATTAGCCTGGCATGACTTGTTTTTCAGAAACCCATGTTGATTTTTTGTGATTATGGCATTCCCTTCTAAATGTTCACAGACTCTCTGCTTAATGATCTGCTCCAGAATGATCTGTCGTTGCTGCTGCTGTATCTTCATGTCATTTCCAAATTATGGCGATGCTAAGGCAAACCCATGAGGGGATTTCTTGGCACGTTTCTTCAGAGGGGGTTTGCCATTGCCATCCTCTGAGGCTGAGAGAGAGTGTGACTTGCCCTAGGTCACTCAATGGGTTTCCATGGCTGAGCTGGGATTTGAACCCTGGTCTCCAGAGTCATAGTCCAAGGCTCAAAACACTACCCCACACTGATTGATTTACACTGGACTAGATGGACTGCTATTGGCAAAAATTAGAAAAAAATATTCAAGCTAGAGAAGAGACCTGCAAAATATGTGACTCTCTCAGCTATAAACTAGCCACTTGCATGGTGTACAGACCAGCATCAAAGGCTGGCATGGGGGTGGAGTGGGGTTGTGGTGTCCGCATGATGCACGCCCCAACTTTGCTCCCATGCTGGTGTGACCAGCTGCCCCACCACATAGCAGGCAGCATCAGAGAGCTCCTCTGGCACTGTGTCCAAATGGTGCAACACCAAAGGGGTGCTGAAAAGCCATGGCATCAGTTGTTATGGTGCCCTTTCTATGGCACAAGAAGAAGCCACTTGCAGCTCCCTTTTGCACCACAGAAAGGCCAGCTCACAGCCATTGCATGCATTTGCCACAGCTCCAATCTGGTAAAAAATGAGGCAGCTGCAGGCTGCCCCTTAGGGGTGGTCTGTGCAGCCCTAAGTCTTCAAAGTCCTGCTATTTTGTGTGGTTTTGGTTTGGGTTGGGTTTTGCAATTCCTGGCAGGATTAGGACGTAGAATTCTTTTTTAAAACATATGATGAAGAATAAAGAAAAAAGTGGAGAAGAAAACAAAAATGAATTTATCAGGTACGTAAAGAACCATAGTATATTACTGCTAGATAATAAACATCTTGGTCACCAAATTGTAGAGATCTAGCAAAGTAGAAAAGCTGAAGCCTTTGTACCTATTTTGGTGACTGGTAGGAGTAGTGGATGTTCTTAAATGCAAAAATGGAAATTATGCCTCTTGGGTGTTTGCAGAGGTATTTGCCCAGTTGAGAAGGCCAAGCTTTAATTATTGCTCCATTAGATCCATCACATAAGAAAAACAAAATGCCTTACAGAAGACATTGTTGGCATGTAAGTTATACTCTGTGAGAGAAACAGGTATAATTAAAGTTAGGGCTATATCACTGTTCACTCAAATGTATAGGTAGGAGTTGAAGGTGCCATGTGCCCTCCATATTTGCAACTTAGACTTTTACAAATTTGATTATTCACAGATTTGATTAATATATTCTCTTTAGGTCCCTCAGCATAACTCAGATGAGAGTTGACCATAGAACCACACTGGAGGACCTAGAAGTTCCCAGAGAAAACACTTCCCCAGGCATTTGTAGGTCATCTAGCATGAATCTGTGATAAACTTATAGCAAAAGTTGACCATAATGTTGTGCAGGAAGACCTAGAGATTCCTAGAGAGGCCTTCTCACACATTAGAAAATGTTTTTTTTTTAATTTGCAGTTTTTTCAGTTTCATGGGGTCATGTACCCCTAACCCCAGCAAATGTAGAGGGCCCAGTAAGAAAATCCACTGAGAGATAAGAAAGTTGGAACTACAATAGTGCTTAATTTGCCTGAACAACAACACTTTGGATGGGGGATAAAGGAGTCAGACTGAAAAGTTTAATGAAGTCTTTCCTACTCATTACATTTTTTCCCCACATGGTGTTGGACAACAGTTTACAGCTGCTCGCATCCTTGCTCTATGGTTTGGGAACCAGTTTGTTAATATAGGGTCTTTTATCTATGGTGATCTAGCTGCCCAGGGATACATAGGTGATGTGATGACAGAAAATCATCATGCAAGCTATCCCAATCTAGCTACATGACTTGGAGCTCTACATACAACCCAAAAGCAGCGGCTCTGTGCTGCCCCTGGATGTGTGGGGTTGGGGACACAGCAACTGGACACCACATCCCCAACCTACCCAGAAAAGAAGCCCCAAAAAGGAGCTACTTTTGCTGGTGCTACAGGTGCTCCTCATGATGCTCCCCCCATGCGGTGCCATTTGTGTGCCATGCATGAGTGACATTATCATGGCACACTCTGTGTAAATGAAGATGCGCCAAGATGGCATCCATGGTGTGTGGTAGGGCTTGGGAGCGTGTGAATGCTCTACCCTACCAAGCCCTAATTTCAGCTGCAGGCTGGCACAAAGCATTGGTCTGTACTGGGCCTGTGTCAGCAAATCTTATCCTCACTCAGATAAGAAGCCAACTCAACCAGACAATGTGATGCCATCATCAAGCTAAATTTAAAGGAAGAAAAATATTCTAAGGGTGGTGGGAAAGCAGCCAAAGAAAACTAACTGTATTCAGTAGTTACAGAATAGTGGGTTGAAAGTTAGGCAGAATACTCTGGAAGTGCCATTAACTTTGTAAGCACTGGTCTATAGTAAATACATTTTGGTTTATAGTATAAGAATCTAAGGAACTATAATAGCTTGTATAACCTTAAAAGAATCCTAGAAGATATTGACAGTTTTGTAAAGGAGGGTTCCAGTTAGATAAGTCAAACAATTTGTTTGTAAGGTCATTCTCATAATTCTGCATGCCAGCATTTTAACTGTGACACCAAAATGAGTTATTTCAAACAGAATGGAGTTAGACCAGTAGTAAATTAAGATCTTTTCACATTTACATTAGCGGTTATCATTAATTATAAACATGGGTTGTGGCTTGCACTCACTTCTTTTTTTTCTGTAGTAGATGCCATGTCATCCATTCATGCAAACAGACATTCTGTTCTTTTGCTCCCTATTTTAATTTTTTATTCTTTCCGTAGAAATAGAGATTTATGTTTTCAGCTGTCAACTAGATATACAGTGACAAAACTCAAGTGCTCATTTCAGATTTCTAATTTAGGTAACATGGTCTCCAGTATTATAGTAGAGTAAAATGTGGATGTCAGCCACTATAAAATTATTAATAAAGAGCAGGGATTGAAGTTGTGAGATTTTTCTAGTGACAGAGTTCTTACTTTCACTTTAAAGACAGATAGGTGTTTTTAAAAAAGAAAAGAAAAGGTGTTCAGAACATACAGCTATTTCACAATAGGGTGGTGAGACTATTCAAGCATTTACTTCAGAGACCACATAAAATGGCATTGAACCAATTATACAAGCTTTCCATTTGTTTCTAAGCTGAGTTCAAGATCCATCTTTTGATGCCTAAAACTCTGAAGAGCTTGGGGTCACCTTTGCATGTATGAAGAGTATGACTTCTTCACATATGAGTCCACTTATAAGATGCCCTCTGACTATCCCAATTTGGCAGGGACAGTCCTGATTAATCTATCATCCTACTTTTTCAATTACTGTGAAAATGTCACAGTTTCTCTCTCTTCCTCTCACTTTCCCCCTTTGTCTCCTTTGCTGTTAGAACAGTGCAATGAGGAAGTATTTTCAGCTCCACTTCAGGGCCTTTTTACACTAAACTACTATAATTCTGTGTGAACTGCCATGGCTGCATCCTATGGAGTCCTGGGATTTAAAGTTTGGTTAGGCACTAGAGATTTCTGTCTGATAATTCTAAATATCCCTACCTGTGATCCTGGAGAATAGAGTTCAAATCCTTGCTCAAGCATGGAAACCAATGGGGTGATCCTGGGCAAATCATATTCTCTCAGTCCCAGAGGAAGGCGCAAGCAAACTGCCTCTGAATAAATCTTACCAAGAAAAACCATAAGCAGCCTTAAACTCTAAGGCTGCTTATGGTTTTTCTTGGCAAGATTTACTTGAATGCGCACAACAACAACAACAACAACAACAACATTATCTACAGTGAAAGCCTCATTAGACTGGCTTTTGGAATATGAGCTAGAAGAATTTCCGAGCAGAATAAGAGCCAAGTCAACCTTCAGAAATAATGACAGCTTCATAACAGAAAGGAGTTCCCCAGGACTGCTAAGTTATACAGAATCCCTCAAGAAATCCTGTGCCTAGAGAACAGAACTGAATTCTGGACATTCCAGTGTTGGAATGAGCTTCTTATAGCAATAGTTATATAGCACTAGAAAGTATATTGCTATATGGTTTATCAGTGAACTAGCACTCCCTAAGCACTTTACAGTGTGTAAATCAATTGCCCCCAACAAGCTGGGTACTCATTTTACTGACCTATGAAAGGATGGAAGGCTGAGTTGACCTGGGAGCCCTCCTCGAGGATCAAACTTACAACATTGTGGCTGCAGTACTGGCATTTAACCGCTGTGCCACCAGGGCTGCATTCTTCCCATATCTTCTAGGCCATAATGGAGAAGATAGAACTCCAGTTGTCCAATCAGTGCTGTTCACACTTTGCACTACCTTAAAATATATAATAAAACTTATTGAAATCATCCACATGAAGTGTTTTGAACACCCACATAGCACGGTATGATCTGTAGTTTAAAAAGATCTGGCAGATGTTCTGTCCTTTAAAGCAGTACTTGTTGCTCCCAAATGGTTTGGGGTGTTTGTGCAGGGGACTATGATGTTTCTTCTTGACACCAACTATTCCTCCTCTTTTTATTAATATATTACAGTCTCCTACTGTCTATCCAAATATCCAAATTTTGCCTAATGCTAGAGCCAGACCTTCTTCAAGCTGTCAAAAGCAAACTTCTTCCAACAGTCTGAGAAGCACTAGCTGATGTTCACTGGCCATTAGTGATCAGGTAACAATGCTGTCCTGTACATGTTTACCTAAATTTAGTTCCAATTTACTTCAAAAGTATTTAGCTCTTAGTAAACATAAGAGTGCAATGCGAATTATACAGATATGCTCCAAGCTTCACTTGAAATACTAAATAACTTAGTCCCCCCCCCACCATTGTTGTTGTTAACTGCTCTCAAGTCAACCTAGACTCAAGGCAACTGCTCTGCTTGTCTTTTTCCCCACTGCAATATTTTAAAAATGCCCTTCCTTTTTAAGACTCACTAAACTGATCCCATATATTTCAGTTAAATCTGTAGCATTGGATTGTTGACACATCAAGCAAGGAAGCACATATTTGACTCACAGCATATCTACTTTCCCCTTTATTACTGCCCTGGAAAATTGACAGTCATGAATCAACTAATCAGTTATTTTTCTTTGCATTTGTCTTCTATTTTGTATTAGTTGTACTTTATAGAATAAACTTTTAAACATTTATTTCACAAGGGACACAATCAGAATGTATTCATTTGAGTGGCAAGTTCTTTGGAACAATTCAGATATAAAAGTATTCTGCGTAAAAATTGGTATTATTACTGGATGTGATGAAGAGAACTGTGTAATTTGATGTATGCTGAAAGAGACCAAAAATAAATGATTAACTGCACTTGTCAATGTGAACTTCTTAACACTCAATGTGAATATTCATTACTTCCATTTTAAAGTAAAACTTCTTGCGTGTTCTTGGTCATTTCATGGCCATTCATTTCATATCTTATCCAACTTCTGTGGTGGTAATATTAATGCTCATCACGTTTTTCATTAAAGTGCACTTTCATCCTCAGTTACTTTTAAAAGTATCATTCAAATGCAATGCAGTGGAGTGAACAGCTTGTGGTTTAAAAGGTCTGAGGTGGCTATTACACAGAAGAAAGGTTCAAGTGTGAAATTCCAAATTCAGAATGCCCTTTATATACCTTTTGCCACAGAATAACATGGATTTCCCTAGAGGTATAGCAAGAGCCATAGGATTCAAAATTAATCCCTGCATTAAGAAACCAGGAATGAAGGGGAGATAGAGGCACTATTATAACTCTCCTAGACCATTATAAAGTCTGTTAGGATCCCCCACTAAAAATAAAAAGTAGCAAAAAGCAGTGGTTTGTTTTTTTAAAAATAATACCAGGTACAAACCACCACTGATCCCCTTAACCCTTAAAAACTTAGACAAAATCAAAAGTGGACATCCAACATATCCTGAGCCTCTGAAGAGAGTCATCATGGTGTAGTGGTTTGGACATTGGACTACAGTTCTGGAGACCAGGGCTTGAACCTCCACTCAGCCATGTAACCCTGCTGGATGACCTTGGGCAATTTATACTCTCTCAGCCACAGAAAAAGGCAAACCCTTCTAAACAAATTGCCAAGAAACCTCCATGATAGGCCTTAGGGTCACCATAAACTGGAAATGACTTGATGCCACACAAGAACAACAACAATAATAGCCTTTGAAAACTGCTAACCACTTCAGTAGAATGACCATTATTTCACATAGTTGAGAAGTGTGTCATCCTGGCAATGTTGGATTGCAAATCTCTTGATCCTTCATCATTGATTATGATGTCAAATTGTACAAATTACTACTACATAGAAAACTGGAAACTGAAGAAATAAAAGATTTGATGGAGAAGTCGGCAAAAGACATGGAACACAATATAGATTTAGAGAAATGGGGAAAGGCCAGAATGAAAACATATAAATTTACGGCATCTCAGGGCTTAAAAGAAAACTATATAAAGATAGCCAATAGATGATATTATACCCTCTAAAAATTACATAAGATACTCAACAAAAGCAGCAAAAAATGTTGGAAATGTTTAAAAGAAATCGGATCATTATTTCACATGTCGTGGGTATGTCCAAAAATCAAGAACTTCTGGTCAAAAGTACATTTAATAATTCAAAAAACTTTAAGAATATAATCTGAGTTCTCCCCTAAACTGTATATATTATATATAACTTTGGTTCTAAAAACAGAAGATGAAAAGAAATACTGGAGAGTGATTTTGTATTTAATAACCACAGCCAGGCTTATAATTGCGAAAAGAATGGAAGTTACTACATTTACCTTTAATTGAAGAATGGACAGATAAGATACAGGATATGAAAGAAATGGACAAAATCATAAATCTATGACTAAATGGGAAGATCAATGGAAACTATGGGAGAAGTATGGGGAAATTAATATGGAGAAATTGATATGAGATGGGCAATTTCAATTGGATCTAAGTAATTTTTGATATGGGGAGAGAGACTCAGATTGGATATACTGTATAAATATTGTAAATACTGAATATGTAACAGAATTATATGCATGTACCCTGTTTCCCTGAAAATAAGACATTCCCATAAAATAAGACCTAGTAGAAGTTTTGCTGAATTGCTAAATATAAGGACTCCCCTGAAACTAAGACCTAGCAAACTTTTTGTGTGTATATATATACTATATAATAAATGTTCAATTTTTTTGTTCAACAATAAATGCGAATTCTTCTCCATGGAAAAATAAGACATCCCCTGAAAATAAGACCTAGCACATCTTTGGGAACAAAACTTAATATACTGTCTTATTTTCGGGGAAACACAGTAGCAATATTGTCATACTAATCTGTTAATTTTATACTTGAAAGTTGATCTAAAGTTATTAGTTATTACTTTAGCAATTATAGAATGGTAAGATAGTTGTCAACAAACATACATGTAATCAGAAATGATAAAATAAGACTCATGTAATAGGAACGAGGGAATATAAGGCAAATGAAAGGGGAAAAACTGTAGGTTAATCATATGAGATAAATTTTAAGAAGACAAATTATAATTAACAAGCAAAGATAATGTTATACAACAACAACAAAGGAAAGCTTCAAATATCGGAGTAACAACAAGATGGAAAGAACTCCCAAGTAAAGACGTTAAAGAGGAAGTCGATGGAATAATTTCGAAGACATGAATTATATAGAAGATACACTGAAATTAAAAAAAAAAGTTAATTTGCATTAATTATCTATGGTTTAAAAGTGTGAATTTGAATTATCAGATTGGAGATTTTTGTTTACAGTGATGGAAAGAAAGCATTCAAAATGTATTTCATGATTGTAAATTTGTTATAAAGAAGATTATTTATTAAAAAAAGAAAGAAAACTTTGCTGGGCCTATTCAGAAAATATTAGCAACAAACTCATGGTCACACGTTGTACATTCAGAAATGTGCAAATTCTAGAATATGTGAAAAATACAGTACTTAAAATCCCCAATGGTGGGAAGGTATTGGAAGATTATTGTCCAGTCATTCTTAAGCATGTTTAAATATTTGATGGACTGTTTATATAAAGGATGGCAGGACTTTGTTATCTGTTGCTTCTAGAGACAGAAATAATAGGTATAAACTATTGGTAAGGGAGTCTAGTCATGAATGCTGTTCTGCTTTGTAGATCCCACAGATCCTCTTCCACCTTACTGTTACAGCTCTGTGCTATACTTCGCTATAACCAGTGATGTAAAATTTTGTACCTTCCATGAAATCATCTTCAGTTCCCAAAATTGTATTTTTACAGTAACTTAAAACATTAGTTGAGGATTTAAGAAATAGAGCTTAGGTATCCAAAGAAAAGGGGCAGGAAGAAAAGTTACTAAAGGAATGCAAATGCACCAAATATGAGAATTTCTAGCTATGAATGATTTTCAAGCATCTAACTCTCAACTGAAGAAAAAATTGGAAGGGGGCAGGATTCTCATTTGAATGAACAATGTCCTCATTCTCCCACCCACAGCTGCACCCATGACTATAATATTCACTTCTCTTGGGCTGTTGCTTTGTAATTATACCCTTGCCATACACCTTTTTTTTTTTTTTACTGCATATCCTATATGTCTTCCAATAAGGGCTTCAAGGCATGCTACAGCATAGATTAAAAACAGTGAACAGTTAAAAAGAAACATAATAGTAAAAAAAGAGGAAGAAGAAATGTTTAAATCAGTGATCCCATTAGAAAGAGCACTAATTTAGAATGGTTTGAAAACTTAAACAATGAGGATATACGTGCAGATCCTCACATTAAAAGAGCCTCCCAGAAGACCTAGTTAATAGTCAAATGTCTGTATAAATAAAAGTGAGATTTCTTCTCTCCCTGGTAGAGTAAGAATAAATGATGGACTGAGAGGGGTGCAACTAGAATGGGGAAATATGTGGTACAGTAACACTTAGCCTACAGTTCATCATACAAGTATTGTATGATGATAATAAACAAGATTTCAATACTTGCTACTTTGAATAAATCCCAGGATCAGATGAACTGATGGTACTAGAAAATGTTACAAAAGGAACATGCAGATCTCCGAAGCCATGTCTGAAGATGCCAGCCATAGATGCTGGTGAAATGTCAGGAATAAACTCTTCTAGAACATGGCAATATAGCCCAAGAAACCCACACACACAAAAAACTTGTTTATAATGTTTGAGAACAATAACAGATAAAGACCTTGAAGACTGAAGGAGGGAAGATGTAGTCCCTTATACCATGGGGGGAAAGTATAGACAATTAGAGACCAATCAACTTGATGTGAGAACCAAGAGTGGTTTAACAATGTTGGTCTGTGAGCACATAGAAAATTAAGATTCAAAAGGGCTTTCTCAAAAAACCAAACCAACTAAACAAAAATCATGCCAGTCTAATTCTATCTCCATTTTTGATAGAGTTCCAAGGTCGCTAAATCTGTATAATTATGCAGATGTAGTATAACTTGAATTTATTAAGGCTTTTGACATGGTGGTAAAGTGTGGGCCAGACAATGAATTTTTAACTGTTTAACAGTCTGAATCCAAAGAGTGTTCTATCCTGGGTCCTAGTGTTGTTCACCATCTTTATTCTTGATATTTTATTGTATTCTTGATGTTTTATTGTTGTAATCCCCTTCGATTCCTCCTGGAAGAGGTGGAACATAAAATAATAATAATAATAATAATAATAATAATAATAGAATTGGAAGAAGAGATGTAGGTAATTCTTATAAAATTTGCAATGACAGCAAAGTGAGTTTTGTTGTTTTGTTATTTTTGTGTGCCTTTGGGTCATTTCTGACCTATGGAGATCCTGTCACTGGGGTTTCTTGGCAAGATTTGTGCAGTAGCTAATAGTCCAAAAAAAATAAATAAATCATGATTCAAGATGACAGACTGGAGGACTGTGTCAGTGCTAACAAGATGAATTTCAGCTGGGATAAATGTAAGTTGAGCCAGTGTGGCATAGTAGTTTGAGTGTTTGACTATGACTTTAGAGGCCAGGATTCAATTCCCAGCTCAGCCATGAAACCCACTGGGTGATCTTAGGCAAGTCACATGCTCTTAGTATCAGGGGAATCTCCCCTGAACAAATCTTGCCAAGAAAATCCCATGATAGGTTTGCCTTAGGTTCACCAGAAAGTACTTGAAGGTACACAATAGCAAAACAAAAAAGTTACTACATATAAAAAGGATATCAACAAACTGGAACATGTCAGAAGGAGGCTTACCAAGAAGGGGAAGAGTGTAGGAAAAAAAAACCTCCTATGAAGAACGTAGTAGGTATTGGGTATATTTAGCCTAGAAAGCAGAAGATTGCAAAGTGTGTGTGGAGGAGTATTATTTAAGAAGATATTATTCTGTCATGTAGAAGTTGGAGTGAGCTTGGATTTTGTTGCTCCAGAGGATAAGAATCAATGGATTCAAATTACAAGAAAGGTGATTCTGATTAAGAATCAGAAAGAAAGCAGTATGATTATATTTTATGATGCTAAGAACTGTTTGATAGTGGGCTGAACTGTGAGAAATTCCCTTTTACTGGAGGTTTTTAAGTTGGAGTAGGATGACTACCTATCAGGGATGCTTTAGCTATGGATTCTTGCATTGGCAATAGGCTAGTCCAACTCTGCTCTTTGCTGTTTCTATAGATTTGTCTCCTTTCTAATACATTTTTAATTCACATGCACTGTGCATACACACACACACACACACACACACACACACACACAAAATATCCAAGTCATATGATCTGAAGACAGATGGTACAGAAAGCTTATTCTGGTTCTAGTTAGTGCCTGGATGGGAGATCAGCTGAGAAGCACAACATTACCTTGAGTTTAGTGAGGGAAGAAAGATGGGATAACAATGTATGCAGACAAATAGAAGGAACAGAGTCCTCCCTTTGCTGCAGCAGCTGTTTTCATCCAATGTTTATTGTTGTTGTTCTGTGCCTTGACAGTATTCCTAATTTATGGCAACCATAAGATGAAGCTATCACTTGGTTTTCATGGCAGGACTTGTTCAGACAGGATTTGCCACTGCCTTCTGTTGATGCTGGTAGAGTATGACTTGTCTAAAGTCAGCCAGTAGGTTTGCACGGCTGAGCATAGATTTGAACCCTGGTCTCCCAGAGTCCTGAAACTGAAACCACTACCCTATAGTGTTAAAAACTGTACTATGACAGGCAATTCCTTTCAATGGAAATCTATATGATTCTCTCACAGAACAGCCCAATGTTTCTGTTTCTTGGAGCTCTGATGTGTGCACATGTATATGAGTGTTTATGAGACAGACTTGGGAGGGGGGATTATACCCTTGCTTGTCCCATATATCATTGCATTTTCATCTAATAACAGAGGTTTGGAAACATAACACAGAAAATGGCAAAACACAGCTTGTGATGTTAAATGTTCCCAGTAAGATAAATAAATAAGTCTAACCACCTGAAAACAAATAAATCTAAACACAGCAAGTAGCCACTATGGCCAACCACTTACCTTTTATAAAAATATACTTTCAAAATGAAAGTAACCGAAAGGAGCACCAACTCACCTAAACAAATCATTACCCAAGGAAAATAAAGGATGAAATGAAAAATGAAAATACTGTATGACCTTCTTTTTTTTTAAACATACAGAAGCCTGCTAAGATGAGCATTTGCCACCATCACAATAAATCATTGTTCCATGAAAATAAAGTATATTTGACACTATGGTGAATAGATAAAAGCATCAGCTTTCACATCAACATCGGGAAGATAAAAATATCCTTCCGGGGGGAAAATGACCAAAGATCTGAACAAACACGAAAGAAAACATATATCTATATAAATGAAGAGAGGCAAATTAGAACTGATAGAACACAATGTAAGCCAAGTCATATGTGTTTCTCTTTGCAGAAGATGATCTAGGTTTATTGTAAAAAGCAAGGAAGAAAAGTGAGGTAAGAAAGAAGCTACTGTCTACTGTGACACCCAAGGTACAGCTCTTTATTATCTTTTTGTACCAGCTTAGCTCTCCCTGCCAAAAAGGAAAAAAAAATCTGACAAAACCTTTACCTTGTTATTTATTATGTTTTTTGCAACCTCTATTGAGAATGGTAAGGAAGAACCAAACAATGCAAGAAAGTGAAGATGTTATTTCTTGATAGGTTATATAGGAATCATATGGGGAAAGATCACAGAAGCTAATGAATTTCCATGAAAAGAACTTTCAGAGCTTATCTCATGTTACATTTGAATCATCTCGGAGAGTACTGCAGTCAGCCTTCCATATCCATGGATTCTTTTTCCACAGATTTAACCATCCCGATTTGAATATATACTCTCTCTCTCTGCATGTGTGTGTGTGTATTCCAAAAAGCAAACCTTGGTTTTGCCATTTTATATAAGAGACGCCATTTTACTATACCATTGAATTTAGTGGGACTTGAATATTCATGAATTTTGGTATCCACAGGGGGATCTTGGAACCTAACCCCAGTGGATACCAGGGACTCACTATACATTGTATAATTCTCTGGGTCAGGACTAAGAAGCAATGGATTAACTGCCAATGTCATGTGAAGTTTTAGAAGGGCATCTAGCCCATATCCAATGGCAGGTCATATTCTCACAATGAAAGGCTTTCAAACATCAGCCCTTGAGAAATTGCATATTCAACACCTACATAGTGAACTGGGCACTTTGTATTGATCAGGGGAGAAAGGAGGTGGACGGAAGGGTAGCTAAAATAGGAAAACATGTTGTCTGCATTTAAAACAGCATTAAAAACCTATCTCTTCTGGCAGGCCTACCCAGTTGATTTTAATCTAAAATTGTTAAAATTGTATATTTTAAATTTTATGTTGGATGATTTTAATGTGTCTTATGTTTATGGTGTTTAAATGGTTTTATGTGTTTTAATCTATGCTGTATCCTGCCTTAAGCTTTGGGGAGAGGAAGGTAACAAATATCACCATCGTCGTCATCATCATCATCAACAGCAGCAGAAAATTTAAATAAACAAATTATTCCTATATATCATGATTCTCAAACAGTGGGGTGGGACCCCCAGGGTATGGAAGAGTTACAGGTCGTCGTCATCATCATCATCATCATCATCATCATCATCATCATCATCATTTCTAGCCTGCTCCTCTGTGGAACACAGTTGGAGCGGGGTACAGCAAGATTAAAACATACAAATTAAAACACTTAATCAGCCCATTCCCAACCACCCACCCCTTAAAAATAGATTAAATTAACATTGGGGCTTTCTAGATTGGCAGGAAAGTGTGACATGAAGTTGCCTTTTCCTTAATGCTTAGCAGCTGCACTGCAACCTTTAGATGGAGCTGCGCTGTTCCGCAGTTTTAAAAAAAGAAGCTGGGAAAACCAGCACCTTTTTAAAGGTGCTTCTTCTCCCCTAAAACGCAAAAAAAAAAAAAAAAAAAGTGTTTTCATGGCACACTTTCCCTTTTTTTCATCTAAAGGCTAGAGTTTCATGCAGCCATGAACACACTTCTTTTTGCTAATCTAGAAAGCCCCAATGATTTAAAACCACAACAACATTAAAAGCATAATTCATCCTCAATAGTTCTTAGTTGAGGAAAGAGATAGCACCAAGCAAGGAGTTGGATTCAATTAATAGCTCCAGGCCAGCTGGAAGAGATGCGTCTTCAGAGCTTTTTTAAAGTAATCATGTGATGTTATAACACGCATCTCATCTGGCAGACCATTCCAAAGCTTGGGAGAGGTAGCGGAAAAAGTCATCTGGGAGGTCTGCGACAGCCTAGTTTTCACTGTTTTGTCAAAGTGTGCAGGGGGGTTCATACAGGGAGAGGTGGTCCCTGAGATAAGATGGACCCAAGCCATGTAGGGCTTTAAAAGTTAAAACCAACACCTTGTACTGTGCCCGGAAACTAATCAGCAGCCAGTGGAGAGCCTTGAGCACCGGTGTTATGTGCTCTATCCTTAATGTTCCAGTTAGAAGCCTGGCTGCCATATTTTGGACCAGTTGAAGTTTCCAAGTTAAGCACAAGGGTAGCCCCATGTAGAGCACGTTACAGAAATCCAGGCGTGAGGTTACCAGAGCATGTACCACAGTTTCCAGGTCCCTCATGTCCAGGAAAGGGTGCAGCTGGCATATCAGCCGAAGCTGATAAAGAGGCACTCCGAACCGTCGCATTCACCTGACAAGTCATGTGAAGTGACAAATCTAGAAGTACCCCCCGACTGTGAACACAGTCCTTAGAGGAGAGTGTGACTCCATCCAGGACTGGAGACTGTATTCCCAAGCCTGGTTTTGGGCCTGTGACTGCTAGCACCTCTGTTTTGTCTGGATTCAGTTTCAATTTGTTTTCTCTCATCCAATCCATTACCGCTGCAAGACAGTCATTGAGAGGAGAGATGCCATCTGAAGTTTGTGCCGATGATCTAGACATGGAGAGGTATATCTGAGTGTCATCAGCGTACTGAAGACACTGAGCTCCATGCCTCCGAATTAGCTCACCCAGCAGCTTCATATAAATATTAAATAGCATTGGGGACAGGATGGTGCCCTGAGGGATGCCACAATTAAGCTTGATTTTGGAAGAGCAACTGTCCCCGAGCCTCACCCTTTGGGATCTGATGGAGAGGAAGGACCGGAACCACCAAAGGGCAGTGCCTCCAATCCCCACCTCCCTCAGCCGATCCAAGAGGATGGAGTGGTCTACAATATCAAAAGCTGCGGAGAGATCCAAGAGCACCAGCAGGGTCACGTTGCCTCTGTCAATGCTCAAGCGGAGGTCGTTGGCCAGAGAGACCATGGCAGTCTCAACTCCATGTCCTGCCCTGAAGCCAGTTTGAAATGGATCGAGATAATTGGTTTCATCCTAGACAGCTTGGAGATGAAAGGCGACTGCTCTCTCAATCACCTTGCTCAAAAATGGGAGCAAGGACACTGCTCTGTAGTTGTTCCTGTCCAGTGAATCAAGGGAGGGTTTCTTCAGAAGAGGCTTGACAGCTGCCTCCTTCAGACACGATGGAACAATGCCCTCCCTGAGGGATGCATTGATCACATCCCGAAGGAATGTTCTCAATGTGTCCCCTCCCTGGATGGGGAGCCAAGATGGGCATGGATCGAGGGAACATGTCATTTCCCGAGTACTACCAAGGAGCTTGTCCACGTCATCGGTACTCACCGATTGAAACTCATCCAGTAAACTGACAGCAACAGAGTTGCTGGACGCCTCATCAATGGATTCTGACAAAACATTGATGTCCAAGTCGTCTCTTATCCAAGAGATTTTATGTGCAAAGTGGGTGTTAAATGTGTCACAACAGGCTGTCGTTGGGTCAAGTAAGGGGTTCGGTGCAGGAGGAACCTGTGTCAGCTCCCCCACCACCCTAAACAGCTCTGCTGAATGGGACTCTGCAGACAAAATTTGTGCAGAGCAGAAGGATCTCCATGCTGCACGCAAAGCCTCCCGATAGGCACGAAGATGCTGCCTATGGCGAGTTCTGTCAGACACGAGGCGAGTTTTCCGCCACTTGCACTCTAGTCGTCGTCCAACCTGCTTCATCTCCCTGAGTTCGTCTGTGAACCAGGGTTTGCGGTTAGGAGCGGGTTGGAGAGGACGCTCGGGGGCAATCGCATCAATAGCCTTGGGAAGATCGGTGTTCCAAGTATTCACCAAGGTTTTGACTGGATCACTGGCATGGCCAACCATTAAACCCTCTAAGGCCTTCTGGAAACCAATTGGATCAATTGGCCTTCGAGGGTGGACCATTCTAATGGGTCCACCACCCCCAGGGGGACGTAAAGTGGCTTTCAGTTCCATCTTGATCAGGAAATGATCCGTCCATGACAGTGCGGAGGTTTTGGTTACCTCCGCCCACGGATACTCCTGTTCTGTACTAAAAATCCCATCGAGTGTGTGACCTGAACAATGGGTAGGGAGTTGACCAGTTGGGATAGGTTCATGGTTGTCATGGATTCCATAAACTCCCAAGTTGCTCCAGATAGATCAGAAGGGCTGGTCTCCAGGGGGATGTTGAAGTCACCCAAGGCCAAAAGTCTGGGTGACTCCAACAATAGCTCAGAGACCAGCCGAGTCAGTTCGGTTAGGGAGTCTGTTAGGCAACGGGTGGCCAGTATAACAACAGAATCCCCAAACTATCCCTGGTCTTCAGGCTAAGGTACACACACTCGATGTGGGTTGTTTACTGGACAGGTTTCCTGATCAAGGTCAGGTTGTCTCTATGAACTATGGCCACGTCTCCCCCTGCCCACTTTCCCTTATCTGCTCACTGACCGTGTACCCAGCTGGAAGAGACTGCGCCCATGTTGTAGCGCTGGCGTCTCCCAGCTAGGTCTTGGTAAAGCATGCCAGGTCGGCCTTTTCATCCATGAGAAGATCGTGGATGATATGGGTCTTACCTTTGGCTGACCTGACATTGCAGAGGAGCAGATTAAGGGTCTGTGGAATGGTTGGTCTGCTCTCCACATTATCCTGGGAAACAGAGTGGACTGAAAAAGGGCTAAATATCAAGCATCAATCCCTTCTTCTTTTGTAACATGCCTCCACTCTGTTGCCACCCTACCTTCCCTGCCCCCACACTACCTCAATACCCACCCCCTGGCTACACCCAGCTCCCTTATCTGATGATAAAGATAAGTAACCCAGTCAAAATTCCTGTCCTGTAGTGAATAGATGGTGTCAAGCAAACCATAGACAGGTGTTGACTATTGTCCTAGCTAATTGAACCCCTTGCTATAGCATTAATATAAGCATTAATACAGGTACCAAGACTGAGAGGTTTTGATTCCCCCTCCTCTTCCTCCCATACTTTTTTCTATACTGGAGGGGAAGAGATAGGTGAGGAGGCTGTTTTGAACATCCACTTCTGCCTGAAGGAGAAGGAGGAGAGTGAGGAAGTTTGCTGGATTATGGCCTCTGGGGGACATCCTGAGGCACTACTTCTTTTATCTTCATCTATTACTACCCAAGTTCTCAGGATGAGCGACTGCTGCAGTTTCAACACATTCTCTCATATACCCTTGGTAACTTCTTGGTGTGCAAGTGATTTTCTGTTACACACTAATTCTCAAACGCGCTCAGTAAAACTCTTTTTCTGACTGTCTTCCTCTGATATCATCTTCGCATATAGTTATCCACACAAATTTCTGTTTCTCTCTCTCTCTCTCTCTCTCTCACACACACACACACACAGAGTCACACTGTTCATCTCCTTTTTACATACTGGCATACACATTTGTGTATACTCACATATACACAAGGAAATGAATGTTTCTGCATGACTGTATGTGTGGGAAAATAAATGAGTATATGAGATGGAAAGAAAGACTGGAAGATCATGACTCAGGGTGGACATATCTGGGAGTATTCACTTATGTGAGTGTGAGAGGCAGTATATGTAAAATTTACACATATGTTGAGTGTTGAATTTATTTAAATAAAACTTCTGATTTGGACAGTGTTATTTCCTTATAAAACATCAAAATGTGAATATACATGAATGTACAAAGAAAAATATGCACACTAAACAAACAAACTATTTTTATTCATATACTACAGTGAGTGGAGCAGGCAATGTGTGCATGTAGATGTAAGGGGAGTCAGAAGGCATTGAGAACTCCTGCTAATATAATGATTTTAAATAAAGAAATCCTGCAAATGAAAACACCACCAACAAATATAGGTTGGATATTTTAATTAAATAAGAGGTCCTGTCTTGTATAATTGTAGAAAGCTGCCTCTGTGTTTTACTGAAATCAAAGGAAAATGCATCAACAACAGAGCTACAATAAAATTCCATTTATATTACTCTGTATTAGAGTCCATTGTGTCAAAAGTTCATTTCTATTTTTAAGCTGAAATTCTGGCACATAAATTATGTCAACCAAAGAAGAAAAGCATGAGGAATTCTGAATGCTGGCACACAAGATCAACAATATCATGTGTCACATTTTTTTTATACTGGCTGCCTTATTTTCATTATAGAGGACAATGAATTTAACAAGTAATAGCAGTGTTGCTTTGAGGTTGCAACCTGACCCGGATAAATGTTGCTGGAAGGCCCATTTAGCCCTAATTAACAACATCAACTGGCTACTTTCCTTCCTAAGCAAGCCTATAGATAATGAGTCCAGATGGAGAATATGTAGAACGGAAACCTTGAAATAAATATTCCCAAATTGTACACAAACTTTCCTGGACATTGGGGGCCCTGAAATGGAGAGCAAGGGCATAAAGAATATTGAAACTACACTTTTTCTCATGCATTAGTAATCATCTTAAAAATAACATGTGCATGTCAGGACTCATTAGAAAGTTTAGCAGTGTGTTAATTTATTTAAAGATTGTCACACCATGAAGCTTATCCAATGTTGTTGATTGTTTAGGAGAGATAATTCAGTGTCTACAAGTTCTACTAATTGCCTTGAATGAAAATCATGTCTAATGATGAAAGATGTAGCACATGGGTACGTTGACTGTGTTTCAACGTTCATTTACATTTGTTGTTCCTAATTGAAATTAATTTTAGTAACTGTGTCAAACTGTTAAACCGTCAGCACCTTGATTTCAGCTGAAGTGTCAAGCTGCCATACATCCAAAGAATGACTGCCTGCCTGCCTTCCTCTGTACCACAGTTTTATCAAACCACACACTAGTCAATTGGTCACAGTCACTCTCTTACCAAAAATTGAAATGTGCTGGAGCATAGCAAGTGAAACTCATATTTTGTAATGCATAGCTTTCATCCATATTGTAGAGGGAAGAAAAGAAAAGTCCTCATCCAATGACTTAAAGCTATGGATCACATAGATTGTATCCACACTGCTGAAATATTCCAGTGTGACACCACTTTTTCTGTCATGGCTCAATGCTATGGAATGTTGGGATTTGTAGTTTATTGTGGCAACAAGTGTCCCAACAAACTACAGTTCCCAGAATTTCACAGCATTGAGCCATAGCAGTTAAAGTGGTGCCAAACTGGATTATTCCGGCACTGTGGATGCACCATTATAGCGATATTTTTGGTATTGTGCTTCATTTTGCAATTTGAATGGGAAGGAACAGATGAAAAAGGCAGTTTTGTGAGATATTTAGTCTTTTCTGTCAGAGTGCCCTGATGCCACAACAAGCTGCAAATCCCAGGATTCCATAGTACTGAGCCATGGCAGAAAAAGTGGTGCCAAACTGGATTAGAGTGCTGGTGGTGCAGTGGTTAAATGCCTGTACTGCAGCCACTCACTCAAAACAATAAGGTTGCAAGTTCAATACCAGTAAAAGGGTTCAAGCTTGACTCAGGCCTGCATCCTTCCAAGGTCACTAAAATGAGTACCCAGATTGTTGGGGGCAAGCAGCTTACAGTTGTAAACTGCTTAGACACTGCTTAGGCTGTATGAAGCAGTATATAAATGAAGCTGTTTTGTTTTGTTTGATACAGCCAGAGACAGGCATAATTAGAGAGAGATAAAAACCCTATCCTTGTATTATCTTTGGGTTAAGCAACATGCAAGGAGGGGAGTATGCCAGCTATGCCCCCCGTTGTGCCTGCTTTGCACATCTGGAAACTGAACAGCCTGAAGCAGAGGACCTCCCATAAATGTGCATATTCTTCAAAATTATGAAGCCTGTTTTTCTGGGGTTCTGATTTGCATGGAGAGGCTTCATGGGAGACTCTCTGTTCAGACTTGCAACTTTTCATAGCAGCAAAGAACTGATGAAGCAAACTCAGCCAGCCTCCTGGGAAGAGAGTAAACCCTCAGTGAGAATGCCTAAACAGGGCAGGACCTTTCTTACAAGAGAACTGCTTCTGGATTGTGGATTTCCATTCCAAGAAAAGTTAGTCTAGCCCTTTCTCTGTTGACTTTTCCTCAGCAGAATAATCATTCAGTTCAGATATGCTTTTGTAAATCAATTCATTCCTCAGGAAGGAACTCCGTTTTCTTTACTGATGTCCTTTTAAAATGATTTTAATTCACTGTTGTTTTTTTTTAAATACTATAATGTGTTTAATATTTTTTCTATGCTTTTTAAAATAAATCTTGCTGTGAGCTGCATTGAATTCCAGCTTTCGGAGAAGGGATATAGACCAAATATATACTGTAATTAGCAAATGTCCTTATCACCTAGCTATATTAATAACACTTGTGCTGGCTTGTAGATAGAGATGTAAAAGAAAATAATTGGCTTTTCTGTTTCTTATGAACAGATCCATTTTGCAACTAGAAACATGACAAACTGCTTCTCGGCTCAGAGTTGTATACATTTCTCAGGCTTGGTGAAGAAAAAACATGCACAGAACAATGCACACAACTAAATTTGATATCCTGTTTGAAGTTGGTGGAATGTAACATTTCATCAGTGTACCATTGCTAATGCCTGAAAGGTCAAAGATGATTGTGAAGTGAAACCAAAAAGAAGGGAGAACGGCAAGAGTACACTTGAAAATAATAATAATAATAATAATAATAATAATAATAATAAATTTTATTTCTAGCCCGCCCCTCTGAACGGGCAATTGGGGCGGGGTACAAGAGAAGTTAAAAAACATCACAATTAAAATATCCAATCTCATTCCCAACTCGCCCCCTTAAAAAAGGATTAACCCAAAGAAAAGTTAAAAACAGTTACAAATAAATAAAATCCACAATGTCACACCAAAAGACTTCCTGAGCTGTTTAACCAGATGGAAACTAAGAACTAGCAAGAGATAGAGCAGGGGAATGTTTAACATTTTCTGGGAAGGCCTGCCGGAAGAGATGCGTCTTCAAAGCTTTCTTAAAGCTGTCAATCGATGGAATAAGACGCATCTCATCCAGCAGATCATTCCAAAGCTTGGGGGCAACTGCTGAAAAAGCCCTCTGGGAGGTCTGCACCAACCTGGTCTTCCTGGGCTGTAACAGATTCCTCCCAGAGGATTGAAGTGTGTGGGTTGGTTCGTACGGGGAGAAGCGATCCGTTAGATAGAGATATATCTGAGTGTCGTCAGCGTACTGAAGACACTGAGCTCCATGCCTCCGAATGATCTCACCAAGCGGCTTTATATAGATATTAGATAGCATCGGGGACAGGATGGCGTCCTGAGGGATGCCAAAATTAAGCTCTATTTTGGGGGAGCAACTGCTCCTTTGGGATCTGCTGGAGAGAAAGGACCGGAACCACCAGAGCACGGTGCCACCGATCCCCAACTCTCTCAGCCGCTCCAAAAGGATGGCGTGATCTATAGTGTCAAAAGCCGCAGAGAGATCCAAGAGCACGAGCAGAGTCACACTACCTCTGTCGATGCTCAAGCGGAGGTCATCCATCAGAGCAACCATGGCAGTCTCAGCTCCATACCCCGCCCTGAAACTGGTTTGGAAAGGATCAAGATAATCGGCTTCATCCAAAACTGCTTAGAGTTGGAAGGCAACAGCTCTCTCGATGACCTTACTAAGAAATGGTAGCAAGGAGACTGGTCTGTAGTTGTTCCTGTCTAGGGGATCAAGGGAGGGTTTCTTCAGGATGGGCTTTACCACCACCTCCTTTAAACATGATGGAACAATACCCTCCCTGAGGGATGCATTGATCACCTCCTGAAGGAAAGTTCTCAATGCGTCCCCTCCCTGGATGACCAGCCAAGATGGAACCGGATTGAGGGAGCAAGTCATCTTCCTAGTACTGCCAAGGAGCTTGTCCACGTCATCAGTACTCACCAATTGAAACTCATCCAATAAACTAGCATCAACGGATTGACTGGACGCCTCACTTGCAGACTCTGAATCAATGTTGGTGTCCAAGTCGGCTCTAATCCAAGAGACTTTATCTGCAAAGTGAGTGTTAAACGCCTCACAGCAGGCTGTCGTAGGCTCAAGTAGGGGGTTTGGTGCAGGGGGAACCTGCATCATCTCCCCTACCACCTTGAACAGTTCTGCCGGGCAAGACTCTGCACACACAATGCGTGCAGAAGAAAAGATCTCCGTGCTGCACGCAAAGCCTCCTGATAGATGCAAAGGTGCAACCTATGGCGAGCTCTGTCAGATGAGAGGTGAGTCTTCTGCCATTCATACTCTAGTTGTTGTCCAGCCTGCTTCATTTCCCTGAGCTCTTCTGTATGTTATGCCCAGATTTTGTAGGGCTGTTCTTTGTTTCCTGAGAGTGTGTAAATGTAAATTCCCTCCTTCAAAAGACTTACTCCAAAGCCATGCTGAAACAGACACTTGAGACACCAAATTTGGTTTAAATCACCATGCATGTAACATTTATTTTAGAATCCAGACATACAGAAATCCAAGCATCAAGAGAGCTCTCTCACACACACATACACACACACATACATACCTATACCCATACATACTGTGGCACTTCGCTGACAAGGTGGCCAACCTTGTCACGACGCCTGGGTGAACCTGTTGCCGGGCAGGAGCACACCTCAGTCAGGAAAAGCCTTGCCTTTTAAGCTTTTTCAGTCTCAAGGTTTTCAGTTTCAAGGTTCTGACCACCGCCTTTTGGCTTTAGTCCACATTTCTTCTTCTAACATTTTCTTCTGACCTTTTCGGTCTTGTTGTAAACACCTTCCGACTCCTTACGTACTGTCCATGGCTTATCTATTCTGTTGTCCAAGTTCTTGGTTCCTCTGATAAGCAGACAGCTATGTCCTCATGTCCAGACACGCCAAGATCTGTCTCACCGCTCCTGGAATTTTACGCTTCTTCTGCCAGGTTACCTCTCTGTTTGCCAGGTTCCTCCTCACATCATGCAATGCGGTTCTCCATTTTGGTTCAGTCAGCAACTGTCAGAAAGTGCCACTCTTGCTCACACACACTCATTTTTACCACATGTATACCAGGGTTTCCGATTATGGGTGGGCTGGAAAGGACGCTCTGGAGCGATTGTGTTGATGGCCCTGGAAACATTGGTGTTCCAAGTGTTAACCAGGGTTTCAACAGAATCACCAGCATTCCCAACCAACAAACCCTCTAGGGCTTTCTGGAAGCCAATTGGTTCCATGAGCCTTCGAGGGCAGACCATTCCAGGGGGGGAGGGGGGGCGGAAAGTGTCCTTTAGTTCCAGCTTGATCAGGAAGTGATCCGTCCATGACAGTGCGGAGGTTTGGGTTACCTCCGCCCATGGATACTCCTGTTCCGTACTGAAGACCCCGTCAAGTGTATGACCTGCACAATGAGTAGGCCTGTTGACCAATTGGGAAAGATTCATGCCTGTCATGGAATCCATGATCTTCCGTGTTGCTCCTGTTAACTCAGGTACCTGTTTTGCAATCTTGCAAAGGAGGTACTATATACCTCATTACACAACACTGAAAAAAGTAGTTATGCAGGCATACACCCTGGATAGACCACATCAGCAGTCTAGAAATGCTTTTATCTGAATAATATGCACAAACGTGTGCAAACCCCTCCCCCACAAACAGCCACATGAAAAATTGTATATTACTAAAATGACTGTTAATGAAATAAATTAAAAGTAATTCAATCACTTAGTTAAAATTAATAAATGTTCATTAATAAAATGTCTATTTTAGGAGAAATTTGTACTAGAAAGTGTACAAGTCTATATGGATAGGCAGAATCTTGCAACTGAAATGAAACTAGGAAGGACAACAATGCCTGTGGGATTATCAGACATGCAACTATAATACAACTGATGGATAAAACTCATCTCTACTAGCAGAACATGGCCCAGAAAATTTACTTTTTGGAACGCAAGTGCCATAAGGGACTCTGACAAGTTTAGTCTTAAAACTTGACTTTTTCAGTCTCTGCTTATCTTTGCAACTTGTCTAATTAAACTGACAAAATGTAAAGAAATAATAGAAGACATAACTTTTCAAAGAGGTAATCATGCTAGCCTGTTTCAATATGGAAAAGGGAGTGAAAAGGTAAGTTAAAAAAACAGAAGAAGGGGCCACTTTACTGACCCTCATGGGGTTACTACTAAAATAACAAGCTCTATGGAGGAAGGTTTTCTAGCCCTCCATAGCATGGAGAGGCACAATAAATTGTTCAGTTGCCTCAACAGGATGGATGCATATTTCCACAGTGAAATAACCATTTGTATATAAAGGAATACAAACTTGGTATCATGGTTTGAGTGTTGGACTAGGAATCCAGGAGGTCAGGTTTTGAATCTCCCACTCAGCCATTGAAACCCTCTGAGTGGCCATGGGCAAGTCATACTTTTTCAGCTGCAGAGGAAAACAATGAAAGCCTTTGGATAAAAGTTGCCATGAAAACTCTGTGATAGGCTCACCTTAGGCTCCTCATGTCAGAAATGACAGAACAAAAAAGGAACAATGTCAAAGGAAACTTTTATGCATTTTAGTGCATTCCCCATATGAGACAACACTGCCAAAAACTCTACTGGAGTGCAGAGGAAAATGTGTGCTATCTAGGTGTAATAATTCCAGCCACCCAACATATGTGATGTTTTTAGACAGGCTAGTGCCATAGTTTTACTTCATTTTGTCCTTCTTTACACAGGCTTATTGAGCAGCCTTCTTTAACATGTTTGGAACTATTGCCAGAAACTGTTGACCCTGGTGGGACCATCAATAAATTGTTCAATATGTTTAAATGCATATGGATTGCAAAGATCCAGCAAGAATTTGAAAAGGATTTATTCTTCCAACGTTGTGCTCAGCATGTCAAAAACACTGACTTCTTTGTAATGAGTGCCCTAGAAATAGCTTTTGTATTCATGTCGGCAAGATTCAAATCCTTAAAGAGGCATGGAAAAATGAATTTGATTGATATGATTTTGTATAGTTGAAAGGAGAGGTTCTTTTTGTCATTGTCAGTTTGATTGACCAAGAAAGTTACAGAGTTAATATATTTGAAAGCAAGTCTATCTTAGGGAATGGGTGGGAAGCATTGTAGAAATAAAGGTTTCTCCCCCCCCTCCTACATTTTGGAAGCCCAGGATTTTAGCAGAAAAGAAATGTGTTAATGATGAGTAATTATATATTGTTGTAAAAGGATCTGTTGAAATGGTCTCTTCCTAGGTTATAATATTGATAAATGTAGAGAAGAAATTGGGAGATGAAAATAAAACAAAAAACTGGTCTGTTTACACACATGCAAAACAAAAACAATTCTGCACCAATGCACTTCATATGCCTGGGCACACATTTAGATGTGTGAGCTCGGCTAGCGGAAGTAAACTTCTACTCAATCCTGTACACAATTTCCCATCATCATCTGTTGATGTAAACAAGCAGAAGTGCACAGTTCAAGCAATCTCCAATGCCTTTGGAATCACCGGCAACTCTGGTCAGTTTTATCAGGAATTCTCCTCCCAGTTGATGAAATAGACTGGAGCCAAAACTCTCTCCTGAGAGATTTTATTATTAAGTTGCTGTATTTACAAATATACATACATGCTCGACAAATCTCTTCAACCAGCCATCCACTACTCCACCCAACCTCTTCTGGTGTTTCTTCTTCCTTGTGTTACCTGCAATGTTGTCCCCTCAGTCAGGAAGACTCTTGTTGTTTACATTAGGCCTACGTGCAAGCAAGCACATACTGACCTTGAGCAGTGTCTGTTTTCCAGCCTTCAGCTGCAGACAGCTCCAGCCACAATTCCTGTTTTTACCTTTTGTGCACATCTGTACATTTCATACTCAGGCCTCAAAGCCTAACATGCCCTCCAAAATGTACAGATGTTTAACATTTTGCCACATTGTGTTTGCCATCTTCTGATGTTTACACACTTGTTGAACGGCCAAAATCTGTGTTTATGGTGCCATGCCTATCAAATAAGATAGCTGTTCATGCCTTTTAATTGACAACGCTTTTGTGAGAACATCAGCAATGTTGTCTCTGGTGTCAATGTATTCCAGACTTATGATTCTGTTCTGAACCATCTCTCTCACATTCTGATACCTCACACCAATGTACTTTGTCCTACATTTCAAGTTCTCAGCTTCAGACGTTGCAATACATGATTGTGAATCCTCATGAACTACAGTAGGCTCTTCACACTTTTCTCCCAAATCCACAAGCAATTGCCTTATCCATTGGATCTCTCCTGCAATTTCAGACAATGCTGCAAACTCTGCTTCTGTAGTACTTAAAACAACACAATTCTTTTTCCTGCTGTGCCAAATTATTGGACTACCACATATCTCACAAGCAGACCTGACACTGACATTTTGTCATGCAATTCTGATGCGAATGAACTATCCACATAACAGTCAAGCTGTTGTTCACTGCCCTGTATCACCAACTTTCTATCTTTGGTTCTGAATTTCAGAACAGCAAGATTTCTCTCAAGTTATGTGATAATCTCCCTAGTTTAAAAAGCACTATGAATATTGAAGTTTGAAAAATGCTTGCTGTAAATCCTTGAGTTGTGAATATCTGTCCAGAAAGTATGTATGTGCTTGTATCATAATGCTTGGCTATAGAAAATAGATTTTGTGGTGTTCTCAGCAAACATGTAAGTACTATATGTGTCGTAATCATTGGGACAAATCTGGTTCAAAAGACCTACTATATCACACCAGGGGACAAACAGGATTTAAACAAGAATTAAATGAGAGTTAAACAGGAAATGCCTATGATAAATATCAGGCATTTCCCATTTAACTCTTGTTTAACTCTTGTTTAAATCCTGTTTGCCCCCTGGTGTGATAAAGCAGAGTTTTCATTCCACAGAAGGATGTGTATATAACTGAAATGTACAAACTGAGCTGTCAAGTCAAATTATGTTTTAGTGAATCTAGAAAATAGTAACTAGAGTATTTGGTTCAAACTGAACATAAACTTTTTCATTTTCCCTCAAGTTTCATCTTAAAATAAATAAATAAATAAATAAATCTATTTTATCATAATATTTTGAAAGGAAAAACTCATTTCCTGAAACAATATAATTCCTGATTGCTTTTTCATTTCCTAAAATGGTTTCCTTGGACTAAGTCTGTTCTGTTGTAGAGCTACCTATTACATGTCATCCCTAGTCAATATAATAAATGGTTACATTTATATCCCACCTTTCTTCCAATGATATCAACACATGCCTTGCTCTCATCTTTCCCACTTTACCTTCCAATATTGTAAGATATGTCAGGCAGCAAGAAAGAGTGGCAAAGCGAAAGTCACCCAAAAAATGTTATGGTTCAGTGGGGACTTGAACATGGACCTCCTAATTCCCTATTCAACATTCAGATCAATAAACCACGCTGTTGGCACTTGTTTATAGTTTCCCTTTTAATGACAGTGCCTTCCATTGAAGAGGAAGCCACTCCATGTCTCCTCATACTCTTTTTACATTTCCCTTGTTTCAACATCCAGCAAAAGCACTGATAGGTGGAGGTGAAAGCCTCAATTTAACATCTATGGCTACATCTGAGAAGCCATCCCAGTTTTGTTAAAGACATCGCATGACAACCTGATCCTTTGAACTGAATCTGTATTTGATCTTGCACCTCTGGTTGCTATGACACCCAGATAAAATGGATTGCATACTTTTCCCTGGGGACCAGCCAACCGCTGACATATTCCAAGGACACCACACTGGCTGTTTGTTTTGTTTCCAGCATATTGATATGAAACTCCATTTCAGAAACATCTATGCCAGTGAAATACTTAAAGATATTCTTCCAAAATCATACTGGATTTCTCATATGTTCTTTTACATCAATACATTTGTCTTTAATCTATTCATCCTTACACTCCCCCTTTTCTACATTGTTTTAAAATAGTTTCTGCCAAGTATAGAGAGGCAGCCACAGAGAATATATATAAAAATATTATCTGGCAGCCTATTGGCTGGCACACCACCATACCCCACTTCTGTGGCCATTGTGGAAGTCAGAATTCTGTACTGGCCATGCAGCAACCAAAATCCCCCCCCCCCAAAAGAACCCTACCTTTTCTCCTACCTCACAATTTCCTGGCTGGTGGAGAGATGGGGGAGGGGGGGAGAGAGAGAATGTCAAAGAAGCATTTGACTATTTTCCTTAACATAGACACATGGCAACAGGCATTCCACAGGATTCCCCTGGAAGAATCCTCTGGAGGTCTCTGGGGATAATGCCATTGATGTACTTTCAGCTATAGGAAAATAGTTAGATACTTTTCTGTGGCTCTCTATTAACCAGAAAATGACCATGTTGGGGTGCACCTGAGAAAAGGTAGTTTTTCAGGAGACTGGTCGCTGGTAAATCTAGTTTTGACCAAATTACATCAATTTTAAAGTCATTACGCTGGCTTCCAGTCACAGTACAAGGTGTTGGTTATCACCTATAAAGCCATACATGGCCTGGGTCCAGATTACTTGAAGGAATGCCTCCTCTCATATAATCCTTCTCGCACTCTCCATTCCTCTGGGAAGAATCTTTTACAGTCAAGAAGAACCAGATTAGAGATAAATTCCCAGAGGACTTTTTCAGTTGTTGCTCCAAAAATCTGGAATGACCTGGCAGAAGAGATTCGCCAAATATCCTCTCTTGAGGGCTTTAAGAAAGCGATAAAAACAAGTCTGTTCCAGCAGGCCTTTTCCAACTGACCAGATCCAGAAAGTAGGAATCTATCCATTCTATTATGCTCCTGTGTTAGTCGTCATTTTTTAATGAACACCATTTTGATGTTTTTGTCATGTATTTCTCCTGATTTATTGTTATAATTTTATATCTTGGAGTGGGAGGGCTAGGGGGGTGGAGGAATCTCAATTGTCTTATCATATGCATATATTTTGTTGTTACCCATCTCGATCCCCAAAAGAGGAGGCAGGATATAAATAAATAAAATAATAATAATAATAATTGCAGAATAGAGTGGCACTATTACTTCCCTTCATCTAAACACCATACTTCTATTGATGCAGTGTAAAATCGTGTTGGCCTTTCTAGCTGCCACATCACACTGTTGACTCATGTTCAACCTGTGGTCTATTTGGACTCCTAGATCCCTTTCACATGTAGTCTCATTCAGCCAGGTGTCCCCCATCCTATATCTATGAATTCATTTTTTCCCCTGCCTCAGTACAGTACCTTACCTTGCTCCCTGTTGAATTTCATTTTGTTAGCTTTGGCCCAGCTTTCTAGCCTATTAAAGTCAGTCTGAATTTTGATCCTGTCCTCTGGGGTATTAGCTACTCCTCCTAATTTGGGGCCATCTGCAAATTTGATAACTATGGCCCCAATACTATCATCTAAGTGATTGATAAAGATGTTGAATAGCATTGGGCCCAGGACAGAATCCTGTGGCACCTCACTTGTCACTTCTCTCCAGGATGAAAAGGAGCCATTGTTGAGTACCCTTTAGGTTTGTCCAGTCAATGAATTACAAATCCATGTAACAGTTACTTTGTCTAGCTCATATTTGACAAGCTTGTTTGCAAGAATATCATGGGGAACTTTGTCAAAGGCTTTACTGAAATCAAGATATATTATATTCACAGCATTCCCTTCATCTACCAAGCTGGTCATTATATATATATATATATATATATATAGTGTCAACAACAGAAAGTGTTGTTTAAAAGTCAACAACAGAAATTTGTTGTTTTGGTAGTTGGTGCTACTGGTGAAGTACATACCCATTTCCACTGGTTTATGAGTAGTAGGAGGAATGGAATCCATAGGAAGAAGGGCAACAGATGTGATGAAGTATGGATATAGGAACTAAAGCAGAGTTGCTATTAGAAGCCACCTCTAGCATATTCCAGTCATATAGGAACCTCATGGCACATCTAGAAATATTAGAAAGTAAATCCATCTTTGGACCCTACCATTTCATAAATGAACGTTAAGGACTGCATGTTTGAATACCATCCTTGCAAAACACAAGCTATCTTCACATAGGAATATCTCAGGGATAGGCCACAAGTCTTCATCCTGACATGTTAACCTTCTATGAGCAGGGAGTGCTGCTGCTGCTGCTGCTGTTGAAATGGTGGATATCTAGCCATACTGTTTCCTATTTGCCTTACAAAGTGTTCTTGAAGCATTATGCTATAAGATATTTCTGTACATCTTGCCATACATGTCTAAATCAAAGCTTTTCTCTGCCATGTCTAGCACATCACATGAAGGAGTGAAAAGAAACAGTTCCATTATTACAGTAAAAGCTTTTACATGGTTCATTTATCCTTTCATAAACTAGCACTCATTGGCAGATCCAGAATTAATAGGATGATAACTTTTGTCCATTTGAACAATATGAGATAGGTGCTTCATAAAATTAAGTTATTGTGTTTATTGTTGCTCTTGTACAATAAGAGTGATAATCCTTTAAAAAGATAATATCTTATTCAATATCGTATAACACAGCTTGAGATTTGTGGGCAGCAGTCATCTCTATCTGAAATCTGGGAGTGTTGCTCAATGCCAAAGACTGACTGGAGAAATATTATTGTTGGCACCAACCTGATGTCCTGTAAAATAAGGGGCCATAAAGGTGTTTTGTGTGCATGATTCCTTATGTAAGCATTACACAGTGTCATAGAGTGTCCTGGATCCTACACTGAAATATCCTGCATTAATTTTATCTTCACACTTTTCAGAAGGCATTGGCATGGTGACTGGAAGAGTGCTGCTCATGTCTGAAAAATCTCTTATGAAGCTACAGTGCAGAAATAGAGGCTGACATTCTGTTCAGTAATTACAGTATCATAGGTCTTCATTACACCATCACAATTCACATGTTTGGGTTACTGTATATGCAGCAACCAAAAATGAACTCCCCAAATCCTCCCTTTAAGCTATTCAGCTCTTTTCCCCACAGTCCCTGCTGCTGTTACAGGAAGAAGCTTCCCATTGCATTCTCCAGCAACTCTGATAGAGCCATGTGGTGGGAAGTGTTAATCCAGAAAATACTAAGCTAAATTGACCTGTAGTTACATTCAGACAAGACATGATGCCCTCTGTTCTTCTGTTCAGAATGTCACCAGGAGCATTTAAGATCCAATCAAAGAACAAGGACATTATATATCAGAGGGATGCAGCAAGAGATTGTTGGGGAAAACGAAAATTCAAGCTTGAAGATCTATTTAGTTTTTTTTTTTCCCCTTGTTACTCAAGTCATGAGATCAACTAACTGGATGAAAAATCAAATTATCGCCTCAAGCAGAAAGAGATACAATATGAATTATGACATAAAGTGCCTCTGTTTTCATATGCAACCTGGCAAGGGGGAACCAAATCAAAATCAAGGTTAGAAGTATTTTCAAACAAGAAGGACATACATTGCTGACAAGAATCATCTAGTAAAATTTCTGTCATTGTAGGAATCTACAGCTAAAGCATGGCCGATGACCATCAAACTTCTGTTTAGAATCTTCCAGCAAAGAGTGCACCAGCTTTCATTCAACCGTCAGTCATTTCTTACTATCATGGAATTCTTCATTATGTTAAACAGTCCGTCTTTTATTTTCATTTGAATCAATTAGTTCATCTTTTATTCTTTGGACACAAAAGTTAAGATTACTCCATCTTCCATATGACAGTCCTTCAGATATGAAGGGATATGGGTGGTATTTTTCTCTTCTTGAATCATAGAGTTGGAAGAGACCAGAAGGGCCATCCAGACCAACCCCTTGCCATGCAGGAAAAGACAATCAAAGCACCTCCAACAGATGCCCAGCCTCTGTTTAAAAACCTCCAAAGAAGGAGTGTGTTTCACTGTTGAACAGCTCTTACTATCAGGAAGTTCTTCCTAATGTTCAGGTTGAATCTCCTCTCCTTTAGTCCATTGTTTTGGGTTCTATTCTGTGTAGCTGCAGAAAACAAGCTTGTTCTATATTCAATATGCCATCCCTTCAAATATTTATACAAGGCTATTATATCACCTCTTTAACTTCTCTTCTCCAAGCTAAACATACTCAACTCTTAAGTCACTTCTCATAGGGTGTGATTTCCAGACCTTTCACCATTTTGGTCACCCTCCTCTGGACATGCTTCAATTTGTCAGCATCTTTTTTGAATTGTGGCACCCAGAACTGGACACAGTATTCCAGGTAAGGCCCAACCAAAGCAGAATAGAACTATTACTTCCCTGTATCTAGTATAGCTCTATCGATGTAGCCTAGAATTGCATTGCTTTTTTTAGCTGCCACATCACATTGTTGACTCCTGTTCGACATGTGATCTACTAGGCCTTCTGGATCCCATTCATATGCAGTCTTGTTAAGCCAGGTGTCCCCCATCCTATATCTATGCATTTCATTTTTTTTCTGCCTAAGTGCAGTACCTTACATGTCTCCCTGCTGAAATTCATTTTGTTAGTTTTGGCCCAGCTTTCTAACTGATTAAAGTCATTTTGAATTTTGATCTTCTCCTCTGGGTATTAGCTACTTCTCCTAATTTGATGTTATCTGCAAATTCCCTAAGCATGTCCTCCATTCCTTCATCCATGTCATTGATAAAGATGTTGAATAGCACCGGGCCCAGGAGATAACCCTGTGGCACCCCACTGGCCACAGAATATTGTGGAGGACCTTGTCAAAAGCCTTACTGAAATCAAGATATGCTACAGCATTCCCATCATCTACTAAGATGGTAATTTTATCCACCAAAAAAAAAAAAAAAAGAAAAGAAAAGAAAAGAAAAGAAAAGCTAAACACATCCAGAGCCCTCAATTATTCATCAAAATTTGGTTTTACCATCTAGGGCTGAATCCACACCAGCAAAATAATCCAGATTCAGTGTGCAATATTCTCCTCAGATTTTACTCTGTTTATGCTCTTTTACACTTGTAAAAATTTGAACTCAAATTGTATCGATAATCACACATCTCTCCCTGAATTCAAATTGATAGAAAAGGGCATTTCTTCCTATACATGTTTTATCTTCCCAGTATGGATAAATGTTTCAGCCGATAGCCTTTCTTGTTTTTCTGTCAATCTTAATTCCCTTCTTGCCCCTTCACAACCCAGTGAGTAAGCAATCACAGTGAAAATGGTTGCACATTGTATGTTCCAACAGCACTAGAATAGAGGTGAATAAGGATTTTTTGCTAGTGTGGACTGGTCACCCTTTGAACACATTCCATTTGTTGTTAGGCTTCTTAAACTTGTGGTGCTTAGAAATAGAGACAATACTGCAAGATATGAACAGGAGAAAATGATATTATTATTTCACTTGACCTGGAGTTAGATTGTTCTGTTTAGAACTGCATTAGCTTTTTTTCTTCCTCCTGCATCACATTGTTGACACAATTTTAGCTTGCAGTCCACCAAGAGCACTAGACACTTTCATCCTAGTCATTGATAAAGATGTTGTCTTGCCTTGTTTTCTCTTATGTAGAACACTATGTGAGGCAGGCAGACCATTTAATTCAAAATCCCTTTGTTAACTATTGTCATTACTATCAACAGACCTGCTCAGATTTTGCAGACTGAAGGCTACCTTGATTGATGGGTTCTTTCTCTTTTCCTTCTGCCATATACTTTTCTGAGCCTTTCCCTCATTATATATTTGGGGAAAGTTGGGGGAGTTGTTAAAAAAAACTCCAATCTATTCCCAATCAAAGGTCCATTCTCCTGTTCGTATTTTCAGTGAGTAGTAGTGTATTATATTTCTTCTTTTCCTACGTCTCCTCATTCGTCCCAACATTTTACCCTGAAATAACTTCCTGTTCTTGCTCATTTGAGAAATCTTACTGAGTTGTTTCTTAACATTCTTAACATTCTTAACCTCAACATTAGGAAGAACTTCCTGACATTAAGGGCTGTTCAACAGTGGAACACACTCCCTCGGAGTGTGGTGGAGTCTCCTTCCTTAGAGGTCTTTAAACAGAGGCTGGATGGCCATCTGTTGGGGATGCTTTGATTTGGAGTTCCTGCATGGCAGGGGGTTGGACTGGATGGCCCTTGTGGTCTCTTCCAACTCTATGATTCTATGATTCTAGGATTCTAATTTTTTTATGCATTTATGACAGATAGCATTAAACTGATAAAAGAATATTTGACCAGCAGTCCCTGAAACAGTTCTTTATAAAACAATTCTAGACATATTTATTCATAGGCAATCCAGTTTTGCATAAGGGCACTACTCCCCCCCCCCACACACAGCCTTTTTCTTTGGGTTTAGCTATTTTACACACTTACACACAAAATCTAGCAATAAGTGAAAGAAATTTTGCCAATCATTAAATAGCATTAAATAGCTGGGTTTATTTTGCCCTTGGATACATACAATTGGTATTCATTTTAGAGTTTACTCTGTTAATTAGAAAAGGTTATGAGATTAATAACTAGCCAGAGCTAATGTATGCAATGGACTGTATGTTTCAGTTGATGATGTTTTTCCCAAAAGAGGCTTTAATGATTAGTTCATACAAATTAGAGCAAACACATCTTTGTTATCTTTCAGTTCTGGTCTTCGTACTTATGTTAGAATTCTTAATAGTTGATTAAGTTCAAAAATACAAAGCAAATTACTGCACTGTAATTTCTAGGGAACAATTGTTCAAGAAAATTTTAATGACTGGAGCCAGCATGTACATAGCATAACAATATATTTAATTTTGGCACTGACCTTCAGGACATGCCTTGATGGATAATTTCTTTTCCTTCTTTTTACACAGGTTGTGGAAATTCTTTTCATATTTTCTCAAAAAATAAACCTGACCATCTTGACTTTCTTCCAATCAAGTGTATGCAGAATTTTCTCCTTCCTGTTTGTGGTTCATGAACATTTTCATTATTTGTATTGATCTGTGATGAGCAGGGATAGGGTGTTACCTTGGAGACTAATATTTTAAAGAAATGTTGCTGTCATTCTCCTCAGTGACTAGAGAATAGATGTATGAGTTTTCACAAGAATAAGACAAAACAAAGTCCCCCTTTCTTCATTTACATGAAGTTAAAAAGCCTAATGCTTGATGGAAGAACTCAGTCTATTCTCATCCTGTTATAATGCCATTAGTGTTCACTACATTTAATGTGTAAAAATAGCTTGAATTAAAATATCCCCATTACAGTAGTGAACAATATTACAGTTGTATCAAAACTCAAATAACTCCATCATAAAATAGGAATATTGGAAATTAAATATTTATGCAGCTATGTCCCAAATATACCACCTCTCCAAGTTCCAAATAAAACCAATAGATCATCTGTGACATCCCAGTAGCAGTTTCCCATGAATGCAGTCAGATTAACAAACTTCTTGTTTCCACTGGGGAAGACTGTAGCAACAAAACATCACATCTTTAGTGACCAAGTGTCACAGTAAAAGACCAGGATCCACGCCAGTTAAGCACTTGTTCAAATTTCTGCCCTTCTCAAACTACCATCATAGTTGCATACCTCCAACATTTCGCAGATGAAAAGTGAGGTCACATTTCCAAGAAACATCAGAGTGTGGTCAAGATGGCAAAAGTTATTAAGGATGAAGGACGCACAAGCTCGGAAAGGCTGCAAGATTTTGTTTTTGCCTGAGCTTGCTGGAAAGGGCAAGACTCAAACAAAACAAACAAGCTTCATTTATATACCGCTTCATACCAGCTAAGCAGTGTCTAAGCAGTTTACAACTGTAAGCTAATTTGCCCCCAACAATATGGGTACTCATTTTAACCACCTCAGAAGGATGCAAGCCTGAGTTGAGCTTGAGCCCTTTTGCTGGTCTTGAACTTGCAACCTTATAGTTTTGAGTGAGTGGCTGCAGTTACAGGCATTTAACCACTGCGCCACCAGGGCTCCACTCTTCATCTCTCCTCCCCCACTACTCAATTAGTTGAGTACAAACTGCTTCGGCACTCTCAATTTAGTTTGCAGTGTGAGGACCAGATCTCTTAAGAGTTTATCACATGGGGCATTTACCACTGTGTTTTTCACCGAGTTTATCACATGGGGCATTTACCATTCCTGAAGTGTTGCCCAAATGTTTCAGAACTGCCAGTGGTGGGATCATCCATTGTGCTTCTGAAACGTCATAGAGGCTTCCCACTTTCCTTCCATTGCAGAAGTGTTTGAGCGGAAGCCTTGGAAAAGCCATTTTTATTAACAAAAGATCCCAAGGCTTCCCCACAAGTGCTTTTCCAAGGCTTCCCCATGAACGTTTCCTCAATGGAAGGAAAGGGGGAAGCCTCAATTACGTTTCAGAATCACCTCCAGTGCTTGGGAAACATTTGGGCAACACTTCAGGAACGTTTGGGCAGTGGTAAGTGCCCCATGTGATAAACTCTTTAGATCTCTCACATCAGATCTTTCAGATCCCCTCACACTATGCCTCTCGAATCCCACCCCACTGGGTCTTTCAGATCCCACCAATTAGCACCAAATGATGTGATCACCACAGGTTTACACAGGATTCTTAATCTGTTTTATGACAAATAATTTGAGGTTTCTTTTACCCCAGAACTCTCTCTCCCTTGGTCCTTCCACTGACTTAAGCCTCTTTATTATTATTTATTATTCTTGGTAGCGTGTTTTGATATTAAACATAAATCACTTCAGGCCACTCCTTTGCAAACAAAAAGAAAATAACTTTTATTTTCAGAAACTGTTTATGATAGTGTCTCTTTTGATAGTTGGTTCTCAAAGCTTATGGTTACAAATTATTCACTGGTTACAAATTGACCGTGTCCCAAACACACAGCAGAAATAATCCCGTTTGAGACCATTTTAACTGCCCTGGCTCAATGCTAGGGAATCCTGGGAACTAGAGTTTATGGTGCCACCAGAGCTTTCTGACAGAGAAGGATAAATGTCTCACAAAACTACATTTCCCAGCATTCTATAGCTTTGATCTGCCAGTATCTCTCCACAACTGCAATGGAAGTTAGCAGAGAAAAATGGAGGACAGGTGGAGCAGGACAGAGAAGCTGGGGCATTTGTTTAAAGCAGCTGAAAAAGTGGGACAAGAGAGAATTAATTGGGACAGTTGGATGGTATTGAATGGTAGATTTCACTTTTTAAAAAAAGAAGTAAAAACTTCAAGGAAACATGCTGTGCCACTAGAAACCAAGTAGCATGTGGAGATTTTCCCACTGGTATGCACTGAGCAGCTTATATATGACTGTCTGCTTCTGGGGAGGGAGGTTGGGCAAAGCTGTGAATGTGTGCTTAGTGCAATAAGATCCCAATTTCTTCCTTTGGAGCCAAAGTAGCTATAGAAAAGGTGATAGAACAAAAAGGTGTGTAAATGAACCCTTCAGAGATATGATTTAGAAATTCCACTTCTAAACTGACAGCCGCTCTGTTTTCATAGAGAATAAAGGTGTTGCAACATGAAACTCTCTTTGATCCCACTTGAACTACCGATAGAACCCTATGATTTGCAGTTCCTTGAGGTATTTAAAATTCTCTGCCTGAGTGCTACAAATCCCAAGATTCTATAGGATGCAAACATGGGGATTAAAGTAATATCAAAGTGCTATCATTAGCTATTGTGAATACACAGGAAGATGTCATAAAGAGAGAAAATATATCTTCAAATGTTTTTTTTTTTTGATGAATTTGGGTTTCTAGTGTTCTCAAAAATTTCTTATTAAAAATAGCTTTCCCATAAGAAATATCTTTGATATTTATATGAACATTAACATTCCTTCTCAACCTTCCTTCTGAAGCTGATTGTGTTATCTTTTTTGCATTCTGATTATGGTAATAAATTGGTGTGGATTTATGCATGGAAAGGGAAGATTGGGCAGTTGGACTTAAATATACAGCAGAATAATGGATGCATCATGTAGCCCAGCTGGATCGTATTGCAAAGAATTAGTAACCTACTTGGCTGGTGTTTAGGTGCTCTTGAAGAACAATAGTAAGTGTTCTGAAATAACATGGTAAGAAGAAGGATAGGTTTCTACATTACAAAAAAGAAGAGATGTTCAACAGGTTTCAGCAAACTCTTTCTCCATAACTAGTAATATACCCATATGAAATGAAACAACCAAGTCAGCATACCTTGCATACGTAAAAAAAAAAAAAAATCTTTAAACCTTCCAGACACCACTTAAAGAATTCTTTTAAATACATCTGGTAATGATTTTTTTTTCTTTCAACGGGTCCCATTTTTATTATATTTTCCATTTTCTATACATTTGTGACACACTGTGGGAGGTTGTTGTTGTTGTTGTTGTTGTTGTTGTTGTTGTTACCCCACTCTTCATCCAAAAGGCTATCAGAGCAGCTTACAAATTGTTAATTAGACATTTCCTTGCCCTCAGGCTTACAGTCTAAAAAGACAAGACACAAAAGGAGAAGGGAATGGCAGTGGGGAAGGGGGAAAGTCCAGCAGATCTTCTCTCCCTTGGAGGCCTGGACCATGGCAGATGGACTGGAGGGAGGGCCTTTCTTCTTACTGTTCTTATTGTTCACACATGCTCAGCAATGGTTTCTGGAGTTCTGGAGGCAGCTGCTGTTTGCCTTGCCTACCATAGGGAGACACAGCAAGAACAGAATATTTCACTGTACATGTCAGTGCAACTTAATGCTCTGTTTCTGCAGCCTCCCCCCCCCGCCCCCTTTACCATTCTCCACATCCAACAGCAATTTAAAAGAATCTTTCCACCTAGACAAATGAGGAAGAAAAAAAGTGGTTGATCACAAAAAGATGTCATAAAAAGGAGCTTGTTTGTTGGAAGCTTTGTTAACTGGGGTCCATCTGTACTAGAACCAAAAACAGGAAAGTGAGTGCTAACATTTCATACAAATATGCCAATAATGTATACCATTGTGGGAGGACAATTAATGATAAGAAGTAGACAGGCTGTACCAGGTTCTCACACTACTTTCGCAAATCACACACACACAAAAATAAGCTGCTGAGAAGATACCCTAAAATGCCCTAGAATTCACTCTATTATATGATTGCAATTGCTGGTTTTCAGCGTGACAGATTCATTTACTCAGTGCTACAGGCAATCTCTGTCTGTATCCAAAAATAGCTTTAACAGCTGTACACAAGGAACAATCACTTGTGATGGGGGGAGTACATAAAAGTAAAAGACATTTGAGAAAGGAACTGCAGACAGAGACCTGTTCAAGGGCAGATTGCTTTCATTTTTACAAAAGGGGAGGGCTGAGAATGAAGAGCACCTGGTAACTGCTGCTGCTGCTCCTGAGCTTTGTGCATTAATATCTGATGTTGCATGAAGATGGAAATGACCGTCTGTCACATAACACAATGTTTACAGTGGAAGTGCTGCACGGGGGGGGGGGGGGGGGGGCTTTGTGTGCAAAGGTTCCAGCTATTTGATTCTTCAACCCCCCAAAATGGAAACAAGTCTTCACCATATAAGCCTCCATGGGGAACATCCACATCAAAAAAGGTATGTGCAGGTTAGAAAAGGAGAGGGGGACTGGTAATTAAGTAAAATATATGAACATATGGCAGATTTCAAATTAGAACTTTTGTACAGCTAAAAGCCAGGATCCTGTCAGTGGTGACATATACAGTCAGTCCTCCATATCCATGGATTCCTGCCCCCTCCCCAATGGATTCAAGCATCCATAGTTTGAAAATATTTTTAAAACATTTGAATTCCAAAGGCAAACCTTGATTATGCCATTTTATAAAAGGCACACAATTTTACTGTGCCATTGTATTTAATAGGACTTGAGCATCATGGAGGGTCCTGGAACGAAACCCCAGTGGATACCAAGGGCACACTGTAGTACCATAACTTCTGTTCATGACTTCTGATCATGTACTTTTAGGGATGCTGAGGAAATAGATTTCCTGTATCTGCTTGTACAATATCTCTTGCCCTTGGCTGCAGTAGCCATAAGTACCCCCTCTCACATATGTTCTATGGCCACAAGCTCAGCTGTATGACTATTTGGCAGCCCTCATGCGCTGGAGCTGAGGCTGATCTATCTTCCCTGGATGTGGAAGGGTAGCCAAAATAGACTCCCTTTGTACAACTGAAATTGAGAATGAAAGAACAACCCACCCCACCCCACCCTTACTGTATCTGGCCCTATAAAAAGAAGAAGAAGAGCATTTCAACAGTTTCAGCAAACTCTTTCTCCATAACTAATAGTTCACCCATGTGAAATGAAACAACCACATCAGGCAAGCCTTGTTTAGGTAAACAAAAACATTTTAAGCCTGACTACAGTTGCACAGAACTCCAATGAAGGCTCAGATAAAGATGGTTTGGCTCAATTCCCTTCAGTACTTTATCCCATAACTTCTACCTGCAAAGCAGATGAAACCATTTAAATATTTTAGATCTCAAATGTTCTAGCCCACCACAGTTCTTCATCAATGTTGGTTAGGGAGTTAGGATGGGAGTTACAGAACAAAGTATGTGAAGGGCCAAAGTTTCCTTACCCAACCCAGAACACACAGAAGCCCAAACAATCAGAAAAGAACATAGCTGGCTCCTTCAAGGAGATGAGGAACAGCAACCTCCCCTGTTAAGGAACAGGAGATATCTGCTTTTAAATTTCTCAGATAGTATTGGTGCCCTCTTTCACATTTCAGCTAACAGGATATTTTGGAGGCCTGATACCCATGGTTCTGTTTTCTTCTCTGAATGTCAGTTTGATTTTTCCTGGCTATGTTTCTGCCTGAGTGGAGCTGACCCCTAATGCCCCAAGCCCAGCAAAACAGGATAAATAATTAGAGGGAACAAACTTGAGGGGCAAAACTGAGGGGTGTGATTTATAGCAGAAAAGATGGCATTTCTCAAAACATCTGGGAGACTTACTGCTCATAACTGGTAGACAGCAGATCACTCCCCCCCCCCTTTTTTTTTCTTTTTTCTTTCTTTTCTTTTTACACTGGGCCCTTAGAGAAGGAATACGAAACTGAGAAATAAGAAAGATATTTTAATTTATGAATATGTAGAGAACCTCTAGCTGCAAGATGATATACATTTTAAATTACTATTGTTACGTCTAACCCTCTGGGTGTTTATTTTCTTGCTGTTCAGAAGGAGCAAAGATGCAGGGAAGAAAAGACAGTTAAAAATAAAAATGAAACCAAAATGGAATAAAGTTATTACTACTGCAAATAGCTGTTGCAAGCAAAATCATACCAGACTTTTGAAAGCACCTGCATTAATAAACGAGAAGAGGAATGAAAAGACTTGTAACATAAAAATCAGAGATAAAAATATTCTTCTGAAAGGTTTAGTTTACAAAGTAAAATGTTGCTGGCAGTTCCAATTGAGGGGAAACTCTAAAGGGAATAGGAATACCAACACAGCTGTTTAAATGCTTTCACATTCTACACCATCTATAATGCAAGAAGTAAATAGCTTGCTTGATCTTTCTTTGTGGTATTACAGGGAATCTAGCGAATCTAAAAAATTCAACACAGAGAATCAACAGAAAAATATATAACCAATTTTTTGTTTCATTTCTTTTGTGGGTTGAACATGTGTGGTTTTATTATGTTTTCTTTTAGAGAGAGAGAGTGAAAAAGGGAGAGTAATATTAGTATGAAGAGAGTGATTAGAAACATGACACGCAAGCCTAGATATCCCTCATTTAACTTTATTTTGGAATGTGTAAATCTCAAAGAGGTTATTCAGACAGTGAAAATAATCCAGGTACAATCTCAGTTGAATCTTTGCACATGCATTTCAAATTAATCTGATTAAGTTGATGTGTGTGTGTGGGGGGGGGGGGAGTGGCTACCAAAAACCCTACTTAACCTGAGATAATTGATGTTAGATTCCCCCCCCCAAGTTTTTCTAAAAGATTCAGATTCTCAGATGTGTGAATAACCGATGAAAACAGATATGGGATAAACCAGGATAAAAGTCTGCATGTCTTGAACGTACTTTGAATACATTTGCATCATCTACTCCATCTTTATTAGAGTACTGACACATGTGGGCAACTGAACTCACAGAAATGCTCATAGATGCAGTTCCATAGCATGAATAACAAACCCTGGTATATAGGCTGTCTCATTCTCCTCTGCTCCTTTCCTCTCCTACTCACCAAGCTTGGCACATGAGGCAAGCTAACAAGAGAACATTTAGCTATTGCTTCTGGCTGCACAGCGGTGGGCAAGTAGCAAAAGGGAAGCACCCAGACAGTTGCAGCGGAAGCAAGGAGAAGCAAAATCATCACACCATCACTTTGTTTCTGCTTGAGGAAGAAGCTGGAGTAGGAGTCCCCAAAAGGGGCTTCTACTGCTCAAGTAGAAGGAACATGAGGCAAGGCACTCTGCCTCCCTCCTGCTTTCACTTTCTCTCTTTTGCCTCTCACATGCACCTGCTGAGGTCCTTGACCTGTGCAACTATGCAAGCTCCTTCCCCTTCCCAGCCAAAAGCCTTGGATGCCTCATCCCCACTCCTCTTTATCCTCTGTCAAATGTCACTTCAGGAACAGATAGAAAGTGTCTGTCTCTCTCCTCATTTCTCACGGTACTCACATTTTAGATTTCACAGCTTTCTGAAACCTATCCTCACTGTTACTATTTTTTAAAAAAACAGATGGGCAGGAAAGTGTCTTGAAGCTGCCTTTTCTAAAGCCACATTGAAACCCCACCAACCACACTGCTGGCTCCCAAGGCAGCTGGAGTCCTCATGTCATGACCATAAGACATGGCTTCAAGCCAGGAAGAAATGGAAAAAAGCTGCTACTTTTTGAAATGGCTTTTCTCTGCATAAGGGCACTTTTCTGCTGGCTTCAAGGCATGTGTCATCTAAATGTCACACCTTCAAGTCAGCCTGAAAGCACCTCTTTTTGCCTGTATGTTTAGCTGCAAAATAGGATAACTGTGGATAGACTGGAGCAAGGAGGCTTGGAGGAGGAGCAGCAATCTCAATGAGGCTTCAATTGGCTTTTTATTTTAATATTGTGCATTTCCTAAGTTCTTCTCCATTAGGACTGCCATGCTAGTTCTCCATACTTCTACTATAAGGTAACTCAGGGCACAGTATGCTTTCAACAAGACAATCAACCATTTTTGGGGGGTGTATGGCTAGGCTTTGTATGCACAGAGAGAAAGACCTGCCATTAACCTGTTATTTTTTTGTGTCAGCAAATTATTTTCAACTTTTGGTGACCATAAGGACAACCTATTATGGAATTTTCTTGGCAAGATTTGTTCAGATATGGGTTTCCATGGCAGAGCAGATTTTAATTCTGGTCTGCCAGAGTCCTTCTCCAGCACTTGAACTACTACACCATACTGGCCCTTCATTAAATGGAGTTTATTGCATTATAAAAAAAATGTAACTTACCTCCTCCAAATTGAAGTCTGTTCCAGAATGCAGCTGGGTTCTGTCATACACATTTTGCCACCAATGCCACCTTCCCACTGCATCCAATCTAAAACCCAGCTACAATCCATACTCAGATGGCCCTCACATGGCCAATTTGCAAAACTGGGAGCTTTGTGACTTTGCAAATCAGCCGGATTTTAGACAGGATGCCACATTAGTGGCAAAGTGCACGTGATAGAGCCTATCTGCATCCCAGAGGAGACTTCAATTCAGAGGAGGTAAGTTGCATTTTTTTTATAATGCAATATACTTTTAATCGCAGCATACCAGCAAACAGCACTTGGTGTAAACTAGTATCTTGACATGTTCTTTTCATTGATTCTGCAACCTCAGTTTTAGAAAGCAGCTAATCTGATGGTTTCAACTTCTTTTCATACCCCTTGGTTTGGTTTTGTTGAAGAAATTTAGCTGTCGTAGTTTATTTTTAAAGTATTTTTTTCCCCAAAGCATTGCCTGAGGTACAAAGAAAGCAGCACCTTTTTTACCCTGCTGCAAACCACAACAAAGTTTTCAGTGATGGTCTAAGCAAAGCTGATGTCACCTGAAGAAACAGTATATAGCCAAGGACCCCTTGGGTCTCATGAATAAACAAAGATTCAAACTCTGTTATCCAGAGTCATAGTCCAACTCTCAAACCACACCACCACTCTGGTTCCAAATTATTTTCTTCATCCATTGTCTTTCAAAATTTGAAGACTGACAAACATAATGAGTATGCAAATGTTTCCCTCCATTATAATTTCATTATAAGCTTACTCCCAAGTAAGGATGAATGAGACAGGTTTCAGGCAGGTCCATGGAAGGTGACACTATGAGTTATAACACTGGGTGACATCCACCCTACTCACACCACTGGGTCTTCTCTGCTAGCTCCCGCTCACTTCCTCTACCTTCCATCACCCCTCCTTGCAGCTCTTTGCTCCCCTTTTCACTCTCCTCCTTCCACCACTACCACATCCCCTGAGTTCCTTATATAGTCTACCTCTTTTATTCAGAGTCCAACTTGGCTCTGCCTTCCCCACTTTGATCCTCTTCAAATCTCCATCCAGTTGAGGGAGCATGTAGTGTGATTGATCTTGGAGACTTGATCTTGGGCCTTTTGAAGTCCTAGGCCAGTCTTGTCATTGCCAGAGAAGCAGCTGAGCCATGGCAAAGGTCCAAGGCTCCAAGAGACATGCCACAAAGCTGTAAAACATGATTTTAAGATATTAACAAGCATTAAATCAACAAAGCATGCTTGGTATTAGACATGGATAGTCATCCTGTTAGTATTTTTGTTTTGTTTTGTTTTTAGCATTTTCATAGACCAAAATAGTTGTTGTGTGCCTTCAAGTCATTTCTGACTTATGATGACCCTAAGGCAAGGTAATGGGTTTTCTTGGCAAGTTTCTTCATAGAAGAGGTTTGCCATTACCATCCTCTGAGGCTGAGAAAATGTGACTTGCCTGAGGTCACCCGGGGGCTTATGTGGCCAAGCTAGGATTCAAACTCTCCAGGGTCCTGATCCAACACTTAAACTACTACACAACACTGATTCTTGAAGACTAAATTACTGAGTTATAAACTTATAGTGTAAGGAACCAAGCCCAAATTTTGGTTGGAATGGAAGATAAAATCAGACAATACCATACTAAATAACTGTTCTGAAAAAAAGTAAAGTAGAAGCAAACACATTTCCATGACTAGGTGATATATGTTGAAAATGGAAAACAGTCCATCAACTCTGCATGGCTGCTGAGTAACTTTATCTCAGCTCTCATTAATCCACTCATTTAACAAATGAAGATGCACTGTACTTTCACATGGGCACAAAGGAGAAGTTAAGCAAATGAATAAATGTGGCTGTCAAAACAATGACAAATAGATACCATGGAGAGAAAGTCTAGTAGTGTTATCAGTCTCTTCACATGCTTACTTAAGGGGCAAGCCACATTTCAATTTATAGCTCTGCAACAAAATGATAGAAATAGGTTAAAAAAACCAGTGCATCCTTTTTATTATCCTTTTCTTTGGTGGTCCCATTTTATATATAATGACATTATATTATATAATGCTGCTATAATATATAATGGCATTGTAAAATGGTATCCCTTATATAAAATGTCAAAATTAAGGTTCGCTTTTTGGAATTTATACTTTTTTGAATATTTTCAAGCCATAGATTTGTTTTAACTATGATTAGTTTAATACTGTTTTAAGGGGGGGGGAGGTGGGTATGTTGGAGGATTTTAACTGTATATGTTTTAACATGTTGTACCCCGCCCCGATTGCTCACTCAGAGGGTTGGGTAAGAAATTATTATTATTATTATTATTATTATTGATGATGATTGAATCTGCAGATAAAGAATCCATGGATACAGAGTTCCAGGTGTGTGATGACAGCATACTGCTCACATTCATTCATTCATTGCATTTGCATCCTTCAAGATTAAAATTTCTACTTTAACTTCATTGCAACTTTGTGACAAAGAGTGGGAAACATAGACCTGCTTGCAGGCAATAGATAGTCTTTCTTACTGAGAATCAAATTGAAATCAAATTATTCATATTCATATTGAACACCATGTATGAGAGGAATCCCACTGTTAATTTCACCTATGGAAACTTTCTTTTGTGTCCCACAGAATTCCTAATTCCCCCCCTCCCCAAAATTGTAATCTTTACATTTCTTTGAAAATCTGCTTTCTGTGGAGCTTGGCAAAAGCACAGGGGACAAGGAAAAATTCTTCCTACAGAAATTTCATTAGTTGCATGCAAATGCTGTTTAAATTTCTCAGAAAGAAATAGCCAATTTTAAAAGCCTGTAGATGTGGCCAAGGAAATGTCAGTTTGGGCAAAACGCACTGGCAAGCAACTCTCCTTACTACCCTTGAGAGTTAGCAACTTTAAAGGAAACTATGAAGAAGTGTTAAGATAAATTTGTTGTGAAGTGAGGTATGAAGTTCTTATTTCAACATCCGAACTTCAGAATCCAACATGTATCTTCTACATTGAAGGTACAAGAAAGAACTTGCACTTGATGTTGTCCTAGACCTATGAAATGACTACAATTAGAAATCAAACTAAGTTTAATAAGTACATTCAGTCAAATAAACTAAACTTTGTTTGCTCCACACCTCGGGCAACAAATCTCATTTACTGGCATCAAGATGTTATTTCTAGAGTGTTCCCAGTGGAGGAGTAGCATCTGCTACTCTAATAGTAAGGTGCTTGATGTTAATGTACTTCCTCAGGCATTTCTAACAGGCAGAAAAACAGGACAGAGTGGTGTTCAATTCAAAATCAATATACTGTACAGTGTTTATGATAACACTGCACTCAAAGTAAACAGGAGTATTTTGGTTAACATAATGGAAGCTGCAATATATTTGCTGATGAAATGACTGGACATAGAAGGGAAAGGCTTCTTTAAAAACACACACACACACACATCAATAGCCTACAACTTCTTCATAGCATCAATAGCCAGGAATATTCAAAGGTCACCAATATCATTCAATATTATTTTTGCAATCCACTTCATATCAACCACAATTCTTTCAGTATTCATATGGTTTTTTGTGACTCCTTTTAATATTGATCACTGTGTAACCAAGACTAAAAAACTAGTGTGAATAATTAGAGAAATGCTAACAAACAAAATAATTTCTTACTTTCTTTGATTTTGCAGCATTGGATGCAAAAACATATGAATTTTAATTGGAATTGTCTTTACTTTCAGTAGCCCTCATGTGTCTTGAATAACCTGCTCTCACTGGTTTTGTTTATTTATTGATATCCACAACATTATCTTATGTTGCCTGATGGAATTGGATAGGATCACTCACACATCAATGAGAAGAAACAAGTATGGTATATAATACAGAGGTACAAACAATTTCAAAAGTGAGAGGATGCCAAGTAATGTTAGAAGCTTCAAAGTGAAGATTTAAAGTGGTTAAATATGTTCTTCCTCCTATGAGTTAATGAAGAGGAAAAGGTGTTTTCTCTTTTTGAAGTAGTGCACATTTTTTTGGCTACAGTTTAGAGTACTCAGGTTTAGATACATCTGTTAGGAGTCCTGAGCAAACTACTTGTCTTCAGACCAGATTGGTTCATGTTCAAATTTCTTTATTTATTTTGATATGCTGCCCAACAGGTAAATGACCTTTGGACGCTTCACAAATATAAACACACAAAACAATCAATCCATTCACAAGCAAGACATCTATGTCAGTTAAATCACTACTGAAATGTTAAAAATATTAGGATGTTATGAATTACCTGCCTCGATTGTTTTACAGAGGGGCGGGTAAGAAATTATTATTATTATTATTATTATTATTATTACCAGTAAACAGCAGAAGCAACAATAAACATCAGGAATGAAATGCCTTCCAGAATAACCTAGAGCTCTAGTTCTTAGCCTAGCATTTGACACTTGTCTTGGGACTTAAACAACTGTTTCATAATCCAATATTTCACTTTGAATTTATTTTCCAGTATAATACATGCAGTGACAAATAAATTATTATTATTATTATTATTATTATTATTATTATTATCCCTACAGATTGAGGCAGGTTACAATGAAAATTAAATACATATTACAACAATAAACAACATTACCTAATCCCCCTATCCTCTACCCACAACTTAACAAATGAAACAAATTAGATAAGGCTATCAGTGACCATTAGTTGTGATAGCTGTGCATTACTTTAGTATGGCAGGTAGTATGCTTCTTAATACCAAGGCTGCATCTGCATTGCAGAAAAAATCCAGTTTGATACCACTTCAACTGCTATGGCTCAAAACCATGGAATTCTAGGAACTGTAGTTTGTTGTGGCATGAGAGCTCTCTAACAAAGCAGGCTATATTAGTCACAAAAATACAATTCCCAGAATTTCATAGCACTGAGCTATGGATTATTTCTGCAATGTGGATGCAGCCTAAGAAGAACATTGCCTTAACAAAAGGAATATTGCCCTCATTCCAGTGTCACAGACCAGACATAATAAATATTGTTCAGTAAATAGATGGTTAGAGTACTCCACATACTATTTTTAATGTCTTTGATATTTTTCTATATCCTTTTTATGCTTTAAACATCTGCATATTTTATTTTTATAAATTTAATTGAATGTACCCCACTCCCTTGTGCTGATCTATGATCATAAAAATTTATTCAATTCTTTCCTCTTCCACTGCCTTCATATCTTGTTTGTAGACGTCCCATACATATCTGGTTAGCCTCTGTGGGAACAGGATGTTAGATTACATAGGCCTGAAGTCTAATTCAATATGATTCTTATTATGTTCCTATATCAATGCTGAAAATGCTGCTCAGCCTGGATGAAAATAATGTATTCTGATGGGTTATTAAATTCTTAAATCTTATTAAAATCTTATTAATCTTTTCATACCAAGAGTGACTAAGCCAATTCTGTACCTTGTCTGGCCAATGTCCATGTTGATTTTGTAAGACATCCATACCTGCTCATTGGCCTTGTTTTGCTTATGCTGACAATCAACTCTGTGAGATCTGAGATGACTTGAACTCCCTGTTCCTGGACCATAAGCATGTTATTGCAAGTCAGTAATATTTATAAGCAAAACTGTCACAGCCTGTTTTCCACACATGCCACATTTTTTTCACAAACAGGATGAATAGTTGTTGTTTTTTTCACAAGCAACTATTCATCTCAAGCAATATACAAGCTGCGGGATTTGTGAATGGCTGAGACCAGGGACATTGTCTATGTTGATCTGAAGTGTTATAATTCTGATGAAAATTTATAACACATCTATAAGATTTGTATAAAAAGATTTTAGGTGAACATTTTGCATTATTTACACACAGCACCTTTGCTCATATACTCAGTTAGAATAGCTGCAGAATGGTACACTTCTGACATTGCTTTCCATTTTAGTTTTGTTCCTGAATGTTTTGGAAATAGTCCTCCCATTTTGTTTGTTTCTTTGTTTTGTTATAAATGCCTTGGGCTAAACCCAATGTACCTCTAAGGGAGAAAAATAGGATTCCAGCAGAGTTGTGTTGCTTTATATTTATTTTGCCCCTAGTTGCACTTAGTCCGTTTGTTCTTGTGATCCCTTGGCATGCTACTTTTTGTGCAACTACTTTCTCAGTTGTGCAACTGTGTTGTAGTTGATTCTGCTCCCCTTATCCGTTATCAGAACTAAGTGTCTGCAACTGCAAAGTAAATTTGCAATTGTGGAATGATACCACTGGATACTTTAAAAATTATTTCATCTTGCTTTAATTAACATATATGGAAAATGTCAAGCTGGCATATTAATTAAGAGTACTAACAAGGTACATGAGCAACAACATGGAGAATAATAAAGTAAACAGACAAGATAAGCAGAAAGAATAGATTGAATAGCATAAAGCCATAATAGCTGGGGCATGTGTTTTAGATATATTGAGTTGTTTTGATTTTTTCAATATTTAATATACCATTGGATGCTGAGCAATACTAAATTTGTTATTTGTGAAATAATAAAGGAATATGAGATGTGAATATTGAACACTTTCATGTAGCTATGGTTATAAACATTGGCTGGAATTTGGCTGGTGTCTTTGGACCCCATGCAATTGGACATTTTTGACCAAAGCAAAGCATCCACATTTAGTTCAATGTTTTAGAGATTGAGCTGTTGTGCATGTGGATGTGGATGTACGCCTCTTGAGGGGGGGGGTGTTTGGCAAGGAGGAGAGGCAGGTTTTAACGCCTCAGAGTCCTCCAAGCCCCATGCCCAGGTGTCCTCCAGCGTCTCCTCTATGTATGGTTGTGAAAGCTGGACAATTAAGAATGCTGATAGGGAAAAAAAATCAATTCATTTGACATGTGATACTGGAGAAGAGTTCTGAGAATACCATAGACTGCTAAAAAGACCAATGGATGGGTTCCAGAGCAAATCAAACCCAAATTCTCCCTAGAAGCAAAGATGACTAAACTGAAGTTGTCATATTTTGGGCATATTATGTGAAGAAAGGACTTACTATAAAAGACAATATTGCTTGGTAAATTTGAGGGCAACCGGAAAAGAGGAAGACAATGTTCCAGATAACAGATGCATTTAGAGAAGCCATGGCCATAAATCTGCAAGAACTGGGACGTGTGGTTGAGGATAGTTGACATGAAGCTCTCTTACCCATAGGGTCAACACAGGTTGAAGTTGATCCGAAAGCAATTAACACCAACAAAATAGGATGGCACCATTTTCTATCTGAGTATTGTATGTCCATATAGTAATGTGAGAGATTTCGCGGAAACGGTACTTAAAATAGTTCAAAGTATCTCTTTAGGAGTGCACAGTACAGGCATGAATAGTGAATCCACTGTTAAATCAGCTAGGGCAATATCCACCCTGTTAGGATAAGACAACTTCAGATATTCACATAAGTTATTCATAAGACAACAGAATAAATATAAAGTAATGTGTGTGCATATGTGTGCATTTTTAAAAAGCAACCTTTTGTTTCCATTAAAGCCAAGAATTCTGAATGGTGTTTTCGTAGCTTCAAAATATGTTATGTTTCATCTCAGAAGACAGAAAACAACATTAGGTATGGAAGACAGTATTTTTCTCTTATTTTCTAGTGGCAAAAACAAATTGGTCAATAAATAATAAATGTACAGAAATAAGAACAGGGCAAGTACTTTTATTCTAATCTTACATTTTTCTGTCAGTTCTTTTCGTCTCTTTTTTAATGTATGTAGTTTTAATGAAGAAGTTGCTGCTACAAATACAATGTATATGCATACTTTTAAAAAAGAAACCTGATCAGCAGTTTTAGCAAGTGTCAGTCAATTTCAAATATCCAATACAGTTATTTCCATTTATTAGAATGGGCTGTGGTTTATGTCACAAGGGAACAATATACTGGAAAATTGGCAGGAAGGCACATAAAAGAAACTACCAGAGCTTGGAAAATTTACTTTTTGGACTAAAATTCCAAAAATCTCCCAGCCAGCAAAACCATGTCTAATAGTAATCCAAGGTCACAACTACTAACCCCCTCTTTAACAAAGTCAAATATGGTTATCTAGTCTCATTGTGTTAGCTCACATTTAAGAATAACTTTACATGGCTTGGTTGCAGACCTAGGTTACTTGGAAAAGACTGAAAAGACTTCTTCCATGTGTGGAAGGACCTTTAATCCTGTGAAGTTTCTACTGACAGGAGAATGACATTGTGAAAACAGAAGACATATTTGCCATTTTCTTCTGTAGCAAACATCGGTTCTTACTCACCCACACCCATACTGTTTAGGAAAGTTCTTTTAAAATGCCATAATAAAAGTCAAGTATTTATTTCTTGTAGGGAGCCGGTGTGGTATAGTGTTTTGAGTGCTGGTTCAAATCCCTGCTCAGCTATGGAAACTCACTGGTGACATTAGGCAACTCAGCCTCAGAGGACTGCAAAAGCAACCCCACTTTGAATAAATCTTGCCAAGAAAATCCCGTGAAGATTGCCATAAATTGGAAACAACTTCAGGGCACATAACAACAGCAAACAGTAATTTATCTCATTACATTACATTTCCATTACACTCCTATCCCTTATGTTGTCAGTTTAGCTAGAGTATATAGGTTTATAGGCAAGGCTTGGCAATTAAACTGATAGAAAAGGGAGAGGATTTAATGGCTTTAAGAGGAAAGGACTCTGGAATCCTCTATCCTGCATGTTTTCCTCTCAGTAACTTTGTGAATTAGAGACAGACCACTGAGCCTACTGGTTGAGTGGAGATTTGAATGGTTTGAATGTATATCTCATTTAGTATTGTGCTCACTACAGCACACTGGGGACGTCCCATAAAACTGAGTGAACAAAATATGACAAAGATGTTGCTGATTTCATTTTGCCAATACAAAAAGAAATCAACAACAGAAAAGCATATTACAACTAGTTGAGACTAAGGGGAAAAGCAGACAGGTGGTTTGCGTTGACCAGTGGCCATTCCAGCCATGATCAGCCCAGGACTGCAGTGACTCAATGGCTTGCTTCCAAAGCGGGATGCCACCGGAGTCCAACACGAGCCACTGGCAAGGGAGAATTTTTGCCACTACTTTTGCTGGCAACTTCGGACTGCCTTAGGCAGCCTCAGAGTGGCTTCTGGCCATGTCAGGAGAATGCATTTTATAAATGCCATGCCCTTGAAGTGGCTGGAAGATGTTTTATTTGGCCCATGTTTTTGGGCCTTAGTCATGTTGAAACAATGGATTTGAAAAAATGAAAAACAAAAGGTACTATAAATAAGCTTTATTTATATTTGCTTTAAAGTGTGACAACCAATGTATATAACAAAGTATACAAAACCAATATATGCAAAGAATCATAGAATCATAGAATCATAGAGTTGGAAAAGACCACAAAGGCCATCCAGTCCAACCCCATTCTGCCATGCAGGAACTCCCGATCAAAGCATACCTGACAGATGGCCATCCAGCCTCTGTTTGAAGACCTCTAAGGAAGGAGACTCCACTACACTCCAAGGGAGTGTGTTCCACTGTCGAACAGCACTTACTGTCAGGAAGTTCCTCCTAATGTTGAGGTGGAATCTCTTTTCCTGCAGCTTGCATTGATTGTTCCAGGTCCTGTTCTCTGGAGGAGCAGAAAACAAGCTTGCTCCCTCCTCAATATGGCATCCCTTCAAATATTTAAACAGGGCTATTATATCACCTCTTAACATTCTCTTCTCCAGGCTAAACATCGCAAGCTCTCAAGCTCCTCAAAGGGCATGGTTTTCAGACCCTTCACCATTTTAGTCGCCCTGCTCTGGACACACTCCAGTTTCTCAACATCTTTTTTTAATTGTGGTGCCCAGAATTGGACACAAAGGATACAAAATAAACCATAGTAATAATAACAAGCACAATAACAAAATAGCAAATAATACAAACTATATTGAAGCAATTAACACAGATATAATGCAACAGAAAAGAAGGCTAAGAATAGAGTGAGTAAAAGAAGGTGAGAGAGACTCACAACTAAAGCTAGCCTTATGAAGGCTCAAAAAGTTGATTAGAACTATACATGCACAGCTGAAGATCATCTGTATTCTCAGTAGCTTACCATTAACCCTATAATGGTCATTAACCCTATAATGACTCAAATATAGATTTTGTTACTACTCCAACACACCTTCTCAAGATCTATCAATTGTGTCATTATAGCCAGTAACATCATTAACCAAAATTAGACATATTCAGCATTTCACACACACAAAAATATAAATTTCTGTGTCATTAATGGCTTCATTAAAATATCTGCTATCATTTCATCAGTAGGACAATATTCAATATCAGTCATTCCCTTTTGATACAAATCCCTTACAAATTGACATTTAATCCAATAGTTCACCACATGCACTCTTCTACTGATTCAATTGATGAGGTTGTTGCCTCTGAAAAATAGGTATCTACTAGTTGATTCATAGTCTGTTGAGACTGATATTCCTTCTCCATAGATTGGTATTTCTCATTCACAGCTTCCATCCATCTTTCTCTTTTCAAGGAAGGTAACTTAGTAACTTCTTTCCAATCTAATGGTTCCTTTCATGTCTGCAAGGTTTCACAAATCCATATCTCTGGAGGTTTAACTTTGTTAATTCTTTCTGATTGTCTTGTACAGTTGCTTTTTCTATTTCTGTCTCACATGTTCTGGTTCCTGCTTCCCCTTCTATCATAGTAACATCCTTTGAAGGTAGAACAACCAGTAACCAATCGACTAACTCCTGTGAAACAGTATCTATACTTTTGAAGTCAGTTGTCATTATTGACTCAACTGTTTCTTGCATTATATTTCTTTCATCCACATACATAGCATTACAACATTTAACTCCAAAGATCTTAGGGTCCAGAACTCTATAACCTTTTCCTCTGGATGGATATCCGACAATAACTCCAATTGCAACTTGAGGGTCAAGTTTTTCTTTCTTTTCTTTTAGAATATAAGAATATATTTTGAAATCACAAGATTTTATATGCTTTAAACCAGGTTTTCTACCATATCATAATTGAAAAGGTGTTTTACCAGTGACCCCAGAGGTATACCTATTAAATATGATAGATAAGATAAATAACATCCAAGCAAGACAACAATGGGGAAAAATATTGTATATTATCTCAATAGTGAAAATTAATTTTTCTAAAAAATGGAAAAATGAAGAAACCCCAGACTTGGATGAATCGCTTAGGGGCGATACAGACCACCCAAAAGGGGCCATCTGTACACCCCCAGAGAAGCACTGGAATGGGGCCAGGGCTGCCTCACCGGCAGCCCCAAAGGCCCCATTCTGCCACTTGTCCAGGCCACAGAGAAGCGGCAAACTGCCCTTTTCCCCTCAGGGTCCTTGGCGCAGCCGTGTAAAGGCCACGCCAAGGACAAGCGCCAAAAAGGGAGTTCCATTTTGGAGCTTCTTTTGGCGCAGCAGAAAGGGCACCCTAGGCACCCTCCTGTGGTGCCATGACATCAGGTGCGTGTCACATTGTAGAAACACAGTGCATGCCATGACGCTATCATGGTGCATGTGTATGGAAGGCGCCATTTTAAAATGGTGTCATCCATATGTGCTAGGGTTAGGGAGTGTACAAATGCTGTGCACTCCCTAACCCTAATCCTGACCCACAGATGGTCCTTTTGGGCCATCTGTATCGGGCCTTTGAGATACATTAGAAGCCATATAAATGGATAAGATTAAACAATTAATAAAAAAAAATCTATGGAAAAAATAGAAAACGATTAGGAAGTACTAATAAAACTATTACTAATAAAAAACTGGAAATGAATAGAAATAAGGAATGGTCAAAAATAAAAAAAAATATGATAAGTAACAAACATCAAGATCTCAATGTAAGGTAGCAGAAAATACTGAAGGAATACAATATATTCAATACTAAATAGAGATAAGCATATGAAACTAGGTCTTCATTTTCATGGAAACTCAAGGAAGTAATATAAGATGAAAACAATTGAAAAGAAGGAATAAAATTAAGTAAGCAATTTAATAAAAATATTTTTATTAAAATAACTTTTAGTTTAGATTAGCTGAAGAAAGCAGAAATGTGTGTAATTTATGTAACTTACTTATTATACCTAAAATATGTAATAAGGAATTTCTATATATCTTGATTTGATTTATTTGTGTCTTTGTTTGTTGACCTTGTATTTGCCATCTTGTGTTAAATAGTTGACAGGATGTTCACTCAGAAGTAAAGAAAACCCAGTATTAGGTTTGTCTTAGGGTCACCATTAGTTGGAAACTATTTAAAGGCACACAGCAACAGCAACAACAACAACAACCGTCATTTGCATCTGAGGAAAAATAGGCTTAAGTCTATGAAAGCTCATGCTGCTAACTTCTTTCTTTCAGTGTCAAAGGTGCTAAAAGATCACTCAACAAGCATTATTGCCTTATTTCACTTCTTGATATGAGTATTAACTGGGCAGCTTTGCACTAATTCTGTTGGTTTCCAAGATTAAGGGGTCTCCTCTGCAAAACTGAGCTCCATGCAAATCATCATCAGTGCTTCATGTTTTAGATATCACAATGTTTTGGCACAAATCCAATTGCTAGTCTTAAATAGAGTAGATCCACTGAACTGCTAAATAACATTTATGGAATACTGGATGTTATGATGCATTGGTTCCACTCCAGTTAGGATGAGGACACAGCTTTAGCTCTTTGTCCCCAGCCACCATGTTTCATTTTTGTAAAAAATATTGACTAACTGGTGCACTTTCTAACCCTAAAAGCATGTTTTCACAGTGGATTTCCAGGCTCTGGCTTCACTAGGTAAAATATCGCCTTTCCTATATTCTTAGTAATCTGGCCAATCTGAAGAAGAATAGGGTGTGCAAGTCTCATACAGTACATAACAGTCTCATACAGTACTAGGAATTTAATTTTTGAGCTCACTTTAGAATGAATAGTCAGTGGGACTTATTTTGAGTAGACATCTGTAGGACGTCACCATTTGTACTTGTGGGGTAAGAATATACAAGCCAGTATAAAAATAATATTGGTGGTTGGGTAAGCTGGGTAAGACCTTAAAATTTGACCTTAAAAGACCTTAAAAAACCATGGTGGCTGGGTAAGACCTTAAAATTTGAATTTGTGAGCCATTTCATTGGTTCATTGGGGAGGAGGAAAGAGAAATCTCATTTTATATAACTGCTAGGAGAGGCTTCTGGCCATACCTTCCTAAAGGTAAACCTGTGCTTCTCTGTGTGCCTTTTGATTGGGTAAGACCTTAAAATTTGAATTTGTGAGCCATTTCATTGGTTCATTGGGGAGGAGGAAAGAGAAATCTCATTTTATATAACTGCTAGGAGAGGCTTCTGGCCATACCTTCCTCAAGGTAAACCTGTGCTTCTCTGTGTGCCTTTTGATTGGGTAAGACCTTAAAATTTGAATTTGTGAGCCATTTCATTGGTTCATTGGGGAGGAGGAAAGAGAAATCTCATTTTATATAACTGCAAGGAGAGGCTTCTGGCCATACCTTCCTCAAGGTAAACCTGTGCTTCTCTGTGTGCCTTTTGATTGGGTAAGACCTTAAAATTTGAATTTGTGAGCCATTTCATTGGTTCATTGGGGAGGAGGAAAGAGAAATCTCATTTTATATAACTGCTAGGAGAGGCTTCTGGCCATACCTTCCTCAAGGTAAACCTGTGCTTCTCTGTGTGCCTTTTGATTGGGTAAGACCTTAAAATTTGAATTTGTGAGCCATTTCATTGGTTCATTGGGGAGGAGGAAAGAGAAATCTCATTTTATATAACTGCTAGGAGAGGCTTCTGGCCATACCTTCCTCAAGGTAAACCTGTGCTTCTCTGTGTGCCTTTTGATTGGGTAAGACCTTAAAATTTGAATTTGTGAGCCATTTCATTGGTTCATTGGGGAGGAGGAAAGAGAAATCTCATTTTATATAACTGCTAGGAGAGGCTTCTGGCCATACCTTCCTCAAGGTAAACCTGTGCTTCTCTGTGTGCCTTTTGATTGGGTAAGACCTTAAAATTTGAATTTGTGAGCCATTTCATTGGTTCATTGGGGAGGAGGAAAGAGAAATCTCATTTTATATAACTGCTAGGAGAGGCTTCTGGCCATACCTTCCTCAAGGTAAACCTGTGCTTCTCTGTGTGCCTTTTGATTGGGTAAGACCTTAAAATTTGAATTTGTGAGCCATTTCATTGGTTCATTGGGGAGGAGGAAAGAGAAATCTCATTTTATATAACTGCTAGGAGAGGCTTCTGGCCATACCTTCCTCAAGGTAAACCTGTGCTTCTCTGTGTGCCTTTTGATTGGGTAAGACCTTAAAATTTGAATTTGTGAGCCATTTCATTGGTTCATTGGGGAGGAGGAAAGAGAAATCTCATTTTATATAACTGCTAGGAGAGGCTTCTGGCCATACCTTCCTCAAGGTAAACCTGTGCTTCTCTGTGTGCCTTTTGATTGGGTAAGACCTTAAAATTTGAATTTGTGAGCCATTTCATTGGTTCATTGGGGAGGAGGAAAGAGAAATCTCATTTTATATAACTGCTAGGAGAGGCTTCTGGCCATACCTTCCTCAAGGTAAACCTGTGCTTCTCTGTGTGCCTTTTGATTGGGTAAGACCTTAAAATTTGAATTTGTGAGCCATTTCATTGGTTCATTGGGGAGGAGGAAAGAGAAATCTCATTTTATATAACTGCTAGGAGAGGCTTCTGGCCATACCTTCCTCAAGGTAAACCTGTGCTTCTCTGTGTGCCTTTTGATTGGGTAAGACCTTAAAATTTGAATTTGTGAGCCATTTCATTGGTTCATTGGGGAGGAGGAAAGAGAAATCTCATTTTATATAACTGCTAGGAGAGGCTTCTGGCCATACCTTCCTCAAGGTAAACCTGTGCTTCTCTGTGTGCCTTTTGATTGGGTAAGACCTTAAAATTTGAATTTGTGAGCCATTTCATTGGTTCATTGGGGAGGAGGAAAGAGAAATCTCATTTTATATAACTGCTAGGAGAGGCTTCTGGCCATACCTTCCTCAAGGTAAACCTGTGCTTCTCTGTGTGCCTTTTGATTGGGTAAGACCTTAAAATTTGAATTTGTGAGCCATTTCATTGGTTCATTGGGGAGGAGGAAAGAGAAATCTCATTTTATATAACTGCTAGGAGAGGCTTCTGGCCATACCTTCCTCAAGGTAAACCTGTGCTTCTCTGTGTGCCTTTTGATTGGGTAAGACCTTAAAATTTGAATTTGTGAGCCATTTCATTGGTTCATTGGGGAGGAGGAAAGAGAAATCTCATTTTATATAACTGCTAGGAGAGGCTTCTGGCCATACCTTCCTCAAGGTAAACCTGTGCTTCTCTGTGTGCCTTTTGATTGGGTAAGACCTTAAAATTTGAATTTGTGAGCCATTTCATTGGTTCATTGGGGAGGAGGAAAGAGAAATCTCATTTTATATAACTGCTAGGAGAGGCTTCTGGCCATACCTTCCTCAAGGTAAACCTGTGCTTCTCTGTGTGCCTTTTGATTGGGTAAGACCTTAAAATTTGAATTTGTGAGCCATTTCATTGGTTCATTGGGGAGGAGGAAAGAGAAATCTCATTTTATATAACTGCTAGGAGAGGCTTCTGGCCATACCTTCCTCAAGGTAAACCTGTGCTTCTCTGTGTGCCTTTTGATTGGGTAAGACCTTAAAATTTGAATTTGTGAGCCATTTCATTGGTTCATTGGGGAGGAGGAAAGAGAAATCTCATTTTATATAACTGCTAGGAGAGGCTTCTGGCCATACCTTCCTCAAGGTAAACCTGTGCTTCTCTGTGTGCCTTTTGATTGGGTAAGACCTTAAAATTTGAATTTGTGAGCCATTTCATTGGTTCATTGGGGAGGAGGAAAGAGAAATCTCATTTTAGGAGAGGCGCGCGCCTAACGGCGCGCGAATTTTTTCTTTTCATACTCATTTTTATATTTGATAGCCAAGGCAGGGGGGAAGCACAGAGGAGAAGGTAGCCTGAACACAGTGAGGACAAAGTCATTCAATATTTATACTTTTCTTCCCACTATTCCCTTAAGGGGCTGTGGGGATTCAGAGGAAGTGAATCAGGGACTTGCCTCTAGAAGGAGCTAGCAGCCAGGAACTTTCTAGATACCTATAGGCCCAGTTGATTGAGCTCACTAACAGAGCTTGGGGACAAAGGCCAGCCACACAGGGATTTTTTACACTGGTGTTTTACAAGAGAAGCCCACAGTCTTGTTTCATTGCCTCCTTAAGACTTCTCACTATGGACACTGAGGGACCTGCAGCAGTCACCTGCAACACCTGTGGGATGTTTGTCTTCTTGCCTATAGATGTGGGGAACTTCACCTGCACCAAGTGCAAGTTGGTAGCCCTCTTAGAAGGAAGAGTTCAGCAGTTGGAGGCCCAGGTGTCAACACTTCAGCATCACAGAGAGCAGGAGGTTCTCTTGAACAGAAAGGACCAGATGGTCCTGGACAGGAAACACACAGAGAAAGTTGCTGAGGAAGAAGAGGTCACTTCACACACAAAAGAAGGAGATGGTTGGAGGAAAGTTACACGCAGAAGTAGGGAAACCACGGTTCGTTCTGTGAGCTTGCAGCTACAGAATCACTTTGAATCTCTCTCTGTTATCAGAGATGATGAGGAAAAGCAGCAGGGACAGACATCAGGGACAGAGCAGGGGAGACTGAGAGTACCACGAAAGGGAACAGCCGCTGCTAAGCCTCGGAGGAGGCGTGTGGTGGTTGTGGGGGACTCCTTGCTGAGGGGTACAGAAGCAATGGTTTGTGGGCCTGACAAGATGTCTCGGGAGGTGTGTTGTCTCCCTGGGGCAAAGATCCATCATGTAACTGAGAGGCTGACAAGACTTGTCAAGCCTACTGATCAACACCCCTTTCTTCTGGTTCATGTGGGAACCAATGATACTGCAAGGCACAGCCTTCAGAATATCATAAGGGATTATGAGGCTCTAGGAAGGAAGCTGAAAGAGATGGATGCACAGGTTGTCATATCATCTCTTCTCCCAGTAGAAAGGCATGGTCCAGGAAGGGAGAAGAAAATAGCAGAGGTGAATAACTGGCTCCGTAGATGGTGCCGCCAAGAACAGTTTGGATTCTTGGATCATGGGCTGCGGTTCCATGAGGAGGGACTTCTGGCAAGGGATGGGCTGCATCTCACACCAGTTGGCAAAAACATTTTTGCCAAAAGTCTCAAAAATCTGATCAGGAGGGCTTTAAACTGAGTTATATGGGGGAGGGAGACATTATTTTGGAAGGCAAAAGGGCTGGAGAAAATAATCAAACTGACATAGAGGGAACAAGGCAAACAGTGCAAGGACCCAACAGTGGGAAGCAAAAAAATTTGCACAGGCAGCAAGTAAAGGGAACACATGTTCTTAGATGTCTCTACACTAATGCACAGAGTATGGGAAATAAACAGGATGAACTCGAACTCCTAGCACAACAGAGCAAATATGATATAATAGGCATCACTGAAACCTGGTGGGATGAGTCTCATGACTGGAATGTAGAAATAGAGGGATATAACCTTTTTAAGAGAAACAGGCCAAACAGGAAAGGAGGAGGAATAGCATTATATGTCAGGGATATTTACACCAGTGAAGAGATCCAGGAAGTCAATACTGGAAGCCAGGTGGAGAGCATCTGGATAAACATTAAAGGAGAGGGAAACAACAGGGATGTTACTGTGGGAGTCTACTACAGACCCCCGACTCAGGCAGAGGAATTGGATGATGCCTTTCTAGAACAGATGAGCACACACTCAGAAAGGAGAGATGTAGTAGTGATGGGGGACTTCAACTATCCGGATATTTGCTGGAAGTCAAACTCAGCCAAATCCTCAAGGTCTAGCAAATTCCTCACTTGCCTGGAAGACAATTTCATTGTCCAAAAGGTGGAAGAGACAACAAGGGGATCAACTATTTTAGATCTGATCTTAACCAACAGGGATGACCTAGTCAATGGGGTGCAAGTGGTTGGATCCTTAGGGGGAAGTGACCATGTTCTCCTGGAGTTTGTTATACAGCGGAAAGGGGAAGCCAGGCATAGTCAGACACGCATTCTAGACTTTAGGAGAGCTGATTTCAATAAACTTAGAGAAATACTGGGGGAGATCCCATGGTCAAGAAAACTAAAAGAGAAGGGAGTTCAAGACGGATGGGAGTTTCTCAAAAAGGAGATACTGAAGGAGCAATTTCAAACAGTTCCAATGAGGAAGAAAAATGGGAGGTGTCTCAAGAAGCCAGGATGGATGACTAAGGAACTTTCAACTGAGATAAGCCTTAAACAGAACATGTATAAGAAATGGAAAAATGGGGAAATCACGAAAGAGGAATTCAAACAAATAGCCAGCACATGTAGGGGTAAAGTCAGAAAAGCTAAAGCACAGAATGAACTCAGGCTGGCTAGAGAGGTTAAGAACAACAAAAAGGGCTTTTTTGGGTATGTCCGAAGCAAAAGGAAGAAGAAGGAAACAGTAGGGCCACTGCGTGCAGAAGATGGCAAAATGCTCAAAGATGACAAAGAAAAGGCAGAATTACTCAACACCTTCTTTGCTTCAGTCTTCTCAGAAAAGGCAAAGGGTGGTCAACCTAAGGATAATGGAGCAGAAGACAGAATAGGGGAATCTCAGCACAGAATAAGTAAAGAGATAGTACAGGAATACCTGGTTAACCTAAATGAATATAAATCTCCAGGACCAGATGAACTACATCCTAGAGTATTAAAAGAACTGGCGAATGTAATATCGGAACCATTGGCAATAATCTTTGAGAACTCCTGGAGAACAGGAGAAGTCCCAGCAGACTGGAGGAGGGCAAACGTTGTCCCCATCTTCAAAAAGGGGAAAAAAGAGGATCCCAACAATTATCGTCCAGTTAGTCTGACATCAATTCCAGGAAAGATTCTAGAGCAGATCATTAAGCAGAGAGTCTGTGAACATTTAGAGGCCAATGCCATAATCACAAAAAGCCAACATGGGTTTCAGAGAAACAAGTCTTGCCAGACAAATCTGATCTCTTTTTTTGATAAAATTACCAGTTTGGTAGATGAAGGGAATGCTGTGGATATAGTATATCTTGATTTCAGTAAGGCCTTTGACAAGGTTCCCCATGACATTCTTGCAAACAAGCTCGTAAAATGTGGGCTAGACAAGGTAACCATTACATGGATTTGTAACTGGTTGACTGACCGAACTCAAAGGGTGCTCAACAATGGCTCCCTTTCATCCTGGAAAGAAGTGACCAGTGGGGTCCCACAGGGTTCTGTCCTGGGCCCAGTGCTATTCAATATCTTTATTAATGACTTGGATGACAGAATTGGGGGCATACTTATCAAATTTGCAGATGACACCAAATTAGGAGGAGTAGCCAATACTCCAGAAGACAGGATTGAAATTCAGAATGACCTGAATAGACTAGAAAGCTGGGCCAACGCTAACAAAATGAAATTCAATGCGGAGAAATGTAAGGTTCTGCACTTAGGGCGGAAAAATGAAATGCACAGATATAGGATGGGGGACATCTGGCTGAATGAAACTATGTGTGAAAGGGATCTAGGAGTCCAAGTAGACCATAAGTTGAACATGAGTCAGCAGTGTGATGCAGCAGCTAAAAAGGCCAATGCTATTTTAGGTTGCATCAATAGAAGTATAGTGTCTAGATCAAAGGAAGTAATAGTGCCACTCTATTCTGCTTTGGTGAGGCCCCACCTGGAATACTGTGTCCAGTTCTGGGCACCACAATTCAAAAAGGATGTGGAGAAACTGGAGCGGGTCCAAAGGAGGGCAACTAAGATGGTGAAGGGTCTGGAAACCATGCCCTATGAGGAACGACTTAGAGAGCTGGGGATGTTTAGCCTGGAGAAGAGAAGGTTAAGAGGTGATATGATAGCCCTGTTCAAATATTTGAAGGGATGTCATATTGAGGAGGGAGCAGGCTTGTTTTCTGCTGCTCCAGAGACCAGAACGCGGAGCAATGGATGCAAGCTGCAGGAAAAGAGATTCCACCTCAACATTAGGAGGAACTTCCTGACAGTAAGGGCTGTTCGACGGTGGAACACACTCCCTCGGAGTGTGGTAGAGTCTCCATCCTTGGAGGTCTTTAAGCAGAGGCTGGATAGCCATCTGTCGGGGATGCTTTGACTGGGAGTTCCTGCATGGCAGGGGGTTGGACTGGATGGCCCTTGTGGTCTCTTCCAACTCTATGATTCTATGATTCTATGATTCTAATAGCTTCTGAACAAGCTTTTGCCTTTACCACTGTCTTTAAAAAGTACACTGCAGATTCTAAATAAAGGAATTTATCTGTTACACTAACATTCATCCTGTTTCCCTTCTATAGATATGTAAATCACTTCTGCTTGCAGTGGGGAAGTAATTATCACCTTCATATCCACTTTTTGAACACCACACTTGATTAGATGAATAATAATAAACTCAGTGGGTTTTTTTTTTTAAAAAAAAGGAGCACAAGACTACAGGTTTACCATAATGCCTGTTTATGATTTAATATCTTGTTATTAATTTTGCTTTGATTGGTTTTTATATAGCTGTCTGCAGATCCAGACATCAATATATCTAACCAAAGTCTGTCTTTACTTCCACCTCCCCACACAGCCCCTAAATACTTTTTTTTAATAAGGAATGCCACTTTGAAGCATCTGGCCAATTTTGTTGTTGTTGTTGTTGTTGTTGTTTCACATTTAGAGTTTGTTCACACATGGCCCAGCAGGCTATTAGGGATGCTATAAGCGTTTGCCTGATCCTGGCTCAAAGTTAGACCTTCTCCTGAGATTTAATTTTTAAGAGATCTTGGATCAGGAAGATTTACCATAAATTGCCATCAGATAGAACTATGACACATCTCTTCCCTCACCCCATCCCACCTTTCAATTATCGCTAACATGACTATTTATGGCTGGCGGAGAATGGGGGGGGGGCACAGAGAAGCATCCAACTGTGTTCCTGTAGCTGGACACACAGCAATAACACTCCATTCAGTGCATCTTCTAGCCCAGTGATTCCCAAACTCTGGCCTTCCATGTGGGTTGGACTTCAGCTCCCAGAAACCCAGACCATTGACCAAGATGGCTGGGGGCTACTGGCAGCTGAAGTCTTAAAATACCTGAAGGGCCAGGGTTTGTAAGTCACTGTATCTAACCAATTATTTTTCTTCCTAATTAAAATTTAACGCACATGAACTAATATTTCTGACCTTAGTCATGGATACTGATAACGTTTATGCATGCACTGAATTCTGGGATTTCTTTAAAATCTCCTGCAAATGCACAAACTCTTCTACCAACCACATTTTCAGATTTCATCCCACCTATCATTTCTTAATAAGGATGAGAATGGAGTGAATGAGGAAGAGAAAGCTGACTCTTTTACCATGGCTGTTGCTGTTTCTATTAAGAAGAAAGGAGATAAGGAAGGAAGGGAGGAGGGAATGTTTTAGTACTGGTAAGAAGTTAGGCTTTAAGGGATACAAGTGCATAATGGAAATCTGAATAACAGAATGCCCCTAGTGTCCTCCTCAATTTATTACCCTGTAAAAATATGCTTGTTCCATTTTAGACACTGCATATATATTAATAAAAATATTTCATATATTTAAATGTAACATGCCTACTAAATTCCCTCTAGCTTTATACTGAAGTATTAAAAAGCCCACAGATCCATTTTCTTTCTCTCTCTTTTTTTAAATCCCTCTCCTTTTTAATACTCCTTAAAGCCTTTCATTTAGTAAAAGACTAACCTGTTTTAAATTATTGATAATTTGTTCTATTTTTATACAAGAACAGTAATTTTGTGGAGTACACTTGGAATTTGTTGACTCTTCAGAATGATTTCCACTTAGGCTTTGGTCTTAAGCATACTTGCTTGTACGTAAATCCCACAGAAGTGAATGAATTTTACTATCAAGCAAACATGCTTAGAATCTGAATGTCAGCTTCCTTTAACAGTCCACTAGTTTTCCCCTCTGTCTTTCTCCATGGCGCTATTATGCTGTTATTTTTCCCCTCCCTTTCTCTCTGTGCACACACATCAGCTAAATCTTTCACGCTACCGTTAGGAGGTCATCCATCACAGCTGGTAGCTATGCCTCTTTAAAATGAAACAAAACAAAAGAGTAGCCTCTATCATTTCCAGCTATTACTAGACTTTGTTGCCTTGGTAATGCCATGTCTTTTATCCACAGCTATTATCCAGCCAAGAAGAACAGCAACAAGGTGAACCTTTGAATTCATAAAACTGGAATTCTCAGATTAGAATTCACAGCACAGGATGGCCGGTGGCAAAAGAGGACACAGTCCAGCTCTGTCTTTAATAGTTGTCTAAAAAGAATTTGGTTGTAGTCCAAACTACACCTGCTGCAGGAGACCTGGGTTCTTTTTTGCGTCAGGCCTCCCTAACTTACAGATGGCAACCACATTGTTTCATTTGAAACATCTCTGCAACTGTCATATTTCCCTTGGAAATACTTTTAGATTGGACTGCATTCAGGGCTGAGCCAAAAGTTATACAATATTTCTTGAGGAAATTTCTGAAATCCCTCCTTATCTGCCTTGCAAATGCAAATGAAAGCCACTTTGCAGAATTTTGTATCTTTTGCCAATATGTTTTATTTTTCTTCTTTTGGTACCTGCTATGTCCCATGGAAGAACCAATGTGTTATAGAGGCTTTAGAGTTGAACTAAGATTCTGGGAGACCAGGGTTCAGATCCCCACTTGACCATGGAAACCAATTGGTTAACCTTGGGTAAATCACAGTTTCTCAAGTCTAAGCAGATGGCAATGGCAAAGCTCCTAATTTTGAGAGAGGCCACTGACACATAAAGAGAAAGAATATTGTTAGGAATTATGAAAGGAGCACTAGTGCAAAATGGTATGTATGTAAGAAGGGAGAAAAAGATGTGTTTGTTGAGTGTGGCTCACTATGATTTCTTTTGTATCGTTTTAGCAATAGCAGTAGCTTCTTCATTTATATACCGCTTCGTACCTCCAAAGCAGTCTCTAAGCGGTTTACAACTGTAAGCTAATTGCCCCCAACAAGCTGGGTACTCATTTTAGCGACCTCGGAAGGATGCAATCTTGAGTCAAGCTTGAGTCCTGGCTTGTACTGAACTCGCAACCTTATGGTTTTTGAGTGAGTGGCTGCAGTACAGGCATTTAACCACTGCACCACCAGGGGTTGTTTTAGATGAGATGCATAAAATAAAATTGTGACATCAAAATGGAAAAGTCAAGGTTTGTTTGTTGGAATTTATATATTTTTTTGGAATATTTTCAATCCATGGATGCTTGAATTTGTGGAATATATATATATATATATATATATATATATCTGTGTGTATGGAGGGCCAACTGTATTGTGTGAAAAGGCCCAAGGTCTAATGTAAGATACATTCTTTCCCTGTCCAGCACTACATAATTATGAAAGACTATAGAATGAAGTGCATCATTTATTTGGAGTACAAGAAGGACCAGAAAAATGATTCGTAAGTTTTGGTTCTCCAAGTGTTTTGAACTTCAGACCTTTGAACACCCAGCCAGAGGGATTCAGGAACTAAAGTCCAAAATATTTAGAGGACAGAAGACTGAAACCAATAGCCAAGGGCGTTATTAGCTTACCAAACTCATGATCTGGCAGCAGTGTTGTGGCAGAGACAGCAGTCACAGGGCCAAAGTGCTGATGCTTTCTGATTAACAGATACAGCTACACCAGCTGTACCTCCTTCAGGCTTTCCTGTTTCTTCTGAACTTAGCTGAAACCATCATAGTACTTGGAAGGTAAATGGATTTTCCCAACAGCTCTATATTGTTTTGAGGAATCACTGTTGTAACTCAAACTGCATCTGCATTGCAGAAAAAATGGAGTATGACACCACTTTAACTGCCATGGCTCAATGTGAGGGAATTTTGGGATTTGTAGTTTCGTAAAGATTTTTAGCTTTGGCTGCCAGAGACCTCTGGTGACACAAACTACAAATCTCAGGATTCCATAGCATTGAGCCATGGCAATTAAAATAGTGTCAAACTGTTTTATTTCTGCAGTGCAGATGAGGTTTCAGAGTATTTGAATGGACTATTAAGATCTGTAGGAAGAATGAAAGAAACTCACTCATGAGAAATACGTTATATGTCACTGTGTAAGGTGCCTGTGAAAGGGAAGTGCAATATAAAAAGCTTTCCTTGATCAGTAGTTTCTGTCTAATATGGGAATGCTGAGTTAAAGTGCCTTCTCTGATAATATTTGTACTTTGCTTGAGGAAAGCTGAACTATGGAATTTCCTTGAACAAGGAAATTACTGTTCCAAAGAATTTAGTAATATCCAGAGAGGTTTTATGTATCAATAGAAAAGGTCAGTAATAGCCAGTTGATTCTGCCAAGATTTATCATCTAGAATGTTGCTGAAGTCTTTTCTAAAGACAGATATAGATACCACGGAGTGACAGTTTATTATTATTATGAAGAAAATGAAACATCAGAAGTTCTTGACATATGTCAATAGAAATTACAAGCCTTGCAGTACTATCATTGTAATCTGCTCTTAGTATTTCTTAGTTCTTTTTCTATTCCTGAACTGCCCCTAGTTTCTAGGAATTAATTGAAACCATTCCTTCTCATATCATTTACCTGGCTTCCCGCCCCACATATAGATGTAAGGAGGATTTTAAAAAGCATTGTAAGTTGAATTGAAATGTGGCTATTGTCAGTATTCTGTTAAAAGGATTGTATCATACAATGGGACACCATAAAGCTTTTTAACTGGACATTTGAGCAACACTGCCTCCGAAATTAGAGCTGCCTTTCAACTATACCTTAGCAGAGAACAATGGCAATGAACTATGACCTCTGGGATGTGCGGCTACTCACTGTGTAGAAATGTCTCCTCATAAAAAGGCATGAAAGGCAGAAAATATATATACAAGCTAGCCATTTAATGAATAGATTCCAGCGGATAAGTTGCAAATCAAATACTGAGTTGCCTCTGAGAAGATAATAATCTTTGCCTTTCAGTTCAGTTCAGTAGAAATTTTGGCCAGTATTCTGTATCAGCTACTTACTTTAGAAAACAACTAACTTCTCATAGCCTGACCCTACCAAACCTTATTGAACTGTCATTCTCCCATGCTCTGATTGCTGGTAAAGGGTGTGTGTGTGTGTGTGTGTGTGTGTGTGTGGAGTTACAAATGTGACAATAGTGACACAATTGCTTTATTTCACTAGGGTGCAAACAGGATTTAAACAAGAGTTAAACAGGAAATACCCTATGTTTATCACAGGACATTTCCTGTTTAAATCTTGTTTAACTCTCGTTTAAATCCTGTTTGCCTCCTAGTGTGATAAAACAGTAATGATCATGAATACAGAACATTTATGGATGGGCAAATCTAGGTAACTGTTCCATAAACCTAGGTAACAGATGAGTACATCTAGGTAATAGATTAGTGAATGAATACAGAACAGTTATGAATGAATACATCTAGGTATGTCCTATAAATCTACGTAATAGATAAGTAAATCTTGGTAACAGTAGATGGATTAGCAAATCTAAGTAACGAATGAGTAAATAACAATAGCAAATACATTTCTACACCACTTCTCAGTGCACTTAAGCACTCCCTAAGTGGTTTACAATGTATAAGCTAATTGCCCCCAACAAATTGGGTACTCATTTTAGTGACCTACAAAAGGATGCCAGGCCGAATCGATCCTGAGCCCCTGGGTGGCATTGAACTTGCAGGCCTTGTGGTTTGTGAGCGAGTGGCTGCAGTACAGGCATTTAATAACTGTCCACCAGAGCTCAAATGAATACAGAACATTACAGAGGAGTAAATCTAGGTAACTGTCTTGTAAATCTAAATGACAGATAAGTAATTCTAAGTAATGGATATGTAAATCTAGCTAATGTATAAAGAAACAAATGAGTTAAACCAGGTAATAGATGAGTAAATACATACAGAACAGTTATGGATGCATACATCCAGGTAACTGTTCCATGAATCTATGTAACAGAGAACAGATGAGTAAAATGTTCCATATTCACAATCACTCCTTGGTCATGATTATGATATTATTAACATGATCATAACTCTTTCCCCGCAACTTACTTTACCAGGCATAAGTTGCATGAGGGGAAGAAGAGAGAAGCAGGCCAGCTCCATTGGGCCTAGTCCAAAGTAAGATGAAGAGCACTCCCTCCAGCCCATCTGCCATGGCCAGGGCCCCAGAGGGAGAAAAGAAACAATAAACTTGATCCTTTCCCCACCATCATTCCCTTGTCCTTTTGTGTCATGTCTTTTTAGATTGTAAGCCCCAGGACAGGGAAACTGTTCAATTTAAAATAAAACTGTAAGATGCTCTGGGAACCTTTGTGGCTAAAAAGTGGGGTATAAATACTCCAAAAAAATAAATAAGAAGGTCTATTCTGTCAATGATCGGAGCATGGGTGAATGACATTTCTATCAAGTTTTGGAGAGTCAGGCCACAAGGATATATTCAACCAAGCAGCTAATGTAGAATACTGGCCCTTGTATTCTGCATTTAGTATATAGTTTATTTACTACATATTTTCCTATCAAGTTTATTATCTATAAATTTGTTCTCATTTCACTAGGCACTATGAAACATTGGCAAAAGACATATTTCAGTGAATTCTAAGGAGATTCTGTTCCTGTGCTGAATACACCCATGGCTTCTTCTAGGATACCCCAATTTCTCTCTCTCTCAGTTTTCTATTCCATCCAAGAGTCTGACAGCATTCCATCCCCACTTTGAATGTTTGCTCCTCATTAGACTGATCTGTTATGTTTAAACGTCTTCAGATCTTGAAATTCTGATTTGCCACCTCCCCACCAATGTATTGCTCTTTGTATGCATATGCATGTACATGTGCACAGTGCTGTTTTCACAAGATAAGGATTGGAATTCAGGAAATGAAGCCTGTGATTAACATACATCATTATAAGATATTCAGGATTGTTACATTTGAAGAAATTACGAGCAGCACATCAATTTGTAGGGCTTAAGAGAAAGGTGAACACCCAGCAGTGTGATGCTTCACATATGCTGCTTACGGTAAGAAATTCATTGGGTTTGCATTTTAATGTGAGATTACCCAATCTTTTTACTTCCTGAAACTCAACTCATGCCATAACTTATATTCAGGATTGCAACATTTCGAATGGTAGAGACATATTAATTTTCATGTTTGTCTCTCTTTTCTTCATAAATTGCACATGTTTCATCCTGATTAAATCTGATTCATTTATTCATACTAGGGGTGATTGAGGTTTGGGGTGGGACTTGCATTTTAATATGAGATTACCCTGTTCTCATCTCAGAATTGAATTCAGCCTTCAACTCAGTTTGTAGTTGGAAATTCATGTATTCTTGAACCTACAGTGCAGTTTCCAAACCAAAAACAAAACATGTTCAAGAGAATGCATGGTTTTTGTTGTTTTTGAATATGGTAATATTCAAAAAGTATAATTGTGATATCCATATAATGTAATGAGGGGATATGCATTAGTGTATGATGGGACATTTTTGGTTTGTAAACAGTCATGAGAAAGAAATGTCTGGTTGGATAATGGGTAGATGTGTGTGGCAGTAGTGCTAAGGTTAGTCTCTCAGAAATGAATAGCAGGGGTCTGAGAAAAGAGGGATTTCAGCAGAGTGGATGTGTGACTGTTTTGAGAAATGGGCAAATGGGAGGGAAGCCCATAAAACATTGGAAGGATGTGGTGCTTTCCATATGGATGCAATGGGAGGTTATGGTACTTTTGTCTGCAGAAGTAAAGCTGTTAACCTTGTTTTGGTTTCTGAAAAAAGGTTTTGATGTTATCACATGAAAGACTGGTTTACTGAACCAAAGGGAGTGGACAGTACCTGACAGGATGCTGAAACATTCTCAGCCCAATCAACTACCCAAAGTCTGAGCACAATTTTGTCACTGTAGCTTGAAAGATTATTCTTTTATATTGAAAATTGCCAATTTTCCAGAATGTAGCCTTTATTCCCACACCCCCCCCCCCCCCCGATAGCAATAAAAACAGCATTTATATTTGCATCATTGGTACAACCATGTTAGTGAAAAGTGTGGAATTTTCAAAGTGTGCTGTCATGAAGTTCCTCTTTCTTCAAAATAAAACTCCAAAGGAAATCCATGAGTGTATGATGCAAACATTGAATGACAAGTCCCTGCCATACTCAACTCTGAAGAAGTGGTGTGCCAAACTTCAGGGTGAAGAATTTGAGATGAAAGATCCAGCAAGGTCTGAGAGGACTTCAACTGTGACAACACCTAAAATTAGTATGTAAAGAGATCTTGTAGCACCTCAGATGCATCTGAGGAAGTAAACTTAAGTCTATGAAAGCTCATGCTGCCAACTTTTTTCTTTCAGTTAGTTTCAAAAGTGCTACAAGATCTCTCTACATCCTGATTCCACAGACCAACAGGGCTATATCTTTGGATTCTAACACCTGAAATTGTTGAGCATGTTCATGACCTGATTTTGGTGGATCGGTGAATTTCATCTAAACAATTGCTGAGACATTAAAGATATCCAAGGAATGCATTGTATTTATAATTCACAACCAATTGGCTAGGCAAAAGCTGTCAGCCAAGTGGGTGCTGAAATATCTGAATGTTGACCAGAAACAAAATTGAGTGGATACCTCCAAGTTGATTTTGCAGCATTTTGAGCAATCTAATAATATTTTTGGAATGATTCATCACTGTTGATGACATATGGTACACACTGTGATCTGGAGTCTGAACAACAATCCTTGCAGTGGTGATACTCAGTTTTTCCATTGCCAAAGAAATTGAGGATGCAGGGGCCAACTGTCCTGTCCTGAAGATGCAGGGGTCATGGCCACAGTTTTCTTTAGGATACGGAAAGTATTTTGATGACTATCTTCAGAAAAGCCAAACAGTTAATGCAGAATACCACTCTAAGTTACTGTGCTGATTAAAGAAGTCATTGAAGGTAAAATGGTGAGGGAAGCAGCAGAAAATTGTTCTGTTTTTGCAGGACAATGAACCTGCTCACATGGCTGGCAAGATTATTGGTATTTTGAAGAATTTGGGATTTGACCATCCACCCTACTAACCAGATCTTGCTACATCTGACTATTTTCTGTTTCCAAACCTTGAAAAGAGTTTGGAAGTAAGGATATTTTTGAATGATTCTGAGATGGTAGCAGCAGCAGAGTAGTGTTTCAGTGACAAGATATCAAAAATTTGTTTTTAAAAGGTTAAAGAAATTTAAAAAATGATATGCCAAGTCCATCAGACTTTGGGGTGAATATATATGATATCATGTGAGTTTAATGGCTATAAGTCCTTCCCTTCTTTGTTGGGCCAAGAACTTTTCAGCACTCTCACATAGTATTAGATGTCAGCATGGAACCATTACAGTCAAGCAGCCACATACATTTTGCTTTTGACTCTTCCCTCTTTTTCTTTGGCACAGCAGGAGCAAAATAGTTTTAGGCATTTTTTCTGTTAAGAACAGGTTAGAAAAATATGTCCTTTAGATTGAAAGTTTATGTTGCAGAAGTCAAACCTGGCTGAATTGAGAAGCACGTCTTTTTATCATTTGTGAGGAAGGAAAAAGTGCCTTCAGGAAAAAGGTTTATCACTTTGTAAAACCAAACATCATGCTCCATTTTCCACCTAAAGCATGGGGTATTATAAATACTTTACAGGTATAAACCTCTATATGCTGCTGCTACTGTGCTAGATGTGCCACTGCTCTGAAAAGCAGGCAGTGGCAGGAAAGTGTAAGATCTGCATGCAGAAGGTGACAGGGTCAGTCCCTGAAATGGTAATAATCCGGCATGAAAACCTGAGAAGCTGCTGCCAGTTCATGTTGACATGTGCACAATAAGAACTCAGAAGAAGGAAATTTGGTGATGGAGAAACAGTTAGAAAGAACATGTTGCACAAAAAGGGAATGCTCCACATAAAGCAGGCAATCTCCAGAACCGTCCTAGAAAACGGGAAACTGGAAAAGCTGTGTTTTTCCTTGTATTCCACTGACATTTTCCCCATTCAACAGCATGAAGTAGTGCCTCTCATGCAGGGGATACCCTGCCCCCAAATGCAGCAAGTCTCTCTGTTAACAGAGTCCAGAAACCCTGTTCCAACCGTGGACAAACTGACATGAGCATGAAGCATGGACTGAACTGATTGAACTGGTGCAAAACAAATAGTTTTGCTGACTCCCACTGCAGTCCCCCAGGGAAAAGGCCTGAATGTGATCACAATGGGGTGATACAGACCACCCAATGCAGAGCAACTTCACCACAGCAGCTAGACGCTGCAGTGAAGCTGCGCTGCAAAAAAGGAGCAGAGTTTCCCCGCTCCTTTTTTGCACCACAGTAGCAGCGAGAGTGGGGGGAAAGGCGCCATTGGGTGCCTTTCTGCCGCCGCATCTGTGCAGCTGTATCTAGCAGTTGTGCAGCTGTGCCACCGCCATTACGAACGCTGTCTAAACAGTGTTACATAATGGTGGTGGTTCCATTACAGGTTAGGGTTCGTGAGTGTGTGAATGCTGCGCACTTACGAACCCTAATGGCGCCGCCCACGTGCCTTTTAGTGCCCTTCTGTATCAAGCCAATAATAACAAAATGGAGTTGCCTGGTGTCAAGGTGAGTTCCACTCATCCAACTATTTTCCTATTGTGGCAGCCCCATGGGTTTTATCATCCCCCCACTGCCACCAAATTGTCAATAATACATTTACTAATTTGTATTGTGGCAGCTCAAAGAAGTTTTGCTATTCCATTGCTGCCACCAATTTGTCACAGACCCTTTTTAAAATCTCTCTAGACTTTGTTTTTAAATGTTTTGTATAAGTAGTGTGGATATATACAGTACTCAAACTGCATACAAGTTTTCAATAAAACAATATCAAAACTTTATTTAGCAAATGTTTCAAACAATAGATACTTGGTTATGTGTGAATAGGACATTTGTTATTTCATGTATTTGTGTTGCTGTTTCACTTGGGAGTTTTACTGTCTTAGTTTCAACTTTGTTACAATGACAGTTCCCTTTACAGCACTCTCCTCAGAGAATAAGAGTTACTGTTACCAAGGACCCTCACACAGTCCTCCTTCTGGCTTACACTGAGCCCTTGCCTTGTGCGGGGGAATCCATTCCAGACCCCAACATAAGGCAAGTTCTGCATATGCTAAACCCTATTCAAAATATTGGGGCTCATGCATGCGGCGCTGAGCTGCGTGTGTACTGCAGCCACGTGCACCATTTCCGTTATGTCGCACAGCTTTCAGTGTAAACTGAAAGCTGCATATGGGGCACCCGCACAGGCAGACTATACTTTCCTTCAACCTAATTAATAAACCTGCCTTTCCAGCTATCTCTATCCCACAGGATATTTCTCTAAATTAACTCCCTCACTTGGAGTTCTGTACGGATTGTAAGTCCCCTGCTTCTGGACCTTAACCCTGTTCCTCTCTGGAACCCTCACTACAACTGTCCCTCTCTGGACTTAACTTAAACTTTTTAAACGTTTTAATTGTACTGTTTTTAATGCTGTGAAGCCATTCTGAGTCCCAGACCTGGGGAAAAGAGCGGGATACAAGTAAATATAATAAATAAATAAATAAATAAATCCTATCTGACTTCTGACTGTCACTAACTGACTATTTATCCTCTCCAGGCTTTAATTTGATTGGCTATTGCCAGCTTACATTCTATTGGCTGTTGCTAAGGAGTTTATCGCAGCGGGCTGCAGCCTGCTCTGAGAACGGCCCAAAAGGGGCTGGGATGGGGCGAGGACAAATGGGGGATGCATTTTACTGCACACATCATCCCTCACTCATTGCGTTCTGTTCCCCTTCCATTCCCAAATCCGTCCCAGGGAGGCGATTTTTCAGAACTGTTCAGAACAGTTTTCAAAAATCACCTCCCTGGGACGGATTTGGGAACGGAATGGGAATGGAACATATTGAGTGAGGGACGATGTGTGCGGTAAAATGCGTCCCCCACTCATCCCTCACTCGTTCCTGGCCCTTTGCATTCCATTCTCGGAACGTTCCAAGGGCCAGGAATGCGATAAGACTTGCCCTATTCTGCCTTCTCTCCACACCAGTTTAGTAACATACCATGTCGTAAGAATTCACAGTCAAAACCTGAGACTTAGGGATGGCAGCTGGTAAGATCAGAAGTGTTGGGGCCTGATGATGTCGTTAAATACAATACATTAGGAATCAAGTACAATGCACACAAGTTAAAGGATGGAAAAGGAAAGAAGCCATCTCTGGAGAGTCTACAACAGCTAGTTTGAACCAGTCTGCAGGAATGGAAGCAGCAGAATTAAACATCTTATTAAACATTTCAGGGTGCTACTATCACCCTGAGGCCCAGAGAAGAGGATCTAAGCCCTGAGAGTCAGGAGAGCTGGCTCAGCAATCAAATTTGTGAAATGCTGACAGAGCAAGACCTCTGAGCAAATACTGCAAACACACACTGTGAATACAGTTCCAGAGCAAGGCCAGTCTTATCTCGAAGGCTAGATGAGATAGTAATCTCACATCAAGGTGTGAGAAATGATAAATTGTACCACCTACCCCCACTAGAGGGTCCTCCTTCTCATGCGGGATTCTCCCTTTCCTTTTCAATCCCTATAGTGTCTTACTTGGGTGCTGTGATGGCTGTTCAGCCTCACCTTTTCCTACTGATTTGCCCTCATGACTCCTCCTTGCCATGCCCACCTGTCCTTCAATGGTCATGAGTAAGGGGCAGGGGTTAAAGAATATTTCAGATGACACAATCAGCTTGTAACTTTTTTTGCAAAGCAAACAGGAGGCAAAAAAGATGGGATTGCACCTGGAACGGGCTCAAATTGATGAAATAGGCAAGATGTGGCTGCAAACTTTGGGTCATCCATGATGTGCCTCTTTCAGGGGGAGATGGTTCAGTTTGACCTTAGCTTACTCTGACTAATAAAGTTATTTTGTTGACATTCTATTATTAATACTGTGAATATCCAATTAAACTATTATAAGGCTAGCAATATCATTCAGATTTTTGCTGTCTTTAAAAATCTACCTGAGAATTCTAAGGAAACTAAATCCATTGAATCAATGGTATTTATATGCAATGTTGGCTTGCCATTTGTTTGGTTGATTCGATTTATTCTAGGTCTGACTCCAAATTGCACTGAAGCCTAAGCATTCTAATTTCCTTCTGGTTGGAAACTACTTGCTATTTCTCTACCAGGAAACTGGCTATATATGTATAATAATGGTAGATACTAGGATGTAAATCCATTGACCTCTCATTAATATTAATCTTAGAGAGGGAAAGCTGAATTTTATGAGCAGTTGTAGCATATGCTTGCAAGCTGTCCTAATGGAATAGTAAAAATTAAAAATGTATGAAGCAGCCTTCTGGATATCATGTATTTCTTGTATATATCAAAGTTATATCAAGGTTTCCTCAGGTTCAGTAAAAAGAAAGGAGTGTTCTGTGGAGCCAGAAGAGTGCTAGCATTTAGAGTGAGCAACACTTGCATGGTTTTGACATAGAATTGGTATAATTACCTCTTTGGATTGAAACTTTCAGAATGCTCCAGAGACTATTGATATTGGCTGAGGAATTCTATGACCTGTAGTCCAAACCACAGGCCACTGTTTCCAGGCTTTGGCATCAGCTTGGCCCAATGTTAGGGTTTTCTAGTTCTTATCCCATTGAGTCTAAGCCTTGGAGAAAGGTGGTATGTAAATAAAGTGATGGATGGTGCATGGATGGACAGATGGCTGGAACTGTGAGGTTTCATTTGGGCAATCCCACTAGTGCCATCAGTTGTGAAGGTTCCTCTCAGGCCATCACACCACTATGGCCAAATGTCATTTTATCACTCTTAATTCCACCAAATGTGAAGACTTCCACAGTGGTCACTGGAATTACCTGGAGTGAAGACTTTCCCTGATCCCACCTCTGTTACAGTGTAAGGACTTTCTCCTGTCCCACCTGTGTGATGCCAGCTGTGGGGCCCATCTAAAAGCCTTCAAGATGCCTATGAGGATTTATGCAACTTGTACTCAATGCTGCCACCTTGTCTGAATTCAATCTCTCAAACAGATAGAATTTCTGGAGTCTAAAAGTGTATAAAAACAGACTCACAAACCATAATTCTTTATTTACATAAGGTTTCACAACAGTAGATGTGTTAGTATCTTGCAGGGGGAAAAAGGAGGAATGGAGGGAAAGACTAACTGAAGACTTTAAGACTTACAGGAGTTAAACATAACAAGGCAAAATAATTATTACATTTAAAACACCATGCACGCTCTCACACACTTCTCTTGAACTAACTCAGGCCAACCATACCAAACCCCAACTAAAATTCTCTCCGACACCAACCTTAGTCTAACTCAAAAAACTTTGTCTAACTGTATTTCATCAGTTGTCATTCACCAGCCTTATGCAAATCACCTCAACATTTCACCAATCAGCATTCGCTCCAGCATTCCATTCTCCCCTTCCTCCCAAGAGCTCCTTACCTTTTGCCCTAACATTCAATCAATAAATCAAACACCATTTTCAAATAGAAATCCGTAACAGCAGACACACACACATTTATGTTTACACTCTCAAAGCACTATTCATGTAGCCACCACACACACTTAGATGAGAAGAATTACTCTGCCAACAAGAGATTAGGCCCCATCCCATGTTTCCCACTCAGTGCAAAATTCTGTATGGAGGGTCCCATTTTGTGCATGAAAGCTCCAGACAGTTAGGAACTCAAACCATAGATTATTTAACACATATAGATATGGTGCCAATTCAAAAATGAAAACCAACAAATGGTTTTTAAAAATCACCAATATCTCATGTCTTAAATAGCTCTACAGCATGGAAGACCTGCCCTTTGGAATCTCTAGAACCTCTGAATCATTTTTTAAAAATTAACCATCACTATCACCATCATCCCCTCCTACCCCCACTCCTTTATGTTTGTTTGTTTTGTAAAACCCACTGGGTGAGCTTGGGCAAGACACTTTCTCTCACTATCAGAGGATTGCAATAGCAAACCCCCTCTGAAGCAGCTTGCCAAGAAAACCCTAGGATGGGTTCACCTTAGGGACACTATAAGCCAGAAATTACTTGGAAGTATACAACAACAACAACAACAACAATGAAAGACTCCAGTGGGAAGTTTTACAATTGCAAAAAGGCCACCATAAAAGTGACTGGAAGTGACCAAACCATCACAGAGAATGGCAACTGCAACAGTGTGGCACAGTTAATGTGTTCATGGCCTTCAAATACACAGCACTCTAGACTGATCACTAGACTGATCACTAATCACCTCTACAGTGTATTGGCACCAATCAATGTATAACACTGGTTTAAACTCTGCTCCTTCTGATGCTTTTGACTTCATCTCCCTGAATTTTTGACTGTTGATCAAGAAAGCTAGGGCTTCTGGGAGGTGAAATCCAAAACACCTGAAACCACTGGTGTAGACAATTCTAAGCTAAATATACCTAGTGGCTTAGCAGAAAATGGCTTCCTATCTTTTGATTAAGAGAATGAGCCATGAAGGTGCCTATCTTCCATGTATCTTCTTAATTGTTTTTGGTTTTCATATTCATTTTCCTTTTATCACCCATGTTTCTATATATAAATTACTACAATTTATCTTATTTTAGTGACATTTCCCCAATATATTGCATTTAGATTGATAATTTAGAATTAAAATAAGGCTAATAAAGATCTAAGCCCATATAAGGATGAGAGAAACTGCTGTGGGTAAGGTTAATTTTCTTGTCATCTTTTGGACATTTCACTCCCATAATGAACATAAGGCACATTCTTTTATATTGCTTAAGGTCAAGGTTGGTTTTATGCTGCTGCATATCATATGCACAAATTCTTCCAGGATTGCAATAAAAATATGTGGAGAAAGCCCCCAAAATATACGCTATAGCTCTTCTTTGGTGAAATCATGCCAAGTCAATTCAATGTCATTTATACCTCATTCTTAATTAAGAAAACCTAGTTACTTTCTTTTAGGATCCAAAGTCAGTCTTTTCCCCACTTACTATGTCTCCTTATGTTTTTCCATAGTGAAATAAAAGAAGACTTTTTCTTTATGTTTTCAGTGCAGCAGTGTAAATCTTCTTGTTATCAGCTCTATGAAGTTGTTTGATTGTCTCATTCAAGCAATCTCAAAAGCAACAACATGAATGCAAACCAGTAGCCCAAGGCCATAAATAACTCCATTTTCTGGCACAGATGAATTAACATAACCATTGTCCTTGGTAATGTTCAAAGACGTCTCATCACACAGCATTTTTTCATGGAGATCTAAATCGCTTACAGCTTTCTCTTTCCTCCTCCCCTCTTTCCTTTTATCTTTTTCTTGTAAATTTTACTGTGTAAGAAATATGGCATATCAACATCTTAGTAAATGTTTTTTAAAAATCTAATTATAAAATCTGTCATGGGGTAGCAATTGTTGGTGTGTGCCTTCAAGTTGTTTCTTACTTATGGCAACCCTAATGTGAACTATCACAGGATTTTCTTGGCAAGATTTGTTCAGAGGGGGGTTGCCATTGCCTTCCTCTAAGGTTGACTTGTCCAAAGTCGCCCATGGCTGAGCACATTCAAATCTTGGTCTTTAGAGTTGTAGTCCAACACTCATTGCACTATAGTGTGCTTGTTCTATATGGGGTAGCAATACTATGCACATTTTCTGGACCCTCAACCTCTCACCTTCACCTTCATCTGTAGTGCTCCTATAAGGAGGAAGACATAATTTGATTAAATGCAAAATGTACAAACTTCCAATGTAGACTGATACATTTCACTTTTCTTGCTATTCAGCTTAATTTACAGCAGTCTAGCACAACTTGTGAATCACAGCCCATAAGCAACCACTTATGTATTATAGCAGTTCCAACTACTAAGCAGACAAATATATAAGATTTATGGAGCCCTTGTAACTTGTGTTTGGTGGATGAATCATGGATGATTGATTAAAAATGATTGCTATATGGATTGTAATTAACAAGTACATCTTACAACCACAATTTTTTTCTATCTGAAGTTACTTTTTTTAATTGCAGAGTTGTACTGACAATTAAGTTGCAATTGTTCCATGTACCAATTTGTAAGCAGATTTTTGATTTTCCAGCTAGACTTCCTCTCTTTCTGTCTTCACTTCACCTCCTCCAGAGAAGATCCTGTTCTGACAATAGTGCTTGTTCAGACACTAAACATTTTAAGCTTTGTGGTGTCAAGCTAAACAGGATCTGGGTTTGTGGTGACAAAGATGTTGGCTTTCCAACCAACTTATTCCATTTATGCTGACAAATGATTTAAGTCCCTAAAGTTCCTAGAACTAAAAATTTAGCTGAACATTTTTGGGACATGTGGTGGAACAGGGTGGACAAAGTGTAGCTTATAGCTATCATGACTGTTTTTGTGTTCCCAGGGCCCCCTAGGAATCAGTTTTTGTCCCAAAGTATCCCCAAATAACTTCTAGTGGGGCACGAGGAGCATATCTGCTATATGTTTGGGACTTTTGAGCCTTTTTCTAAAACATATAAAGAATAGAAAATGACTTCTGGTCACTTCTATTGACTAAACAAGGCCTCAAGGGGCCAAAGCATAGCAAACATATCACAAAATGTTCACCTGCATGCCCCAGATAGCATTTGGGGCAATTTAAGGGAAAACAATTTTTTGCAGATGGAGGTCTCTAGGAGGTCTAGTTTGACCACTGGTCTACCACACTTGTCTGCCCCTGAGGTGTAAAATGTTAATGCATTACAATGAAATTGTTGTTCATCTTTTTTTTTTCTTTTTTGATAATTTCCTGAGCTTGTTGTTCCATGGTCTTGGGACCATGCTCCTAGATCACTTGGGTATAAATGCTCACATAAATCTTAGGATGAAACATTTGAACAGTTTCTGATTTCCTTAGATAAACTGAAACCAGTAGGTTGGTACTGTTGTAGTGCTTAAGAAATCATATTGTATTTTAGAACATAAGAATCAGATTTTTTAAACTGCAAATGCTCACTTTGGATTGAAACTAGGGTTGGGTGAAACTGCAGTTGTTGGTTTCAATTAATTCACTATCCCAACTACAATTTAATCTCAGCCTACATTCATGTCCATTTGTGATGCAGCAAAAGTTGTCCAGATATATAGCATGAAAATTGGCATGTGTGTGTGTGTGTGTCCTGCTGTACACACTTTTGGAAACTGTTTTAAAATGAATACTCAGCTTATTGGAGGCAATTAGCTTACCCATTGTAAACCACTTAGGGAGTGTTAGTTCACTGATAAGCGGTATAGAAATGTTCTTGCTATTGCTTACTAGTGTAATATATTTTTATGAGCATTTTATCATAATACATGGATTTTTGTGCATATTTTTCTAAAGTGAACACTTGCTTCTGAAAAGTGCAGATTGTGTACAAATTTGTATCAAATAATCAAGCGAAATTAGTTTTCCCCACAGCCTTAATTACAACTATTGTAGTCAGTTACATTTTTTTCAGGATGCACTGTATCTTTCTACTGAGGGATCCTGGGTGAAGTTTACATTTTTGCAAATGAGTTATATTGATGTTGCTACTTCGAAACAGATTAGCAATTACAGGAGCACAGCCCAGTTATTATTATTATTATTATTATTATTATTAAACTTTATTTATATAGCACTGTAAATTTACACAGTGCTGTACATGGAATTTTATATTTAGATAGTTCCCTGCCCTCAGGCTTACAGTCTAAAAGAGACAACACAAAAAGAGAAGGGAAAGGTGGTGGGAAAGGGGATGAGGTCCAGTGGTTCTTCTCTCCCTCTGGGGCCTGGACCAAGGCAGATGGACTGGAGGGAGGGCTTGACTTCTTAATACCTAGTTAAAAGGAGGGATCCTGGGGCAGACAGCACAATCCTGGGAATACTTCCCTAAACAATATAGTCTTTAACTTAATTTTGATTCTGGTTAGAGAGGTGATGAGGTGTATATGTGGGGGAAGAAGGTTTCAGGAGTGAGGGGCAGCAAGTGAGATATTAGAATAAGGGGGATTATGTTGAATTCCCATTAAGTGTGTGCTTCTCTCCCTCCATATGTCAAAGAGTAGAATTGGCAGGCAAACACAGATTAGGTCAGAATTTTCCCTGTTCATAATTTTATTTCTTTGGGAGCAAATGCATCTAATCTCAGAACCACATTAGGAGAATATATATGTGGAAACTTTAGTTTAAAAGAGGGAGCATAGCTGAGTAAAAGTTTAATAATGCTTCAACCTCACCCCAACAACCCATGTTATACTGATTTTTGCAGTGACTCAGTGTTAACATGCAGGTCATGACTAGCTTGTCCCTTATCATTTTTATTATTACTTCTGTGAAAAAAGAAACATTGGCAATCTTTGTACAGTTCTTGGGTTTGTATGACTATGTTTGTACAAGTATTTAAAGGCAATATTAAAAGTGAACCTGGCACCATCATTGATTTCAGCATAATTTTATTGTTCAAAGACCATTGATAAAGGAAACCAGCTTTTTTCAAAAATTTGCCTATGTGGGCATGGATACTTTGTCATGAAAGAAATATTGTCTTTTCACAATTCACTAACAGTTTTATTCCTGCGAGTTGCTTTTATAAATTGCTGCAGCAGAGTTTTATATGAGATGTGCTTTTCTTTAAAGTACTGCCATGCATGTTTGCATTTAAGATTTTCTCAAGTGCCAGGTTACAAGGGAAAATACACAGTCACTCAAACAATATTATGTATTCTAAAAGTATTTATATCATGTAGTACTTCAGTGCTTGCCAGAGGTACCCCCACCCCTGCTTTTTAACCAAGATTTAAAAAAATGTTTACTTCTCTCTTGGCTGAAATTCTGGGCACATTTAGCGGAACTCAGTGGGTCTTGCTTCTGAATAGAATTGCTACTTCAATATTTAACTTTCACTGGGTCTGAAAAAAATTACAGATAGGAAGTCTTCACAAATATGAAGTTTTGCTTTTGTTGTGACTATAACAGGACACACTCTGTAAATGGAACAAGAAATAATACTTAAAGGTCTTTTTGTACTAGCTTTTGAGTTAAAACATTTGTGAAATGTTAATAAGTATAAATATGCAAATATAAGAGTGCTGATTCTAACATAGCCAACTCTGAGTTCTGGACAACATGGACAGAGGAATGTAGGACACTGAAACTGAGGCAGTTTTGGGACAGAATTTGTTGCTGTGTGCCTTCAGGTCACTTCCAATTTATGGATACCCTAAGATGAATCTCTCACAGTTTTCCTGGCAAGATTTGTTCAGAGGGGCCTTGGCCTGCTCTGAGGTTTAGAGAGTCGGTTTCCATGGCCAAACATTCAAACTCTGGTCTCCAGGATCCTAATCCAACTCTCCAGTCCATTATATCATGCTGATCCTTAAAAAAAACCTCACAACATGTGATATATGAATATAAGAAACAGTAAAAATATGGATAATATCAAAATTAACAATTAAAACAAAGCAGAACCATAGCCACAACAACATTGCAGAAACTGTAGTTGAAGTTGTAGCTGAAAGCACAACTTCTTTGGAGTTTCACTAGGTAAACATTAACTGGCTTCCTGATTGTTTTTCAGATCAAAGATGGATATAGGGTCAGTAGTTTAAGCAGGAAATATCCTTGATGCAGTATTCAATATGACACTTTCTGTTTCATCCTTTCCCTCTTGATCCACAAAGTAATGGTTCTCATTTCCTTTTGTCTTCTTCCCTCCTTAGTATACTTTTGCTTATAGACAGGCGTACCCCTGATTTCCACTCCCCCCATTGTGACCCTCCCCCCCTTCCCTCCCCGCTTTGCAAGCTGCCCTGGCATTAACCTTCTCTGGTGCAAATTCTTTTGAACTCTTTATAGGTTCTTAGACATGTGTTGTACACATGTGCTTCTTTCTTTGGAAGATATGGGTTTAGTTTATTCTTGATTATTGTTTCCATTGGGGGGGGGGAATCCAACAAATGAAGCAACAGGAGCTGCACAACCATTTAGTACAAGGAGGATGCTGCTAATAATCTAACAACTCCAGGGACTCTTTCATACAAGGCTAAATTGGAAGTATAATTTAAGGTCAATTCGAATGCAATCATGGGTTTTATGTTATTGCAAATTAACTCTTCACATGCAAATTCGGGCAAGAGGGAAGCCAATTCGAATGCAATCATGGGTTTTACCTTATTGCGAATTAAAGCTTCGCATGCAAATTCGGGCAGGAGGGGGTTATTTTCGGGTAATGGGAAGTAATTCCGAACGGAGCAGGGGTTCATGTAAATTCGCTAAACAAGCGAATTTACATAAATCCGCATTGGCTCCATTCGGAGTTGGGAGAAATTCCTCCCCGTTTGAAAGAGTCGCAGGTTGTACTTGGGCACAATTCCAAATTCTGGATAGATTTTCCTTCTGCAGGAACTGCAGGTCCACCATGTATCTGAACATGTACTTCCTCAATCACCAAGGGGTTTATCAGTGAAAAAGCTTTTTAGCCCTTGGACAAATTGGTACTGTATCTGTTTATGCAAGACCATTTTTAGCAGATTTTAAACAGAATCTAGTCATAGGCACTTTAGAGTTCTGTTCCTTTCAGGCAGTGGTGTAGACTCTAGTCATTTGACTCAGACTCAAGTCAGACTCAAGTCACTACAATGACCTGATTTGCTTACCTTGGCTATAAATGACACACTGACTCAACTCAGCTCATGACTTGGATACTTTAAGCAACTGACTTGCTGGCCTTGACACAGTAATATAACCAATGTATCCTTCATTCTCCCCCACACTGCCTTGCTTTGCCTTATCCACTGCCTTCTCCTCACATGCAGAGCCCCTCTTGCTTCCCCCCTTCCCTCCCTCTCTTTTGGTTTCTTGCTTGTTGATTTGGGGTTGGACTGGAAAGCCTGAAGTCTTTTATCCTTTTGTTGCTGCTGCTGTTCTTAAAAGACCCTTACACACACCCTTCCAAGCAATATAGAATGAGATCAAAATAATGAAGAGGCATGGAAGTGCTGGCATGGGGAGGGGTGGAAGTGAGGGAGGTGAACTAGAAGCCACACCATGGGGTGTGCAAAGCTGAGGCTGAGGGGAGAAGAGAAAGAGGCAGACGAGATTATCACATGAGGAAAAGGACATGCTTTTCCTGTCCTTATCACATGAGTGGGCAAATATTATCAGATGATGTCACGCTTATCTGGTCATTATTCCATCCGTGAAGCAGAATTGTCCTGTCATTTTTTCATTAACAGAAGTTTTTATTATTCAAAAATGACAGGACAATTCTGCTTCACGGATGGGATAATGACCATATAAGTGTGATGTTTGTGATACTCTTTTATGAGATTGTCCAGGAAAGTGGCCAAATGACTAATAAGACCAGCTCAGTTCCCAAACAAACAAACAAACAAACAAACCACTGGCTGGCAGAGCCAGTGCAAAGCAGCAGACAAAGTCTCCGATTCCAAGTCCAGAATCACAAGAGGTATTAACAAAAGATTTGTCAAGAAATTTGAGGTCCAGGGTATCAGATAGGCACATTGATAAGGCAGTCCAAAGATTAAGGGTTCCAGAAAGTCAAGACTGGTCAGCAGTCCAAAAACCAAGGTTTCAATGGGAGCCAGAGACAGAGTAATTTCTCCAAGGAAGTCAGATAATCACTGGCAATTAGGCAGACATCCTGCAGCTGCTTATATGAGCATGCTGCCAGCATTAAGGTGTGTCTGATAGCCAGTGCGTTTCTGATAAAGCCTCCACAACCTTTGAAGGCACTCCCTTTTGGCTCAATGCTGACTGAACGTAGGCATGGTCCCTTGATCCTTCTCTATGTCCAAAGACTCTGCCACAGGTAAACTTGGCTGCTGAGCCTCCTGAAAGGCCACAGACTCTACTGGAGCGGGCACAGCAGAGCTAGGGCCGGACTCAGGCCCCACAGCTGCAGACTCAGGTTCCAGGAAGACTCTGGCTCATCCTCTGAGTCTTTCAAGTCCTCCTCCTCCTCCAGGCTGGGCATGACAGCGATAAGGATGGGATAAGGACAGGAGTGATCTGCTTTGTTCCTGTCCTTTGTACCCACCCCTGTCTGATAATCCCCAGAGAGAAGACAACAAATAAAATCCAAAAGAACTCAGAAAGGGCAAGTGAGCCCCCAACAGCAACAAGGGGCTGAAACTTTGACTGACTGCCTCCTTCTCCTCATCCTCCACCTCCTCTCCAGTGGACAAGAGGCCAAGTGACTCAGCCATGGATGAGAGGAAGGAGGTCTTCCTTCAGCCTGATTAATTTCAATTCACTTTTTAATTTACTTTTTTGCCATCCTTTAGCCTAACACCAGCTACGTTTCCCAATCAGTCACAAAAATAAGAAGGGGTTACTATAACTTTCCTTGGTATCTTATTTATACAGCCCCACTCAAGACCACCATCTCAATAACTCTTTGATAAGACCATAAATCTCCTCCTTTGCTTTTCTTTTCTCTTTAAATTCTAATCTGACTCTTGCAATCTTGGTCTCTTCAGTTTCTTCATGTGCAGCCTATTCCTCGGATCCAAATTTCAGTCTGAATTTCATTCTATAGTTCTTATGGTCATTAATCATCAGTTTAAATTCCTGTCATATCTCTTGATATGTTACTAAAACTGAGACTTGGCATACACAGAGTTAGCCCCTCTCTCTTCAGAGCAATTCATCCAGTACAATAAATCAACACCACAGCCTGATAGTTAAGCTATCATGGTAAGTTAAGCTGTAAACAGTTAAGCTGTTTTGAACAAGAGGAAACAGCCAAAACAATTCTGTTTTCTCAAAACAAACCATTCTCCCTCTATTAATCTAATGTTACAACAAAACCATAAATATTCTAATTTAAGGATTTTACTTAATAATTCCAAGTTATTTCCTCTTCTCAGTGAGAATCTTATTGTTTCCCCTTTTACTCACATTCCATTGGACTTTCTGCTTCAGTTTACAGTCTGAAAACTCCTTAGAAATAATTCTCCATTAATCTTCCATTAATATGAAAGGTAGAACATTCACCTCCAGATTGTGGATAACTGCTGGTTTGAAGATTTCTTTTCATCCCATAAATCTCATTCTTGTTACAAAGATAATGGAAGGAAGGGAAGGGAAGGGAAGAGAAGGGGAGGAAGGAAGGAAGGAAGGAAGGAAGGAAGAAAAGTTCTGTCTTAGTTTCCATAAGGTCTTTGTAACAGCAGGATGATGAGCTGATAGAATTTATTCCTTGATCCCCCCCCCCCCACACACACACACACTTCAGTCACAATTGATGGCCACAGTCCCCATGAACTCGGTAAGGTTTTCAGATGTTTGTGGATGATCTCCTTGCTGCCCAGACTTACCCAGGGAGGTAAATCATCAATAGGAACTTTCTTCCAAACTAGTTATAGTGGTGCTGTTGCTCTATATCTGTCTCTCTCATAGAACCCTGCCAGCCATTAGCCATACCCAGAACCCCCCCCCCCCCCCTTTTATGGTGACTCCATGAATTTCATAGAATTTTCTTAGTCCATGAATACTCAGTTATTTTTTCTCAGTTCCTTCCTGTGAAATAAAGCCCACAACACCTGGCATTTGTTGGCAGTTTCCCATCTGAGTACTGACCAGGGCTGACCCCACTTAGCTTCCAACATCAGACAGGATCTGGTGCCAATGTTGGCAAAGGATAAATTTTATGGCTAGTGTGATTCAACCACTGTAGGCTGTTTGTACTTTTTCCAGCACTTTTGTGCTGGACCAGTTCATTTAACTATGAATCAGGCTTTCCACCCATCTTTGCTTTAACATTATGTATAGATTCAATTTTTTTTCTTTTTAAAGGAAGTTTTTGATTTATTTTAGGTTCTAGTATTTCAGAGTTGCTGATATTAACAATACTTTTATGTCCTAGGTTTGCATTTTTTGAGATTTACTAGTCTATTATGTGCTGTAGATTATTACTTCACAAATGTTAAACCATTGAGACAGCTTTTTTATGGTTTCCTCTATTGACAAACATTCTCTGCAGATGCCTTATATTTTAATGATGGCTGTAATTGTTGGCAAGCTCTAAATTTATGCACAATCAGCTTCTCACACCAAGGTAAATAATTGACATACAAATATATATATAGTGACAAGACTTTTAATGTAATACCTGACATTTCACTTTCAAATTTTTAAACACCAGCATGAAATCAACCAGGCTCCACTGGATCCCTTGACTTGCATATGGCATGATGTTGTTACGTTTTACAACTTTAACAAAGACAAAAAGAATGAAGCTAGACAACTGGAGGTCACAGCTCTCTTCTCTACATTTGACAAATCTTATGTAGTGAGCCCTGCAGAATCAGACCAAAGACCTACCTAGCCCAGCACCTCCCTTTTCAAACTGTGGCCAGCAAGATCCTTCAGGGAAGCCCCTAGGTAGGATATAAATGAAATAAGCCTTTTTCTCCATAACATCTGGTAATTCAGAAGCTACCTCTGAATAATAGCATAGCCTTATCCTCCTTGAATTTGTCTCATTCTCAAATACAGCCATTCCATATACAACTACAGTCAGTACTTCATAGACAAAAAAAATCTGGATCCATGTTTATCCAAAACTATCCACAGCTTGGAAATATTTTTTTAAAAATATAAATTCCAGAAAGCAAGCCTTGATTTTGACATTTTGTATAGGAGAAACCATTTTACTATGCCATGAGCATCCATGGATTTTGGTACTATGCCATGAGCATCCATGGATTTTGGGATCCTGGAACCAAACCCCAGGAGATACCAACAACCCACTGTACAGCTTTCACCAACCCAATTGTGTGCCTTATGGTGTGTTCTGCTGCATTGGCAGGCTGGTAGGTGACATCCTCAGATGCAGAGGGAAAAAACCAAGGAAACCAAATGAAGCAAGCATAAGCTTCATAAGCAATGGACTAAATCCTATTGTTGGTCCCCAATTAGAGTAGACTCATTGAATAAATTGGGTTTATCTATGTGTTGACAACAGATCCTATCAATCTATTCTAGCTTGGGCTAATCAATACAGCACATATATATATATATATATATATATGTGCAGTCTGAGGACATTGCTTAAAAACTTTAATAAACCACCATTAAAATAGTTCCTTAAAATGGGAAAAGTACTGGAGGACCATTAATCAGCCAATAGGAATGACAATGGACTTATCTCCTTCACCCCCCCTCCTCTTTGTTTCTTCTTTTTGTGGTGATGATGCTCCCACAAAGGGCAGTGCAAATTCAATGTATAGTACAACTCAAACAAATTATTCTTGTTTTGCCTCAAAAAGGCTGTACTATATAATGTAAAGGCTGTATGTAAAGGCTGTACTATGTAATTTCAGGGCTTCTGTGCCCATTGGTATAGTAGCAGGTACTTCTGCCAAAATTCATATCTCTCAAACTTCAGAGATCCCTTAGAAAAATGTGTGTGATTTAATTATTATTATTATTATTATTATTATTATTATTAATTAATTATTTATTTATTTATTTATATCCCACCCCTCTGGGTAAGCACGTGTCTGGAAAGGATGTTTGTTAACATATTGATATTTTTATTTCTGGAGAAGCATATTCAGGTTTATCATACATTACAGGGATTGTAAAAAGCTCCTTATGACAGACGGCTATTTCTAAGTATCCGAGTTTTCATTTTGTCTTCTGTGAGTGAGCTGTGTTAATTGTACTCATAAGTGCTTTTGTGTTCACAGGCAAAATGCTCATGGGGGAGTGTGGACAAGCTGTCCAGATTATATCCTCCTTAGAAACTGATTAGATAAACTTAAATCAATAGATAAGACCAGACTGAAAGTACTTCTAAAAAGCTCATTAATGACTACACATGACAGTAGAGGAATCTAATATAGGGAGAATTGTTTATACTTTGGATAAGATGGAAATCACAAAATCCCTGAGATGAAAAGGACCACAAGGGCTATCTAAACCAACCCTCTGCCATGCAGGAATACATAGATAAAGCACTTATTGTTAATAGCTATCTGTTCTCTGTTTAAAGATCTCCAGTGAAAGAGAGATCTTCGAGACAGTCTACTCCACTGTCAAACAGTTCTTACATTAAAGAAATTCTTCCTAATGTTTAAGTGGAATCTCTTTTCTTGACATTTGAATTGCTTGGTTAATATCCTGGCTCTAGAGTAATAGAAAGCCAAGCTCACGGCATTGTGAATATGGCATCCCTTCAGATATCTAAAGATGGCTTTCATGTCACCTCTCCTTTTTTCTCTTTACATGTTAGCGAAACACGAGTTCCCTCAGTTGTTCCTCTTAGGGTTTGACCTCCTTATCATCTTGGGCATCATTTGTTGCTGTCAAAAAAACTGCCATATAGTGTCATATTATGAAGGTTAAAAATCAATAGAAAAGGTTTTTTTAAAATAAATAAACGGAGAGGGGCAGAAAGAGAAAGAGATTTTTAAAACTCTAGTGAGAAAATGGTGCATCTACTAATCTCTACCTTCTCAGTAGTGTTTGTCTAAGAGCACAAGAAGATTCTTCCTGGAATCCATCTAGGTTGAAGTGGGCAAACTGGGCTCTCTAGTTGTTGCTGACTGCAACACTCATCAGGCTTAGCCAGCATATGCAATGGTGTGAGATGATGGGAGTTCAGCCCAACAAGATCTGACAATGTGCAACTTGCCAATCTCTGTTCTAGAAGTATTACTCCATTTTCTACAGTAGCAGATACATCTAGGATACCCACAAGCAGGACATTGTTTTATCCTAATAACTGGTACTGAGGGAGGCATCCTGCCTGCAAAACCTAAAACTGGTTGAAATCATCTTGACCTCTGATAGATTTTACTGCCATTAATTGTTGTATACCTCCCTTTACAGCCTTCTGAGCCATCACCAAATGTTGCAGTAACATGTTCTGTAAACTGATTATATGCTGTATGAAGTACATTCTTTTTCTGTCCTGAGTTTCCTGCCAACTAGTTTCAATGGCTTGCCTCAAGTGTTACAATTGTGTGAGAAAGTCTGTGTAGAGCAGCTTATCTATGTAAAGCTGATCTGTGAAAGAGCAAAAGGAAAGGATTTTTTTTTCATATAATTTCCTATATTTTTTAGATTTCATTCTTATATTTTAAAACACCAATCTAGGCCCTTTGAAATGGTTTGGACTTCTATCATCATCTTCCTCAAATAGGTGGTCATTTGAGATAATGGGAATCATAGCTCAATACACCTGGAGACTATGGGAAGGCCTGTATAAAAACTAGGCATTTTTTAAAGTTATATAAAATGGCACAAGAGCTCTCTAGTTATGTAAAAATGTAAGGGACCATTTCCCATAAGGATTTCCATTCTCAGGGCCAAAAGACACAGCTATTTTGAACTTCCAGCTGAAGCTGACTGTATCCCTGCATGGATATGTAAACTTTTCTTCTGCCACGTTACAGATTCATTGCACATAATAGCAAAGGTGTTCACATATTTATGCCAAAATATCATTCTGCAGCAGCAGAATAGAATGTCTTATGCTGGTAGGCAATAGAAGTATATGCAGAAAACAACACTTAGCTCTCCATCTGCAGCAATTTAACATCTTTTATGTAGTAGCCCTATCTCTAGACAGTGAGGAAAAGGACCTGCCTTATGGGATAATAAAGTTCAGGGATTTATAGAGAATGATGGAATGAAATCAGACTGCTAATTTATGATGTGCAATGTGGCATAACTCTGGAGGAGCCAGCAGAGGGGTAGAGATGGAATGCAGTGGCTGGGCAACAAGCCAGTTTGCAGCATCATTTTAATTGCAGATGAAATAATAATTATTTGTGATAGCTTGCTAATCAGTGAAACCATGGAAAAGGCTGCTGACAAGTGCTATCAAGGTAATTAAGGTGAAGCATTGCATTTGCATACATTTACACTTTGATCATTGTTCACTAGGCACCTTTCTCTTGGAATGGAGTTTTCTGGTTTCAAAAATGAGCAGTAAATCAAAGCCAAGGAAAGCAGCAACTGAAAAACATCAATACTTACAAAATATGCATCCACCTTACATAGACAATTACCTTTAAAAAAACTCACTGTTGTGCTTAATCATAAAATCATGCTCAACTTTATTTTATTAGTAAATAATCTTCATCAGCATATGTCTTTGTTCCCTCGCTTATGAGTCTTTAATTAACCTATGAAATACATTTAGGCAGGGACACTTGGAAGAAAGAAAGCATTGCACTATATTTATCCTGTCTGCTCCTGGAGTCTGCTTGATAGTACTAGCAAAATAAGAGGCACAGTTCCTAGTATCCTATTAGTCATGATTACGATATGCTGCCTTTAAGAGTTCTTGTAATAGTGTCACATGTTCCGGGGGAGGCATATTAAAGAAGGAATGGCATGGCAAGTGAGGGTAATTTAAGATCCAGAAACATGCAGTTTTCCTTTACTTTTACCAGGGTCCTGTCTACACTCATACAGGGCAGCCTGGAGCCTCCTGGCCCCAGAACTGACAGACCCTCCTTCAGTGCAAAGGCCTTCTGTTCCAGCCCCATGTGGCTGATTACAAGTGTATCCCATGGAAATGCCTGGTGTGTCCATCACCACTGTGGGTCATTCAGTCTGAATGAGGCACCCAACCTCAATCATATTTCTGGGTGCCTCATTCTGACCTCAAAGCAGGCAAAATAGTGGGATGCATTTCAAACAGTTGTGTGGCACCAGAACAGTGGGCTGTTCTGGGAAGATCTGGAGCAAATGGTAATGTATTTTGATTTGTTTTAAGGGGAGTACACCACATTTCTGGTGCTGAATAGGCTGCATATTTCCAGTATTCTTTACACCGGAACTGAAGTTAGGCCATGTGTCATGCAGTCTCTCCATGGATGGGAGAAGGCTTTTCAGTCTGTGAAGACTGGGCCCTATTCATACTTTGCCCCTTCAGTTCTGAGGATTAACTGGTAAAATGTGTAATTCTGACTTGTGTTCTTCAAGGATCCTCAAAGCTTAACCTTTGACTTATCCACAGGTCATACCAAAATCCATACCTTTGGCCCCAAAACTTGCCCTTGACTTATAGTCAAGTATATACATAGATAAATCATAGTTACATAGGACAATGACTCTGCCATTGTTATTGTTGGGAACTGTTGTAATTTTATTTAACTATGTTTTAATTGTTTATGTAAATTTTATCTGTTTATGTTAATTTTAATTCTTTTTCGTATGGTTTTAAATATTGTAAGCCACTTTGATTGCTATGGCAAAAAGCGGGATACAAATAAAAATATTATTATTATTATTGGTGGTGGTGGTTTTTTTGTACATATCTGTATCCTTAGGTTCCCCTGGATCTCTGAGATTTAAGCAGGCTTACTATCTTCCAGTTACTGTACAGTAAGTATATTTTATTCAGATAATTAATGAAATTACTAAAAAAGAAGAAGATGAAAGGTGATCCATGTAAAACTCTAAAGCATATATTTACACTTTCTCATAAGTTACTTTGACTCACAAATTTATCTTCTGTCATACTGTAATAAACATGGTCCTTAAAACTGTTTGATCACAAATGTGATAAAAGAAAAAAGAAAACTACAAAGTATATATGATTTGTTTATTTATTAAGAAATGTATCACTTAGTGGTTTGATCTTTTTTTTAAAAAAATTCATCCCACTTTAATTAGTAATGAATGAATGAATGAACATCTTTGTAATTCATAATTTGCTTGTAAAGTTACAAAATTGACATTATTAATTGGGCTAAACATTTTGCTATGAGGTCTTGTATTATTTTTCAGTTTATGAGCAGGCACATGATGGTACATCATGATCATATTTAATGTGGCAATGTTTCCCAATGCAAGGCAGTATGGCACCTTCTTTGACTGACTGTTATCATATGTACTTTGTTATCATATGTACCAGTAGTAGATGGGTGTGAGACTTAGTGTCGTGTAGTGGTTTGAGCATTGGACTATGACTGGACACAAAGGTTTAAATTCCTGCTTAGCCATAGAAGCCCACTTGGTGACCTTGGGCAAGTCACCCACTGTCAGCCTCAGAGGAGAGCAAAGGAACAAAGGAAAAATCCATAATAGGTTAGATTTAGGGTTGCCATACATTAGAAATCACTTTAAGGCATGTGACAACAAAGTAGGGCAGAGACTGTGGTTACAGAAGCAGAGAAAAGGGTGGTGTGTTTTATGAATTTACCAAAGTGTCACTGATTGACTAGAACCCAGTGCAATGAATGTGGCCCTTGCCACCAAGCAGCTGAGTTGCCAGCATCATGGCCAAAGAGCTGTCCAGTGGCATGAAAGGATTAATTTGTAATTAGTAGGCCATGTTAGATAGTTTCACTTTACCTTAGCAATTCCAGCCATGGAACAGTCCAGCAGCTACTAACAGAGGAGGGGAACAACTGTTCCTTTTAAAGCAACATTAATACATACATACATACATGATTATTTCTCATACCTATGCAGTTCTCATAGCTGTTAGGATAGGAAGTGGGTTGCATGTCTACAGTTCAATTTCCTTTTGTCTTTTGCCATAAATAAACCTGAGGATTCAATTGCCTATCCTGGGATGACAGCGGATGTACTCTAGCCTAAGGGATCCATTATTCAGCCATGATTAATAGGAGGTTTGGCCTTGGGGTAGTCTGGGTAGAATTTATTGTTTGGGGCCCCAGTTTGTTCATTTGCTGTGAAAGCAGTCCATCAGCCAAAGAGCTGTGATGCTTCCTTTGATGCCAATCAAATTTATTTTATAGCAGTGTGCCAGTTCTCTGTACCAAATTCTAGCTCACAATTTATCCTTGTGGTGACATCCTCCCTTGTTGTATCAACATGTATCATCTGGAAAGTATGGTAGAAGGAAGTATCTAGTCCCTCCTTCCTGAGTGCCCTTGTCCTGGGTGGGAAACAGTAAACAGAAGGGGGACACAAATCCATTCCCCTGGTACACCCTGGGATGCTCTGGATGCCCTTTAACAATTAGGGAAGAAGGAACAGCCTTAAAATAGGACCACAGAGTGGAGATATAGCCAAGAGTCCACCTTCCAACTGTTGTTGTGGACCCATAGAAGAAGCAGAGAAGAAAGAGAATAAATATGCTGGCAGAGACCTACAGGTCACAAATGAGATACTTGGATCGCTGCTTTGCTCTGTAGCTCATCATCTCTCATTTTTGGCAACACTGGCTAGGGCTGATACAGGTTATAGTCCAACAACTAGAGGGCTACAAATTGTGCATCCTGAAATAAAGTACATATGAGAACTGCAAATGATATCCTTTTATTTGTTTCTGAAAATATGCAGTTACAGCAATGAACATCTGAATGGTTTTGGGTACTTAGTCATGCAAATTTTGGCAGCATCAAAAATTTAAATGCACTTATAATCAAGCTCAGATTGAATGATGAAAATATTAAACTGCATTAGATCAAAATCATGACTTGCTATACATTTGAAAATTATGCAAATACCTGATTTGACAAATCAACTGAATTTCACATTCAGTAGTATCTAATATGCATGTAGAGATACATATTATTGGACTAGGACTCTGGAAGCCCAGGGTCCAAATACCCACTAGTCATAGTGATGCACTGGTGACCTTGGGTAAGTCATGCTCTCTTTGCCTTTCAGAGGGAGGCAACGACAACCCTCCTTTGAAAGAATCTTGCCAAGAAAATCCTATGATAATGTTCCATAAGTTGGAGTCACCCTGAAGGCACGTATTCATGGCAAACATAAAAATAAACAAAATATATACTAAGAATAGCTCCCTAAATATCCTAAAGCTACCAGATCCCATTTGATCTTGGAAGCTAATGAATGTCAGCCCTGGTTAGTACTTGGATGGGAGACTGCCAATGAATACCAAGTGCTCTAGGCAATTTTTTAGAGGAAGGAACTGGAAAAACCACATGTGAGTATTCTTTGCCTAAAAAAATCCTATAAAATTTTTGGGGTCCCCAGTTAACAAGCAACCTGAAGGCACATATATACTAAGAAAATGTTTCAAAGATAGAAAATTGGGTTGTATTTGTTTTTGTTTCGTTTTAAAATGGATGTTTTGTATTATGTTTTATATAGTCCAGCATCAAGCATTCAGACTGTGCAACAATGACAGGAATATGATCAAGCTCAAGAATGATTCAAAGGGAGACAAAAATGTAATGTACAAAGTGTTCCTTACACCTCCTGATATTTACGTTTATAAATAAAAATAAAGCACTTGTCATCATTCCCACAACATTAAAGTGACCCTTTGTACTGTTCCTTCGAAAGATTCAGTAGCTAAGTTGGATCTTTACATCAGGTTCCTTGGTTGTCAGCACATGTTTTGTGGATTTGAGGTCTTACTACTTGAATCCAATGAGAAGTTGCATAACAAACACACACCCCCCCCCCACCCTGTACAGGCATCTAAAAACATCTAGAAATTCAGCTAATGTTACCAAGCATGACAAAAATGTCATGATTCATCAAACTGACAATATCGAGGGAGGAACAGCTTGAGGAAAAATGTTGCTTCAAGTTAAAAAAACCCACATTATCCCCCATTTAAAGCTGACTTGTATGATTGTATCTCTAAAAATGCTCTTTCCACCATATTGCTAGTTTAGATTCAACACATAATGGAGCATGACAATTTGGATCTATCTTAGACCAAGGTGGATTATTTCTGCATGCTTCAGTTCTTGAAAGTTCAGGACAACTTGTCTAGTAGCAACATACCCCCCAACCCCCCCAACCCCCCCAATCTAGGAGGTTTCCCATCATCAAGTACATTTCCCTATCATGAAATGTTGGTATTGTTAGAAAATCTATTGTCCTTCATAGTACAGCTATTAGTATTGTTCACTTATTTTAATTAAAGATCTGAAATATTTCATGCATCTTTATGTTTCATCCCAGAACTGATTATGGAGAAACAGAATGGTTTAATTCAGCCTGTAAGCAGAAAATATTGTATGCAGCACAGGTTTAGAGGCAGAAGGAGTGAAGACCAGAAGAAGGAAAATTAACAACCTAAGATATGCAGATGACACCATACTACTAGCAGAAACTGAAAAAACCTAGAGCAATTACACTGGGCTCTTGGGGTTCTCTTGGGGTCCCATTAAATACAATGACATAGTTAAATGGTGTCCCTTGTATTGAAGAGCGTCAAGGATGAAACTGTCAAGGAAGGCTTGATGCTGAACATTAAGAATGATAATGACCACAGAAAATTTACAATCCTAGAAAACAACAATAGTCAAGGAGTTCGCATTCCTTGGATCAAACATTAATCAGAATGGTGACTGCAGTCAAGAAATTAGAAGGCTAGTACTGGGAAGGGCAGCTGTAAAAGAACTGGACAAAATCCTAAAGAACACTTGCCTGGAAGACAATTTCATTGCAGAAGCAGAATTACTCAACACTTTCTTTGCCTCAGTCTTTTCACAAAAGGAAAAGGGTGCTCAGCCTGAATAAAGAAAGAGGTAGTACAGGAATGCCTTGTTAATTTAAATGAATGTAAGTCTCTGGGACCAGAAGGGTATTAAAAGAGCTGGCAAATGTTATCTCAGAGCCATTGACAATAATCTTTGAAAGCTCCTGGAGAACAGGAGAAGTCCCAGCAGACTGGAGGAGGGCAAACGTTGTCTCCATCTTCAAAAAGAGGAAAAAAGAGGATCCTAACAATTATTATCCAGTTAATCTGACATCAATACCAGGAAAGATTCTAGAGCAGATGAGTAAACAGAGAGTCTGTGTATATTTAGAAGGGAATGCCATAACCACAAAAAGTCAACATGGGATTCTGAAAAACAAGTCATGCCAGACTAATCTGATCTCTTCGTTCCTTCTTCTTGTGTTTGCATAAATCTTATTTAGATAAAATTACCAGCTTGGTAGATGAAAGGAACACTGTAGATGTTAGGATTTGAGGCCTGAGTATAAAATGTACAGATGTGCACCAAACTTAAAACAGGAGTTATGGGTAGAATTGTCTACAGCTGAAGGCTGGAACAGCAGACTGTTTCTCAAGGTCAGTATGTGCTTGCTTGCACATAGGCCTAATGTAAACAACATGACTGAGGGGACAACATTGTAGGTAACACAAGAAGAAAGGTCATCAGAAGATGCTGACATTGTGGCCACATAGCACAAGTCTATAAATAGCCTGCACACCATAGTGTGGGTTGTTGGGTAGCTGTTGGGTAGTCGGAGTAGATGGTGGATGGTTGGTTGGAGAGATTTGTCGAGCATGTATATATTTGTAAATACAGCAACTTTAAGAATAAACCTCTTAGGAGAGAGTTTTGGCTCCAGTCTGTTTCATCAGCAACAGGGAGGAGGATTCCTGATAAAGCCGAACAGCTCCAGGGTCGCCAGTAGTTCTGAAGGAATCGGAGATTGCTTGAACTGTGTACATCTGCTTGTTTACATCAACAGTAGATATAGCATATCTTGATTTCAGTAAGGCATTTGACAAGGTCTCCAATGACATTCTTGCAAACAAGCTGGTAAAATGTGGGTTGGAGAATACAACTGTTAAAAGGATTTGTAATTGGTTAACTGAACCTAAATGGATATAGGATGGGGGACACCGGGCTGAACGAGTCTACATGTGAAAGGGATATAGGAGTCCTAGCAGACCACAAATTGAACATGAGTCAAGAGTGTGATGCGGCAGCTAAAAAGGCCAATGTGATTCTAGGCTGCATCAATAGAAGTACAGTGGTCCCCCGGCTTACGAATCCCCCAGGTTACGAAAACCCCGGGATCCGAAACTGGCTGGACCGCTAACGTATCCCCGGGATCCGAAAGATCCCCTGGGATACGGGAAAAAAAACGTGCAGCCCCTTTAAATCGGCCGCGCGGTCCGTTCGCTAAAGCGGTCCCCTGGGAAACGAAAGCTTCCGGGTTACGAAGGTAATCCCAGAACGGATTACCTTCGTAACCCGGGGGACGACTGTATAATGTCTAGATCAAGGGAAGTAATAGTGCAACTCTATTCTGCCTTGGTCAGGCCTCATCTAGAATACTGTGCCCACTTCTGGGCACAAAAATTTAAAAAGGATGTTGAGAAGCTGGAGAGTGTTCAAAGGAGGGTGACCAAAATGGTGAAGGGTCTGGAAAGCATGTCCTATGAGGAACGACTTAGGGAGCTGGGTAAGTTTAGCCTGGAGAAGAGACCGTTAAGACATGACATGATAGCCTTGTTTAAATATTTGAAAGGATATCATATTGAGAATGAAGCATGCTTGTTTTCTGCTGCTCCAGAGAATAGGGCCAGGAACAATGGATGCAAGTTGCAGGAAAAGAGATTCCACCTCAACATTAGGAGGAACTTCCTGACAGTGAGAGCTGTTTGACAGTGGAACACTCTCCCTCAGATCATTGTGGGGTCTCCTTCTTTGGAGGCCTTTAAACAGAGGCTGGATGGCCATCTGTTGGGGGGTGCTTCCAGGGACAGTTCAGACTTGATCTGTTCAAGTACCCATTTGTTTGTCTTCTTTGCTATCCATGGCATTCTTCTACCCACCACAAATTCCTCCCTCTTCTGCCTACAAATCCTCTGTTTACATATCCACTCATCCAAATTTTCCTGGACAATAAGTGACCCATTGTGGCAGTAACTGCTCAGAGCAGCCCAGTGGGACTCCCATGCAAACAGCTGCTGCGGCATGGAAAAGGAGGGCTTCAAATCTGCCCAGAAGATCCAGAGCAACAGATACATTTTTAAAATCCATGTTAACCTTGTTATGCCCCTGTTCTAGTGTGTTAGATGCCAGATATCATCTGGACTGCCTGCACCAGAACCAAGGTTTGGACCTTGCATCATCTGAACAGAATCCTGCCAGAATGGAGCAGAGGGTGGGTAGAATGGGCCTTTTGGCCCATGCAGACAAGGCCTCAAAATCAAAGGTTAATAATGTTCCTAACAAGGAAGTTTGAGCTTAGTTAGTTCACCTGAAAAATGTGGTCCAAACAAGACCTATGAGCATTCTAGTTCCAGAAAGAAAAGCAGCTGCAGTTCAAAACCATTCTGTACCCCCCCCCCAAAAAAAAAAAAAAATACAAGGCAGCACCTTTGAGACTGGAAAAAATAGTTTCTGGCATGAATAGATTCCCATTCCTGTCATTAGATGCATGAAAGCTTATGACAGAATCTCCTTTTTCTCCTTCTCAAAGAAGCTACAGAATTTCCTTGTACCTTTTATGTTGTAACAAACTAACATGATCATGTCTTTGACTTCCATGTTGTTATTGTATTCCCTCAAGTCATTTCTGACTTCGGGTGCTATCACTGGGTTTTCTTGGATTTGTTCACCTTGGGGTTTGCATTTGCCATCCTCTGAGGCTGAGAGTATGATTTGTCCCATGAGTTTCCATGGCCATTCAGGGATTTGAGCTCTGGTCTCCAAGAGTTGTAATCCAGCACTCAAACCACTACACTACATTGGCTCTTTTTGCATACCACTCTATACTATTTATTATATGGATATTTTATTTTTTGGAGGCTGCCCACTTCAGACTTGATGGCTTTTTTGTAAGCAAAATGATCCTGGAGGGAGCATGCTGCCTTCTTCTTGTGTTTGCATAAATCATATTTAGAATGCTGCCTGCATAGAATTGGTTTTTCAAAGAATTATAACTGGGATAGGAAAATTAATAAAGATCCTGCTATGATGTCTGGCCATGGGATGGTGGACAAAAATCATAGAATCATAGAACTGGAATGGACCCCAAGGTCTACTACACCGATCTCTATCATACAGCTATATGAAACTAAAGCATTCTGGAAAGACTGCCTGTCCAACATCTCTTTAAAGAACTCCAGAGAAGAAAAGTCCACCACCTAATGTTTCTTCCTAATGTTTAGGCGGAATATCTTTTCTTTTAATTGAGTCCATTGGTTCGTGTTCTAATCTCTGGAGCAGGAGAAACAAGTTCTCTCCATTTTCTACATGACATCCCTTCAGATATTTAAAGATTGCTATCATATTTAAAAACAAATGGGAAAAAGCTTTTACAGAAATGGGGGATAAATTTCACTTGTATAATGTAAGACAATACATTATCTAACAATAATACCTATTTTCAACAGAAAATTCTAAAAACCTAAAAGTAGGTTTCAGAACTTTTCTAACAGGGGTAATTTTCATTCTTTATATCTAAACCAGCAGTATAGCTCCACTATTTTTTTAAAAAATAAAACAACTTAGAGCTTTGTGGCACTGACAACATGTATTATAGCATACGTTTCTGTGGACATTATCCACTTCATCAAATGCAATTATTTATATTATTTTTCATGCCTATAGAAATGTTATAAATCTAGATACTTTGTATAATCATTTAGCTGGAACTATTACATCTAATCAAGGCAAACATAAGCCTCAGCTGTAACTGAAAGATGGGCTATAAATCAGATCAATCAATATATGCAACTTTTGTTGTTCTGTGCCTTCAAGTCATTTTTGACTTATGGTGACTTTATGACAAACCTATCATAGGTGTTTCTTGGCAATTATCTTTAGAATGGGTTTGCCATTGCCATCCTCTGAGGCTGAGAGATTGTGACTTGCCCTAGGTCACCCAATGGGCTGTTGTTGTTCTTGAATGTGTGAGTGTGGATTTGAACCCTGATCTCCAGAGTTGTAGTCCAGCACTCAATGTACCGGTCAAAGACCAAATAAATTTTACTACTACTACAGCACCCAAACCACTAAACCATGCTGGGTCTCGTGTTACTTAAAACCAACTAATGTTCACCTGATTAAGTAAGAGATGATCCACTCAACATTTTTCTATGTCTCATCAGCAATTGGAGTTCTAAATAATTTGCAGCATTTGGTCCTAGGTGCTCTCTTTCTAACAGAATAACTGTCAAGGCACAAAGCCATAATGCCTTTAATAATTATAATGCTTTTTACAACACTGTCTCCATATATGTCATCTCATCAATGCACTTCTTAGAGATAATGTCTCTTTGTTATAGCGGAGAGACATCTTGTGAAATATTGTTCTTGGCTCAATAGAAGTGATAAAGCATAAATGCTGTTAAAGTTCTACATTGGGCGATCTGTTTTCTAGGCTTCATTTGGTTTGCATTTCTAACAGTTCTGTCACCACATTAACTCATAAAAATTAACATTTTGGAAAGCATACTACAGAAGTTGTTTCTACAGTACCATTAATACAGTACCGCAATTCATCCTAATATAAAATTTCTTTATGTTTGTGAAACTACTGTTTTAGCAATGCTAAAAGCACCAAGACTTTTCAGGGAGCAGCACTTACTTTAGACCCTCAAACATCTCATAGATGAAAACCAGGATACCCTTGGTCAAACTGGCAAAAGTTATTAATGTGAAAGAACATACAGGCTAGGAGAGGCTGCAGCAGCAATTTGCTGTTGTCTGAGCCTAGTGTGATGAAAGATTCTGCCCTCTTCTCTCCTCTCCTCCTTTCTGAGTTAACTGAATGAATTCTACTGTATAACCTCATGTATAAGTCTAAAAATTTTAGTCAAAAAATTATCCCCCAAAAAACTGAGTTGACATAGCCATGGGTCGATGTGAGTACTGTACTTTAACTCTTACCAAAATAATAATAATAATAATAATAATAATAATAATAATTTTAAAAATGGAACCCTATGAAAGGCAAGTGTGTAATTTGTCCCAGAAGCATGGACTCCCTTCTGCTCTCTCATCCATCCAGCCTTTAGTGTGAACACAAACAGTTATGCCTGCAGGGATTTTGTAAGTTCTTTGGCCTTGTTTTCCTTTGTTTCAGTCATTAGATCATTTATTAATTGCGCTGAAGTAGGCTGAAAACAATGGAGGAAAGTGAGAGGAGGGGAAAGAAACCAGGACATTTTAAAAGCAGCTGAAAAAATGAGACAACAGAGGATTAAGGAGGCTGATCCTGCTTGTAAATTCACTAGGTGACCTTGAGCAAATCACACAGTCTCAGTCTTAGAGGATGGCCATGGCAAACCCATATTGAAGAAACCTGCCAAGAAAAGCCTATCATAGGTTTGCCATAGGGTTGCCATAAGTTGGAAATGACTTGAAAGCACACAAGAAGAAAAGCCCTTGCCAAATCAAGATTACTGGAGGGTATGTTACTTGTGCTTTGCACCCACCCATGGTGTCACCAAGTGTAGGGAGTGAGGCTTTCGAGCAGGGGGCAGAGCTCCAGGTGGGACAGGGCTTTCTGGGGGCAGTTGAGCATTTGCCCCTTCGCTGCTGCTGCTGCTGCTGCTGCTGCTGCTGGCTGCTGTCTAAGACTAGGAGGACCACATGCAGCCCTCTCCTTCACTGCTGCGGCATTGTTCTTCTCATGAGGAGAGCAGCACCATCACAGCAAGGCTGGAAGGGCCATACTCAACCCTCTCCTCTGCTGCCCCAGTGTCATTCTCTTCAGGAGGAGAGCAGAGCTGCATCAGCAGCAGGGTTGAGAGAGGTGCAGAGGAGGCACCCTCCACCTTGGGAGGGGCCCAACCATGTGTCACCCCTCTTTTAGGATGTCACCTGGTGTGGGCCAACCACTATGCTCTCCCAATGATGAAACTGGCTTTGCATGTGTCATCTAAGTTTCTTTATTTGATGCTTAGGGTGATTAGGGATGGCACTAAACCTTGTAAATATTATACAAATAAAAGATTTTGTGTGCCTTATGATCTGTGAGTAATTTATAACTCATTTGTCCCCATTAAGTGGTTAAGTAACTAAAAGTCCTTTTGAACTTCCACATAAGGCACAAAGCTGTCAGGAAGAGCAGGAAATATAGCTTCTTTCTTTCCTGATGTCATTAGCAGGACTGTGATCTCTAGCATTGCCAAGTTAGCAAAAATACAATTGCCTGAGATTGCAGGGCCCCAAAAACTGACATGAGAGAAGGAGGCCTTGTGATGTGACAGAAGCAAGGTTGGAACGAATACAGGATTGTTTCTCAATTAGGTGATTGTGGAAATTGACACAAGGGCCCAGATTCTGATAGAAATCACATAAGCAGGGAAAATGGCAACTCAGATTTGGAGGAGAATAAATATTTGATGTCTGGACAGATGGCAATGTGCTCAATAGCAGCACTGGCTATTGTCATTCCCTCTTGGTCTCACTAACCATATAGAATTATCTATAGTATGGGGAAATATTCTAGGCCCTCTGCAGCTGTGGCTTGTGGAGGGCTCATTGCCAACCCAAAGGTCTTGGTGTGAGGGGGGTTGTTTGTTGAAGTTTACCCAGTGGTTTACTTTGTAAGGTCTAGGAAAAAATGCAGAAAATTTTGAAAATGGTATTCTCATCGCTGGGAGTAAAGTTATTTATTTTTATGTTTATGTTTATTTATAGCCCACCTTCTTCCCAGTACAGGGACTCAAAGCAGCTAACAAATCTAAAACAGTCTAAGTTAAAACAGTATAAAACATTAAAAATACAAACTTTAAAAAACAACTAAACAACTCAAACAATTCAAAACATTACATTATTATAATTTAAAAATTTAAAACTCTTTAAAACAAAAACAAAACAGCATCCATATCAATATGTGAAGCCTTGTGGCATAAAGACACTTTTACCTACTGTAGAAAAGTATGCAAAGACAGAGCCATCCTGGTCTCCCCAGGGCAGGATTTCCAAAGCTTGGGAGCATCCACTGAGAAGGCCCTCCCTCTTGTTCCCACCAAATGCACCTGAGATGGTAGTGGGACAGAGAGAAGGACCTCTCCGGATGAGCTCAAAACTCTGGGGGAGGGGGGTGTTCTTTGTGTAGGCCATCCACCAAGGCTCCATCCATACTAGCCCATTTACCCTGGTTAGATCCGGATGAGATTGTGCATGGCATTACCGAATCTCTCCGGAAAGAAGTTCATACTACCTTTTGCCCCCATTGGTGCTTCCCGGTGCATTTTACCACACTGAAGTTCATACATGAAAAAGTAACGATTAAAGAGGGAGCCTCTTGGTTGTCAATCAAATGATGTCATGGTGACATCAGATGCAGCCATTGGCCGCACGAGTTGCTTGGTTTTTTAAAAAAAATACATTTATATATTTGACAGATTATGCCCATGGAGCTGTGCAGCTTGTGGGGATCCTTTCCCCACCTCCCCTCCTCCTCCTCCTCCTTTCATCGGGCACTGTTGGATTTTTTTAAAAAAAATTTTTAGTTATTGATTTATTATTTATTTTATTTTATTTCCATTTCATTGTATTTATTATTATATTGTATTTTATTTTTTACTATTATTTTTATTGTATTATATATTTTTATTATTATTTTTAGTGTATTATATTTTTATTATTATTTTAGTGTATTTTTATTTATTATTATTTTTATTGTATTATATTTTTTATTATTTTTAGTGTATTTAATTTTATTTCTTATTATTTTTGTTGTATTTTTTTAATTTGACGGCTCATGCACATTCTACAGGAGGCCTTTTAAAACAGAGTTTGGCCTTTCTATTTGGAGGCCCATTCATTTCAACTGGAGGGGAAACCCCCAGTTTGAAAATCTCCATTCATAAGCCCCAGTGAGTTTATGAATGGGAATGTTTCCCTCCAGTTTCATTAGTAAAAATATATAATACAATACAATAATAAATACAATGAAATGGAAATAAAATAAATAATAATTAGAATAAATTAAAATAAAATAAATAATAATAAAATAAAATAAAAATTTTAAATGCTGGAGTACCCGATTTTGCCGGGAGAGGAGGCATGTTCCGCCCCGCCCCCGGCCTTTTCCCCTCCCCTGAACATGACCGGATCATGATCGGAGTCAAGTACATATTTCCTGTGAACCGGTTTCTCCCAAAAGAAATGGTAAATATACTGCTTTGGGAGAAACTGGGTTATGGGGGATTTGCCCCGCTACATGTATGCAAGAGCCAGATTCAGTAGTGTTAAAATCGGTTTCAGTATGAACTTCTTGATTTTAAACCGGTTTGCTAACCAGTTCTTATGATAGTCTGAATGGCCCCCAAGATGACCAAAGCTGTTTCTGTCCCATAACCAGGCCTAAAACCAGACTGACGTGGATCTAAGTAATCTGTCTCATCCAGGAACACCTGGAGTTGGGAACCCCAGGACCTTGCCCAACAATGGAAGATTTAACTCAACAGGACCTCTGAGCAGAAATGCATAATGTTTTGCTGTGAATTTATTCAGAGGAGGAAAATTTGGAGAATTTATTTGAAGGACAACAGTAAATTTAAATTATTTCTCTGTGCTTGTCTATTTTATAAATTACAAAGAGCAAACTTGATTACAAAGTGCTCCGTGCCTTTGAAGTACAGACACTAAGAACTGGACCCAGATTCAATCACATTCAGAGCAGATCTGTTGAAAATGATGGTACTTATGGCAAACTTGCATTCCATCAATTTCAACAAGTCTGCTCTAGGAATAACTGAGTCTAGGTCTTACCAGTGAACTGGATGACCAAGTGAACATGTGCCAAACAAGTGAACAAATGCCAATGAACCAGTGCCAAAGAAACTTTCATGTCCTGCATACCTACTTTATTATTTCAATAGGAAAATTCAAGCCTGTGCTTTAATGGCTCCTGTGCATGGCAACAGCAGATCCATGTATCAGAATGCAACTTAAGGCTACAGAGGTGGGCAGCTTAAAGGACACTAGCTGGAATTCCTTTGGGGATTTATGTATGTGCAAACATGTTGCTACACAGTGAATCCCATCCCCAGTCCCCAATATTTCCATTTACCAGGAAGCAGCTGCTGAAATTGACAGGTTTCTATTCCCCTATCAATCAGGAAGCAACTGGCTGTCATGTCCCCCCCCCCCCCCACCATGAGTGATTCCTAGTGTGATAAGTAGAACTAGGACACTTCTTGTTATTCTTCTTCACCACTTACATGAAGGAAGATGTGACCATCAGCAGCTGTACAGATCCTGATTTGATCACAGTAGCTGCTTCCCAGTAAGAAGAGACTGGTGAACTTTCATAGTCCCTAAGTAGTCTATAAACGAGTGGCTACATAGGGATCAAGAACATGAAAGTGTCACAAGTGTGTAACTCTAGATTATGCATTCGCAACTGCCCAACCGGATTGTGTAGGTGCTAAATCTTTTTCCTATTTGAAATTTATCCTCCTTCCTCCGCAAAACACTTCTTCACAGATGGATTTTCTTTCACTGAAGCTTTGAGACCAGATGAATGCCCAGTGGGAGGACAATTCTATGGAAGGAGTTTTAAGAGGGAAAGAATTTGAGGGTCAAGAGTTATTTTCCCTTCCCTTTCTTGGGATAACACAGTGTAAACCTTCAGCCATCCAAATCCAGAAATAAAGTAGCAAGAAGAAATCAAGATTTAGATAGTAAATCTGTCTGTCTATGCGATTCAACCATCCTCACTCCATTAAACATTAGAATGAGAAGGCAGCAACTGCAATTTAAAATCTATTTAAAATAAGTAACTTTTTTGACAGAAAAGATTCAACAGCTGAATATGCTGTCTGAATTTAAAATAGTTTTAAAGAATAGTCTCTTTTGGCAGGCTTATCCAGATTATTTTTAAATTGAGAATTTTAAGTGATGAATTTAAATGTGCATTGTTTTAATATGTGTATGTCTTATATGTCTTTTAAAATTGATTTGTTATAGCTGATGCAGTGTGTCAATTGTTGTTGTCCCCTGCCTTGATCCATAGGAAGTGACAGGTAAGAAATAAATATTACTATTATGTTATTGTTAAAAGATTACCCATTTTTTAAATTGATACTTGGAAATTTCCTTAGTGAATTTCTGAGGAGCATCAATCACATCTCTCTTTGCATCTCCCCAAGAAGAAAAACATATATATAAAGTGTAACATTCATATATTTTGTTACAAATCCAGGTTTCAAGCCAATATTATTGACAACAATAAAAAAAATCTGTGTCTGATTCAAATACATAAGCATTTGAGATTATCCATGAGTCCTAGATATCTTGATTCTGAATCTCTGGGATGTTATGGTTTATGACTACCCCTCAATAAAAAGGCAAGTGGTTCAGAAGAACCTCCCAAATTCTGTCACCACATTGACCATTTGGCATCAAAAACTAGTTTGGCATCAAAAACTAATTTGGCTAGTGGCACAGACTCTTGATACTTGAGCTTTTAAAATGTTATGGGGGGGGGGGGGTTGGTCAACAATTTACAATGTGCTTCTAAATATGGGAGCTTGGGAAAAAGTAGATAAAAAAGAGAGTACATAGAGCTACAGCACCATCAAGTGTCAATTACTTCTGCCACTGTAAACTCATTTCCCCAACAGTACCACTTAAACATCCATGTGATCACTCTATCTCTCTCTCTCTGACAAGATTGTATATAATCTTGATGGGTTGCTGTGGATGGTTGTTCAGTAAGCTGATTGATTCTTTTTGAAAGCATAACTCTTAACACTGCAATCTCATGCATGTTTATTTGGAAGTAACACTTTCTGCTATGTTTGATAGAAGCATATATAGAGGTTTTCAGTCTGAGGTTAACATTCAGTTTACTAACCCTACCCTTGATATTTCAAATGGTAAATTTAATTAAGCCAGTACTTCTAATAGTTAACTTCAGGCACCAACAAATAAAAAACATGTACTATATTCACAATTAAGTCTTTGGAATGTGATTTGGCAAAGCAGAAGCATATATTCAAGAGAAGCTGTTAATGAAAGTCAATACTGTTGATGTCTCTGGGGTTTTTTCCTGTATTGTAGCAAGCAACAGGCATTGTCTTTACATTGCATCCAAGATCCATAAGAATCCAGTTTAAATCGGTAAAGCAGTGTGTTCGATTGAAAAATCATGAGCTCCACAGATGTATGATTTTTAATTAAGGCAAACTATTGAAAGTATGGAAGACATACTCTGGAGAAAGAATGTGGAATGTACAAGTGTTATGCAATCAAGGAGCCTACAAAAATAAAGATACTGCATAGGAGTAGGGCAAAAACATAGAAAGGAAAGGCTTAAGTACCTTTTTTCCTGACCCATCTGACTATAGTGTAAATCACTCCTTTGTTAGGGTGCTTCACAAGGGAGAAGTCTTCAGAGCCATCAGAGATTCATTAGCTGTTTGTTCTTGTTAACTGCCCTGCAGTCATCTCTGACTCCAGGTGACCCTGTGGATGAGACCTCTCCAAGCCCTCCTGTCCTCCACTGCTCTGCTTAAGTCTTGTAGATTCATGCCCATGTCCTCCATGATTGAGTCTATCCATCTCTCTCCCTTTCTACTGCCCTCCACTTCCCCTAGCATCATTATCTTTCAATTTAGACAATGAGGAAATCCAATATTTTAGATCAAACATTGACCAGAATGGAGACTTCAGTCAAGAAATCAGAAGAAGAGTAGGAATGAAAAGGGCAGCTATAAAAGCTAGACAAGATCCTGAAGTGCAAAGATATTCAACTGAACACTAATGTTTTTGTTTTTGCAAATGTCTGGAGTCAAAGTTGTCAACTCTAAAACAGTAAATGTCACACAAAGGAAGGAGGATGTATCTTTTATGGGAAGGCATCTTTCATGGGAATATAGTAAAGACAAGCTGGGATCAGTTTTCCATTTCAGCATTTTACAGAAATGATCCTCATAATACCTGGAATACCAGCAGCCACGGCAAGCATTCCCACAACCTTTTAACAAGAAACCCCATCAGATTTCAGACCATACAGCAACTTTTAATTTCACCTCACCATTCAGGATTGTGGCCAGAAGAGATGCATATATACCAAGAAAGAGAGAGAGAGAGAGAGAACAAATTCATACATTTAAATAAAGATATAAAGAATTATTAATTATTCAGGGAGGGAATCAAAAGCCATGAAAGATCTCCACTTCACCATTATCCTTCCCTGTAGATGGGAGGAAAGTAAAATGTGTTCTAATGTTTGAACATTATAGAGAAGTACTTTGGCAATGGATCAATCATAAGCTATTATTTCTCCGTCTCTCACAGGCCCATGTGTGCACCTCCAAAATGCAGTCTCCCCAGATGCCTGATCTGCTAGCACATCTGGCCTCAGAAATGTAATTGTGACTGTAGTCTGCCTTATGGGATTTAGGCTAATATGTTTTTCTCAGCAGGAGCACAAAAAGCTTCATGCAAAAAGAAAAGGGAAAAAGATGTGCGCTGAATTTGCTAACAATTATGAGAAAAGTGTTGAGGGTAATTTCCTTCTGCCAGCCACCTTGTGAATATGTGCATGCAAACACACACATTTACAAGATGGTGGGCAAAGTTTTATTATATATATATATATATATATATATAATAAAGAAGAAAAAAAGAAAACAAAGAAGAGAAAACTAAGTGTTTTTAGACCAGAAAATTGACAAATACTGTTTTCTGCACATGAAATTTGTTTTCCTTGCAGAAATGCTATTGACTTTCTTCTAACCCCAGTAGTGGTTTTCATAATCCTGGTATCCCACAATACTTCTCTAGTGTATAAATGGTTTGGGGATTTTGCATTTGTTTTCTAACTTAATGGCAAGTAAATCTTGGTGTGTAAATAAGCAGTGTCAGAACTCCGATTTTGTGTCAGACTTGAGCAAATCATTTCTACTTTCTTAGATTTCAGGCGAAATGTTGATTCCTCTGTGACAAAGTTTTGTAATGAAGCTCTGATGCCCCAACGCTACAATTTTACATGTTAAGTATAAGAATATCAAGTTCAACTCCCACGTTGAACAGGAAGGTCTGGCAGGTTTTACCAAGCGGGTGAAACTGAATATGGTTCAGAAATATCATCCTATCTATCTCACTCCATGTCTGAAAGTTGGAGACATGTTGGGTGACGATGTTTGGGATTATGCAAACCACTACTGGGGTTGGAAGAAAGTCAATAGCATTTCTGCAAGGAAAACAAATTTCCTGTGCAGAAAACAGCATTTGTCCATTTTCTGGACTAAAAACACTTTGCTTTCTCTTCTTTGTTTTCTTTTATTTTATTTTTTCCTTCTTTTTGACAGATATTGTTCAAAAACTGTACAGTTTTCTATGAGATATCATTCTTCACTGTTTTTCTACTCCAAGGAAATAATGAGTAATAATAATAATAATAATAATAATAATAATTATTATTATTATTATTATTTGTATCCCGCCTCTTCCTGTTATGGATTGAGGTGAGTAACAAATGACTATCAAATGACTACCAAATGACTTTTTATTTTATTTTATTTTATCCTTACTGCGAGAAAGTCTTTGAGAATGGTACTTTTTTCAAAGACAATTCACAGTTTAGGATTTATGAATTAATTGTATCCTTGCTACCATTTTTGAGCAATGTGATCGAGACAGCAATTGCCTCTCAACTCCAAGCTGTCTTGGATGAAACTGATTATCTTGATTCATTTCTAACCGGCTTCAGGACAGGACATGGAGTTGAGATTGCTACAGTTGCTCTGGCCAATGACCTCCGCTTGAGTATCGGGAGGGGTAGTGTGATCCTGCTAGTGCTCTTGGATCTATCAGCGGCTTTTGATACTATAGATCATTCCATCCTTTTGGATCGGCTGAGGGAGTTGGGGATTGGAGGCACTGCGCTCCGGTGGTTCCAGTCCTTTCTTCTTCTTCTTCTTCTTATTATTATTATTATTATTATCTGTAAAGTGCCATGTAAACTTATGGTGCTATATAAATAAATGATGATGATGATTCTGCAAAAACTTTTTTTTTTTTTGCACAGAAACTTTTTGTGTGCATAAAATGCATTTTTCTGCATATTTTGTGTAGAATAAGTCCTGAAATGCAAAGATTCTTGTCAGTCCAGGCTATTTTCATCACATTTCTTGTCAGTTGAGAAACACATCTTTTGACTGTGTTTTGAATATTTCTTTAGTATTCTTCCTATCCTTAATTTTCAACAACTCTCTCAACAAGGAGAAAAAAACACAAAATTATTTTTTTCTTCCTTGAGAGGAAAAAAATGCAGGGAGTTACATCTTTACTCCATACCTGTGTGTACATGTGTTCTTCTCCTATGGTGCAAAAGAATAATTTGAAATCTGAGTTTTAGTAGTCATTTGTTTCTTCACCTGTAGTACAGACCTTATTCCCCTTAAGAAAGCTATACTGGGCCTATTCTGTCAGTTCACAGTATGCAACTCATGAGTCTCTACTGCTGGTACTATTCTGTTTATTTATTGTACTGCCCAGGCAGAATGTCACATATTTCCTACAGGGAAGAGAAAGTTAGGATTGGTTGGTGGAACTAGCAAGAAGAGAGGGGCCACTCTCCCCATCATCCTCAAGAGAGAAGCAGGAGGGGACCAAAAATATTTCACAATTATAAGTGAAATTTGACCAGCTGTCCATCCTATTTTATTAGAATCTCCTCATTGTCTTTTGCCTCCATTTTAGTAAGGCCTTGTCTCTATTTCTTCTTTGACAATTGATAGATAAGAGCTTTTTGACATTTCAGGCAATGCCCAGCAACTTCATCTTCTGGCAAGATACCATAGTGGTACAGTGCATAATTACCTTGTGCAGGGGTCATTTGAAAAGCTCCCACTCAACTATAAATTTTAATTTTAGTGGCCTGTGTCAAAAGAGCAAGGTAAATATAACATTTTAGGGAACTTTTGGGTTTTTTCCTCCCTGCAATCAAAAATCTTCAATTAAATTAATTTGGTAGTGGCCCAAATAACTACAAAAATGTACCAGAACCTTCCAGACTCTCAATGGTTATGATGCATTTGGATTTCTTCACACCAGCAAGACCATGCCAGCCCTCTCACTGCCCACACAAGAGTTTGGCTTGTAAAGATGAAAGAGGCCTATCCATCAGACATTCCCACTCCCAAGAATTTGGCTTCAGAAGACAAAATAGACATAGCCGAACCAGTTCAATCTGACAGTTACCAGAATGTCCCACGTGTGGAAGAGATAGGAGCAATAGCACCAAGTCCAAGGGAAAGGAGATAGCTCTGACATATGGCACAAATGCCGCCACAGGCCAGGTTAGAGGCTGCACAATGTCTTCCTGAAATACAGTCAACATGTTGGGTGGAGCTGAGTCAGCATACTTTATAAGTCAATAGCTTTTCCCCTTTCAGATACTGGAAAGAAACCTGATTTCTTTATCAGCCTGAATCTACTGTAAAAATCTGACTCTGTGATATAAGACCATGGACTGTTTCTTGACCTCATTATCTGCTACCCATGGACTCTGCTTAGATTTATGGCTTCTGACTCAGACTGTTTGGTTATCGGATATTGTTTGCTCCTTTGGCTTCTAAACTTCTGGCACTCTGCCTCTTGGTGCAGTGTGAAAACATGACAAGTACTGGTTTGTTTATTTATTTATTTTTAAATCAAATCCTAACCAGCATAATCATCATGAAAAAGTTTCCATTAGGATATTGCCAATGATGGATGGAATATGTTCATTATCCCAGTGACATGAGGGCCACCAGACTCCATCAGTTTAAGGATATGGACAATATTTTTTCCCTTTAGGGATAGAGCTAGAACCACAGACTAAGTCTGACATGTAAGTGAGTAGGACCTAACAGCAACCTACTACTCTGTCTGAAAAAAATCAGCAGAAGGAAACAAACTGATGTATGACAGATTTCTGACCCAAAAAAAGGCTTGGTAAACTAAAGCCCATTCAAGTTTTAGAAATGTGTCAGCTGCAAACTTTGTCAGCAACAATTTCATGTCATCTTCCAAATAATTGATAAAAACAATCCCAGAGACACATCACGCTCACCTCATGTCATCTCTGTCAAATGCTGTTTGTAAATTCTTCCACAGTAGTTTGAAAGACTGCTTTTAGGACAGGTTGCATCCGGTTGCAAATGTGCTCTAGAACTCTTCTTTCTTCTCTTTTGTGTATGGCTTCACAAAAGCCATTTATTGACAACAATATTCCATAATATACGATAGTATAGTATACTTTGGATAGAATATATCTGATACAATTAAGGAGACATCACCACTGTGAGTTCATAAACACACAAAAACGATTTGTTTCTGAAATGTGCAAATTAGTTTCAGAACTCACATTAGAATAGCTGGGTATTTGATATTGGTTTTGTTGTGATACCTGCCCAGTGCTCTCATTTCTCATTTTATGATCTTTTATGTCAGTCAGATATCCCTGTCTTTACTCCCTTTGTTCTTCCACTTCCCACTTTTTCATCAGCATCCTCTTTCTTTATATTCCTTTCTCTTCTGCCCTTCTTTCCCCTGATCTCTGTCTCTTATTGGCTGCTGTATTACTTTGTTGCTTCAGTTCAAATGCCTCTTTGCTCTCTGCCTCATGGTTTTCTTGGGTTTTCTATTTTCGAGAGCTATGTGCCCCATCTTCCTCTAGTTTTAGACCTCTATGTGGGAATTCTCTATCCAATATACAGTTGGAACTCAAAACGATATCCAGAGGCATTATGAAACAAATACTAATTTAAATCCCCTACTTTTTTGAGAGAGAGAGAAACCAGTCACTATGGGAATAAAAGATTATTGATCTGTGAAAGGGGGTAAACAATCTAAAGATAAACCTTTATTGTGATTTTTGTTGTTTTACTGGAAATGACATTTGGACCTAAAGCCAATTGTTAGTCCCAACCCACCAGATCAATAGAAGTTACAGATGAACTAATTTACCAAATTTATGTTGATTTAATGGGTTCAATTTAATTGAAATTACCAACTGAATTTAGGCCTTCATTTCGCATTATTAATTTGAACCTGAATGAATTAATTGAATTTTCATCATTGTAACCAATGGGATCTGTTAATCTGTTAATATCCATTACTCTCACAACAGATATAGAATATGACTGAATTAGTTTAAGTCTAATCCTATGCCTTTTGGTTTTGGTTTATGAGTCTCTGTTTACGGTTCACACTTTTGGTTCGTCTTCTCACAACACATCAGGAATATTAAAAAAAATCCCTGCTGGACCATATCAATGGCTTATCTAATCTACTTGTTTCATTGAGTTAGAAGAAGTTACAAGTATAAGGTTGACATACACCCTCCTTTTCCAGGACATGTCCTTTCTTTCAGAGCTAAAACGTCTGGCTGGGCAGATTTTTAAACATGTTTGGGGATTTTTAAAATGTCCATTGCTGCTTTGCCTCCTGCCTGCTGATGTTTCCTTGGAGTTGCTGTAGTCATCAGTGGTTTTAAGTGGTCACTCACTAAATGTGACAACTTGGTTGTTTTCTAAATTATGGTAATTCTACACAGGTAAAACCCAAAAGGCCTTACAATGATTCTGGTGGTGGCTGAAAATCCCAAAATGTACAGCTCACTGAGGACAATAGCTGCTCAGAGGAAAAGAAGGAGGACTGGGTGAGCAGCTTTTCCATTTGTTTGCCAACCTTTTCTGCCACTGAGAATATTCCCAAACATCTCCTAGTTGTCCAGGTCTGGACACTAAGGGGCTTGCAATGCTAGGAGGGAAGCACTCTATGTCTGTGGGTCACAGCAAGAAGCTGGTTAAGTTGCTGGGAGTGGGAGGACAGCTAACTGTGGGTGGGAATGATTGTATGTATCCTCCTCTCCACAGAGACCCAAAGGATTTTGGGGGGATTAATGAAATTTCAGCCGGCGGGGAGGGGGCATCATAGAGGTCCAGACTAATTCTTGGTGGGCCTGAGCAAATGTTGGATGGACAAGACAGGTGTGAGGAACATGAATACAAACCTAAAATTCCATTACAATGCCTGTGGAAAGTTGACAGCAAAAATCAAAACTCAGTAGTGAATTATATAAATTTATCTGAGTAAGAACACATTCTCAAAATGGCACATTGTTGGCTGCCATAGTCATAGAAAAGCAGTGCAGATGGGAGGCTCTTTTTTAGGCTCATAAGGGTGAGTCTGAATAGATGAAAGGGTTTGAGGGTACTCTGGAACCCTAGGATACACTGCAAAGCAGGTGCTACTTCATTAGCAGTATTCTCATAATTTGTCTGCGAGTCACAATGTCTAAGACTTTCAGGTTTCACGACTAAACACTGTGAAATCAACATCTAATTGTGAAGTGGTAAACAGACCTAGCCAGATTAAACAAGGCATTTAAATTGCAATAGTCCCTGGAATTTATTTAGGACTCAAGTACAATGAACCTTAATCAAGACTTTAAAGGATTTGGGGATACTAGGGTGATGCTGAATGTCAACAGCTATCAATTAAGAGACTTTACACAGCAAGCTTTCAAGTGAAAGCAACCACTCTTTGTAACTCAATTGTGATATTTTTCTGAAGAAAGGGTTTTTAAAATGTATTAGGTTTTGAGAAGTGCTAATAAAAGGGCTTCTTGAAACATAGTCAGAGCAAGCCAATATTAATTTTAGAATGGCATCAGAGATACACTACTGCTATGCTGCTGGAACATCTACTGTATCAAAAGTATGTTCAACCCAGGAGGGGACAGAAGCACACACACAGAACCATCATGCAAAGCTATGGCCCAATACAGATGGGCAAAAAGCATCACCCTGGAGCTGATTTTAGGGCTTGGATATAGCCTCAGCTGGTGCTTTGCTTCACAATGTGACTGCCATATCAAAGGGGAAAAAGAATTGTATGGGGACCCTACCAAGCATTGCATGGTAATCCTCTTGTGAGTACTCACTGGATCTCATGTTTGCCAGTGTGCATCTTGCTCCAGATACACTTGGATCTCTTTTCAACCTGCAAACACCCTCCCTGGTATCTACCCACAAAGATGGAAGTATGAATATTTCATAAAGGCTAATGCTCAAGCAATGCTATACTGCAGTTTGATACCTGGGCAAGTATTATTACCCGAAACATAACACAGATTATCCCATTCAAAATAACACAATTTATGGGATGGAATCTGCAGGGATACAGTCACTTATGGGATGGAATCAGAACTGATCATGCTAAAAATGCTACCAATGCCACCAGGGGACTGTATCCAGTCTCCCAGCCATGCTCAGCTGGATGATTTGCAAACATGGGAAGCTCCCATTTTTGAAAGGCGATGGGCTAAGAGCAACTTGGAGCTGGGATGCAATAGACCCACAACATTGGCGGCATTTTTTTAGTGTTATAATTCCCAGTCGCATCCTGTAACCCAACTGTATCCTGGCAGGGGTAAATTGCTTTATTTTTGAATGGGAGAATCTCCATAATTGCACCTTTGTCTCATTACACTGGCTGGAAACTCACTTCAGAAGCAGACAAGCAAGAGTCTTAAAAGGTAGGATCAAGAGCTTGAAGTTTATATAGAAGGTGCCATGTAGACATCATAAGGTGTAAAGATGGGGGAATCTTGCTCATCTTAGTAAATGGGGAAGTTGGACTATCTTTCACTTCTCCAATGGCCATTAAAAATGTGGTGTGTGTTTGTGGGTGTGGGTGTAAAAAAAAAAAGATTGTATGAACCTAAGAGAGCAAAGGAGGAAGAAAAGCCTTCAGAGGCTGATTGCTGATAACGAGTGAAAACTTGACATAATTACTCTGGAAGCAGAGCCCTTTAGATCAGCTATCAGTATTCAGTTGCTGTTCAGTTTATCCCAGATGCTCAATATATATTTGTTCTGTTTTTACAAATTTTCACAAAGGAGCCTGCACTGATGAAGTCAATTGTGAGATTATGCAACAATAAAGATTGGGGAGCGGGGTTGACTTTAGCTAAGACATTACAAATTATGAAAGAATGACAACATGTCCTGAGGGCTTTCCTTTACTCACATACTGTGCCTCCAATATATATTGAATACATACTATGCCTTCGGCCAATAAGCAGTAAATTGTAAGGATATGTTTTTATTCATTCCTTCATTGCTTTCTTGCTTGAACAATATTCATTCAATTTGTTAATCTATCCAATGCATGGCATTTAAACCATTAATCATTTGCTTGTTTTTGGAGCCAAAGTTTACAATTATTGATTTTTTTCCCCTCCCAGTTAGATATTTTCAGTCTTTTCTTCCTCTTTTCTCTTCTCTCCCCTCCCCATGACATGAATTGCAATGCAAACAGTAAAGCCACCTTAAATGAATTATATATCAAAGAATTTGTCCTGTCGTTCTGTGGAAAAACAGGTCTTTGGTTGTTTGATTCCTTTGTGCTAAGGTACAAAAACAGCACAATAACAATCACTAGTACAAAATACTTAAGGCAGTGCACGATGCATGACAAGCAAATTGGGACATTTTGTTCAGGGGAGCTTCTGATTTGACAGTCTGAATCTGGAAATGCTGTGCCAAGGGCTGTCAAGAACCCTTCAGAGAAGACAGGCACTTTCTAAATCAAAAGTGTCTCTGTTAAAGGATTTGCTGGAGTTGGCAGGATGTCCAGCCTGTCATACTTTTAAGAATAACTCCTGGAGATACCAGATAAATGGAAAATGGCCAGTCACAGATCGTACTTACAAGTGACTTTGTCAAATCACCTTCATGTTTCATCTTTCATGTTCATTCTTTCAGGCTTGATAGAGACGAGGCTTGGCCCACCTCTAATAACTGAAGTTCACATGCTAGTGTTTGCAACAGTTAGAATGAGACCCATGTCTGTATTCCTGTGAGATGTTTTCAACCTCACAGCAATTTCCTATTCAGTTTGTCATTTAAGACAATCTTGGAAGGGGTTACACTCTCTCTTCATTTCTGTTATTGCCTTTTGTCTGAACTGTGGCTGAGATTATGTGATATGAGAGAGAAAGAGAGAGAGAGAGAGAGTAACAGATTTGTGGAATTATGCTGAATGTACCAACTGTTAAACAAAGATCACATGGGCATTGTCATACAAATTGACCATCAATAGTTTCAAAGGAAGGTAAAATCAAATGGATTTTTAAGACCTCACACTTTCCATTGAGCCTCCTACTGAAGATACAGTGTTTATAAACTGGAATTAGATTGCAAGTAGTTCATAGGAGTATTCATCATTACATATATTTCCCACTTCCTTTAGACAACTTGGAATGACTTACATGTTGTTCAGTGGTTTCCTACCAAGGCAGCAATCAAAGCATTGTCTGATGTGCTTCATCAATTCAGGAGGTCTCTGCAGCCAGAGCACATGTGCATCTCAATAGATTAAATAACAAGGTCAACCCCTTTTAGACTTTACAGTATGAAGAAAGTTCACAGAAAAATTGCTGTAATCTCTAACCAGCCCAATGATTTTGTACACAGACAATTTTTTTTAAAAAAAAATAAAGTTCCAATTTAGGCATTTCAAAGAATGTATAAGGGGTAAATTTAGACAGAAACATATTGTGACGCAAACAGTTTTACAGCTTCCAAAGACCTTCCCCTTCATGGATTTGTTGAGCTTCAGTTGGCATCAGCCAAAGTCAGTCTGGGTAATGGTGAAAGTTGAGGGAGAATAATAATTTAACAGCAAATGCTCTCCACCTCTGCTGCAAATCTACTGTGAACTTTCTTCATACTATGAAATCTGCATGACTTTTCTCTTGCTTCTTTATCTACCTGGACCATTAATGCCCCCAATACTCTATACTTCCTTTTCCTTTTCCATGTCAAGCTCTGCTTCTTAGCACAGCCTCTCTAACTGTTCCTTCTAATGCTTTTGTCAAATCCCATTCCCCCAGCAAAACCTTTCAACTTTTTCTGCATTTTCAGCAGTAGACCAAACCCTCCAAATCCTTGATGAATAAGTGTGTTTTCAAACTAAGGAACAGGTCTCTGGCACTTTTATGTTCTTTAGGATGTCTGATGCAAAGCTGAGAGTTGGGCTACCTTCTAGTGGGTGCCCCATTGATGGATTTCAGAGCTTCTGAAAACTTGATTTGCTTGCGATACAATTAAAGGCAGCACTCTAATTTACTGTTGTATCGATCACTTAGAACATCTTCTTTGCAACATGTGCAAGGCAAGCTTTTCCTTCTAGAAAAGAGAGGAAGAACAATGATTTAAACTTAACTGTGGGCAATTAAGAGCTTAAAATGAATTAACTCTTCTTGTAACTCAGCTTCCTGTTTGTTAGTGCAATCCATAATTTTTGGAAATGTCAGGACATGTTCAATGGCCCTCTGAAATGGTATTTCTGGGGACTGGTAGGAGATGCTTTGAAGATGAAGGTCAGCAACAGCACTCATGGTATTCATGATAGCTGATGTTATATGTACTTTAAAGGTCATTTTCTATAGCGGGTATAAAGATATTCCTAAGTGAGGGAAGGCTGTGGAATCAATAACTACTTTTTCTCTTCTCTTCAGTGAGACATACAGCATGGGATAATTAGGAATCTTAAATTCTTCTGAGGTATACTTTTCCAACCGCTGTGAGACCAAAAGTAGACACTCCAAGCAGAAATTCACCTATGATAGTGGGATCCCCTTAAGGTGGGGATAGGGGCCAGGGACCATATTTACTGTGTGAGCTTCCCAGTCCTTTCAAGAACAGGGAAGAAAAGAAAAGATACAAAATAAATTGTAATGGGAAATCCAAAGCAATGATTCTCAAGTCTTCAGGACTTTTTTCTAGGTTGTTCAGTACTATGCCTTCAATCAGTTTCTTAGTGGGTGGAATAATACTTAGAGATGTGAACATCCTGGTGAAAATATTGCACTGCTGTAACCATGGCACTAAAAGGCTTGTAGAATATGTATATGTAAGTAGGTAGGAATGCATATATTGTCAGGATCTGGGTATCCTGGGAAATGTACAGATGTGAGACAAAGGTAACAGGCTTGCTATGAGTCATAGGAAGCCATGATGACCAAGCATTTAGACCCAGATGAAGCAATGGTGTATGATGCAATCATGGCAGGATATAAAATCAGCAAGTGGCAGAAAGTGCGAAGTCATGCTACATGGGGGACATATACAACGGGGTATCCTAAAGTTTTAATTATCACCTTTAAAAAAAAATTGATGGAAGGTTTGTCTTGATTTTTAGTTGTTAATTTATCTCTACATAGTCACCATCCAGATTGACACATTTTTCCCAGCGTTTCTCGACCCTCCAAATACTTTTATTGTAAAAGTCTGCATATTGCACCTTATGAGGATTTTACACTTTAGCCACTTCTGGCACAGCCTGTCACAAAAATTAAGGATTCAATGAGCTGATTTTCTTGTTATCATGCACTTAGGGACCAATGGTGACACTGACAATATTTCATCAATTTGCCATAATAACTTCTGGGTGATAATTATTACTTTACGATACTCCCTCATAAGGTGCAATCTGCAAACTTCTACAATATCAGATATCTGGAGGGTCAAGAAATGCTGGGGAAAATGTGCAAATCTGGATGGTGTCTACATAAAAATAAGTTAACAACTAGAAATCAAAACAAACTTTCTATCAAAATTTTTTAAAGGTGATAATTAAAACTTTAGGATACCCCCTTGTATAGATGTGCCACACTGAGAAAAGGCTGGACTAAGTGCCTGGAGATGGCAAATGTATATAAGGGAGGAGCTCCAGAGCCCAGTATGGGCGTCGTATGGTGTGTTGTAAAGGCATGAGATTTTGACCGTGTGAGTACTGATTTGTAAACAGTATAACAAAGATTAAAGTGCCTCTGACCAAAAGCTCAGTGTGTTGTTTTATTCTCTGTGTGGGAGAAGGTTTCCTCAGCCAGTACGAGCTCAGAGTGCCTCTTTGCAGTTTGATCCAGATGTACTGCTTTGGAAGTGTGGACTGCTGGTCACACAAATGCTCCAACGTGTGTGTATGTGTATAAAATGTGTGATAACAAAATGTGGCAGCAAAGAATAGAGAATTTGGTCTGTTTTGATGCAACATGTTCACCATTACATGATATACTAGGGCAAGATTTACCTTTAAGAGCCAAGAGTAAAGACCTGTATTGCATTATGTTACCACACTAGCATTATCATCTGATAATATAGAATGAGGGATAACCTGCTATTGCTGTAGCTCTGTGTTTGATTTATTTGATTGTTGGCAATTGTAAAAAGGCAAAACAGAATCAAGATGTAGCAATTTGTGCAATCGGCTTAGCTCTATGAAATGAACCAGTGACATTTATGCCAGCTGTTAGCTTCTGTGGATTTTCTGCTCTCTGAGTACATTCTTGACTTATCTTTTTTCTCTGAACATAAGGAAACCCATTGAAATACCTCACTTCCAGAGCATTCTGTAGTCTTTCCATCAAAGCTGACATTACAAATGGCTGAACATAAAATGCAATTGTGTGATGCAGCTAATGCTTTTCTTAGTGCACAGAGCTATAGTAATTCAGAGTTATAAATCAAACTATGCAAAACTAGTTTAAATGACTGAAGATGTAACTCTTTGTAAAAATGTCACATTCTTTCCCAGCAGAATATTTCAATGTAAATTTTTGTATAACATATGGGTGCTCAAGTTAGATTCTTTCAAGCAGTTTAATAGGGAAATAAGGCTGCATGAAAAATTCACCCAAATGCTCACACCTTCCTTAAACTCACTTTGTTAATGATATTTTCATACATTATGCATTTATAATAAAAAGCAACATTGGGCCCTGAACTGTCAGTGGCATGCATGTGGGTGGGTTGCAAACCCCATCTAAATAGATGTAAAATAGACTACCAGAGGTAGGGAAATTTTGCCCCTCTAGCAGCTCCCCTACACACTTTTTTTTTAAAGATCAGGGAGCTCAACACTGGCAGGCAGGTGATTATAAATTTTGCATACTTGCAGGTATGCTTTTACAAAAACAATAAAAACACATAATACATTGTGACTGTCATCCTGTTGAATAGTAACAAGATGTAAACCAGACTTATGGTCTTGTAACTTTTGAGATTTATGTTTACAGATGTTAATGACTGCAATATGACACAGAACCATCCCTTTTCAGTAAGACAGTGCCTAGCTGAAGGGTTTCTCAGATGCAGAAGATTAGGATGCTAAGAAATAATGTCTACAGAGCTCTCTTGGTTACAGGGTGCCTTGAGAGAAACAGCTATGGCAAGAGCCCAAGATAGTCTCCCCAGTTGCCTGTCCTCAATATGTCCCACAACTGGGAAAGCTCTGTAGATGTCATTTTCTAGTGCTCGAAACTTCAATGTCTTAGATCTAATCTCTACTTCAGAAATAATGCAGTTTGGCATTGCTTTAACTGTCATGGCTCAATGCTATGAAAGTCTGGGTCTTTTAGTTTTCTGAGATATTTAGCCTTCTGTATCAGAAAGCTCTGGTCCTACAATAAACTAGAAATTATCATGACAGTTAAAGTGCTGTCCACCTCTATAATTTCTGTAGTCCAGGTGCAGCCTTAAAACCCCTTAGTTTGGGGCACTGCCTGGCTGAAAAAGTAGGGTTTTATTTCTTTAGTTTTTGTTTTTGAGGGGGTGGGTGGAACCTTCATAGCTTGATTATGGAGCTTTTTTGTTGTAGTTACATTTGATGATGCAGATCTTGGCTTGTGTTAAAATAACAACAAGAATAACCAGCAGAAACAAGTGACTACCATAAAAACAATGGCAGACTAATACATGAATTTTTTTAAGATCATAAATAAAAAGAAGTAAATGCAATTAATATGTCAAAGAAAGGGGAAAATATTTAAGATCCTATTGACTGAAGGGTTCTCCACCTCTCCTCTGTACTACTTTAAAAGCAAAAGCTGTGGAAATATGTTAGAGAATACAAGAGTATAGACAAACTACTCAAAGAAAAAGGCAGAACATATATATCTACAAAGCTTGAGATGTAATGTATCTCCTGATGCAAAACTTGCATTTACAGTTGCAAATTGAAACAGTCTCTCTGACTATTGCTGATGAGAATAAATAATTTAGGATGCTGAAAAGAAGAAGAGATTGTGAAGTGTTCCAGAGATGAACAGGGAGGATGGACCTTAAAAGGGTGAAGGAAAATTCATAGCAAACAAGTGTAAAGTTGTGCGTACTGAGGCAAAAAAAGGAAAAAGATGCCAACTTCACATATACACTGATGGGAATAGCTGGCAGCAACTGACCAAGAGATCTGGGGGTCATGGTTCCTATCACTCTGAAAATGTCAGCTCACTATGTGACTGCTTTTTTTATGGCATATTCAAAGTTAAGCGCAATTAGAAAAGGAATTAGAAATAAAACTGCTTTTTACAAATGTTTGGTGTAACCACATCTTGAATATCGTGTACAATTCTAATCACTGCACTTAAAAAGTGCAGAAAAAGGCAACCAAAATGAACAGAGACTGGAACAACTCACTTATGAGGACAGACTGCAAAATCTGGGGCTGATTAGCTTAAGAAAAAGGAAGACATGATGGAGATATATAAAATTATGCATCTCTCAGAATCTTAGAACCAATCTAATCCCTTTCAAACCTTAAGGAAATTCAAGACATATAAAACTAACTACACTGGACATAATTTAAAGTGTGGAATTCACTACCACAATATATAGTGATGGTTGAAAAACTGTGTGGTGGTTGAAACAAAGGGCAGGATAAATGTATAGAAGATGGGCTCATAAATACTACTAATTAGGATGGGTATATGTCACCTCCAGTATGAGAAACAGTATGTTGGAGATTCCTGGAGAGTGCAAGATGGAGTATGCACTCATGTTCTACTAGGAGGCTGCCTGTGGATGATTGATTAGTCATTATGTGCATAGAATATTGGACTAGACAGTTCCTCAGTCTAATCCAGCATGCCTCTGATGTTTCTAAATCAGCCCAAAAGCTGAAGAATCAAGAACATTTCTGTGGGGTTCCAAAATACTCTTTAAGCAATATAACTCATGCAAATGCAGTTTTGGAAAGAATGGGGGCATCGTTAACAAATTAATGTATAATATGGTCTTCTTCTGCAAATATTATGCAAAATAAGGTCGTGCAAAGAACTGCCTAGGACGGTAATATACTCTCCACTGGAAATTTCTAAGTAGAGGTTGAATGATTTACTGTAGATTGAATGTGCAGGGGATTGGACTAGATAGCTTTTGAGATCCCTTCTCATAAATGTACAGTTCTCTGATACAGATCTGAGCCACCAATATCCCAAAGCCCTAAAGTATTGAGAAAAACTAGTACCAGAGAATATACAAATAAAAATTGCAGAAAAAAAATCTAAGCCACAATATTAAAGTAGATTTTGGACTCAAATAGGCTGCCACAAGCTATTCTACTCAGTTCCCCTATTCCAAGGAGTAAGTTCACCTTTGGCTCAATGAAACAATTAAAGAGTGTAGATGTTTTCCAGGATCACTTAGACTAAGACAGTCTGGCTCTTGTAGTGATATGGAATCTCCAGTCAAGCCATTACAACATCTAGCATAATAGTAGATTACTTTCCCTCAGTCTTAAATATGAAGATATTTACAAGCACATGCGCTCTATGTGTTCAGTGTAACCTATTTTACATGATCTTGGTTGGTGGTGTCTCAGATCTCCAAGCCTACTTGAGGGGGAGGGGAGCTGCAGCTTCCACCTCCCCCCATTTCAGGATCCATCCCTTCCAGATGTTTTGAAGAACAAACCTTATCACTGACCATGCTGGCTGGGGTTTTTGGAGGTAAAGTACAACATCCATGGAGAGCCAAATTTTTCCTTAGTGCTGGCCTACATGGAACATTTGGCTCACTTTGCTAGTGTTCTTGGAGCCATGTGCTTCCATTGGTGTTTACTGCATTGTTTTAATTGTGAGGAACTGTGGAAGTAATTATCCAGTACATCAAAAAATTTAGTCCGGTTTTATAAGAAGATATGTTTTAACTTCTTACTTTCTATTAGAAGAGCACCAAAACCCTAAAGATTTCCTTCTTAGTCCCTTCATTTTTCATTTTTCCCTTCTTTCTTTCCTTTATCCCTACACTTCCAATATTCATTCCTGGTTTTAAAGTAACCTAAAATGAGATTTAATCCCAAATATGATTGCTAGAGGATCCCAATCCAACACTCTAACCATCACAACTATAGCATGCTGGTTCACCGCACTGTTCTCCTGCATCCCCCAAAGCCCTTTCCCACTATACAATTATAGTACTGTGATTTCACTTTAACTGCCATGGGAACATCCCAAGAAATTCTGGTTCTGATATTTAGGAAGGGATATTTAAAATTCTCAGTTGAAATGCTGAAATTTTTCCTGCCCCTTTTCTTTGGATGTCTACACTGTATTTCTAAATGCTCAACTAAAATTCTGAGGAGTTTATCACATGACAGGAATTGGAAGTATAATCCAATGGCAATCTGAACACAATCATAGGGTTTCGTGTTATTGTGTGAAAGCTTATCACACGCAAATTTGGGCAATGGGAAGTCTTTCTGAACGCAATCGTGGAGTTTCACGTTATTGCATGAGTAACTATCACATGCAATTTCAGGCAATGGGAGGCAATTTCGGGCAGTTCCAAACACGATGCGGCATCAATACACATCACGTAAATTCGCTGAACTAGCGAATTCACTCAATTCCAAACTGGCCCCACTTTCATTTCTTTCAAAATTGAGAGAAATTCCTCCCGTGTGATAACGTCCTAAGTTATGGCAATGCTAGAAATTTGGGGAATGAAGGAAATTTTCATGGAGGAGGTAATTGGTTATTTGAAGTAACAATGCCCTCATTTTGCCCATTCATGTAGCTACACCTCTGGGGTTAGCCAAGTTTCCCACACATCTATCTTTAAATAGCAGTACACTGGTAGAAAGTGATGGCTGGGACTGCCTGTCAGCCTTCCAATTTCTCACCCAACAGATATTATCTACCTTGTGTGGTGCATCTAGTCATATAAAAAATGTTGTGTGATGATTATGTGCAGACAGCTTTCAGATAGTCCAAGCCCCTTTCATTTTAAGGAGGATTGATTTGTAACCTCCTCAGATACAGCCTTCAGATTTCTGACTTCACAAGAATGATGTTTACATTTACACCTTGTGAGAACTTTGACTTCTTTTAATTTGCTTTAACAATTTCATGGCATTTAATTTGCTCTGAAAAACCTGCATAAGATCAAAGAAGACATTTCGTTTCCACTAGAGGGACACTTGATGTGACACACAGTTAATTCACCACACGCTCCATAAACAAGTCTCAATTCATAACTTTGAACTGACGAAACAGCAAATTGCAATTCATGAATAGAAAACATCAGATTATGAATTCACGAATGAAACAAAGGGGGCTACAAATAATGAAATAAACATCTGTATAAATATGCTAATAGAAAATTCACAAATAGAGTGGATTCTCTTCCCAATTTAGAAATCATATTTTCATGTGAATGTCAGATGTCTCTAATGCTTTCTGTGAAGTTAGCTTTTATACCCATTTCAGAGCATGTCCCAGTAACTCAATGGCACCCAGCTATACTTCCACGATAGCTGATTATTAAATATCCCACCTTTCTACCAAAATTTCAATTCAATGTGTCTCACAAGAAGATTTTAAAAAATGGAACAAATAGAACCTCCTCCCTCCCCCCTGAAAAACAATTAAATTACAATACTAAAAGAACTGAGTTTTTGTGTATAACAGTAAAGTATAGCATGCACCTGTTAAAATTCACTTCTGGCAGTTTCAATTGTCAAAAACCCAACTGAATATAATAATAATAATAATAATAATAATAATAATAATAATAATATTTCTAACCTGCCCCTCTGCTAAGCAGTTGGGGCGGTGTACAGCAGAATTAAAACAATCAATAGTTAAAACATTTCTTCAACCCAATCCCTAACCTCCCTCCCCTTAAAATTAAATTAACCTGACACAGAATTAAAATAGCAATCAAAACAAAAAATGCAATAAAAGCAATATACTTGAGCAGCATAGATAATGGCAACAGGGGTTCGCTAAGCTGTTAAGCCGAGGAGTTTAGCCGGAGGGTTTTAGAGCTGGGAAGTTATTCCAGGAAGGCCTGCTGGAAGAGATGTGTCTTTACAGTTTTTGTTGTTGTTGTTGTTGTTTTGTAAAGAAGAATCTCATCTAGCAGGCCATTCCACAGTCTGGGAGCGGTCACAGAGAAGGCCCTCTGGGAGGTCTTCTACAGCCTGGTCTTTGTCCTGTTAGAAGGGAAATGGGGAGAGCCAGCCTAGCCTCCCATGGAAGGGAATTTTCATATACTAGGAGCTTTATCACACTAGCGAGATCCCACGGGCCAACGGGATTTAAACTAGTTAAACTGGAAGAAACCAGGAAATGCCAAGGTTTATCACAAGACATCACTATTAATTTGCAATAACGCGAAGTTAATGTGCAGTTAAAGTGGAGGAAACCAGCAGCTTTTTACTTTCAGAACAACCTGAATTTAAAAAGCTGCTGTTTCCTCCACTTTAACTGTGGGTTAACTTTGTGTTTCTGGGGAGGGGAAGGCACCCAATGAAACACATACACACCAATTGGAGGTAAAGGCCACAACTTTATTAGCACAGCACAAAGGTAGGGTTGGCCCAAAGCATAAGGTCCGGATCTGGAGCATCAAACAACACCCCAGTTGATTCACGCTAGGTTGCTTGGCCCTCCAAGCATCGGGATAATATAGGGACAAAGGAAATGCTCTTATGAAATTCTGCAATTGCGCAATTCAATGGTGGTATCTGTTAATGCCCCTAGTCACCAGGAGCTAAGCAATGTGGTCCCCGCAATGGCTACATCACATTTGCTCAGTGCACCTGGGTCCAAAGGACTCCCAATCCAGTGCTACAGAGCCCTGGAAACCACATCCGCCAGATCCAGGACCTGTGCTGCTGCCCACAAAAGTGACAAAACACCCTAGCCAAGGGAGGGAGGGTGGGAGAGCTGAGCAAAATGGCTCTGAGACACATGTGCCAAAACCTTAAATAGCCCTGTCTGCCAATAGGGAGCCTGGAAAGATGGTGGCACCCCCCCCCCCAGGCTGTAACCCATCTGTCTGGACCAGCCAATCAGTTGCCACTGCTGGCAGCAAGGCCGGCTGGGAGATGTAGTTCCAGCTGCCAGCGAAAAGGCCACCCCTTCCGCCCCAGACAGCCAACACCAGGCCATCCCACCAGCAAATGGGCTGCTGGGGCGGAAGGCCCCAACTATGGAGGAGTCATTGGGGCCCTCCCACCTCAGCAACAGCACCAGCCCATTGACTTGGGCAGCACCATTTATTGCACTTTGGCACCAATTCAGTGTGATAAACTAATCAAATTTGTAAGTATTCTTTAAATTCGAATCTAGTTTAACTCCTGTTTGCCCATGGAATTTCGTTAGTATGATAAGCTCCTAGGAGCAGTTACCAAGATGGTATAGTCATCATGTCTTCACTGAGTGGTCATCATGTCTTTGCTGAATTTGCCTCTAGAAGTGCCAGAAAAGGGTCTTTGAAGAACCCAGGCAAGTTTGAATGGGAGCTCAGGCATGTTTGCATGACATAGGCGATGTGAACTCTACATGCTGGGGTACTTGGCCAAACACATATTGCATGGGAAAGAGCTAATCAAAAGATTTGATCGAACTTCAATCTTATGTCAAATTGTCCAGTCAGGAAGATTACAACACTTTTATCTCACTTGCTGCAAAACCCTTAACTTAATGCTAAAATTCTTCTGGGAGTTACTATAAAAGGTAGAAAAATGGCTTGAATTAAGTTGGCAAATAATTCAAACATAGAAACATCTCAGGAATCCTAAATCTCAGGATTTAGAATCCCAAATCTTGCACATTTAGTACAAAAGATTGAAAACCAAATGAATAAACCATTTTTAAAAAGTATTCAGATTATATTGTACAGAATGTACTATAAAGAAAAGGCCACAGACTCACCGTTGGATGGTATCCAACACTCAAGACTGAAAAAGTAGCCAAAAAAAATCTTAATGGCTTTACCCTTTATAGTCTCTGAAATACAGGAGGTGATAATGAAGACATAAATATCTCAAGACATTGATAAGCATCCCATTATTACCAATGAATGATATTAAACATTTGGGGCAGAACTAACCTTAGTAATAGGTGAACTGGGACATTCCCTCCCACACTGTATGAGACCTGCATATTTTTATATTACTATTTTGACAGCAGGCAGGAAACCCTTCAGGTACACCAATTACACAATTGTCTTTTTAATAAATAGTGGTGGAGAAGTAATCTTCATGGTCTTGTCTGCTTGCTTATGGGCATGTGACTATATTTATTCATCCAGCACAGCTGGAATTTGTACACTCAAGAGAAGGAGTGAATTCTTTACATATTTTGATCAACAGAATGACAGATAATAGAGATATTCCTCAATACAAAATCTTTCCTTTGACCATATGACAAAGTTACAAGAGAGTGCTCTGGGCTGCATTTGTGATAGTACCACAGAGGAACCTCTGTTTTATTTCTATATTATAAATAAAGGCAGAATATCCAACAAGTTGTGACAATGGGCAGGAGGCAGGTCAGTAACAGTTTGTCATACTAGTATCAATTGTGGATTTTACTGTTTTGTTGTTGTTATTGTTGTGTGCTTTCAGGTCATTTTTAGACATGTGGTAATCCTATCAAAGGGTTTTCTAGGACTGACGGTCTCCTAAGGTCACCCAATGGATTGCCATGACCAAGCAGGGAATCAAACTCTGTTCTCCAAAAATGTAGTCCAACATTCAAACCACTACACCATGCTGGCTTTCAGCTTTCATGGTATATATATAACCTCAATCTAGTATTTCTCATCTTAATCTAATATTTCTCATATAAAAAAGGAATAGTGTTGTCAATTCCAGGTTTATTGTTCTAGAAGTATAATGAGAGTTTCCTAAATTCTTATTTAACACAAATTAAAAGGACATTGTTATGATAAAGAGTTAAGCCAGACAAATTAAAGCAACTGGCATCAAGAGAAATTTACAATTTTATAATCTATTTTCAGTTTAGCACTAGAGAGGCTTTTAAAAAAACTACTAAAAATCTATTTTACCCCTTATTTCCCTTTGTATGATTGGAACAGGTAGTTCTTTTATATTGTAAACAAGTCAAGGAACAACATTCATTGTGAATGTTTTAGATTGCCTCCCACACTTATTTTTACAGATCTCCATCTGTTCAATTCTGCTCAAATATTTAGAGTCTTTGTAGATTGTAGAGTACTTTTAAACAGTAACATCGATTAATTCTTAGTTCCCCTTTAATATTTATAGGAATAGAAAAGCAGTTTTAGGCTCCAGCCTAAGATGGCTGCTGCTTCCCTAAATTTAACGCTTCTGTAACTTGTTGGTGACATGAGCTTTCTTCAAAACAATGTCACAACAAGACAATGATAGTAGGCAGTAATCTGCTGAAAATGTCATTACCATCGGAAAACATCAACAATTAAGCAACAATTTAGAGACTGTCTTGATTTTTGTAATGCCAGTTAACACATTCTATACTCTTCCTATTAACCTGAATCTCTTAAATGATTATGAACGCATAAGCTAGAGATCACTCATAGGAGGGAATAGGACTGTCAGTCATCTGCTTCCTGATTGTCAGGCCCCTGTTGATCATAGCAGCTGCTACCTAGTAAGTGGCAACTGGGGGGATCTGGCCACCATCACTAAATACAGTGACTACTCATTCATAACTGCCCAAATGAATTCTGGCCAATATTCCTATAAATAAGTGGCCAGGAAAAAATGTTCCAGTGATACACAGAAAGTTAATAGTTCCTCAACTGGTTTTCAATCCTGATTTGGAAGAAAAGATACACTATAGTTAGTCAATTCATCATGGGTTTCCCAAACCAAGAAAGGGAACAGGAGTAGGAGTGGGTTTCTGAAAGTTTGTAACTTGTGAATACCTGGAACACCTTGGTGTTTATAATCAGAATTTGAACAGCTTTGGTCTCTTGTGCCAGTAATGCCAATCATGTCTACATGTGGGCGGAACAGCTGCAAAATATTTGCTTCATATGTTAATGTTTTAATATGAACTAATCTAATTCACACTTTCTGGGCTAAAAACACTTTCATTTTTGCACTTCACCAAATCTCATCATGTGAGCCAGTGTGGTGTAGTGCTTTGAATCCCTGTTCAGCCATAGAAACCCATTGACTAACCTGTCTCAGTCTTACTGCTTTATCACACTAGGGGGCAAACAGGATTTAAACAAAAGTTAAATAAGAGTGAAACAGGAAACATCCTATGATAAATATAGGGCATTTCCTGTTTAACTCTCATTTAACTTTCGTTTAAATCCTGTTTGCCCCCTAGTGTGATAAAGCAATTAGAGGAATGCAATGAATTTTACCAAAAAAAAAAAAAAATCCTAGGACAGGGCCTCAGTAAGCTGAAGTTTACTTGATGGCACATAACAACAAACATTTGTTATAAAAGCTAGCAAAGATTGCATACAAAAATGTATACCTTAGGGGAAACAGCATACAAAAAGTTATTCATAGGATAGTGTTTCCCAAACTTTGGCCCTCCACATGTTTTGGACTTCATCTCCACAAATTCCTGACTGTTAGTCAAACTGGCTAGGGCCTCTGGGTGCTGAAGTCCAAAACACATGGCGGAAATTTGCAAAGTTTGGGAAACATTGCATTAGGGGAAAGTACTGCAAAAATACAAAGTAACATGTATAGGTTTTAATGTGCATAAAATGTTCATGAAAGGACATATGGGTCTTTCTTGCCATTCATCATCAATAACCCTGCAATATTTTGCAAAATAACAGAGATAGCTCACCTCAACATATTCTTGATGGAAAAATTGTTTTCCTACAACTACTGTGAGGAATACAATTACAGTCAGAGGGAACAAAGAAGTTTTGGGGGCTGTGGCAGATGGCATAACTATCCCTGTTAATTGAACAATCCCAGTACTTCAGACTTACAAGCTCCAGCCTTTGCACAAAAAGCTAGGAAAACTGGAATAGTTGTGCATCTCACAGATATACACTTATATAATTCAAGTAGATTCTTTTCAGACATATAAGTAGCATACTTACATATGTAGCATATGAGAGTCCGTAGGGTATAGTTGTTTTGAGTGCTGGATTAAGATTCTGGAAGACCAGTGTCTAAATTCCTGCTCAGACATGGAAACCCATTGGGTGTCCTGAGTGTACAGGGAAGATTTTATGAGAAAAGGCAATACCATAGGTAACATGGACACAAACCATATAGTGATTTAAAGGTAACAACCAACACTTTGTACCCTGGAAACCAATTGGCATCCAGTAGAGTGATTTTAATATAGGTGTAACATGGTCATTCCTAGATTCACCAGCAACCAATCTGGATGTCATGTTTTGCACTAACTGTCAAACTTGCAGCCCAATGTACAATGTATTGCAGAAATCCAGTCTTGGGGTTATCAGTTCATGTACCAGGACATCTAGCTCTAAGAAGGGGTACTGTTGGCATATCAACAAAAGCTGATAGTAAACACTCCTGACCATCATATCTATCTGGGCTGTCATTTTGGAATGATGGATCCAGAGGCATCCTGAAGCTACAAACACAGTATTTGGGGGGTGACATAACTCAAACCCCAGGTTAGAAACATTAAGAGTAAGCATCTCTGTCTTGTCTGGATTCAGTTTCAATCTGTTTTTCCTCCTCTTAATATGTAGACGTGGTGGCAGAGGACAGTCTGAAATTCTGTATTTACCATGAAATGTTTTTGTATGCTCATCTGTATATTCCTGCATTTGTTATGTTGCACACCTTTTAATAAGGAAATTGTGCTCGAGTGCTTTCCAGATGACAATAAGCTGCATTCTCTTCATGTCTCTTGGGATTTTGCTTTAAGAAAGAATCTGTGAAGTATGACTGGGCTTCCTTAGATATATGTTTACACTTCCACAGGCTTTTGCATAATAACAATCTGCCACATTGGAACTAGCCTTCATTATGAATTATGCATCAGCATCTATGAGCAGTAACCAGGCTAAAAGCTTCCTTGGTGTTTAAACAGCATCAACACAGTTATAAGGATATGGTTGGAAAATATTTAAGGCACCTGAGTTCAAGCAAATATTGTTAAAAGCAAGAGCAAAGCTATTCTGGTCAACATACCAGAAAGGAGATGTGCCAAAGAGAATGTTTCACTGCTTATTTTCAAGTCAACTTGGTGTCTGGCTCATATGCTCCCCTCAGCGGGAGGCAAAGGCATCCTATGAGAAATTCAGCTTGTTCTTAGTACTGCCTTGCCAAAAGCCAGTAGGGCTGGATGCTCTTGATGATTTGACATTATTTGATGTGGGCAGAATTCAGCATAGGCTGACATTTTCCCAACAGATACCCGGAGCCAAAATGGTTATGTGAAATCACCAGCCATATTGTGTCACCCATGGCCTCCTACGCTCCAGAAGGAAGCATAGTTTTCTTCTCCCTGCCTACAAAGATGATTGTCCCTTAGAAAATGTCACGAAAATGTAGGATATGAAAACAGGGCTGTAATTTTATTGAAACACCATACCTATGCAGTTATACTAAACAGCTGGGTTTGTTTTACTTTGAAGTATTTGTCTTGGCTTCTTTGCTCCAATGACTTGGAGCAGCACATAACTACTACAGTGCTTTCACCACCTCTTTGTAGTTTACTTTTACCCTTGATTTGTGAGGAGTGCTATGGCAGGCTGTTCTTTCTCCCCATCACAGACTAGTGGCTTTTTTTGTCCCCCTTAACAACATGATTCTAAGAATAAATACAATGTTACTTATGCATTCTCCCATGTTTGTTGGTTTGTCTGTAATAAACTTTCATTTTTGATTATGAGTCTAGGCCATTTAATATTGCATATAAATTTGGCTTTATTTCTGAAACTGAATCCATAGAAGATAATTTATTATTAGCTATCCAATTAAGTGGCACTGTTTGCTTTATTCCCCCCCGCCCCCCAGTTTACTTTTATCTCTAACCTTACCCTTGTCATTGACAACCAAAGAAAAAAACATTCCACTGCATCAGGGAACACTATAGCTGACCCTGCCCACAGAAATTGTCATTTATTTATTTTCAGAAAACTGAGACTAACTGTTGGTGGCATCTGCTTGACATTAACATCCCAAGAGGATATCTGACTATTTGGATGGTATGAGAGTGGACCTTTAAATGTCAAACAAAACCTATCCTCTAAGAGATAAAGGACATCCATGTTTATCACAATGGCAACTCAGTTTGCTCTTTTACCTCTTTTTAAACATGGCTTCATTGTTCCTGGAGGTGTTTTGCTCACTTAGAAGTTTGTCTCACTGAATGATTGATCGAGTGATTGATTTTGCCTTACTCACCATAAAGCAGAGAAACAAGTTCTTTTACTGAAACCCTTAGGCTTCTGATCTGCAGATATTAACAGCTTATTACCCAGTTATCCATTCCTGGTCCTTATATATAAGCTTCATGTAACCCTAAATAAATTGTACCAATGTTGTTCATTTGTATAATCCAAAAAAATGGAAAAGTGCTGCCTGCAGGCTGCATAATGCTCTCTAGTGCCATTTTGGTGCCCACAGGGCCCCTCAGGGGTACAAAATGTTTTGCTCCAATATGCCTAAAATGATCTCTGAGGTTCAGAGGCCACTTTTATATATTTTGAGTCCTCGTGTTCCCCCCTCCACCCACCAGTTCAAAATGAAAATTTTCAAAAACAAACTTATTTCTGTCTCAAAATATTCCTAAGTGCTCTCTAAGGACTCTGGTAGTCTCCCTCCCATGCAAATTTCCCCATGCTCCATAGAAGGTTTTAGGGAGAAAAAATTGGGAGTTTTTTTTTTAATTATTTTTTTTTAAAGAAATAGGGACGGCTCTCCAAGGTCTGCCAATGTGACTTTCCACAGTTACCAACCCCCAGTATAATGGTTTTTAAGGAGTAGATGCTTCCACTAAAGCAGGGTGGGTGACTGCACAATGGAAGGGAACAATTTTCCATCCCAACTCCCTGCAGGCCATACCCCTACCGAACTGTGCCCAAATATCTTATTTTCCTTCCATTTCTCCTTTAGAGTGGCTACTGAAAGCCATATTGTTTTGCTTTCATAAGTTTTGAAGGAAAAAAAGGAGGACAAGAAGGTATTTAAGGTCTGGGGATTTGGGGGACTGGAAGGGGGCTTGTGTATTTGCACACATTGGGCTGAAAATCAGACTGACTATTTAAGGGGCCACACTGCACCACCACTACTCTTCAGAAGCCACAAAAATAGGGTCCAAGCAGACCAACTCTCCCACTAACAATGAAAATGAGAGGAGATGATTTCTGTTGATTCCTATTCTCACTGAAGCTTTAACTGAGAAGTACTTTCCATTGTGTAAGGAGCTATGGTGGGGGGTCAATCTGTTGGAAGTTCACCAGATTTTTAGAGATCATCAGGGAAAGCAGAAGGAGAAAAGCATAACCCCAAATCTGTCTCCTTTCCTCCCCAGTTCTATGAGTGAAGACCTCCACTAAACCAATAGCCTCTTTATGAACAACAGAAACCCTTACGTTTGTAGAAGGACAATTGGGTCAAACCCACTGGTTTCCTCCCTCCTTCTTTATCCATTCATCCCTTTATACCCTGCCACAGAGATACCCTCCCACAGATTAGGAGTTGGCATAAGAAAAAATCTTCCTTATTCTTCAGTTTGGTTTGTAATGTTGCACACCTGTGGGAACATAGAGATAAACTGAAAGATCGATCCAACCTACTCTTCTTTCCATTTTGTTTATTTCAAAATGAATTATCTGGTCAATAGCTTTCATTCCTCCTTCACAGAACTGCGCTTTGATCACTTCTTCCATCCCTTTACATAACCATCCAAATCAAAACACCTTTGACCTTCTTTGAGTTTTTGGCCTTCCTTTTAAAATTTTACATTATCCTACAGAATCTTAGAGTCCCTGTTTCCTTCAGCCCTGTAAGGATTCTTGTAAGTGTAATTTGCTATGCAAAGTTCATTCCATGTCTTTGTAATATATCCCATTATATTAGTTTTTTTAACTGAACACATATGGAAGGAGCAGTCTTAATCTTGCACATTCCAAGAGACAAACTCACATTAAAACCTGACTCACCATTTTAATGTTTCCATTGTACATATTTCCTACCACCTTTAAATAGCTGTCTTGCCTGCTCACTCTGGCTCATGCAACCATTTTGCACTTCTCTGTGTAACATAATCCTATTCGATTCACATTCTGCTTTAAAATTAAACTCAGAGAGTCAAGCTGCTATCTCTCAGCTATATAATTGAAATTCCTTAGCTTTTAAGCCACACATAAGTAACTCAATGTAAGAGGAAAATAGGTAGTTATACTGACAATTATTCTTCATTTGTATTGACAATTAGTCCTCTAATTTGTCCTCAACATCCCTATCTATTCTGTCCTATCCAACCCATAGTCATATTTTTAAAGTAATTTTATATCATTGTGTAAAATGTTCTCCTGTGAAAGGTCATTTGGACACCTGAATGAACTCTCGGAAGATATTCTTCTGACTAATTCTGATTTGAATGAGAAGGTAATGATCACTCCTCTGGTATCAAAGTAGTGTCATAAGTTTATATGTAAAGAGTAATTCATACACAAAACAGAGGACTCTGATCACTCTCAGAAATGCCAACTGCAGACTTGCTCCATCAACTTTATTTATCCATGTAACTTTCACATAATTTCTCTCACCTTTAGGGTATCAAAATGCTCTAAGATATTGTAGCCAGTGTAATGTAGGGAAGGAAATAGAGTTTAGTCTTCAGGCCTGATTCTTTGAGGTAGCAACTGACATTCCTTTCCTTGGAAACTTAAGGGAGTACAGCTACAACAGATAATACACTTCTGAACAGACAATATATGAATTCAGTTTTGATATACCTAATCAGAAAAAAATGTATGTGATGCAGTAATTGAAGCCTGAGCAGCCAATCATGAGTTAGTGTCCATGTGGTGTCCATGAGCTTAGGCTATGGTTATATGTCAAATGCAGCCTTCCAATCACCACTTGCTCTGATGTCATAAAAATAATTGTAAAAATGGTATGAGAATGCTGTTCTCACCAGTAATGGGAGGATATGTGATTTGCTACTAAGCTGTGTGTACTCAATCTTGCAAGATTTAATAAAGTGCTATAAAGAATATCTCTCTCAGCATGTGAATTGGGGCCCTGGCACACTGGGCACAAATCTTCACTCTGATGAGCCTGTATGTGTTTTCAGGTGACACCACCATATCACTTTTGTCTCTAATCACAGCCCATAGATCCAGTCCAGCAAGATTTCATGGTGTATAATATCAAAAGCCAGTGAGAAGGCACAGAAAATTATTAGGACTGTGCTCCCTTTGTCTCTTTCCTGACAGAGGCCATTCATCGAGATGACCAAGGTGAGTTCATTGCCATACTCTGGTTTAAACTCAGGCTGAAATGATTTTAGATAATTGGCTTTATCCCAAAATACCACAACCACACTATCAAATTCCCTGTCCAAACAAGGGATATTTGACAGTTGTTACAATTGCCTGTGTCCAGTGAGGCTTTCTTAAGAAGTGGTCTCACAACTTATTTCAAGGCAGCTGGAAATAGTAAGTATCTGTATCTTCTCCCACTTCCCACAGTGCTGTGTTTGTTTCTTGTAGACTTGATCAGGCTTGTATATGTAGACTGTGATTACAGTTTTATTCAGGTGCTCCATTTTAATGTAGAGTAAATGCACAAAGACCAATGTCCTATATCAAGCAAGTAGAGTATAACAAACCACTTGCACAGTTTTATGTCTTCTTTCATTCATTTACAGCTACATCATTTGTACTGCTTCTCCTCCCTCTCTCTTCCTATCAGTAAGCAGCAGCAGTGTTCTCTCCTAGGGCTAGATAGCTGTGTTGGGTGTGCTGGTCTTGTGAAAAGGGCTACAGAATAGCACCTTACTCTTTGTCCCAAAACAGACATATATGGATGTAAGACATACTTTCACACACATATAAGTTCATCACATCAGAACCTGTAACGTTCTCATCGTGTCTCAAAAATGTTCCATGAAAGAACGATCTGGGAACAGGACTCATCACATTCAAGAAGTAATAACAGGATGATAATGTAACGGGAACACATTTTATCACACAGCACCCCCTTTAATGGGTATTTTTGCCAAGTACATTCTCATATTGTCCTGCTGTGGTGCATGTGTATTTCATTTGGTAAGGTGCGATACCGTGATGTCATCTGTTTGTGGGGGTTCAAGATGGTGTCCAAGAAGGTATTTGTTGATCTTATGTACACTATGGTGTCCATAATGGAAAGAGAAAGGGAACAAAAATATATATCTCCATAAAAAATAAAAAATAATTCACATGTGAACATTTGTTTAAATATAATGTGGGGGAAAACCATTTCAGCTTTGAGGAAAAGCATTCTGACATGTTAACATGCTGATTGCTATTATTATTATTATTATTATTATTATTATTAATGGCTCCTCATCATACCTGGGAGAGCATTAAACTTTTTAGACGCTCTAGGACTGCAGAGGAGGAAATTGTCTCAGCCAATCAGGACATGAGGGCTGACAGAACAGATATAATAATGGATAGGATTATTGTACTATTGTTGTAACTGTTGTTGTTGTTGTTGTTGTTGTTATTTACCATCAAGTCATTTCCAATTTATGGAAACCCTAAGGTGAACCTGTCACAAGATTGCCTGGGGCTGAGATTTGTATGATTTGCCTGAGGTCACCCAATGGGTTCCCATGGCTGAGTAGGAAATTGAGCCCTGATCTCCAGAGTCATACTCAAACCACTATATCATGCTAGCTCTCCACTAGTAGCAGCATTTTGAATTCCAGTGTGTTATTTTATCACATTCATGGAACAACTTTTTTAAAAAATCTCTGCTTTCCTCACAACTAGATCATTTTAAATGAGGTCATTGGTAGTTGTTGGATAATCTCAGCATTTATAAAGGAGAAAGAGGCCAGAGGTTGATTGTGAAGCCTGAGGTTTTGAAAACTTGCCACATTTGTTTCTCACCTCATTCCTTAGCATCTTAATGAGTTTTCCCTCCCCCTAGCCCACACACCCTGATTTCCACAGCAGCATTTACCTCAGTTAGTTCCCCTTTTCCAGTCTGTCAAAGTGGTGTCAAGCTATTTTAACATGAACCTCTGATATTATAATGTGAACTTCACTCCCCAGATACAACAAAGCTGGCAGCACTCTTAGCATTTTAAATGCATTGTTCTTCTCTGCATAAGTAACCACAACAAAGATCTGTGATCACACTGAGGAACTACAGGCTTTAGCAAGTTGCTTTTTAGCTTTAGGCTTCGCTCTTTCAAGGCAAGATTTTAGCAACACAGGCCCACACCACCCAGCCAATACTGGCCAGAATTTTCCCGTGCACAATGCTGGTGTAACTATGGCAGCACAGACATTGGCAACAGGAGGGAAAAGGCTGTGCGCTCAGTGACTGTAAAGGAAATATGAGAGTGAATAAATAGGCTTCTCAGAACTGGCAGATTTTGTCAGCCTTCTCTTGTCACCATTGCATGACCCTGGAAAAAGTGCAACCACTTAACGTAGTGCACCAACAGAAGTCTAGTCATGGATACCTTATCAGTGGTTACTATTTGAAAGCAGTAACAGAAATGGGGAAACCTGGAGAACCCCCAGCTAGCATGTAGGCCAAAAAAGGGAACTTTTTCAGCTGCTACTTAATAATAGTGATACAGAATTTACTGATTATGCCATAGTATATTTCATGCCTAAGACAATTTTTACTGAAACAAAATACAGTCCATAATTTTTGCATTTATAGATCCCTTGTATCTGCCCTCAGAAGCCTTAAGTAACCAGTGCAGAAGGACAACAGCCCTCTCTTTTTGTTTGTCCCCAATATCTAGCCAGTGGCTACTGGTGGATCCCATGACAGTGGTGCAATTAATTCACTTTGTATTTTAGACTGAACTTGAAAGAAGCTATCCAAGGTGCTGAATTGATTTTGGGGCTAGGGTTCCTCACGTTGAATAGTGCCTTTAAATTTTGGATTAAACCTCAGAGGGATTCAGCACTCTGATACCATTGAAGCCACCAGCTGCCACTGCATGCAGCCTCTAGAGCTATATTGCTTTGGAACATGCAGGCTCCAATTAGATAGTATTGTAAGCCTTCCCTGTTCCCTTGGAACAGAAAACAAGGGGGTGCAAATATTTCAACAGAGGTGGGCTACAAGGACAGATGAAAAATGATATCACTGGGTTAAGTTCATTTCCTCATAACAATTACTACGATGGGAGCTACGATGTCCATCAGATGTAGGCTACTACTACAGTGCTCTTTGCAACTCTATAGTAACTGTGAAAATTAGAAAATAAGAGCAAGATCCTGCATGAGGATACAGAGCATAATGTTTTGCCAAGGCAGAATTCTGTGCCATATCTCTTCTCCTTTTCCTCTGGACTAATCTGTTGCCTGTGGGGGCCCATCCAACACAACCATTTATTGAGTGCTGAAAAGCAAGGGGCAATGGAGAAGCCAGTCACACAAGGACAACACATTTTGTATAATGGAGGGAGTTGTTGGTGGTGAAGTTGGTGAACTTTTCTTTCTGCAATAACTGCAAAAGCAATCTGCCAGGACCTGTGCCAGAGTATGGTCCTAACTGGATGCCAATAAAAATGTATGTGCAGTTGCAGCACAGGAGCCCAAAACATCTTGGGGTCTGGTGACTGGAAATGTCCCTTCACCCATCTACCTATATCAACCCAGGCTGTGAGACTATCCTTAGATTCCCTTCTCTTGGTGATCTGCCAAGTGACATGTGGCAGGTGCTGACTGTGGAAAGGGCAATTTGGGTGGTGGCATCACAACTCTGAAATGCTCTCCCTACTGGATGTCTACTTTGTGATCTTTAAAGCATTGGTTGAGTTTCTTCATAATTTCCCAAGCCTTTATTTTCTGGGGGGGGGGGGGATAAATCTTTTCATTTTGGGTGGAGGGTATGTCCACTTGAGACTCAGATATAGAATGTTCTAAGGAGTCCAAGAGTCATCATCTTTCACCTGTAATCCTCCCATGATTGCTCACACGTACCACCCTTTTTCTGCCAAGTTTATCTTTACTGTAAACTGCCCAGATAATGTTCTTATTGAGCAGCATATTAGCCTTATAACTATGACTAATAACTAAATAATATGCAAATTAGAATAGCCAGGAGACTGTTGGTTTTTGAGGTTAGCTCCAGTGATGTAATGGTATCTGGATTTTGAGTGTCAAAGAGCAGGGACTTTGGGACTGGCAGAAACTCCTCAGAGTTCCTTGTTTTCTCTGAGTGTAGCTGCACTTCTCACCATGCCATTAAAAGTTAGTCTCTTGGTCTTTCATTTATATTATTCCTTTTAAGCTTGAGCTTAATTTTTTTCTCTCTCTTTAATTTTAGTACAGGGTTTGGAGCTCATCAGACCTAAATCGCTACCAATCTAATCATGATGCCACCACCCGGATCTATCCTGGGTCAAAGCCACACTCAGCCAGCACTTTTTTTTTAAGTTGGAGAGTTTCCGACTTCAAAAAATGGCTGGCTGAGTGAGGCTTTGACCCAGGATGCATCCAGGTAGTGGCATTGTGGCTAGATTGGTAGCGATTTAGGTCTGATAACATCCGGGGGCATCCCAAATCCTGAACTGAATGCGGAAGAGGTGAGACGGTTTATTCCTTTGTGTGATAAGCTCCTTCCATTCCCTGTTAATTTTTTCAAAGGATTTCTCTTTAAATCAGTGCATAAATCTGTCCATTTCCATTGTGTCTGCTAGCTTTATCAGCCATTCTTCTGTCCAGGGTGGTTCCTGTAATCTCCATGTTTCAGCATATATCATTCTAACAACTGTGATCACATATAGTATTATTCTCCACATTCCTTTTTCCAAACTTTTTTCAATTTTGTCCATCGTGTTGAAGAGATATAACTTGGGTTGTAGAGGAAATTCTTTGCCAATTGTCTTCATAATCAGATTATGAACTTCTTTCCAATATTTCTTAACTATTTATTGAGCACGTGGTAAAAGGTTCCCATGTTCTCAGTACACTATAATTCCTTTTTAACTGCCATGGCTACATAAATAATAATAATAATACATTTTATTTTTATTTCCCGCCTCTCCCTGCGGGATTACATCCTATGGGATCCTGGCTTGCAGCTTGGTAAGGCACTTGAGTTCTCAGATAGAGAATTATAAACACTCTCTAAACTGCAAATCCAATTATTATTATTATTATTATTATTATTATTATTTATAGCCCACTCCTCTGTCAATACAATTGGAGCGGGGTACAGCAATAAAAAATAACAAAGTAAAACATTCTCAGTATCCCTGTACCCAATCTCCCACCCCTTAAAATTAAATTACAAGCCCTCCAGGAAGACTTAGTAGTGCGGGAGACTTTTTCTCCCCTCTCCTCCTCCTTATTTTCTTTTTCTTTTCTTTTTTAAAAAAAACCCTGCAAATGATTTGGATCCAGTTTCCTTCCTCTCTTGGAACATTTTTTAAAAAAATTATATATAAATAAGAGGGGGGCCTTGCCTGCTCAATCTCTCTCATATTTTTTTTTTCCTTTCTGCCTTCTGCTTCAGATCAGATCTGCGTTTTACAACCATCAGCCAGGAGAGTTTGATCCTCTTTCCTTTTATTTATATATTTCCATCACAAGAGGAAATCATCAACCAACCTAAAAGCAACTAGGAAGAATTAGAAAGAAGATGAGTGAATCTAGTGCAAAATCTAGCCAAACTCTAGCTGCCAAAGAAGACAAGGATGTCTCTGAAAAGAGAGGACGAGGGCAGCTCAGGAAGCAGCCTCAGAAAGAACCCAGTGAAGCACCACAACCCAAGAGATCACATGGCAGACCAAAGGGGAGCAAAAACAAGGCCGCTTCAGTGGGAAGGACAGCTGCTGTAACATCATCTGGGAGGAAACCTGGAGGACGACCCAAAAAAACCAGAAAAGGATGAAGAAGAGGTCAACATTTCCCAGGAGTCATCAGAAGAAGAGCAGTGAAAAGAGCCAACTGATTCTACCTCACAATTCACCTTTCCTATTTCTTGTCAAGTTCTGGGACTGAGGAAGGAACAAAGGAATTCTCACCCCTTTCCTGACTCACATCTGCCCAATGTCCTGGCAGCTGAAACAGCAACACTGGAGTACAGTGTAAAACAAATCAGCCATCACCTTGATGTGTAATGTTTAATGGGAGAACCAAGTATTTTGTTTCCTCTTCTCATTTGACAGGGTTAAAAATTTTAGCCTACCACTTCATGTAGTTCTACATTATATCAGTTTGGTTTTTGTTTTTAGTCTTGTCTCTTTGGTATACTCATAGAGAAAGGGGTATATAAATCCTTATAATAGTCCCTTATTCATGTTGAGAGGACAACCTGCTGTTTTTTCCCCATACCAGCTCATACCTCAACTTTAGAGAGACTATACCATCCTCCAAAAGGATATTTGGCACTGGCAGAAAGTTACACCACAGAGGACAAATGGGAGACTTTCTTTTTCTGGAAAAGTAAGCATAGTAGGAAAAGCCACAGCATTGAAGTGGAGGAAGATAGCAAACTGTGCCTATTGTAAGCTATTTGGATGGATCCTGATTTTATAGGATGCTACCTTACTTTTTAAAATCAATTCTTATGGTTCAAGAACCACATGGCTTCTATACAGTAGGTCTGTGCATTCCTGCTGACAGCGTGCATCCCAGATACAAACAGCTGCCTTGGAGCAAGTGTTGCCATAGGCTATGGGAGTGTTTGTTTTTCACTGACCACACAAAAGTTCTTCCCATTGTAACCCCAGCTGCCAGTGCTCAGGTATGAGAGATTTGCGGGTGGGAACCTACAACTAAAATTTCTTTTCCTTCGGTGCTCAGTAATTCCGCACAGAAAGGCCTACTGGATTTTCTCTTAAATTAGACCAGACTTTTCCAAGACCACCGAAAGCAGGATGGCCATTCCACTCCACCCCGTCTCTCTCTGGGTTTGGTGATATTTTTTTTCTGCATTGGAATAGTACCAAGTGTTTTAGCTACAGTTGTCTTTTCAAAACATGTTGTCTTTCAAGGTTTTTCCTTTTCCTTCATTCACAACTACCTCTGGATAATTTAAGTTTCATTCTCTTAAAACATGAAGTTGCTGCTGTTTGTTGCTGCTGCTGCTGTACTAGTTACCAAGTTTTATTATTCCAACAGGTTCTGTCTGGTTTCTTTCTCTGGAACTGACATTTTACATTATAGATAATTTAGTTTTGGGTTGATTTTGAAAACTATTGTGCTATTAAAAAGGGATAAAGTCTTCTAAAAAATTAAATTACATAGGATTACATAGGATGGAATCATGCACATAAAGTGGAATAATAGCAAAATCACTGTTTTTTCAAACACCCCCATGGTTAACAGAAAGTGTGATATGTGATTGTTCATTAATTAAGGGCTGAGGGTGAGAGTGAGGGAAGACTGTCATACTATATTTGCATGAAATTTACACACACACACACACATTTTTTTTTTCTTAAAGGTTAAAGATCAACACAGCATTTTGCATTTTTAGATTTTCCTAGGTGGCATAAGAGCTGTTGTGATGAGTACCTGTACTACCAAAATTACCTTGCTGCTGACCTTGGAACAGTATGTCAATTTGTTTTAAACATATACACATAGCCGTGTGTGTTATGGATTTGGGAGAAAAGATTTCCAGACAGTGGCACTATTACAGTCCAATTACCATGTGCGGATAAGGCTGACAGATAATAGCATGCTGCTGTTGTCATTGTTTTTCTCCTGATAAAGCATAAAGCAACCTCAAGGGTGAGTGAGAATGAAACAGACTACAAGAAATTGAAGCCTCTCCAATCAATCAATACATAATTGATGCTGGCACGACAACTGGGAACTAATAGACGGAACAGTTTTATTTGTCTGTCTTCTGTTCAAATTACAGACTATCCATTTTGCACAGTGATCAAACCCTGGAAACCCATCCCTGAAACTGAAGCATTCCCCAGCTGAACATTTCTCTCAACAAGAGCCCCCGAAGAGAAATTAATTACTTCCATGCAGCCAAGAGAAGCTTTATAATGGAGCCCTTGGGTTAGGTGCCACTCCTAAGACAAAAGAAACCATTTGTTAAAGTAATCTTGGGAATATTTTTCACTCAGACTGCTGTGTACAGCTCTCTGACCTAGTCAGGCACCATGTGAACTCCATGGTGATAGACAGTGCTGAAAAGCAGGAAGAGAAGGCAGGTTCACACAGTCCAAGTTCAAGCTTGACGTGTTTCTTTTATAACCCTAGTGACTGCAAACTGCCAACACTTGGCAGATTCATTTATTCAGAGTGGTTCTTTGCTAGGTTACTTGGAACAGCAGTAAAAAAAAAACAACTGTAGAAGACATAGTGTCTGAGCCTGGTTTGATCCAGATAATGGCATTGAAGAAGGGATTTTTAAAATTATTAAAATAGAGGCAGAAAAAGGCATATTTGGCTGGCGGGCAGACTTGCCTCGAGTGAAGCCATTCAGGATCTGAAAGAGCAATAAAAATGAGAAGGGGAAGCTGGACCATGATATTAAAATGAGAAATTTGTATGCTGTATTGTGTCTCTCTTAAACTTCTAAAATAGAATAAAGAACACCCAATACACTATTGTCAGTTTTATAGGTTTTTTGATTTAACAACAAGATGGACCAGTCTATTTTGCATTCCATGCCTATGTTGCTTGTGTTCATTCACATACCTGTGCCATCCTGTTCAGAGCAATCAGCAATAACACACACAGAGCATTACATGTTAGCACATTTCCCTCTATAATATAAATATGTTTTGCTTGCATCTTACCTAAAATTCAGTTTTGGATATAGATTCTATCCCAAAATATGAATTTTAATGCACTTAGTTTGATTTTTTTTAAATCAAAGAACTGTAAAACTCAGAGAAGTGCAAAAATCAAACACTATAAATTCTGACCTGTGGTATTAATGTAGGAAGTCCAAATCTGGTTGGTTTGCTCAAAATATGAATTGAAGGGAATCCTTCAGCTTCCATAGACTGCTTCTGTCACTTTCATCACCACCACCACCACCACCATCATCATCATGATCATCATCATCATTTTAAAACTATATTAATTACAGCATTACAGGGGAAGATGTCAACATATCACATAATACAATAATATGGCAGATTATTTTTTAACTGTATCTCTGTTTGTCAGTTTGCAAATAATTGGACTTCTAAGCATTCTTCCCTGGAGTTCAGTGATGGAATTCCATTCCAATTCATTTTATGACTTAGTGAATTAAAACTATTAGGACTGACTGGTTTGGTTTGGGATCAACAGTCTAAATTTATTGTGGCTATTTGCATAAACATTGCTGTGTCAATCTGTTTCAGTATTAAAAAAAAAAAATAAGGAGTACCTATTTCAGCATAAATTTCTATGGACTCCAGTCCACATATTCATATGCAGGAAGTGAGGCATCAGTAGAGAAACATGTATTGGTGCAGGGAGGTGGGGAAATGCAATGTAATACAGTACTAATGTAAAATATGCTGGGACCATTAGGTACAATCTTAAATAAAAAGCAGTAGAAAAGAAAAATGTTGGTGACAGGTTTTTCATAACAGCAAGAAAGGTGGTAGAATAAACTCTGATATGTAGATATATTGTTGGCCCTCCTTATATATGGATGTTTTATCCACGGATTCAAACTTCCACGGCTTGAAAATATATTTTTAAAAAGGATAAATTCCAAATAGCAAACTTTGATTTTCCATTTTATATTAGTAGCACCATTTTATTTTTCCACTGTATTTAATGAGACTCCACTGATTTTGCTATCCATGGTCCTGGAACCAAACCCCAACAGATACCAAGGGTCCACTGTATTACCTTGGTTTTGGATGTAGGGTGGGGGGGAATTCAAACATTGGTATAATGCGAGTCAATAGTTTTCTTGATGAAAGTTATTTGTCTACACACAATAGCAATGAAAACCAATTTATTAATATAAATACTGTACAAAGAAGTACTTTTTCTGATAGATTGACATTTATGAATCTTTCTCAATTTAACAGTTTTCTTGTTCAGTCTTCCCTCTTTTGTTCCACAACAGAGGACTTTAGAGGTACCACAGTCAATGGATTCTTAAAGTACTGCTACTATTTCTCTTTTTGGTACATGTATCATGAACTAGGAATGGAAAGGATATTTATTACTCAGATGAAAAGGTGGTTTCTTGGCAGTAGGAAACTGCCAAAGAGAATCCTAGATGGGCAATTTTTTTTACATTTATCTGCTTATTCTGCATGGGGAAAACATCATTTTCTAGAATGTTTCCTGCACAGAAGACATGATCTTTCATAACCACCCATGTGTAGCGTATTAAAAAAAACGACAACAGAATAAATCCTAAACTGTAAATTGTCCTTGAAAATTGTACAATTTTCAGGAAACTTCTCACAGTGGGGAGAAAAAAATGGTTAAATTATTCATTCTTGCACATGAGAATGAAATGTATGCACCTTTACATCCCTATTATGGACATAGTTGTATTTCTTCTCTCATCCTGTTATACCATCTCCTGCTGCTTTTCAGGTTTTATGAGGAAGCAAAGCTGAAAATACCTTATTACTGCTTCCTACTTCAAATGCAATTAACTTCCTTAATTCACAAATGGCCAGCTAAATGACAGCCTTGAAGAAATACTGAGGAGTAGATAACACTAGATTCCACAATCATGAAGAATAGCTACCTAATTTCTAGCAGGAACTGCCCTATTATCCTTTGGGAGGAAACCCATATTCATCTCTATACTTCAGGCATTCCCAAAGAATATGGGCTGGAAATAGATGCATAATCTGGAGTTACACAACTGTAACTGATCTAAATTCATGATCCCAACCAATTTACAATCATTGCCATGATTGTAGCTGTCCCCCAAAATTTACTTTACTGGGCATCAGCCAAAGAGACAGAGCTACAGTATTCTCATAGCTATCAGAAACCACCTGTGAGCAAAGCTGAAACAATGAGAAGCAAGACCCTTGTCACCTCTCCATGTTGCAGCCTTGGTCACTGGTAGGAGAGGTGTAGAAAAAAACCATCTATCCACTCAGAACAGACTATCTTCTCTCAGTGTAATGGAGGATTGGCTGGGAGATGTTATTTACTAGATTATCACACTACACTCTTAGGAGTTTGTTGTATGCTTAAAAAACCCGATTTAACCCTTCCATTTTCAAGCATATCATGAGATAAAGTTGGGCATTATCACAGGGAAAATGACACTGATACCACCACCTGACTGCATCTCACCTAAAACCTGGCTAGAAGCCATGCTCGGCTGGCTGATTTACAAAGTCAGGAGCATCCCAACCTGTTGACTGCAAGACTGGCAGGTTGGCAGTTCGAGGCCTGGGTGCCACATGATGCAGTGAGCTCCCATTACTAGTCCCAACTTCTGCCAACCTAGCAGTTTGAAAGCATGCAAATGAAGGAAGATAAATAGGTACTACTCCAGTGGGAAGGCAAACAGCATTCTGTGTAACCATGCTGGCCACATGATCACAGAGTAGTCTCTGACAACACTGGATCTTTGGCGTAGTAACAGAGATGAGCACCGCCCCCTATGGCTTGACAACCTTGTCAATGGGGAATACATTTACTTTACTAAACTCCTTCAAGCATTGTTATTCCACTTTAACTGCTCTGGATGCCTCCTGTTGCATTCTGGGATTTGCAGTTTAGGGGGGCATTTAAAATATTCAGCCAGACAGGTCTTAGGCCTCACTGAACTACAAACTCCAAAATGCAACAGGGGTTAGCCAGAGGAGTTAAAGTGGAATGTCAATGCTCTAAGAGTATAGTATGATAATCTACTTTCTTACACAGTGTAAAAAAGTAGCCTATGTAGAATTCCAGCAATGGTCTATAATTGTCAAACACATCACAGAGGTCCACGTCTGCCTATCCAGCACCCAAAAGATTGCGAGCAATAACAGCAGCTTCATTTGTATACCACTTCATACCACACTGAGCAGTCTCTAAGCAGTTTACAACTGTAAGCTAATTGCCCTATCAAGCTGGGTACTCATTTTAGCAACCTCGGATGGATGCAAGGCTAAGTCGATGCTGAGCTCCTAGCTGGGACTGAACTCACAACCTTGAGGTTTGTGAGTAAGTGGCTGCAGTACAGGCATTTAACCACTGCCCCACCAGGGCTCCTATTTGCTGCTATTTTGATATTTGTTGCCTAATGTCCCTTTAGTAACTAAAGATGATAGACTTGTTGATTAAAATTATGAAAAAGGGGAGAAACGGGGGGTGGGGGGGGATTATGTTCAATCCTCACTAGTGTTTGTATTTATTCTTTCAAAACTCCCAGTATCTGTGGAATACTTCGAAAGTTTGCAACATGTCATTGTTCATTTTGGTTGGCCCAATAAAGGTATCATTGTGTGGATGTTACATAAGTAGGTATACAACAGAAACCAACCCAGATGCCCATGGAACCAATTTCCATAATCATGTTCCAAATTTTAATAATCACATCATTGTTACTGGTTAATCCTACAGATCAAATTGGCAACAGTCCCAAAAGAGAGTGTGAGAAGATCAGGGAATTATCATGTTTTAGACCTTAACTCACAATAATGACATTACAACAACCATCAATTCTGCCATCATGATCAACAACTGGATCAACAGTCAAAATCCTTTTTGATTCTCCAACCTAGCTGTTTTCACTCTACTAACAAAGAAATCCTGGGAGCCATCTGCATAGCTCATGCAACAAAGACTCCACTAAGGAAGAATATATTCTGAAATCATATCCTTTATACATTAAACACTAGACCGCTGAGATACAAAATCACTTATACAGTATGCAAATGCACCAGAGGATGAATCCATGACCAGTCATAATAATTAAGCAACCTTTCCTGGAACTATATAGTTGTGCTATATTTTCCTGACACATATCAAACTGCAAGGGTTTGCTGCTTCCCCAATGATAAGTCACGAAACTAACTTGCCAGACTTTCTATGGTGGTGGAGTGGTAGAGGGCCTCTGTCTTCTCTTTCTGCATGTTAGTTTCCTTCCCAGAAACCCATGTATACTATGGGCTACAGGGAAGGGACAGCCGATACATAGGAGTAGAGCAATACATGTAGCAGCACCAAGGCTGACAACTTTTAAGAGCAGGGCTATTCAGGGATGGTCCAAAGTATTTGCTGATCTTGGCAAATGAGCCAGAAAAAAGCATCTCTCCTCATCCTCTGCATGATGATGATGATTATGATAATGATGGATGATGATGGGCCAGGACCATACATGAAACAGGTAGGGTGTAATGTTCCATCCATGTAGATCTGTATTATCTCCTCTCCCAACAACTGTGAAGTCCTGAGAGGAGTGACTATTGCTGCTTCTCTTCACTAGTGAACAAAGGAAGAAGGGGGATACAATGAAGATGCAGATGGTTTTGGTTCACATTGGAGAAGAAATTAAGCTGTATTCACAGATGGAATGCACCACCCTTTTCTTTCCCTTCAGAGTCCAGACCAGCTGCATTTCCAGAGCTTGACTTGCTTCTCCTCCACCTATCCTGTCACCATTGGTAAGCAGCAGAAATTGTGACTGCTTCTGGGGCTTGACAGCTGCCAAGGGTGGGGAGTTGTGAGTAAAGTATGAAGGGCTGGACAGTAGCTTCCTGCACGTCATTAAAAAAAAAAAAGAAGCACAGGCACATGTCTACATGGTTTGGGTTCAGGTTACCTGCAGGATCACTTCCTCCCATACAATCTGCCAATTTATTCCAGTCAGCCAAGATTAGCTTGGCAACTGTAAGCCAGAGGACTTTTTCTTTGGCCACACCTAGACTTTAGAAAAACCTGCTGGAAGAAATTCGACAAATGAACACATTGTCTGAATTTAAAAGCAGCACTGAAGACCAGTCTCTTCTAACAGGCTTATCCAAATGATTTTTAAATTGTCCTCCTGATGTGTTGTATTAGAAGCCTCATTGTCTCCTCCTTGCATCGTGTGCTTGGTAAGCATGATGGGAAGTACAGTCAAGTTATCCAGAGGTGCCAGGTTGCTGTATGCTTTGCTGCTCAGCTCATTTTGACCTCTATAATAACTCCATGGGACAAAGTTATTGTAAACAGAGTAAATAAATAAATATTGGGGGGGAAATCTGTTAATTTTTAATAGGGCTTTCTTTCTGAACAAGGCAAAGCTTTCTGGGCATTCCCAAGGGCAAAATTGCACTGAGACAAACAGATCCATGATGTTTGACCATAGTCTGGTAATCATGTTACATATTCATTCATGAATAACTTAAAAGGCTGTGGTTTTTGTCTGGCTAAAACCTTTGCTCTTTTTCTCTGGCACGAAGTGAATGAGGTTTGATCTTTTTAATTGTTAAGGATAGCATGCTTCTTGTTTCTGTTGCAGTTTGAGCCCTGGATTATCACATGATCTGAACCAATAAAAAACCGCAGAGTTATTCAGCTGGAAACCAATCCAAAATCTATGAGCAGTGTTTTATGAAATATTTGCCAGTGGGATGTTGGTGAGGGCATTTAATCGTTATTATATATTGATTCTAACACAGCAGCTCTGCATAGTCAGGAAGATGTTTTATGTTCAGAACTTGAAAAGGTTACCCTTTCTGCACTACAGCTACCAGAATCACCCAGCCAGCATGACCAGTGAGAGTTGCCATCCAAAAACCTCTCCAAACTCTCCTTACATTGTAATAATCTTCAAGTTCTCCTTATTCTGAATAGCTTTTCTAAGCTCTGTTTATATGAATGGAGCAAACCTCCTGTCTTTGTCATCTGCTGTGGAGCATACGTGTATGCATATTTGAGGTACCTGTCAGGCACAAATAGGCAGATGATAGGATGCATTATAGATCATAATCTTTGATAGGCCTTTGCTACAGAAAGGTAGTTTTAAATGTGTTCATCATATTTTGTTCTATTTCATTAGATCTATGTTCAAGTTTCCACCGTAAAAGTAGATCCAAACCTCTCTGGTCTTCTTGATTCTGGATGCACTATAGACACGTTTGTTAATTGTGTTTGAGGAGCAGGTATTTCCCTCTTTCCTTTGGTCTTCATGCTGGTCAGCATTTCAATTTTTCCCCCCTGCCTAAGTCTAGTACCTTGCATTTCCCCTGCTGAAATTTATTTTGTGAGCCCAACTCTCTAATCTGTTAAAATCATTTTTAATTCTGATTCTGCCCTCTGGAGTATTGGCTACCCATCCTACCCCTGGTGTCATATGCAAATTTGATATCCATTTTCACTATTACTTTCAACTGAGTTCTTTTGGCCATCATATTGATTGTTGCCTGGGTCAGACATTTGTTCTTTACCATGAACATGGACTTCTGGGAAGATGTGATTGTGTCCTTTTATTTGTCAATAAGAATGTCATAGGCAAGAATCCTGTTGGTAACATACAGAAGAACTGGCTGTTTATGCCTTTTTATAGTAATTGCAAAAGGAAGCATCCACTGTCCTGAGGTCTTGAAGTGATATTGCAAGTGTGTAATGTCATCTTCTTGGGCCATGGGAGGTCTGGGAGGATGCCATCTTTTTAATGTATCCAGCTGCAAAAATGCAGCCAAAAATACAACCAAAACAGACTGTTTCAGAATTCCTGTTGCCATTAGATGGCTATGGGAGGAGGTGGTTCATCTGTAGAAAAGTATACTGCAAAACAACACGTGCAAATTTTGTGCAGAATATGTTCTGAAATGTGAAGATTCTGGTCAATCCTGGATTCTTCTCGTCAATAATAAAAAAACATGTTTTCCATTCATTTTTCAAATATTGTTGGATATTCTTTCACCCCTAGTGTCAGCCCATATTGCCTATAGCTATGATTCCTCTTTAACACATATTTAAACATTAAGAATAGTTGATGAAGGTGACACTGTATTTCTTTACTTCACTGGCTTCTTCCTCTCCAGCTTGCAAGGCAATTAAATCCTAATGGCTGCTGTGAGGGAACGATATAACCTGAGGGCTCAGAAGTCCTTGATTCACCTAGTCATGAACTCATTTGGATGCCCCAGGCAAATCTTTCCATCTGAATTCCCCATTGCATTAAGGAGAATAATGCAGGTGTACCTCATAGGACTGTTGTAAAATGGTGATGGTTAGAATGATCTTCCAGCCCAGTGAAAAACTGTCAAGGAAATGGAAAAGAAGCTAAACAGCTTCTTCTAACTATGTGGATTAATTCTGTCTGAAAATATTATGGTGACCATAAATTATATGAAACCTGTTCATTGCAACTGGATACATTAAGAAATTACTATTCTGTACATATTTTATGCCTGTTCCTATTTTAATTAGAAGGGTTTTTTATTTTTAATACAGTGCTGAATACATTGAATAATATATTGAATATTTCATATATTGAATGTTTTTACAGTTTTTAAAATTGCTTTAATAATAGTTCCTCCCCTTCCCACACTCATAGCCTTGTAATCCAATACATAATTTAGAGTCTTAGATTTTGTTCATAGGGTTTCAAAGATTTTATGTCTTCATTAAGATATCACAGCTACCTAAAAAGGTTTATTTTTAAAAAACACACACACCTTTAAATAAATGACTTGCTAAATAGAAAGGATAGGTCCTGAAATAATTACTATTCTAAATTATTTTTGATGTTTTTAAACACAACTTTTCTAAGTATTTAAGATTCTTTTGATGTTCCAATCATTCTGATCTTTGCTCTTTATTCTCTCAGGACTTGTTAGTGAAATGCTTTACAAAAGCACCTAATCTTCTCTACAAGTACTGGGAACAGGCTATAGAAGGCATGCTCCTTTATTTTCACTGGTTAGTATTCAGCTACGATACTCTTTTTGTGTGGAAGATACAGTAACAATAATTTTTGAAACCCAGCCATATTATTTTGAAAATCTGCATGCAGAAAAAATTCTAATGTTCAAACATTGCACTCATCAGAGTAACTAGTGCAGATGGATTGTTATCTTTTATTGAGGTTGTATTGAGGTCGGATTTGATGTTACCCAGTATCCATTTTAAAGGGGGGGGGGGGATAAACATGAATTTATTGGCTTTTCCTTGTCTTTGCCCAACTTAGTCACCCCAATCCAGCAATTCATGGGCAGAAGAAAACACGTGCATCCCAATTGCCTTTCACAGAGGAGACACATTAAAAACAAAATGAAAGACAGTTTTTTAAAAAATCAGAAAGAAAGAAATAAAGAAAGCCTACACCCATTTCTCAGATTCTTGCTGGACCAGGTCTTCATATGTCATTGAATGAACTGCTATTTAATAACAATTGCTTAATGTTCAGTCATCAACTTATGGAAGTGAGACAAAGTAGCCAAATACCCCATGTTACAGAGGACTGTCAGACAACAATCCTCTACCTGAAATCTTCCACTTGAATATCTTTTGTTTGAAAGATCATTCTAAGCATGGTTTAAAGGTCAAGTCATCTAAGAAAGGAGAGTTTGTCATGTAAATATAACTGTTGTAAGTAAACTTCTGGAGTAAGAAGATTCAGACACAGAGGAATCAGATTTTCAGGAATTCACTACCCCTCATGATTGTAGCTGGAGTCTAGGGGTGTCACTAGGTGGTACAGGGTGTGTGGACTTCATCAGGTGACACCTGAGAGTAGGGATGAACACCTGCTGGGACAGTTGCTCCTGTCCATTAAAATACACACTTCCTGGGCCAACCCCTCCACTAGCCAGGATGCCTTTGCCACCCATCAGCTGCAGGCATTGTTGAGGGTGGGGGCACTGATGCTCCCTGGTAGCCCCTTCTGGGACTGGCACAGCTTTTAGGTGAGCAAGAATGGAGTGGGCAAACAAACTCCAGTGGATAACAAAGGCCCACTGTACATATATCTCAGGGGGTGTAACATAGAAAGCTTATCAGTGACTGACTAGATTCTTTCATATTTTAGATCCTTTGAGGTAGGAGAAATGCTTTTCTGGGATTATAGATATGACTGCAAATCACATAGGTTTGTTGAGGTTGTTAGGGTATGCAAAACTTCAAAGCTTAACTTAATATATACTATGGAGATTTCAAAAATAGAACAGAACAAGTACTTGTATATGAAGTGGGGAAGTAAAGTGAGCTGAATGGAAAAATCTGGCAGACATGTTGGCATTTTGTAGTCATTAACAGTTGCACGAATATATATTTATTCATATATGTTCAGAATATTGAAATGAGGAGGGGGGGTATCCTCTTTTCCAAATACTGCCAATTTCAAAAAGATAAGATGCTAAAAATATTTTGAGAATATTAATGACCCTAATGGCACTAGCACTAATTTATAAGCAAGTCTGAGACGTATTCTAAAGATTTTAATATACATTCATACAAATGGCTTCACAGAGCCATTGGGTGAACTATGGAAGATACAATGGCTACAATTCATGATGTCTATATGAAACCTCCAGTATCAGTCATATGCCTCTTACTATTACTTGTTGTTGATCATACACATTGTGGTCATCACTGAATTATTAACCATCCTTTGTTGCATCTCTTGTCCTTCAACCCAATAGTTCCATTGCTTTCAGTACTATCCTTGCAAACTTCATACAATCTACAAAACAGACTTCATCTAGATTTTCCTCCAAAGGTAGACTTTCCTGCAGTGTTGTTAATTAACCCAGGATACCTGAAAATTGGAGGACACATCACAAATATTAAAGCATATGTATGAAACTTCATTCACTAAACTAAACACATTCAAAGACAGGGAGAAACATGCTTCTGGACCTGGAAAACAATTGCACATTTTGTGACTGCACATTTTGCTGTATAGCTCTTTTCTTACAGGACTGGAAACTTACATTTTTAAAAATAAAATAAAATAAATAAAGGCTACAGGATGGTCCAAAGACCCAAGATGGCATACCTAGAAACTGGATGAAAACTGTCTATCTGACTATGACAAACCTAGTCTTGAGACTGCCAAAAAGCCACTTAGGGTCTCTACAGACTAGCAAGAAATGCTGGCATTGGAGTGGAGTGGGGGAATGGTGACCCCATGCTGCATGCCCTGACTCTGCCCAGATGCCGGCATCACACCACCCAACCAATTGCATAACAGGTACTGTGCCAAAGAAATGCCAAAAAACCACCACCACTGCTGCAAGCTTGGCTTTATGCCACCCTAAAAAGGAGCAGAATTTTGCCATTTCTTTTTAGACAGGCAAACTGTTGGATCGGAGCCACAGTGTATGGTTGCTGCAGCCCCAATCCGGTACTGAATGGGGCAGTGGGATGATGCTCTATCAGCGCAGTATGTAGAGCTCCCGAATGACTTAAACTCAGGACACTCCTAATATCTACATGCCATAGTTAACCCATTCTACATCTTAACTAAATAAATCAATATAAATATAATTGAAGCTTGTGCTTTGTAAGCTAGAGAGATGGAATATCTGTTTACTGTACTTAGATGTGATAGCTTTTGAATGTCATTTTCTTTTGATTGATCAGATTTAATGTTTAATAATAATTATTCATGATGGAAGAAGATGAGCTTTTTAAAATATTGTCAATGAGCCAGGACAGAAATAACAATACATTATATGGTTGTCATTTAGAGTAAAGTTCATAGAACGCCTCACAATGTATTTCCAGCATAACAGAACCATATATCATGGATAGTAAATGAAGTTTGTCATTGTTAAGTGGTCATTACTACTTGTGGTAATACTATTCTATAGGCAGAAGATTGATAGTAATTTTCATAGCATGGTATATTAATCAAAAGTACATTTTTTTGTAACAAGCCATCATGTGCAGGCGATTAGGCTTAGAGTTACTTTATCTTCAGTTAATGTAAGAAACTTTTTTGAGGAGGGGAGAATATCACTGCAAGAGATATTCAACTTGATCTATGAAATATCCATCTTCAGGTTGATACATTCTAGCTTTTATGATCCTTTCGTGTCCTAAAAGTTCAGATGTTGACATGTGAGAGGATGGCATTAAGGATAATACCTATGTTGGAACAATCCTCAAATATATGTTCTAAATCTAAAAATTCAACAAGATTTGACATGGTCCAGGGTTGGGAACAACAACAACAACAACAACACCCCATATTTTAGCGTGGGAACAGAGAGAAGAGTCTCAGATCTTAAATTCAGGGTTATGGCAGTGGCTGACATACTGGGGCCCTGAGGCTTACATCGTAAAATATGCTTCTTAGTAAAAGAGCCACTATGGTGTAGGTCTAAGTGCTGGACATAGGATAACTCTGCATAACTTCCATTATGCAGAGAAATGGCGGCTCCATTAATGCTTTAATGATGGGATGCCTCCATGACAATTTCATCACAGGAGACAAGCATAACTGGCTAGCACACCCTTGCACTTTAGGGACAATCTAGCTGCGTTTTAGAAATGGTAAACCTCCATGTGATAATCTCCTAAGGCTCTCCAAAAGTAGAATTCCAATCCCAGGTTGGCCATGGAAGGCTACTGAGTGACCAATTTCTTATCCCCAGAGGAAGGCAATGGCAATCCATCTTGCCAAGAAAACCCAATGATAGATTCATCTTAGGCTCATCATAAGTCAAAAGTGACTTGAAGACACACAACAACAACAAATTCTAAGTCATAAAATTGCCTCAGTTTCAGTCTCCTATATCAGTGTAGCCCAGATGAGAATGCTAATTTGAGAATGACTGATACTTTTTTCTTCATCCTTCTTATATTTGGACTCTGATAAGGACATCTATTGTGGGTTGTGAGGGGGAAAAAATTAAGCAAATATTCAGCTAGGTAAATGCCATCTTCTATCACCTTTGTAGATTTGTAGGATGTGCTGCTGAGAGAGTAGAAGCTTCTGTTGATTTTTTTTCCCCCTGTACTCAACCAACCTTCCTGTACCAGCTGGGAAGAAAAGCAACCCTCTAGTGCCCTCCTAGCAAAGGGAAAATTTGTTACACAGTAGTCAAAGCAAGAAGAAAGGCTTTGAATAAGATGAGACATTCGTTAAAATTCTGGATTTGATGGATTATAAAAGGAAGCATATTCATGCTTAGAGGGTTATTAGAAGATCTGAGAACTCATGCTGGCATAACTTCTGTAACAGTATTAATCATCACACTTCAGTAGAAAAGACACAGAATAAGATTAAAAGGCTCAATGGCAATGGGGTTAGATCTTTTGCAATACCTACTTTAATTAAAGGTGAAGCAACTCCTGATTGAAATATACAAAAATGTTAACATGCTAGGTGGGAGCTCTCAAAATATTAAAAGTGATAATAATTGGAGGACACCGATTCCCTCCCTTCCTGTATTTGGGAAACCCTTTTATTTCCATCTGCAAAAATGGAAGTGTATATTTACATTCCTGAAAACTGGTGTGAGTGTTTAAGCTCACAATGGTAATTCATGTCAGAATTCAAATTATGATTCTTCCTCCACAAATACCTTTTTGTTGTTGAAGGAATCACCCCATATATCCTCTGATGTGGGCAAAAAAGATTTGTAAAATTATATCTTTGCTGTTCTGAATTAGCTGTTTTTAACAACAAGGTAGTTGGTAATTCAAATTACTTGCTTGAATATAAAAATTAATTTCAAAAAGACAAAACATAACTTCATATAGATAGGGACATTTTGAGAAATTGTGCCACAGCATTCTGATATTTTTGCTTCCTCTTCCAACTGCTACTTTTTTAAGAATCTCAATAGCATGGGTAATAAATGTAGCTCATTTGGTTCACTTGCAGGCAACTGTTGGTGATTTGGGGTGTTGGCTGTGGGTGTGTCTAGTGTCCTTGCATCCATCTTCAATTTTCTTTCTGTTTCCACTTGTACTTCACTTTGGGGGTTTCATGTTCATTATCTAAACTGTGAGCTGAAGGTATCATTTTAAAAAGAAATTAAAAGTGAGTTCTAATAAATAGCAGAAGAGTCATTTTAAAAAGTGGAAAATGAGGCCAAAAGTCAGTGATTAGCAGAATGCCGTTTAACTCTCAGAGGTGGAAAAAGCAAAGTATGGCACAGAAGAATGACACTAGAGAGACATACTTTGTATAAATGAGCCCGACCAAGTTTGGTATGGAGAAAAGGTAAATGTTTCACCTTTGACAAGATTGTCAAGTCATGTCTGACTTTAGGAAATGGTGTTCATCTTTGTTACTAAATAGAGGGATCCAGCATTGTCAAAGATATCTCCATGGTCATGTGGCCAACATAACTGCACAGAATGCTGTTACCTTCCCACCAAAGTGTTACCTATTTATCTACTTGCACCTTTTATATGCCTTTGAACTGCTAAGTTGGCAGGAGCTGGGACTAGTGGCAGGAGCTCATTCTGTCATGCAGTGCTTCGGTCTCGAACTGCTGGCCACCTTGTGATCATCAGAATCAGTGTTTTAACCATTGAGCCACTATGGCTATGGAGAACTGAAGTAAAATATCTTATTTGTTTAGAAATATAACAGGAGTGAGCAAAGTTTGCTCCTTATTGTCCAAATGATGACATTGAACTACTGCTTTCTGAACTGCTATTTGCACAGTTTCCACAGAGGCTCAAAGAAAGACTTGATGTGATCTTCTTGTCCACACTTTTGAGCCTGGGCAAGTGACTTACAAATCTCCACCAGGGCTTTCAGTGTCACCACACAGTTTGAGTAGCTGAAGAATAGAGCTATGCCTAAAGGAAAAGCTATACAGGCATGTACAGATACTGAAAGTAAAACAATCCTATCTCCTATTTTCTGGCATCTTCTACTTTGTTAAAAACAGCCTAGTAAAAGATGATTAAGAAGGTCCTTTTCTGTTCCCCAAAATATGCATTTTATAACATTAAAGCAGTATAGATTTTGCAAGTGCCCAGTAGTTTGAGGATAACTGGCACTGTCTGTGTTCTCAAGATATTATTGTTATAACCAGCTTGCTTCCCTTGTGAGAGGTATTGCATTTTTGTTGTATAACTCAGTCTAACTCAGCAGTACAAAAACACTGAAGCCTTATGCTGGAAGTAAATAAGCTACTTGATGTCAGCGAAACACCTATTACAAAGGCTGGCTCTGGTGCTTGAACTCCTTGAAAACACTTTGCTTCTGAGAATAACGAGTGAAGAACATGGGAGACTAACTTTCTTTATTCTTCCTCATCAATGAGTTTATATATAGGCATTCAATATATTTCTTACTGTGAAAAGTCTTGTCAGACTCTTGCGTTAAGGAATTTACCAGCTGCACGTTTTGTCATCTATAAATGCATTTGTTTACCTGTACACAGATGGCCTTTGTGGGGCTCAGAACCTCTGCAAAAGTAGGAAAAACATGAATACAGTGGGCAGCTGCAGAGGTGGTGGCAAAGCCTGGCTACCAGTCTCACTCTTTGGGCTTGCAAAGTTGGTACTGGTGGGTTCCCTGGAAGTAAAAGCAAAGAGAATAAGCACCTGGCAGCTAGGCCCCACTACTACTGCTGCCACTGCCCTCCTAAGGCTGATGTGTGAACACTGGCACTGAATACAGAATTAAAAAGAAAAAAAAGAAATAAAAGTGAGGAAATAACTGTATGCTCCAAGTGCTGAGATAGTCATATTTAGAAATTTGAAAATTTTGACACTGAAGGGTTGTAAAAAAGGAAGGAACAAAGAGTGTAATATGATGGAAACTATTTTATTGTTGTGTTATGCTGTGTTAATATGTGTAAGTACTTTATAAATATTTTATTTTATTTTATTTTATTTGAAATAATATCAATTAAAAAATATACAGCCTCAAGCTTCAGGAGTGGGGAGGACAAGGAATCCATTCCTGGCAACCAGGCCCCACACTGCTACCACGCCTTGAAGCTGTCACATGCACATTCAAACAACAGCCTCAAGCTTCAGGAGGGGGAGTATGAAGAACACATGCCTGGCATCTAGGCCCCACCACCACCACCACCATCACCTGTCCCTCCTGAAGCCTGAGGCTGTTGTGTGAATGTGCACACAACAGCCTCAAATCCTGGGCAGGTGGCAATGGCAAGGCCTGGCCATTGGGCATGCACTCCTCATGATCCTTATTCCTTACAGGTAGAAATACAGACCAAGGCAAGGTTGGTGGGGGGTGTCTTAACTCAGACTGTCTCAGACCAAGCAGCCATGGTAGGGCAATGGGAAATTCACAAATAATTCAATCCATGGAAGTTAAACCCATGAAAGTTGAGGGCCAACTGTGGCTTTTGGCATATGGAATAAGTTAAGGAGCATAACACAAAGCTGTGTTGGGAAAAGCACAACACACAGCTGTGTTGGGAAAGGACCTGCCATGACCATGACTATATACTTTTCAACATTTCACAGATGAAACAAGACACGGGGCAGTTATAGCCAAGCAACATTGGGGTGTGGCTAAGATGGCAAAAGTCATTAATGAAGAAGAAGATCCAAACTAGGAGAGGCTGCAAGCAGATTGATTTTGTCTTAGTCTCCTGGGAAGGACAGGATTCTGCCCCTTCCTCTTTCTCCTACTGAGAAACTACTTCTGCACTTTGAACTCAGTCTGCAGCAAGTGAAAGGAAATTGGGAAGAGGAGAAAGAAATTAGGATATTTTAAAAGCAGCTGAAAAAAGGGATGGTGGAGGACTTTGCCCCTGACAAATTAGAACACTTGGAAGATATGTGACTGTCACACATATAACCTCCCATTAATTTTTTAAAAACTCTCCAATGTTAATAAATAGCTAATTATAGTGCAGATATGCACAAGGCACAATTTTGCTACTACCATTCCCTTATCTGTCATATTTCCTGATGGCCTGAAGCATTTTAGATACAATCCCAAGTGTCAAGGTTTGAATAAAAGGCACTGTGAGAGTCCAACAAGAAAGGAGTCTCTAAAATTATACCAGAGAATATATTAAATGCACAAAAATTGGGATTATTAATTCATAGGTAAAAAGCTGCATTTGTATTACCAATGGAAAACAATGGCTAGCATAAAAAAAATGCACTGCATAACAAAAAACGGGAATTTTCTCTGTTCCCCATTTAGACTAACTATAGGTCTGGGGTCATTTAAAGCAGGGATAAAGAACCACCAAAAAAGGGGTAGAGGGGATGATGATGATGATGACGACGACGACGACGATGATGATGATGATGATATTGACTTCCCAATCCATTTTGCTTCAATTCGATTATCTTTCTGTTCCTAGTAATGTGTGTGTGTGTGTGTGTGCCTGTGCCTTCAAATTGCCTGTAGATTTCTGGACACCGCAAGAATTTCACAGGGGGACTAGGGGTCCGCACCCACTGTGTCAGCATCTTTAAATGTTTCAGGAATTGCTTAGCTCAAAAAACATTTGTAAAAAGCTAGGTAATCTTGGGATTGTTTTCACCTGTGTGTACTGGGACTAATTGTGAGAGAACTCTAGGTTAAATGAATAATAAGGCTTTCATTTTGAAATAGGCAAAGTATGACATGTGCACAAAGAACAGTAATTCAAACAGACACATCATGCAGAGCTGACTGAAATAGAGGTATGGAGGTTGGACAGCGGAGAATGAGGGTTGTAGAGAGGGTAATATTTACCATTCTTGCAGAAAATTCCATGGAAAATGGGGTGTGGTTCAGATGAGGTCTGAGGACAACACAGCGAGTGAAGGAGACCCTCTGTGTGCACACACAGGGCTATAGCTGGGACTGATATTTATATCTGATGTCTAGCCCCTAGGGACACTTGGTGATATCTTGCACTGTGACAAAGACCCAATGGTCTTTACACAGAACCAACAATGGGATTCCAGAATGAGTGATGATTCTAACTTTGAATTAACAAAACAGTGATTGGATTTAGGACAATCCCAAGGTAGATGGTCAGGAAAGTTGGCTGGGAAGACGGCAGGGGGCTGGTAGGAGATACTGGCTTACTAGCCTTTGTGAAATGAAACTGTGTTTGTCTCTTGGTAAAAAAAAAAAAAAAAAAAGGTTATGCAGAGAACCTGGAGGAAGACGAGTGGTCAGCACACCTATTTAACTATTTAACCTGATACTATCTAGGTCCTCCAGATGACTTTGAGCCCATTGTAAATTTCTCTCTGTTTCAGAGACCATTGTGACCTCTAAAAACATTCCTGGCTTAAGAGAAGAAAATATGAAAAGCCCCATGTACAGTATCTGGATGCATGGTGTGCTAACAAATATTCACAGGTGGTTGTGCCAGTTCCTTCCTCTGAAATATAGCCAACAACACCTAGTATTCATTAGTAGTCTCCCATCCAAGTACTAACTAGAGAAAGTAGAGATTACCCTAACTAGCCTCCAAAATCCATTGGCATGGATGCCTTTTAAGCATTTAGGGCCTGGTTTCTCCACATATGTGTTATTATTTTTCTTTTTTTGGAAATTCCTTTTCATAATTCTAGTTTAGTTAATTTCAATGCATTCTTATCTTAATAATAATCTAAATTTTATTTCTTTTTTTGAATTATGTTTTAATTGATATCTGTTCGAAGCATAATTTAAAAATACATATATTAAGATACATGCAAAGACAAAACCACAAACAAAACAATTGCATAAAATACATACTAAATCTGCCTTGGTTCCCACTGACAGTAGTTTCCCTGTCCTCCCAGCCATACCTCCATGCCTGCTCCATCCTCCTGCTCCATCCTTCTTCCCTGGCATGCCTCAGTACTCCTGGCCTGCTTCTCTCCTTCTGCCCTGGCCTCCCCTCCGCCCCCGGTATGGCCAGGAGGAAGGAGGGAGGCATGGCGGGGAAAGCCGCAGCTATCGCTTTCTGTACTGATTCTGTACTGATTCTTGATACCGGCACAAACATAGTGGGAACATAGTGTTTGTTTCAGGAATCTGTGCAAGAAGTGAATCAAGAGATAAGTGAGAATGATACCTTAAAGAGAATTCATCATTGGTTTTTAGTGGTAGCCACTGAACTGTAATGTTGCGATGGAGGTGCTGAGATGTTGCCCACCATCTTGTAAGCCAGATGTTACTTAACTATGGTGGGGATGGTGCATAGAGGGGAAGAACACTTTACACAGCTTCAGAACCCTTTACACAGTTCTACTGTGGCTGCTTTACACATGATGATGGACTTTCACATATGTGCTTTTTGTCTCTTCATCGTCTTTTTTGCATACTTGGTGTTTCCTTGAAATTTCCCCTAATGAAAACTTACACATTTCCATTTCTAAGACTACAAGGATTGAAAAAGTGGAAACATATTGAGGAAAAATCTTAGACTGAAATCTTATATACTGGGAATGGACAATATATGGCCCTCCAGATGTAGTTGGACTACAATTCCCATCTGTCCAAATCAGTAATAAGATCTGCACTTCCATTATTCTTTGGCATTGTTCATCTGTAGGATCACCCCTTCCCAACCCCTGTTATCCACACTCATCTTGAAAACACATTCAGTTAAGTCAGGGGCAAAACAGACAGCCCTGAAGGAGCGGCGTCATGCTGCCCATTTGATTGCTGAAACAGGGTCGTGACAACCACACACTGTGGTCCTGATCTGGTGTTTTCCCAGCTCAAAAAGAAGCGGCAAAAAGGCATTCCTTTTTGAGCTGGGAAAAAGCTAGTGTTGCCACAGTGACAGCAGCTTTTCAGTGTTTCTATGATGTGGCACATGTACACACCACACCAGGTAAACATCATGAAGCCTCTGCACGTGTGGTTATCTGTGCAGCTTCCTGGTGGCATGGGGGCAGCATCAGAGCATGTGGCATCTAAACACCACATTCAGATGCCACCCCCACACCACCACAAATGGGCAGTCTGCTTCACCCCTCAGTGGAGCTTACTTTTGAGTAAACCTGCATGTATCTTAGGATACTGTTAGAATGGTAAAAGTTATATTTCACAGTCCAGGTAGAAATAAAGCATCTCAAAAGCATAGTGAGCTGCATTCATCATGCCAGATGTGCTGGAGAATGAGAAATAAGTTTAGTAAAACACAATCCAAATTACTCATGGAATACTGAACATCATGACAGTGAACAAGAAAAGTGCTGCAGGAAGACAGAATAGAAAAAGATGATTTTAAAGTATTCTCAAGGGGAGTGTCCACAGAGAAAGGCTTTGGGGGGAAATAATACATCTGTATATCCAGGAAATGACTTAAATGCAGATTAAAGTGACAATATTAAGCAACCATTTTCAGGAGAATATAATGTCAAAAGCAGTTAAAATAGCTTTTTAAAATGTAAAAAAAAAGAAGAAGTTAAAAGTAGGGGTACTAATAGCCTCTCCCTGACTAATGGGTTGCCAATATTTAAAATAATCATCATGGTGTAAAAATATTACCAGGAAAGGGATTCCCCCCACCCAACCACTCTAGTCTCTTCAAGTAGGGTATTTTTATTCCACTTCATGAAATATATTAAGTATAGCCATTATTCAACCAAACTGAAAATGGAGCACTTGAAGGGAGAAATGAATGAGTGGACAACATATTAGTTGTAAAGAGCATTGCAGTCATATTTTAAATGAAATTAGGTGACTGAAATACAAGATGGATGCCCCACCCAATATCTGTATTACAGATTGAATCTCCCTTATCTAAAATGCTTGGGGGAAGAAATCTTTTGGATTTTGGTTTTTATTGTTATTATTTGGAATATTTATATTTGTATATACATACATAACGAGATATCTTGGAGATGGGAGCCAAGTCTGAACACAACATCCATTTATGTTTCATATACACTTTATACACATTATAATCATTTTGTGAATGAAACAAAGTTTATTGAACCGTCAGAAAGGTGTCAATATCTCAACCTTTTTTCAAATATCTTTTTTCAAAATGTAAAAAAAAGTTTTGGTTTTTGGAATATTTCAGATTTTGAAATTCTGGATGTGAGAGACTCAGTCTGTACTTCACAGAAAAAAAGCAGCATATTGATGATAAAGGGTTCACCACTGTTAAACCAATCCTGCCAGCTACTGGTGTAAACAACCACCTGGTGTGGAACAACTAGCAGGAGAATTCCTTGAGCAATTCAGATACTTTCTGAAGCCATATAGGACTAAAGATAAAATCTTTGTTGATCCCAGATGCTGTGGTCTAATTGTAAGTAAGCCAAGTACTTCAAGGAGTGTGCTTACCTCAGCATTCATCCTTGTTTCTCGTGCTTCCTTATGCTTTCATTTATGCTTCCTGCCTGGGGAAGCATGAGCCAATATGAGATCACAATATGAGATCTGGCCTTAATCTGGCAAGTTTTTCAAAACAAAACAAAATGAACAAATGAACAAATAGATGTTCAATTCTAAATGTGATGAAAAGGCAGACAAGTTAGTTATTTATGCTCAGCAGCAATTTGCTCAGCATTTTTCAAGACTCACCCTAGTACTGAAAGCAGCTAGATTTGAGCCAAAACAAAAATGAAGCTGTACATTTGAAGGACACCATTTTCAATATGTCCTTCCTTCCTTCCTTCCTTCCTTCCTTCCTTCTGCTGTCCAACCATTCTTCCACAAAAGGGATTCAAAGCAGCTTATCATAAAATACTGCAAACAAATACAATAAATAAATTCACATCATTTTAAAACATGTCAGTGAGAATTCACTAAGGCAGTTATGAATGTGTAGCCTAGAGTTATGCATTTGTGACTGATTCATAATCCTGATGTATTCACTACTTTAGGGAATACACAGGGACCATGAAAGTCCCCCAGTTCCCAATTACTAGGCAGCTGCTGCTGCATTCAGGAAAGGTTTCTTTCCCTGTGAACAGGAAGCAGGTGACTTTACAGAAAAAGAGATTTCACCTCATCATTTAGGAAGAAGCTCCTGAAGTTGAAAGCAGAGTGTGATGGAGTCACCTTCTATGAAGGTTTTTTGGCAGAGGGTGGATGGCTATCTGCCTGGAATGCTTTGATTGTGTGTTCCTGCATGACAGAGGGTTGGACTGGATGGCCCTTGTGGTCTCTTCCAGTTCTTTGATGTTCCCACCCAGCCCCTGATGTCTGGTAGTGAGGACTATGATGGGGATTATATTTCTGCCTCTCACCATACTGACCTTCTCTTCTCCAGGCTAAACATCCCCAGCTCCCTAAGTTGTTCCTCATAGGGCATGGTTTCCAGAGGCAGTGGGAACATCATTCAGCTGCTTCCTGATCAACAGGAGAACAGACCTTTGTCAATCTCAGCAGCTGCTGCCTGGTCAGTGAAGACTAAGTGGGTTGGGATGAGAATCACTACAAAGCTCTGTATCTACAACTACAGTGGTTATTTATGTTAAGTACCTAACTGATGGCTCTTTAGCTCTTCTGTAAGTACATAAACTCTGGCCATTTAAATGCTTGCAGACTGGCAAGAAAAGCCAGCCTGGGAGCAGGCTCAAGCTGTAGCGTCCATATGATGCACACCCCAGCTCTGCCCCCAGGCTGCCGTGATGCCACATGCTGCACCACATGGATGCAACGTCATGGCTCTCCTCTGGCACTGCATCCACACAATACAGCACCAAAGGATCACTGTAAAGCCACGGTGCTATGGAACTGCTTTTTGCTGCTGCTTTTTGCATCCTGCAAGGGCCAGATAAGGGCCGCAGTGTGCGGTTGCCACAGCCCTGATCTGGCTGTAAAAGGAGCGGTCTGCATAGTCCCTCAGTGCCTCACCCAATTGGAATGTCCTTCTCCAGCAAGGGAGGCCTCTTACTCAGGGCTTCTCTAAAGAAAAACATCTTTGCCAACTGAAGAGTCTTGCTAGTATATGCATCCACCTGACCAAATGGAATTCCTGTATTCATTTATTCAATATTCTGCTTTTCTTTCAGAAAGGACGCCATGGCACCTTGATGATATGAACATTGTCAAAATAAAATAAAATTAGTTTGCATGCTAAAATACTCATAATTTACAGCACTATAAATTATTCAAAACACAAAATAATAAAAATAAAAATGTAGCGTGCACACACACACACCATTAAAAAAGACTAAAAAGGTCTTCAGCTGCTGGTAAAGAGCTTTATTTTTTCTCTTTCTCTCTCTCTCTTTTCTCCTTTATACCCCATCTCCTTTATGCCCCAGTAGTAGATGAATAATAATCGTTAATTTGAAATCCCAAATACACATTGTACACTTGCTAATCTTTGTATGATAGATTTGACATCTATAATAAGAATCCTAACATTTTCTTTTCATAGATATACTTCAGGGGTGGCATTTTTATTTTATTTTATTTTTTTTTTGGCCACTTCAGATGTTGTTGAATTACTACTGCCTCACTATTGACTATACTGGCTAGGACTGCTAGGCATTGCTGTTCAACGACAGATGCATCTGTAAAAATAATGCAGTTTCATACCAGTTTAATTACCATGGCTCCATCCTACAGAATCCTAGGTTTTGTAGTTTTTTGAGGTACCAGCACTCTTTCCCGGAGAAGGCTAAAGAGTTTGTAAAATGGAAAGAAAAACAACAACATGATTCTATATAATAGAACTATGGCACTTAAAGTCAAACTGCATAATATCTACTGTATATAAATACCTACCAATATATGGTAGGAGGCACAATTCACAGGTACAGCAACTAGGTACAGCAACAATTTATATAACTTTGATGAATTTATTTCACTGGAAGCATATGTATGTTTGTATGTGTCAATGTACCTTCAAGCAGTGGTGTCACTAAGGGGGAGACACCAAGTCAGGCCCTTCTCCTGGTGCACATCTCCTGGCTTTGCCATGGTGGCATAGGCCTCCTCATGAGGAGACCTCCACTGCCACCATGGAGGAGAGAGCTGATGCCTGTCTCCCAGCTTTGCCACTTCAGTGGAGGCCTCCTCATGGGAAGACCTATGCTGCTGCTGCAAAGGAAAGGGTCAAGGATGCCCTTTTGACTGCTGCAGCCCCTCCAGCAGCCCTCCCTGCACCAGGTGACATGACAGATGGGGGATGCCACTGCCCTCAAGTCACTTTCCTGTAAAATATAGCCTACTAGAAAGGATACATAGTTGGTCAGTTGACAACCAATGAAAAAATGGGGCAAACAGAAAACATCACTTTGCCCAGGACCAAGAGAATTCACTATATTGTCTACACTAGTTGAGCACAAGAGATATTTTGGAGGCTGTGTATAAGAACATCAAAAGGCAGAATATTTTAGGCTGGATTTCATGACTTGATCACAATTTAGTAAAAGATTTCACTGCTGAGCACTCATTTATACAAGCTTCTTTGCTATGATTGACAGTGATGTCTACCTTCATTTTTTTTAACAGTGAGCTTCCATGACAACCATTCAGATTGATTCAGATTATGAAAAATAAGTATGCTGGAATATGCTCTGAATATTTGTGCAAGTAATAAGGAAATACAATTGACATACCTGAGCTGTTACTTTGATGCATATGTTTGTTTGTTTGTTTGTTTGTTTAAAAAAAATCAGTGTGTGCCTAATATTTAACCACATAGTTACTGACCAATTTAGAAAATATTCATCTACAATTGGAAAAGTATAGCTAACGAGGAACAATAATTCTGTTTATTTCAGGTAAAGTAAATCAAACCAAATATCCTATGAGCACATTTCCCAAGATTTTTTGCCAGTTATACAATATATCATCATCATTGCCATCTCACTCCTCCTCCTCCTAAATAAATTGCTGTTGCTGTTGTTAATCCATATGCACACTATATTTCAGATGCACATGAAAAGTGCTAAACATGAGTCAACAGTGTGATCTTGCAGCTAAAAAAAGCAAATGGGATCCTAAGCTGCATTGACAGAAGTATAATGTCTAGATCAAGGGAAGTAATAGTACCACTCTATTCTGCTTTGGTCAGACCACACCTGGAATACCGTGTCCAGTTATGGACACCACAATTCAAAAAGGATGTTGACAAGCTGGAGTGTTTCTGAGGGAGGGCAATCAAAATGTGAAGGGTCTGGAAACCATGTCCTATGAGGAGCAATTTAGGGATCTGGTATGTTTAGCCTGGAAAAAAAGAAGGTTGAGAGGTGATATGATAGCCCTATTTAACTCATAGAGTTGGAAGAGACCACAAGGGCCATCCAGTCCAGCCCCCTGCCATGCAAGAATACACAGTCAAAGCACCCCTGACAGATCCAGCCTCTATTTAAAAATCTTCAAAGACTCCACAACACTCCAAAGGAGCATGTTCCTTTGAAGTGTTGTGGAGTCTTTGAAGGGTTTTAAACAGAGGCTGGGTCAGTCAGGGGTGCTTTAATTGTGTATTCCTGCATGGCAGGGGGGTGGACTGGTAGCTCTATGAGTCTATGATTTTATAAAGAAAAGCTGCCTATTAAAAAACTAATTATAGTGGTTCCACCATATTGGCAGGCTAGCCATCCTTGGACTGGAGGTCCTGTGGATCACTCTCCCCCCCTTTAGTCAATGATGTTGTATGCACGTTGTCATCCATTGATTAATATGGTATTGGACTCCCACATTTTTTTCCTATCCATGTGTAAGGTGGGGTGGGGACTGAACCCCTGCAGATGGGAAGGGTGCATTGCATACATAGTTTAATTAAGAAGACAAGATGTAGTGGAGTTTTTCATTTCATTGCTTTTCTTCCCCTTTCTGCTTTGGCACGGTAAACCTAAGCTTGAGCTATGATGTTTAACTACTATGTACCAACAGCATATTGCTGCGCAGGTCAGGCCCCCCCAATAAATACAGAAACCTGGTTGGAGGAAAAAAGGCCACAACTTTATTAACTGTTCCACACATGCAAAACAACACAAAACCATAGGGTTGGCCCAAAGCATAAGGTCTGGATCTGGCCATCAGCAACACCCTGGTTGGTTGATGTACCCTTGGTAGCAGGGGCAAACATCGGGATGACGTAGGTGCCAAGCTCCGCCCTGTTGCGCAGTTAGGCAACTGCGCTGCTTCACATCGAATTGCGAGACATCCTAGTCACCAGGTATTAATCGACTGTGGCCCCCGCAATGGCCACAGTGAACCGCTCCTTACCCGTGTCATGAGGACTCCCGATCCAGTGCCAGTGGGCCCTGGAAACCCCTACCCCAGATCCAGGCCTATGCTGCCACCCAGAACAGAAGTTGTGACAATCAACTCCCAAAACAGGGAGGGAGGGTGGGAGAGCAGAACTGGCAATGGTGCTGACGCTCACCTTACACGGCCTTAAATAGGCCCAAAAGCCAATGAGGGTTCAGGAACGATGGAGGCACCACCCTCTCCGAGCTCTCCACCAATAGGAGGGCACGCCATACCCTGCTGTGGCCAATCAGACAGGTTCCTTTCCTGCTCCTCCCGGTGGCCAATCAGCATCGAGCCCGCACTTGCACCGGCCGCTGGGGCGCCCAAGCCTGGCGCGCGGGAAGGGGAGAGGCCTTCCTTCACGCGGCAACAGCGCCGGCCCGTTAATTCGGGCGGCGCCATATACCATAAATAACACTGTCAGTTTGACGTGGACAGATGTTCTGATTTCCAGAGATAACAGCTGGTACACTAAAATTCAACTACATAAAGCATGAGTTCAATATTACTTCCCAATTCCAGTCATTCCACTGTTGTGTGTTTTGTTTGTAGTTGCAAAGTTTGATGGTGGTCACATCTTCCTCCCCACAGTGGAAATTTAGTCAAAACTCCCTTAGATAAAAACCCTAGAAGTGATTTTGATCAAACTAGATTGCCTATGCAATTATAAAATACATTTTGTTTGTGGAATGATGCATTTACAAACCTTGGGATTTGGGCTTTCCTGCAGTGAGTCTCATTGTTATCTGCAAAAATCACCAGAATGCAAATGAGATTTAGTCCGTAAAAATGTGCTTACTATTAAAGACGCTCAGGATAATCTACATCACCTGCTTTCAATTCTGGAGGCACAGATACAAAAGCAAACATATTTAGCAGGTAATCAAACATCTTCATTTCAAAGCTGCTTTTCTCTTAATACAGAGAAAGTACTCAGTCTTGATATATCAGATCAAATAAGGTTACAAGGTTGTATTCCTTATTCTCAGGAGGACACCGAAGACAGAGTCCTATGCAAGCAAATTGTCAGACTGATGGCAGCTCTTGGAGATGTAGGATGATCATTCACATGCTGTCTCACTTCCAAGGTAGCTCTGCTGAATTGTCAAGTGGTCTTCATATAATAAGAAATCTTAAGTATTTCTATGCCTAAGAAAATATTGGTGTGTACTGTACTATTAATTTCAGGATCCACATAGGAATATACATTTGGATCCCAAGGCCCTTGTTTTTCTCTTCCCCACTATAAATATGTGCAACCCACCCTTGAAACAATCACCTCTGTCATATCTCTTGAACAATAGGGGATCTGATGTAAGGGGAAGGGATAAAAGGTGGAAGGAATAAAGTAGTTTGTGTGCATGAACTTTCTCCATTTAACACATTTTCTAGCTTCAAATTGAATTTTGGACAATTATCCCTTTCCTCAGCAACCATGGCAAGCCATCAAATATTGTTCATGGGGACCACTGTACACAGCTTGCTGCAGAACCATTCCTTAAGTTATCTTGCGTTTACAATAATACTTCTTGACCAGCCGTTGTGAGAGGTACTAATCCTACCAGGATGAGTTGGCCTCCCTCAGGTGGGAGCATAAGGGGAGGGTATGAGATAAAGACAGTCACTAATATTTGAATGATACCGTAATATTTTTTTTTTAAAGTGTTGGGTAAACTGAGAATGAGGAAAACATCTGAATTTTGCTTCAATCAATGTAAGGTTTTATGCTGGCACTAAATCATAGGTTGAGCTTGACTGACATAAATGAATAAATGAATAAATTAAACCTTCATAAGTAAGCCCACCCTACCATTTGAAAGAGTGCTGTGGTCATTTCAATGGACAACTGTTCAAAGGAAGTGCTAAATTGTTGGAGGAAAGAGCCAAAAGCCACACAGCCTGTCCAGAGTCCTCTGCCCACAGAGTAGACTGCTACTCTTGCAATGTACATCTTCACTGATTTCATTCTTTCATAGAAGAATGAATAATTTCAAAGGTTTTCTTCACCTTGGTGTCATTATGAAAGTTTTGTGCATTGTTTAAAAATATTTTGCTTTCTTTGATTTTGTTGTTGTTGTTGTTTTGTTTTGAAAAGTCATAGAAAAATGTACATTTTTCATTTGGACAGTTTTTTCCCCACAGCATAAATACAATTTGCACAAAAATAACCTTTCTACCCAGATAAAAGAAAGGTCCCCCACACACAAAGGAGTTTTTCAGAAGACATAAAAAAGCCTATGACAGTTGACTGCTTTCTCCAGTAGGGTATCTCAATGTCGCAAGAAGCCCTTTCTTACTAAGACTGAACAATTTTTTGAGTATTCTTTAGGCCCCTACTTTAGAAGCAGTAAACAGTAATGTCCCATTGCCACTGTTAAGGAATGATTAGTCTGTCAGTTCAGCAGGCTTTTTTACATGGAATTTGAGGGGACAACTTATTTCTCACACTGAATTGAGTCTGGTTCTGTTGATGATGTCCACCATCACCCCCTTTAAAAAAACCCTCTTATAATTGTGAAGTTGAAGGCTTTCATAGCCAGAATCCATATTTTTTGTGGGGTTTTTGGGTTATGTGGCCATGTTCTGGAAGAGTTTATTCCTGACATTTCACCAGCAACTGTGCCTGGCATCTTCAGAGATCTTCAGCTTCTTATAATTCCTTATCATATTTCATCAAGTCATAAGGCTACTGTTTTCAAAATCTCCAAACCAGTATTGTCATTGGCATGACAGTTGAGAGATTGTAGTAAATGTGTGTACAGTATATGCCTCCAAGTCGCCTGTTGATTTATGGCAACCCCATGAATTTCATAGGGCATTTTTTAGGCAAGGAATACTCACAGGTGGTTTTACCAGTTCCCTGCTATGAAATATATAGCCCACAGCACTTGGTTTTCATAGGCAGTCTGATGAATGTGATCCTCAAAAGGAAGTTTTTTCAAGCTCTGGTCTTAATCCTCCAAAAAGCCTCAATTATATTACACAACAAACATCAGCCATCCCCTCTCTTCAGCTTCCCTTCTACCTTGCTTTGTTCTTGCAATGTATGAAGCATTTTCTATTCCAGTGCCAGGCTAAATACAGCCTAACCTTGCTCCTGAGAAAACAGACAGAAGCCCATTTACAGTGTAGACTGAAGAGCAAGAGCTGGCTTCTGCGTGATTACAATCAATCCTCTCAAAGGGTTTCTTTATTTTGACAGTTTCTCCCCATGTTCAGATCCACAATACAATCAAAAGCTGAATTTCAAACTCCTTGCCTGTAATGCAACCCTCCTTTTGCATTATTCAGGTTTAATATTTCGTCCCACACCTCTGCAACGATCTCTGCTCAAAGCTCTAAGCTTGACTGCATTGCCTAGTGGATCTTGTCACATAATTACTCTCTAGAAAGGCTATTCATGCTAACAATCAAAGTGTTCAGATACCAGCCTTTTTCTCCTCCCTCCCTCCCCAGCTCTTTAGGAAGAGTGTTAGGAAGGCACTGATAGATATTAGAGCAATATACAGTTGGTTCCTGCAAAAGAAAGCCTGCCTGTGAGCCGACAGGATTCATTTCAGAATCAGTTCATATGGAGCCAATTGGTTATGAGACGGCAAAGGCGATTCTCTCTTTCCCCCTACTTAGGCTGCTATACATTTAGTATTTTTTTGATTCCAGGATAAGCATAACAAGTCCATTATTGCCCACTGGTGGAGAGACACAGGTATGCCATCTAACCAAAGAGAAAGTAAGTAGGTTGTGTGCTAACCTTAGTGGAAATAGTGGTTTCCAGCTGAAAAAGATGCATCAGAGCTTATCATGGTTCCTTTAAAAAAAAAAAAAAAAAACTTCCAGAAAAGCTGCATGACTGGCTGAGGAATTCTATAGTTCCAAAGAGAAAGAGATTTCCCCGCTTCTGAGCCACAGCTATGAAGCAGCTTGAAATGTGGCAAATCAAGCCTAGTTCATGGCTGTGATATTTCGTGATGAGTTATCTGTCAAGACACTTTTTGAAAAGCCAAGCATTGCTGAACAGGAACATAGTCTTTCCAAAATTCACAATGGGCTGATCTAGACTGGTAAAAAGGGGTGTGTTCATGCCTGCATGAAAGTGTAGCCTTTAGATGACCCACACTGAAAGTTTGGCATGAACACACTTCTTTTGCATTTTAGTGGGGAAAAAGCAGCTTTAAAAAGGAGCTGCTTTTCCCAGCTTCTTTTTAAAAAGGGTGTAACTGTACAGCTGCATCTAAATGCTACGGTGCAACTGTGCAGTTTTTTTAAAGCTCCCAAACCCTAGCTCCAGCCTTAACCTGAACCCTAGACATGTGCTGTAGGGACTCTGGGATGCTGTAACTGTTATGCAACTGCGCATAAAATGTCAATTCATTCATAAAATAAAGAAGTTTATTCATAAACTTAAATTGTAACGGATTTATTATCTTTTTAATGGGGGAGGGATGCAGTTTGTTTTATTGATGTAATAGTATTTTAATATGCAAGCCGCCTCGATTGATCTCAATGGGCCAATAATAATAATTCATTCATGGTGCACCGATGCAACTGCACACTTTAAAAAGGGAAGAAAAAACACAACGGTAATTTGACAGATCTTCATAACTGCACAGTTCATGTGTGATGTACTGGTGCAACTGCGAAGTTTGCAGCTGGCAACAACAACAACAAAAAATATTAACGGTTCAGTGGGGCCAAAAGCCCCATTCATTGCCACCCGTGCAGCTGCTCCACCTGTGTTTCTAACATCCTGACAGCTTCCAATGTAGTTGCTGAGCAACAGAAAAGACTTCAGATATGTCCCCACACCTCCTCAGTATAGCTGCCCTATGCCTTTTTATTACACACCTGGGACTTGCAGTGCAGCTTCTAAATATTAAGGAAAAGGCAACTTCATGTTGCATTTTCCTGCCAATCTAGAAAGCCCCTACATTTCTCTTTTTCATTGTTGTTGTTGTTTACTGCCTTCAGGTTAACCTTGATCTTTGGTGACCCAGTGAGTGAGACACTTCCGGGTCCCTTTATCTTCAACTGCTCTGCCAGATCTCGCAGGCTTAGGGCAAGGGCCAACTTGATTGAGTCTATCCACCTAATACATAGCCTTCCTCTCTTTCTATTGCCATCCATCTCTCCTACCATTATTGTCATTTCTAGTGCAACAGTTTAATTATCTTGGTTTCCAGTGAGAGTTCAGGCTTGAGCTGTTCTTAGACCCATTTGTTTGTCTTTTCTGGCAGGTATAATGGTATCCTCAGCATTTTTTTTTCTCAGATGAGTTGATTTTCTTTCTTTCTGCTTTCTTCACTGTCCAGCTCTCACATTCATACATGGTGATGGGAAATACAATGTCCTCAACAATCTTGACTTCTGGGTGTTTTGTTTTGTTTTGTTTTTTGCCATTAAGATATACTTTACCATTTTAAATATATTTTCCCTTCTTTTCTTTTTTGTTTTTCTTTTTCCTTGATCTAAGTAATAAAAACAACAATGAAATTATATATATATATATATATATATATACTTCTCTCTACCTTCAATCTCATCATTTTTAGTTACATTCTCCTCCAATCTCATCTCTATTTTCGAAAGATATTTTTCAACTCTATCTCTATCTCTATTTCTATCCTCTAATAACCTTGTTTCTTTAAGAACTTTGTTTCTTTAATCCTTTCCATCAATATGTTTCTTTCTCTAATATCTTACAATTAGATCCCAGGCCTCTTCTACCATTATATCTTCTTCTTTGATCTTTTTTGAGAGTCTGTCTAGATCTCTCATATCCATTTTTTTAACCAATCTTTTATTTTGGGACATATAGCAACCTAGCCACAGTTACCATATATAATATCATTTTCCATATATTATCATTTTCTTTCTATTTCCTTATATGTGTCATATTTAAAAGATAAAGTTCCAGTTTCATTTTAAAAAATTTCTCAAGAATCTCCATCATTGCCATATATATGTCCCTCCAGTATTTCCTAGCTTTCTTACAGTTCCACCATGTGTGGTAGGATGAACCTTCTTTCTCTTTACATTTCCAGCATGTAAAATGTAGGTCTTTATAAATCTTGGCTAATTTCTGTTTGTAATAGTTTTCTTTAAGATTCTGGCATAAGGTAAATATCTTTTTATACCAGGATAATCTATAAAGCACATACTTATTTTCTTCTGGAATTTTCTGATGTGCTCCATTATCTAACCAACGTAGCACACCCCTGTGTTTGGTTTAAATTTTCCTTTGGCTTCTCAGATCTCGTGGAAGAGGGCTCTTACTTTTTCTGCCTCTTTTTGGACACAGATACTGCTATTCTGCATTCCTCCCTGAATATGTCTCTAGCATCTGACCATAGTTCATCTGGTTTCTAGACAATTATACACAATTGAGCAAATCTATTTCTCACTTTATCTGTAAATTCTGTTGGGATGTTCTTCAGATTGTATTGCAGTGTGGTTATTGATTTTGTGTCCTTCTTCAGCTTTATTCTAATTTTTGATGTAAGTAGTTCATGATCTTGCAATCTGCACCTGATCTCATATTTGCTTTGAGAAGAGAATCTTCTGATTCCAGTTATGTGGTCTATCTGATTTTTGCATTGGCCACCTTGATCCTAGGGGAAAGGCATAATAAAAATAAATTATTATTATCATCATAATAATCATCATCATCATTCCATGCATATAGTCTCCCCCCAGTTTGTATGAAGAAGATATTTGCAGTGAATAGATTGTTAACCTCACAGACTTCTATCAGTTGCTCTTCTGCTTCATTTCTTGTTACTAGTCCAAATATTCCTAGTTTTTAATTCTTCTTTGCTTCTTAGTTTAGCACTCCTGTTGACAATGACTAACAAGAAAACCTGTCTCTCCTTCCTTCTCTGTTAGGAAGAAGAAGGAAGAAATATGCAAAACGCAGACATCTACAGCTTTCTCTTAGCTGTAGCAGGGATGGGAATGACTTCTAATTAGTAGATTACCTATTAATTATTTTTTAAAATTAGGAATGCCAGAGAAATTTGATATGAATAAATGCTGATATGAACCAGTGTTCAAAAGTGGTACTTTTGTGGACTACATTCCCAGAATTCCACAGCCATGGTGACCATGCTAGGGGAGAGATTCTGGGAAATGTAATACAAAAAAATAGTTGTTGTTTTTTAAGGCTCTGATACAAATTGACTTGACTAGGGTGCAATTTGAGAATTTGTGATCCATCAGCTTTTGAACTTCCTGAATATCAATGCAGGTCTATGCTAAAAGAAAATATTAGAATATCTTTTAAAATGAATAGTTTGAAAGAAAATATATTGAAATGCATATTTTCAAAGGTAATGGATATTTACCCAAATATTCTTTTAATGCAATTTTTGCAGATTCATACAGAAGCAGAATGGAAAAGAGTTATGAACTGATATATGTGCAAAACAGCAAGATATGGGGTATTGATAGGAGGGAAAAAACCAAAACAAAGTTTGGGTGGTAAAAAAAACTTCCCTGAACAAAGTTATAGACCCTTTAAGTGAAAAAATGAAAAGCTTGTAAATTAAAAATGCAATAATGTACAAGCTTCTTTACATGAGTGCCATTTGTAAATAATTTAACTGGCATTGTTATTCATGTACTCAGTTTAACAAGGTTTATTCGTTCTTGGCTGGAAGTCGCTTTCTTTTAAGAAAAAGCTCTCCAACCATGATTTTTTTAAAAAAATAAACCTGAAAACTGAATAGAGCCATAGAATAGCTAATACAAAGCAAATGCTGAAAGCTCTACTTGCTTGGGGCATTTTGTGACTAAGCTGGGTAAACTGTGTACATGAATGATTCTGGCAGCCACTTGCGTAGAATAAATGTTTCTAAGGGAGCATCCCTCTGTGGGTCAGCATCACAGCTAGTTAAGAAAATGGTTGATTACCTCATATCCAGAGTCACTTACAGGCAAAAATCAGTTCAGACGTTATGGCAGATATTTCCCCATGACTGGTTTTGCAATGTTCTCTTCTAAAACAGGAGGTATTGAACAACATCCTGTTGGCAATGTATATATGACCCAAGAGGGGATGCGGCTTTACTTCTCCTTACCTGTGGGGAAAGCTGGTGAGGAGAAGCAATTCAGAATAACCTAGGCTGTGTTCACACTGGAGAAATAAACCAGTTTAAGTGCCATGGCTCAATGCTGTGAAATTCTGGGAATTGTAGTTTGTTGTGGGGCCCAGAGCGGAGCAGAGCTCCGCTCTGGGCCCCACAACAAACTACAATTCCCAGAATTTCACAGCATTGAGCCATGGCACTTAACTAGTCTCCAGGAGGAAGGGAAATGATGGTGCACTTCATCTGTGAGTGTACCTCCATCCCCACTCTGGCTGAGACTGGTTGCTTCTTCTTGATCTGAATTTGCTCCTTCTCCCCCCGCCCCCCAAAATAAGCTGAAGGAGGGACTTTCTTTCATGGGGCTTGACAACTACTGGGATGAAGGCAGAGAATTACACTGGCAGATTGTTATACTCCACCCACTCAGTGTAGGATAATTGAGGAGGGAAAGGAACAAAATCTGGATTTATTTGTTTCTTTGGAATACAGTTCCTAGATCCCTCGAACCAAACCAGCATTACCCACTGTTCAGACTGGCTAGGTGATTCTGTGAGTGGTAGTCCAAAAATGTAACTTTCCCTAGATCTGGAAAAGGTGCAAGGGTTCTTGGGCAACAGTTTGATCTTACAGATGTCACAACCCATGCTGTTTCACTAGTTCTGGTTTTCCTACCATGTGTCATAACCATACACACAATTTCTGTATAGTTTGGGCATACTAGGCTGATCACTTTGGACAGCCATCATCATTATTATTCTTATTCTTATTATTAATCAGGAACAATATCTTGGATATTGGATGCCCCTTAGCTTGGAAGGAAGAGGTGCAATCTGGTACCAGATGGCCATCTGTTGAGGGTGCTTTGATTCTGGGGTTCCTGCATAGCAGGGGATTGGACTGGATGGCCTTTATGGTCTCTTCCAGTTCTATGATTCTATTCATCACAAAAGTTATGACTTAGAAAGCAAACACAGGCGAGGAGATGCTGCTTCGGTTTGTTTTTGCCTCATTCGATGGGGAAGGGCAAGAGTCAGTCTTCTCTCCTCCTCTTCTCTATCCTTTCTCCAAGTTAATTGAGTGCAAACTACTTTTTCACTTTGAACTCAGTTGACAGTGGAGGGAAGGGACTCTCTTCCCTGTTCTATCCTTCCCGCACAATTGCATGAGATTTTCACACAACGTCTTCATCATTGCATCCATAACACAGTCTTATCGAGCAATCATGATAAGATCTTCATACAATGTCACACTTGTACCATCCTTCTCCCGTCCCTGAAGTGACATGGCCCCATCAGTTTGCATTAACAGAAACATAGGTTAATACAATGATGTAACCAGTGACAGGAGAAGGACTGGATAAGCGTGGAAGCGACAAGGACGGGAATGATCCCATCATGGATCACTCTGGGGAGAAAGGTGGGATATAAATGAAATAAAATAAAATAAATAAATAAATAAATAAATAATCTCTTTTTACCCTCTGTGTTAATCTCCAGTGACTGAAGTAAGATGAAGAAAAAGGAGAAGTAGGAGGAGAGAGAACCTGGGACATTCTCTCTATTAAAAAGCATTGATGTGAAGCACAAAGTTAGAAATAAGTATACATTAACAGTTCTGTGGTGATGATTATTAGTCTTCTCTGTTCTTTTATTTCTATTTTTTAATTATGGCAGTGCTAGTTAACTGTGCATATCCAATAGTAAGTATTAGCAACAACAGCAGCATCAAAACCCTGATTTGAAATCAGGTTAACACAATTTACATTGAATTCTGATTTCTTTGAGACTTTGAGATTTTAATATTTTTTACTGGATTTTGGAAAAAGATATAGTGTCTAACAGTGTCTCAAAGTGTCTAACACTGTCTCACAGGAAACAGAAGAATTCAAAGATAGAGCCACTGTTAGTCTCAAAAGTGCTACAAGATCTCTCTACATAAGGATACAGAAGATGGTTGGAAAAGAAGTCTCCAATATTTTTTTCTTGTCCTTAACAAGGAAAAATGTCAGATGTGAGTTTTTGCAGATTTTTTTTTAAAAAAATTTAATGCTCAAAGAATTTTTGTTGTGAAAATTCTGTGGGGGTGGGGATTAACATTTTTTGCAAAAAGTCCTGAAATGTGAAAAATAAACAAAAAAAATTGCAGAGATTTTGGGGTGAAGCAGATGGGCAAAATAAAGCAGCTTCCAGACACTTTGAAGGTGAGTGGATTAGATGATGCACAAGGCAAAAGCAGTTGGGAAGTGAAATGAAGTTGCGCTTCAGGACTAAAACCAGAGCCAAAAGAAGCTGGGATACTCTGACTCAAAGTGGAAAATGGACATCTTCACACTGACATATAAATGGCCTGGCACGAGTGTGGCAGCAAAGCAAAAAGGCAACTGACAATAATGTAATGGATGTAATTACAACAAATACAAACCAAAGAGTCCAACAGGAGGGCAAGAGGGGTGAAGGGGACATGTATGGGGGGCCTCTATGATTGTGCTTTGCCACTGAGCACACCAATGCACTGATACATTGTACAGACAGTGCACCACACGTGCGACCATATGGCTGATTATATGGGTGGTATTCAATGGAATGGCATCTAGGCAGGAAAACGAAAGTAATTGAATATCTCTGCTCATGTGTTTGTGCAATGGCATGCATGTATGATGGGCAAGCAGCAAAATAATAATAATAATTACCCAGTGCAACTTGATACTGCACAGGATAAGATGTTCTGTCCCCTTTCTCTCAACTGACTGGACTAGTTGTCAATTCTTGCTTCAACACTGGCAATAGGAAAGCACCCTTCATTTTATCAGAGGGAGTACACACAACCTTCCTCTCCCATATCCTGTCACAGATCTGCTGATCTCTCACACATTCAACAACTTCTCTTAATGATAGGGATGGCTGTCCTACTTAGGCTTAGAGGATTCTCTGTTATGGAAACGAATTTGTATCTGTACATGAATAAATGAGCACTTATACATTGTGAATATTTTCATATCTTTATTTAATGGAAAGGCAATTTTTAACCAAGTATGATTTTTCTGGACACTATCAAGTCCTTTCTTGTACTGTTAGGACCAGTTTACTTGGTCAGCCCTCAAGTACAAAGTGTCTATACAGTATAGACATTTCTTGTGACAACATTAATTGCTATATTTTTATCATTTACTGAAGGAAACATTTTTAGCCCTGCTGCATGTGTCTGTTTATGTGTCTATGTGCATGTATGACAGGAGGTAAATTACCAGTAGTACTTTGGACAGTAAAAATTGGGATTGTTCCACTTTAGAAATCCTTGACATGATGTCTATATTATTAGCTTGTAAGATACTCAGAAAGCTATGAAAGAAAAAGAAATAGAAAACTATTGCAGTCAACAATAGTTTCCATTAGGAAACCAATGGGCCTATAAAGCAACTACCACTTTAACTGTGGAAGCTTCCCATCCCTTTCAGACTTTTCACTTGTTATACAAAATCTTCGTACACAAAATTCACAAATTAAAGGGCTGTACAGACTGGCACTTTGTACTGGCCTGTACACACGGTGAGAGCTAAGCGTCCAAACGTTTGAAGCCTTTACAGTGCCGCCCAGCCACCATTATGGTGCGCACCCATTCACACGGTGAGCACCATGATGACACACACTGAGGTGTCTTGCCAATTTCCCAGAACACTTTCTTTTTCTTTTTCTTTTTTTACATTTAAGGTGATTTTTTAAAAAAAAATGCATGAAAAACTATGACTTTGAATTCTTTTCCTTTATTATAGAATAGAAATTATGGCTTGAATTCTGTCAGTTGAAATAGACTAGTCCCACTGAACCAACTGAAGCTACATAAGTGGGGATGTATCACATTACAACAGGATTTGGGTATCCCTGCACTTTGTAAAGAGCACCAAACAATCATTTTTGTTTCTGTGTCCTGAATCCCCAAGCTTGTACTTCATGCATCTGAGAAAGTGGATTGTGAAGCACATATTAGAATAAATGTGTTAGTCTTAAATCAACCACAAAACTCTTTGTTATTTTTGAGTCTCTTTTAGAATCACTGGCGGCAGCAATATATAAAGCCCATGGCTGAAATCAAATGCAAACCTAAAATTGCTACATGTGGACATAGAGTAGTTTAGGGTCCAGCTCCCTGAAACTAAATGCATAATAGTCATTCACAAACTGAGCTTTGCTGCCATTTGGCATGTTGAAACTACTGGGGTCAAATATGACCACTTATATTCACAAATCTGTGCTCTGACAACAGCATTAGAGGCATCAAGATCAAGTTATTTTTAAATTTTCATTTACAGTCCACTTTTGTCCCAAAATGGAACCCAAAGGAGCTTGCAATATAAGTTACAATAAAACAGCGAAAACAGTATGCGGTGCAAATATATGCAATGTAAGTTAAAACAAAATAGCTAACAGAGTAAGTGATACCAAAGTTTTAAAAAACATTGAACAATCCAGTTAGAACATTGTTTTGAAAACATTAATCTAAAACAATTAAAAACACATAAAATACATATTTCACATTAAAATAACAGCACACATACATTTATTTGTTTAATTATTTGATGCATATCTTTCACTGGCAAAGGATAAGTGTCCTCAGTTCTGAGAAATGCCATCACTTTCCTTCTTTCCAGATTAAAGTCTCACAGAAGATCTACCTCCCTGCCTCTGCAGATCTACCCTCCTCCAGCAGTTATATTATCTGCACTCAGAGACCAATCTAGTCTATGTTGTTGTAGCTCAGCAGGCACACTTATAATGTGAGCAAAAATTGCCTAAGAGGGAAAACAAATTCCCTGTGCTTAGAAGAGACTTTGGTCTGAAGCAGACAATTTGATCCCTAATGAAGGGCTTCACAGATGCATTCAGTTGGAATGGTCACTCCAGGGTGCATAGCCAAGTAGATTTCACCAGCTAAGTTTATACTCCCAAAAAAAAAAAAAAAAAAATCAATCCTAAACCATGCCTATCTTGACACAGATGATGGACATGAAGTACAAAGAACTAAATCAGTTGAAAAGAGTACATGGAACATCAATAGATAGTCTATTTATTCCTGAAGATGTGTGACATTGGAGGAAACCTGCACAAATCAATGCAACAATTCATTCCATTGTTTTGAACAGCTAATGCACCTGCATTGTTCTGCAAATGCAGAGTACAATTCTCAGTCACAAACATCATCCTATTGTCATTGAGAGGGTAACCATATTACAAAACATGTTCCTTAGGAAAGCTGAGGGAGAGGTCCAAGTTCAAATGGTGAAGCTTCTCTGTCTAAATATCGGAAGCTTGTCCCTTTCCTCGCTTTATGTGTCACTGGGATACACCCAGTTTAAACAATATTTTTAAAAGCAGCCAAGAGCCTGAAGCTTTCAGAGAAATGCAGTGAAATGAAGGTTATATTTTGAAACAGTGGCTGAGGTATTCTATCAGAAATTGTGATGCTTAACTTTAAATGATGGAGCTATGTCAATGATCCTGATTGGTAGCAAATGGTGCAAAACCCTGCTAGTGAATTCATGCACAATGAGGCACTGTGAAGGATGTGTTAGGCAGACTTGGCTTGAAAGCAGCCAATCACTGCCCAGGGAAATGCTGAAGGATGGTTGAAGGTGAAATTAATTGTATCAAAAGAGATTGGTTTCTATGAGAAGCCAGATAGGAAGAAGATAGGGTGAAAAAGACTATGGTCCAAAACACACTGCATAAATAATCCAGTTTGAGACTGCTCTAACTGCTCTGTCTCAGTGCTTGGGAATCCTGTGAAATGTAGTTCATTGTAGCACCAGAGCTTTCTGACAGAGAAGGTTAAATGTCTCACAAAACTATAGTTCCCAGAATTCTCTAGTATTGTGCCAGGGCAACTAAGGTTGTCACATTTTAGGTTGGTAAAGAGGTGTGAGGTACTGATAGTCCCCATTTTCTTCATTTTGTTCCTTCTTCTTTGCTCTAGAAGTTGTATGCTTGATGTGGATTTTGACACAATGTGCCAATTGTGACATGTGGAGATGGGCTTTCCCCAAAGTTGACCCTGTCATTAAAAAAAATAAAAAAATCCAGGTTGATTTTCAGATGCTTTTTCTTTTGCCTGAAAAGTGCTTCAAAGCTGTCAAAACTACTTGAAATTTTGATGTTTTGCTTCCCCTAGACCCCTGAACCTCAAATGTCTTCCAAACCTCCAAAACAAAAACAAAAATTGCTCCTAAACCAGTCCAAATGGCATCTGGAAGTAACGTCTGGAAGCTTTGAAGGCCTTAGTTTTTTTGTGGAGATTTCGGGCTATGTGGCATGTTCTAGAAAAGTTCCTTTCTGATGTTTCACCAGCATCTGTGGCTGGCATCTTCAGCCTGGAAAAGGATTGGAGATATATATCCTGTGTGACCCTGGGAAGGAAAGAGTAATTTGCAAATGTATTGTTCTGTTGCTAATGGCAGTCCTCAGGGTGGGAGGATATGCAAACAAGGATTAATGTCTGCTAATTGGTGCTCATTGTCTGCTGGGAATCCCCTGGCTTTAGGGGATTCCCGGCAGACAATCCCTGTTTCTCATTTGCATAGGTTGAGTCTTGACCTTGCTGTCCTTCAGGACTGGTAGCCGAGCCTTGTTTACCCTCAGGGTTTCCTCTTTCCTGTTGAAGTTGTCCAGGTGTTTATGGATTTCAATGGCTTCCCTGCGCATTCTGAAATGGTAGTTGTTGGCATGGTCCAGAATTTCAGTGCTTTCAAACAGCATACAGTGGTCCCCCGGGTTACGAAATTAATTCGTTCCGGCTACTTTTTCGTAAGCGGAAAATTTCGTAACCCGGGGCCTATTTCCCATAGGAAATAGGTAATCCGTTCCCCGGGCCTGGCGGGGGCCTCCTGGCTGAGGAAAGGAAGGTCCGATCCGGCGGATCGGGCCTTCTTTTCGTCAGCCGCGGGGGCCTCCTGGCTGGGGAAGGCAAGGTCCGATCCGGCGGATCGGGCCTTCCTTTCCTCAGCCGCGGAGGCCCAGCCTGGCTGGGGAAGGGAAGGTTCCCTTCCCCAGCCAGGCTGGGCCTCCGGGCCTGACGCGAAAGGGAGGCCCGATCCGCCGGATCGGGCCTTCCTTTCGTTGGGCGCGGAGGCCCAGGCTGGCTTGGGAAGCCAGCCTGGGCCTCCGTGCCTGACGCGGAAGGAGGCCCGATCCCAAGCCAGCCTGGGCTTCCGCGTCAGGCGCGGAGGCCCAGGCTGGCTTCCCAAGCCAGCCTGGGCCTCCGCACCCAACAAAAGGAAGGCCCGATCCGGCGGATCGGGCCTTCCTTTCTGTCCCTTGTCCCCTGAAGCCTGGCCTCGGAGGAAAAGGGATGGGAGTCTGTCCCTTTTCCTCCGAAGCCTGGCCTCGGAGGAAAAGGGACGACCCTTTTTTTCGGATCCCGGGGGATCCTTTGGATCCCGGGGGATAATTTTTGGTCCCGCCGGTTTCGGATCCCGGGGTTTTCTTAACCCGGGGGATTCGTATCCCGGGGGACCACTGTAGTATGCCCAGGATGGTTTATAGCCTGTTCTGCTACTGCTGATTTTTCTGGTTGACCCAGTCTGCAGTGTCTCTCATGTTCCTTGATTCTTGTTTGCATACTGCGTTTGGTGGTCCCTATGTAGACCTGTCTGCAGCTGCATGAAACGCGGTAGACTCCTGCGGCTGTGAGGGGGTCCCTCTTGTCCTTGGCTGAGTGAAGCATTTTCTGGATTTTCTTTGTCGGTTTGTAAACTATTTGAAGGTTGTGTTTCTTCACCACTTTCCCTATTCTGTCTGTGACTCCTTTGATGTATGGTAAAAATATCTTCCCTTTGGGTGGTTGCTTGTCTTGAGTCTTCTGGGTTTTTCTGGGCCTGGCAGCCCTTCTGATGTCTGCGCTGGAGTAACCATTGGCCTGTAGAGCCCGGTCCAGGTGTTTAAGTTCCTCTTCCAAGAAGTGGGGTTCACAGATACATTTTGCCCGGTCTACCAGTGTTTTTATTGTGCTTCTTTTTTATCCTGGGTGATGGTTGGCATTCTTGTGCAGGTATCTGTCCGTTCTGTATACTGTGCAGCTCAAGCATTCATTTGGTTTGCGAATGACTAGGACATCCAAGAATGGTAACGTTCCTTCCTTTTCTTTTTCCATTGTGAATTGGATGTTAGGGGGGATGTTGTTCAAATGGTTCAGAAATACAGCCAGATCTTCTTCTCCATGGCTCCAAATGATGAAAGTGTCATCCACATATCGGAACCATGTTGTGGGCTTTTTAGGTGCTATTTCCAGGGCTCGTTTTTCAAAGTGCTCCATGTAAAAGTTTGCTATCACAGGGCTCAGAGGGCTCCCCATTGCTATCCCATCTCTCTGCTTGTAGAATCCATTGTACCACTGGAAATAGCTTGTAGTGAGGCAATGTTCAAATAGGGCTGTGATGTCTTCTGGCCATGCTGTCCATTATGGTGGATCCTCGATGTACGACTTGGCCAAGTTTCTGGCCACGCAACTTCAAACCTATACATTCAAACCCCCCACTACATCAAGGACTCGGCTCACTTCATAGGGAAAATCAACAACCTTGAACTAAAACCCAGAGGCATACTAATCAGCTTCGATGTGGTCTCCTTTTCACCAAAGTCCCCATAATGGACACCATGACACTTATCTGACAATTTTTTCCAGGAGACATCACAGCGCTGTTCGAATATTGCCTCACTACAAGCTATTTCCACCTAGAGCTACTCATTTGATGGGAAAAAGCATCTTCTTCAAAGTCCAAAACCAGCTATTTTGGGACCAGGTGTTGTCCAGGGTTTGGGTTTGGGGCAGTCATGTAAACCCACTGGGTGACCCTGAGCAAGTCACATTCTCTTAGCCTCAGAGGATGGCAATGGCAAACCTCCTCTGAAGAAAATTGCCAAGAAAACCCCATGATAGGTTCACCTTAGGATCACCATAACTGGGAAATGACTTGAAGACACACAACAACAACAACAACAACAACAACAATGTAAACAAATTGAAACAAGCCCAGAGTGAATTTAGAATGTATAAGTAATGAGACAAACCCTTTTTTTATGCCTCTGGTGATGTAGCCAAAATTAATTTAGACTTGAGTTGTCTATTACTGGTCTTTGAAAGCAGCCTATGGTATTTCTGCTTCTTTTACAGTAAATCTTTCAATTCCAACCAATATATGCACATTTCCAGACATGCATGGAAATATTAAATACACATTACAACATTTACTTTTTTTCTTCTTCTCTTTTTTTCTTCGTCTCTTTGTTTTTCCAAGCTGCTTAAATTCTCAAATACTCCTTATTCTTGTAGTGGGTATAAAATTGTTCAAAAATTTAGTTGACTATATTATTTCATAACATATAATTCTATAAGAATAATTGAAAGATTACTCCAGCTCCACCCCTAACCTCTCCCCAAAGAACAAATTGTTCCCATATTCACAGGTCTGAGTACACACTTACACATGATGGACTGTTTCATTTTCTTGGGCAACCTAATAAAGAGCAAGCCTCCCTAATAGCTCTAACCAAAATAAGAAGTAAATTAGATTAGTTCAACTGCAGGTTGTTATTTCTGCATCTCATATATTAGAAAAAGGAGATTATCATTGTATGACAAAATCCCCATAGGGTTTAATAACAGAGTGTATTAGGACATATCACACTGTGCCTTCCGAAATAGGTACAGAGAAATACAAATAGACAAGATCATTTATTTTAGCTATTTACTGTCGTTTCAAACCTGAAACAACATGGGATACTTACAGAGGCTGAAGCATGGTTTAACAGCTATCGTTGTATATAACAGGGATAGGCAACTTTGGTAGATGTGGGGTCCACTTCTTGGTCCCTGGGACACTTCAGGGTCACACATATGCCCCTGTCCCCAAACTAGAAAACAATTAAAAAAGGAAACGGATAGAAATCTACTGTTTTTGAAAAACTAGTATTTGTTTAATGCTAGATAGTGGGGAAGGGCTGCAGCCTATTGAAAATATTATTTTTCCCTCCTGCTGGCTTTCAAGAGAGGCAATTCACCTCTTTGTTTAGTAAGAAAAAGTGGAAAGGTAATCAGGAGACTCTAGAGGAGAGAAAGTGTGGAAAAACAGCTTGGGGGCTGCATGCAGCCACAAGACCACTCTTTGCTTATAATATAAACCCTTCTTTATAATATTTTAATGCTTGCATAAAGATTGAATGGCTGGCATATGGATTCTCAGCCTGAAGACTACATTACAGGTGGATGGACTGCATCAAGGAAGTTGCCTCCTTGAATCTACAATATCTAAGAAGAACTGTTGATAACTGGGACAGTGGGAAGTCCCTTTTATAGTTAGAGGACTTCCAGTGCTCTGCCATCCAACAGACCTCCGGAGTATACAAGTATTTATTCCACTGTTCTCCATAGTTTCAATTTCTTTTTGTTAATATTTATATGGTGCATATCACTCTTCTTTATGCTGTTAACAAGATGTTTTAATGGATGCTATCAACTTTTGCAAAAATTCAAAATCTTAAAAGAAACTTTTTATTCATTAATTAGCTGATTAGTAAAAGAGCATTCTTCTATATACAGTACATTATATTGAAGCCATTTTAACATTTTGTTATCCATAGTAAGAATCTATCCTTCCTCCTGCATTAAAAGCTAAAAGCACCAACAAGGCCAGTTGCTGAGAAGCAACAGATCTGTAAGTCTTTGTGATGTCTGAAAGTCGCATGCTATTATGACATGGAACAAGAAGAGCTTCTAAAGTAGCTTTGCAAGTGTCAGATTCATGTCCAACCTTCCTGAGGTGATAATCTAACTGCTACCATTTTTATGTGCTTCACTCGCTGCTTGTGCCTGTAAATTTATGGTGTCAGCTTACGGTAAGTGGAGCTCAACCAACAGTTGCAACATTTCTCCTGACATGTTTATGACATTACTGTGACATTGGTGTTGTTACTATATTCTCCCAGTATTTCAATGCAGGTTGCAACCTGGCAAACTTACTTTATGTTTAGGTATCCAGTTGCCTCGAAATGTTCAAATTTTCCTATATCTTATTTTTCAATTGTCTCTTCAGGTTCTATACAACAACTTGTGTAGGTGGCAAAGCTATTTAACAGAGCACTATAGCACAAAAGCAACCCCAATAAAGATTGACATCCTGGACCAGATGCCAACACATGAGTGAGGAGTACATTTACTTCCCAATGTTGTGCCATCTTAGAATGTTTAAAGCTATGTACTTTTCAACTTCTTTGAACTGCCCTTGAAACATTCAAATATGGATACACTCCTGTTACTTTCAGAATAAACAAAAAAGAAAGAAAAGGAGAGGGATGAGTCCCAATAAAATCACTGCTTTCCTTACACCAGTTCTATGCTATGTAATTATAGTTGGCTTATTTCTCCCTGCCTGTGTTTAGCTTTGAACTAACCCTAAAGATGTTGCTGCCCATGTCAAGGAACCAAATGTCACTCACCCACCCACCCCCTACCATCAAAGATATACATTCCATAGACAGAGGTCAATGGGACCGTACTCTACCAATTGAGGTTAGCAGTCTAGCTTTAAAAAATGGATGGCTGGCCAGCTTATAACAACTAATGGGTTACAACCGAGTGGGAACAGCTGGAGGTGGGAACTGAGGAAGTAAAATAAACTATTTATTTTATTTTATTTTAATGCCTCCTATTTTATTTTAATGCCTCCCAGAAAGGGACCAAGGCAATTCACAAATAAAAATACTTTAAAAACATCAAACAAAAAATCAAACAAAAACAGTATAAAATTACATACATTAAAAACTACAATACACACCTCATATAACAAGCCCCATATAAAAGCCATTCCATTATTATGAATATAAGTCGGCCTGAATAAAACTATTTTTGCTTGCCAACAAAAGGCCAGCAGGGAGGGGGCCAGTCTAGCCTCCCATGGAAGAGAGCTTCAAAGAATGGGAGGAGCCACTGAGAAGGTTTTCACTCAGATCTCACCAAGCAAGACTGCAATGGTGGTGGAACCAAGAGAAAGCTTTCCCCTGATGATCTGAGGGTTCTGGCAGGTTGGTATAGGGGTCTGGCAGGTTGATGGGTTGCTGCTGTTGCCCTTTCATACACAGCACTATATGACCCTCTGGTAGCTTCATATTGGGCTCTGGCAAGTTTGTATGGGCTCTGGCAGGTTGATGGACTGCTTATATCACTCTTTCATACCTTGGCACCAATGCCTGCTGCCTGAACACCAGCCTAATTGCAGGGTTGACTCTCAATGGCACTTCTCCCATGATTTAAAAAAAGAAAAAGAAAGAAAGAAAGAAAGAATGCAGAGGACACATTTAAAGATGTCTCAGCAGGAGAAATGGCAACATTTGAAAACAACAACAATATTTATTTATAATGTCTTTCTCACCAAAGGACAGACCATCATTCACATATATATATATATATATATATATATATATATAAAACAAAACAAAAAAACACAACAATATAATACACTAAAATACTAAAATAATATGCTAAAGTACTAAAAACAAAATCTTCATCACTTGCTTCCTATCTCAGCCACCTTAGACACACTCAGCAGTTTAATCTGGTGAGCAGAAGAGGAAGAGCTTCAACCTTTTGTGAAAATAAGTAAGATCTTCCTTCAGCGGGAGGTGCAAACAAAAACTGTTCCACAAATGTGGAACCAGATCCTGAAAGGCTCGCAGCCTTGACAGAGCTCTACACATTGGTGGAATGGCCAATAAGTGCCCGACTACAGAATGATCGTGCCTCACATCGTGTATTAGCCTAACACTCTGCCCTCGTTATATTTTTATTGTCATATCTATATAAATAGATATATAGATATTTTAATTGTCTCATGTTTAATCCTGTTTTAAGGGGGGTGGAATCAGAGATGTAATGTTGAATGTGGACATTTTAATATGTTGTGAGCTGCTTTGATTGTCTCGTCACAGAAAAGCAGAATAAAAATAAAGGTTTTATTATTTATTTATTTAATAATCCCTTGCCTGTATACCTTAAATTCCTAGATGGTAGATACTGTGCTAGCTGATATGCTAGATACTGGGAGAGGTTAAAAGTGCAGGGCCTTAAATACCAAAAACTTATAACGAACCAAAAGCTTATAATAGCCTGAACTGGTAGCCAGTTGAGGGCTCTACTCATCTGGAATAACGGGGGTTTATTTTTGTTGTTATTTGCCATCAAGTCAACTTTAACTTATGGTAGTGCTATGAATGAGAGACCTCTAAGATCTGTGATCGTCAACTGCCCTGCTCAAGTCAGGGAAACTCAGGGGTGCGCCTTCTTTGGCTGAGTTAAATCACTTGTACTGCAGTCTTCCACTTTTCCTACAGGTTCCATTTTACCAAACATGGGGGCTTTCTAGATTGGCAGGAAAGTGTGACATGAAGTTGCCTTTTCCTTAATGCTTAGCAGCTGCACCACAGCCTTTAGATGGAGCTGTGCTGTTCCACAGTTTTTAAAAAAGAAGCTGGGAAAACCAGCACCTTTTTAAAGGTGCTTCTTCTCCCCTAAAATGCAAAAAAAGAATTTTCATGGCACACTTTCCCTTTTTCTCATCTAAAGGCTAGAGTTTCATGCAGCCATGAACACACTTCTTTTTGCCAATCTAGATCAGGCCATGATTGTCTTTTCCAGTTAGGCACATTGTCTCATTATATGTCCAAAGTACAACAGCTGCAGTTTAGTCATTTTCATTTCTAGTCAGATTCAAAATGGATTTGCTATGATATCCATTCATCTTTTTAGCAGACCAAGGTGTCCCTGTGGTTTTTGTGGTTCCTATCTGCATTTTCATACAATCCTTTGTTTGTCCCAGATTATAAGGACTTTTTTTCTTCCCCCATGGGAATTCACATACATCTTCCATAGGCATTTTTTTCCTATTGTCTAAAGCTGTTCATATTGTTCATATTTTTCAACTGCATACATTTTATCTGTGTGCATTTTTTAAAGACAAGAACAACATATATATGGTTTTGTGCATATTTCATTTATCTGAAATGCACTGCAATTCTCACAAATCTTGAGAATTCTGATGCAAGTTATACTTGGTCTTGCAATGAGTCTCAGAAAGAGCAAAATGAGTACTTAGAAACTTGATTTCACTGAAACGTTTTTTACCCATAATGGACAATGGGTGACATGGGGAAAGAGCCAAGTCTAACCGTTTTGTAACATTAAATTTTATACCGTTAATCAACAGACTATGTGAATGTTGGTAGCAGGGATGTTCATGTGATCCTGTTCCCACCTGCATATCCTGTTAATGTGCTTTGTCTATTAGAAACAGTGTTTGATAAAACTGATTTTTTATTTTTTTATTTTATTGTCAAAAAGCATTTCTCTTTTACAATGTGGGTTCACATGAAGAAATTTGGGCTTTTTTAAATTTGGTTTTGTAGGTGTGTATGTGCCTACATTATATTACAAAGAAGCATGCAAAAACACTCAAGTTGTTTTCTGAGTCTAAGAAAGCTCTTGATTTTGGAAGTCACTGTTATCATTGCCAATGTTAGTAACACTGAAGGGATGATAAGAAAACTTCAGAATTTTTTATTCTCAGTGAACAAGGGTTTCTTGATATTTTGAGACTCTTATTGAAAAAAATGTTCACCTGCCTCAACTTTTTTCACTTTTCAAAACTTACTGAATCAAACAGCTCTGGTGCCACAATAAACTACAATTTCACTAGCATACAGGATTCACTAGCATTGAGCCAAGGCAGTTGAAGCAGTCTCAAACTGGATTATTTCCGCAGTGTGTTTTGGACCACTATTTATGAATTCATTTCAGTCAGGATTCAGGCCTAGTCTTGCAACCAAGATTGTCTTGGCTGCTCTGCATGGTGATTGAAATGACATGCAATTCTGTTTCTCCTTTTTTTTTCTTTCTTTCTCCTTCCCCATCAAGGTGGTGTGACACGGGATGTGCATAATTAATATTTGTCTCAGTAGTGAACTGTATAAGAAACAATTTCCTGAGGCTATATCCAAACAAGTTTCAAACTTCACTAATGGTAGTCTCTTTGTCCAGACAGAAGAATGTCTCACTGAGTAAGCACACTGCTTTGAGGTCCATCATTGGCCTTGAGGGCTTTGATGGCCTCTGGTGGACCTATATGGAGTGGCTTCTATGAATTTCAGCTGGTAACACAGCTATGGCTCACTTGGCATCAATAGTCTACTCAATAACTATAGTTCATTTACTGTAATACATTGTGGATTCAGATGCCTTCAAAGATGATTTCAGAACTTAAGCAGAAACTTATGGTCAGACTATAGATTGCGATCAGGGGACATGCACATGGGAACACTGAGCACTGGTTACCAAATTCTAGGTAAATTCTGGTTTCAAGGCCCCATGTGACTTTGGATCCCACTATTGAAAGCACCTCCTCTTTCCAACTGCAACTACTCAGTAGCAAAGGTCAGGATTAGAGCCTCTTCTCCTTCATCCACCTCAAAGAAAGGTCTGGCAACATGGGAACAAGAGTTTGATGAGGCAGATTTTGGGGGGGCAATCCTACATTTAAGAAATATTTTCACCAAGAAAGTTCACTTGGCACAAACATTATCCTTATTTCTACAGCATTTCTACCTTTCTCAGTCAGCTGGAGATCAATTTGGCCTGATTTTTATGGACTGCTTCTATGGTGGTTCTTCTCAGTTCATTCATTTTAGTTAGCATGATCTGTATGTTGAGGATGAACATTTTTAGTACTGCATTGTTTTTAGAATATGTTTATACTATGTGATTTTTAAAATATATATAGAGAGAGAGGAGGGAGGGAGGGAGGGAGAGTTATGGTTTATGCCCATTTTGGTTTTTCTGTTATATTCACTATGATTTCTGTATTTGTATTTTGGGCATGCTGTATAATTGCATCATATATTTTTACAGCACCTTTTAACAGCAACAACATCCACCAAACAACCCCCAAAAGTGTGCAACAACTACTTTAAAAAGGCAACCTGTTTCATGTTTTTCATTATTGTTGAAAAACACATATAGAAATGATTTTCTACATGCCCATCATTGAGCTAAGCAACACAAGTGAAATGTGAAGCAGTGATTCAAATGACTGGCAACAGCATAGGTTCACGGTTGAGATAAGATGTTAGACTTCCTCCAGTCAGCATACTCTTCAAGAACAAGGCAATTCACACTATCTCCCTATTCAGGTCCAGTTGTGATAGATGATTTTGACAAAAGAAACTGATAGGTAGGCTGGTAAAGATGGCTAGGTGTCCTGACTTTCCCAGGGTTCAGAACATTATGTGCAATTAAATGCTGTGGATTTCTCCTGTTGTGCTTATTCTACATCTTTAAAAAAAACACAAGTAGGGATTAGTGCTAAATGACAATTACTTCACCTGAGAATAACTATAATCTTACTTCATAAATATTGATGAAGGAACAAATTATAGGTAAATGCAGCTCTTTAACTGATGAACCCCTCCTACTGTGCATTTATATTTTCTTCAGGTTTGTAAATGTATTTTCATTGAATTATAATTTTGTTTCTTTCTTTCTCTTGATGAGTGTCAGCATCAGTTCAGCGCTAGCTTTCCAGTTATATTGTTCACGCACTCAGGAGGAAATAGACCATTTCAAATGGCTGTCCAGTCTCTTACAGAACATGAGTCATATTACTTTACAGTCTTATGATGCCTGGGAGACCTTCCCAAGGGCCATTTTGGAGACTCCCTACAGAAAGAGAAGTCCATTGTGGAGGACCAATGCAATCTAGTAAATATAAGATAACAAGTGAGAATGAAAACCTCTGATGTGACTTTTCCAGTGGCAATAAAGACAAATAGGAGGCATTCATTGGGCATGTCAGATACAGTTCTAGGTCTCTGTTGGAGTAACTGTTCATGAAACAGAAAAGAAAATATTTTGATTGACAAGTGACATGTATTCTACAGGATAACCACAGACTGCTGAGTCAGGAGCACATGGAATGAGGAAAAGTTGCAGCAAGTTTGGATCATGCTATGTGGCACAGAGAAATGACTCAGAACCATCCTCCTATATAAGGAGATCAAGAGACTGGTCAGTGAGGGTTAGTTGGTTTGTGTGGAGAGTTGGAGAGTTGTTTGGAAGTTGACAGAGAGGAGTGCATATGTGTGTGTGTGTGTTTAGTATCATATTGTACATATTGCATTTGAAGATAAAGCCTCCAGAACTTTGGATGAATCAACTATGTCTGTGTGAGTGTTTCTTTTGAGTGTGAAAACTGGTCAATGCATTGCCAATATCAATTGCTGAGTATTTTGTTTTTGAACTCTGCTGCAATATTGCTTTGACTGCATCTGGGTAGATTTGTCCCCAGACTGCACTGGTAGTTGGCTTTCCTCTCACCAACAGTCTCTTCATTCCCTTCACATGGCCTTGAAATGAAGGGAAACCCATGGACCATGGAATAGTTTTAAGTTGTTTTCCCTGACATTAAGAGTGAGTACTGTTATTTTTGTTTAATGAGAAAGTGATGGGATTTTTTTAAATTTATATTTTCACAAAAAAAGGGGGGGAGAAGCAGCTGGTCAATATCATCACATCTAAACTGGCCGAGGTGAGTCCAAAATGGCTTAGAAAGTGGAGGCTTCTACAAGATAATCATCACTATTTTGGAAGAGATTAAGGAAACATACAATTGGCCTTCCTTATCCATGGATTTTTGATCCACAGATTCAAGCACCCACGGGTTGAAAATATTTTTTTAAAAAGTATAAATTCCAAATAGCAAACCTTGACTTGGCATTTTATATAAAGGACATCATTTTGCTATGCCATTGTGTTTAATGGGACTTGAGCATCCACAGATTTTGTTATCCACAGGTGGTCCTTGGATACCAAGGGTCCAGTGTATTTCTAAGAACTTATCGGGATCAGAATGCATTTCTTTAAAAAAAGGACAACTAAGAGGCAATGTAAGAATTGTTTAGAATATTATTGAATATTTTTAATACCGCAGTGACAAAGAGTTTGCCTTGATCTTTCTAGGTGGAGAAAGCCTTTGACAATATTTCATGGAATTATTTATTTCAAGTTTTGGAGAGAATGGACTTTGGAGAAAATATTATCTGGGATATAAAGACAAAATGCTTAAAATATCAGATTTTGGTAAATGGTAGTGCCACCTCATTAACAGAGATACAAAAGGGAGCCAGACAAGGATGTCCCCTTCCGCCTTTGCTTTTTATTTTTGCATTGGAGACTTTTTTTTTAAAAAAAGGGATATCAGACAAGAGGGCAAAATCTGTGGCATGAAAGTTTTTTAAAAAGTATATGTTGAGAGCTTATGCAGGTGATCTTATGCTAATGATACAAAACCCATTAGATTCATTCAAGGCTCTGTTGGAAAAGACTAAAATTGGAGGGGGGGAGGGTGTTCTGGGTTTAAAGTGAATTGTAATAAAATATAATAGCTGATGAAAAATATTGCATCAGAGGAAGAAAATGGTCTGTTCTTTCTAATTTTAAAGTGGAAAAAGGAGGATCAAATATTTAGGAGTTATGATTTGGAAGTTATAATTATGAAATAATTACAAATAATATTTGGGAAATATAATTATGAAGAGCAACAGTTTAATGTTTACAAACAATTATGAAAAGGCCTGGAAAGGATTTTAAAATTAATTTATAAAAGTGTTGAAAGTTAAATTTATCTTTCATGGGGAAAATTGCAGTAATAAAAGCAAATGTTTTGCAAAGATTTCTATTTTATTTTCAAACAGTCCCCATTATAAGAAATGAAATACTCTTTGTGCAACGGTAGAAAGAAATTTCCAGACTAAAATTTAAAACAAGATATGATGCCAAAAGAAAGGGAAGGTCTAGCATTTTCTAAAATTAAATTATACTATGACGCTTATTGCTTTGTGTGGTTAAAATAATTGATTTTGCTAAAAGATTAGATAACTCCTGGAACTTGAAGGCCATGAGTTAAGATGTGGGTCACTTGGTTATCTTTGGTATGATAAGGCTAAGGTTCAGGCTAGTTTTAAAAATCATTGTACAAGAAAGGCTCTTTTGCAAGTCTGATACAAATATAGCACAGACTTTCCTAAGAAAATATTAGCCACCTCATTGCAGGCAGCTTTTTTCCCAGGAAATAATGATTAACAAAATGGAGATGATAATTTTGTGATGATCTTCTGCATCTGTAACAAAACACCTAAAAGCTTAAGGCAAGAAAGATCCTTCTCAAGGAAGGTAAAAATCTTAGTTGGTTTGTTTGTATGCAGCTTAAAGAGATAAGAGAAATCTATCCATATAGGAAGAAGAAAATTGGCTTTATTTAGAATTATTTAACAATGTTATTTGTTGTTGTTCGCAGCCGTCAAGACAACTTCAACCTATGATGACCCCATGAATGAAAGAAATCCAATTACCCTATCAGGTACCTATCAGTCCTGTTTAGGTACTGCAGACTCATGGTTGTAATATCACTTTTAAAAGTATATAAAAACATTTTGAAAATAGAGGCAGATGATGAGCCTGTAAAAGATTATATGATATGATGGGCATAAAATTTTGTACTTAATGTTCAAATGGATGTTTTGGGGAAAGTGTAGAATGAAGATATAAAATTTATCTTGCGCAATAATTAGAGAGAGAGAGAGAGAGATGTACAGATGGCATCTAACTCCAAATAGGCTATCAAAAATGTCTAAAAATTCCTCAAATCAGTGTTGGGGTTGTCAAGATAATGAAGGAATTTTTTCCACATGTTGTGGATTTGCAAGAAAGCAAAACGTTATTGGTCTAAGGTCTCCATATAGTATTTTTTTACAATTTGCAATTTCAGCAGGAATGTTTTTGTTGGATATTATGGACAAAGAATTCAAAAGTAAACATGGACTAATTATTTTGTTGTTAACTGCCTTCAGGACAATCTCGACCCGTGGCAATCCTATGGATGAAACGTCTCCAGGCCCCCTTGTCCTCTACTGTGCTGCCCAGCTCTTGCAAACACATATTTGTGGTCCAGTTAATAAAGTCCATCCATCTAGCATGTGGCCTTCCTCTCTTTCTATTTCCCTCCACCTATCCTAACATTATTGTCCTTTCCAACAATTCATGCCTTCACATGATGTGTCCAAAGTATGATAGTCTCAGTCTTGTCATCTTGAGTTCTAGGGATATTTTTGGCTTGATCTGTTCCAGGACCCATTTGTTTGTCTTTTTGGATGTCTATGGAATCCTCAGAACTTTTCTCCAGCGCCACATCTCAAATGAATCGATTTTCCTCCCATCTTCTTTCTTGACTGTCCAGCTCTCACATCCATACATGGTAATAGGGAATACAATGGCTTGTATGATTCTGACTTTTGTGCTGAGTTGTATGTCTTTGCATTTTAGGATCTTTTCTAGTTCTTTCATATCCACCCTCCCCATTTCTTAATCTTCTTCTTCTTCTTCTGAAGGACTAATTCTTAGACATAAGATAACAGTAGCAAGATCACTCTTCCCTCAGATTTAAAATTAACTGAGGCACGTGTAAGGGAAGAATGGATTATTAAGGTTGCTGAATTAACAAAATTAGCATGGGTTTTAAGGATAAACTAGTAGAAGATTTTCTGAAAAACATTTTGGGGCAATAAGAAATCTAACAATTTAATAATTTGTGGTTATGCTTACTCAGTAAATGTATTTAGTTGTTTCTGAAATAATATAGTTCTGTTTCTGGATTCCCCCCCTCCTTTTATTATAGATTAGATGGAAGTGGTCAGACCCCTTTATGTTTTAGATAGTTAATGTTTAATGTATTGGTTAGTTTTAGTTAGTTAATGTACAGTTAGTTGTCCAGGTAATAAAAATATTAAATGTTCCTTGATTTCATCTGGAGTTGCTCAGATCTATGGATATAGAACCCACGGATAGCAAGGTCCCACTGTAATATCATTTTTAGCTGTAAATATGGAAAGAATTTGGGTGTGGTTTTTTTTTAGCAACAAGTTTCTAAAACTAACTTTAATAGTTAGAATTATGGTTCCAAACATCTCTAAAATGTAGGCATATTTTCCCCTCCAGTCTCTCATAATGAATAATAAAGACATGAATAATGTACTGCTCTAACAATTTTCATTAGCAGCTGAGTTTAGCACTGACAATTAATAAAGGATTCCTACAGAAACTTGATGAATTTTGAGCATGGGACTTCAGGATTAGGATTGTATTTATGATTATCATAATATTGTGACTAAGAACCAACTCATGTGTAAAATGTTTTAATTATTTTGTTCATCGGTGTTGAAGTCTTTAGTGCAGTAATATTTGGCAAACATGATACTCGCAAGGCACTGCATAAGGCATAGGGCAGATACCCATGCCAGTAGTGATTATTTCAGGAAGAGAGTCTAAGATATTAAGGAAAATAATGGTAACACACACACGCACAAAATATCCTTGAGGCCTTATTGGCAAGCTGAAAACCAACAAAACACTGGGACCATGTGATTTCCATCCTAAGGTCATTGAGAACTCAAATGCTGATTTCCCCCCCCCCCCAAAAAAAATCTCTAAAATGACCTATACTAGACAGTGATCAATAGAACATCCTTTCTCTGAAAATGGATTCAGTGGTCTTTTAAAAACTTATATACCACTTAACATGTTCCATGGAGAACTTTTGTAGGAGATAAAATTCTCAGACATATTAGAAGTATAATTATTCTTGTAGAAGAATAAGACAGCTTCTGGCAAGGTAGGTACTTAGCAGACCTAACTTCTCAGAGTTATTTGAGAGTTATCAACAAGTATTAGATGGAATGGTCTAGTAGACACTGGCTGTCATTCTGTTAGTGACCTTAAAATTGCTAGACCTCAGGGTCTTATCCTGCATTGTTAGTTATCAAGGGTGGTCTTCATCTGGGAGATGAGAGTGCAAATTCTCCAGTATCAGTAGGCTCACTTCCAGACAAGACAAAGGACTGTTTGCAAATCTCCAACTGAGCTAGTAGAAGAGTTACTACAATTTACAAGGCTTAAATGATTTGTTACTTGTAGACTCTCTAGGGGGTCAATATATTTACTTAGTTAGTGTCATTCTTCACACCTATTGGGGTGGTGCTAGGGTTCACTCTCCACTATGCTCTGCATCCACCTTCTGGCTAGAGGCAAGTAGGATAGATGATCCAATCTCTACAGCTTTATCACACAAGGGGGCAAACAGGATTTAAACAAGAGTTAAACGAGAGTTAAACAGAAAATGTCCTGTGATAAACATAGGGCATTCCTGTTTAACTCTTGTTTAAATCTTGTTTGCCCCCCAGTGTGATAAAGTAGTAAGTAAGTGACAAGAAATAATCACCTCATTTCATCTTGATCTGGGAACAGCCTTTTAAGCTAAAATTTCTGTCTTTATTTCCAATAAGAAAATATATTCTCTCTCTCTTTCTCTCACTCTGTGTCAATCTTTCTGTCTGTGTGTGTGTGTGTGTGTGTGTTGAATGATAAGCTGTGAACAACTGGGGTTAATACTTAATGCAGAACACTTAATGACATGATTAGGAGCCATCCTTAGGTCTCATGTTTTATCTAGATTTATATCAAGATATCAGCATATCTTGACTCTCTGAATACCTGATATTGTAGAAGTCTGCAGATTGTGCCTTACGAGGGGGTATCGTAAACTAATTATCACCCGGAAGTTATTATGGCATATTGATGAAATTTTGTCAGTGTCATCATTGGTCCCTAAGTGCATGTTGCTGAGAAACTCAGCTTATTGTGTCCTTTATTTTTGTGACTGGTTGTGCCAGAAGTGACTAAAGTGTAAAATCCTCATCAGGCACAAATCTGCAGGCTTCTACAATATCATTTATTCAGAGGGTCAAGATACACTGGGGGAAATGTATAAATCTAGATAGTAACTACACAGAGATAAGTTAACAACTACATATCAAAACAATCTTTCTGTCAATTTTTTAAAAAAGTTGATCATTAAAACTTTTGGATACCCCCTTGTAAGTCCAAACACCCTTACAACAGCACTCTCCCATCCATTCATTAAAATAAGTGGCAACAACAGCAACAAGGTGATTATTCCATACTGCAAGTTTCATATGAAACTTCTCTAACTGCCTCTTTGCTGCTCTCTCTCAAACTGCACAATTGCCTGGCTGCTTGGAAGGACAAAATTTTGCAAACTTGTCTGCTGGCAGAACTGCGCAATTCAGTTAGGAGCACCAAGGCTCACACCACAGCACTCCAAAGCATTTGGATTTACACACCAGCCCTCTGGCATAAATTTAACCTAGTACTTCTCCTCCCCCATAGAGTTGTTCAGCAACTGCCATTAGAAATAACATTTGTGATGCATTTAATCTATAAGCCATGCTGAAAAGACCATTTTATGGTCTTCTGTGCCTGGAGCTCTATTTCCCAATGATAAATAGAGCCTAGAAAGCAGAATAATTAGTGCATCATAATCTGACAGGGGGATTACTGCTGTGACCTGTAGGCATCAAGAGATTCAGTGGAACATGTAGAATCATTTTAATTCCTTTTTCAAGTTCCACAGAAGAACTGGAAATGCCTGTTCAAGTGCCATTTATATGCCTGAAAGACATCAGTTCTAAATCTATCTGTTGGAAATACACATATATCTGCTGAAGAATAGAGCCTTGCCTTGGCTGGGCCTCGGCCAAATATTTGCTAGAATTTATTCAATGTCCTATGGAACCTTGTATCAATGTAACCCTGTATGAGTAACATGAATATTTATACAACTGTCTTCTCTGTTTTCCTGCTACTTACAAACAAAAATAGAATTTTATTGTATTGATGAAGGAATGCAATGCTGTAGAAATTTTTATCAGATATCACTGAGTTCTTGGTAATTTGCAAGACTGATTAAGATAATAATAAAAATAATAATAATAATAATAATAATAATAAAAAATAATGATGATGATGCTCTTTTCCCAAAACTGGGACTCAGGGCAGCTCACAACATTAAAAAACAGTACAATTAAAAGAAACCCTCAAAATATATTTGTTTCTACATTTAGTGATGGAAACAAATATGTTACCTCAGTTTGCAGCCTTTTGTTATGAGCTCCCAAAGTGTAACAAAAATTATCCTTCTTAATATATGTTTTAGTACTGGTGTCGTGGTGGAGTGGGAATATGACATCTCCAAATAAATTTTAAAAACTGAGGGTAGAATGGGGATGATTGTCCAAAACTCAATTTCAGACAGAGTTGTAAGTGTTTTGCTGTTGAAGCTCCTTATCACATTTAATTTATATTCATGAGATGTGTGATGCTAAATAGGAACTGTACAGCAGGTAGGGATGTGCTCTGTTAAATGACTTATTCCCATAAGGGAGAATGAATAATATAATCACTTCTCTCTCCACTGCCAGATATCTTCAAAAACTGTGCAGGGAGGAGAAAATATTTGGCAGCACTCTTATACAACAGAAAGAGGGGAGGGTATGACTGAAGATCCTTTCTAGCCTGTTTTCCCCCCAGTCTCCTGATGTTATGGGAAGCAGCTGGGGAGAGCTGAGAGAGGATCATAGAAGACTGTAGCCTTGTTATGCTCCAACTGTCAGAACATATCCTATGATGACCCTCCTCACTAGGCTGCCCCATGGCGGAGAGAAAGCGACTTGAGAAAGATTCTCCTCTTCAGGGTTGTTGGACACTTGAAATGCCCCTTTCTCATTTCTTTTCTTCAGTATTTGAATTGTCTTTCCAGCTCTGACAGTAGAATATTGTATACTCTATAAAGAATTTTTGCAACAAAAAATGAAACACACATACAAAACAACCTGCCGGTACAGACTGGCAAAAATAGCCAACTTCCCCGTGACTTAGGGGCATGGCGTATGCACAACGCATACAATGCCAGGAGCATGCTGTGAAGCTGCCCCAAGCAACTACATAGTGGTAGTGTTGCGATGGCGCAGCATTTAGATGCTGCACACCACTGAAACCTGGAAAAACCACCACCACAGCAGTGTAAGATATATTGGGAATTCTACAGATGAGGAAAGAATTGGCTGGAATTGCTTTTTACTCCTGTGAACAGAGGAGTAATTTAGGATCCAGGTCATTGGGGCCCCTTCACACTACATAGTTATGGCACTGTTATTCTGCTTCAAATGCCATAGCAACATCATCTGGAATCCTGGGATTTACAGTCTAGGGAGAGTATGTAGAATTGTATGTATTTATTTATTTCATTTATACCCTGTCTTTCTCCCAAAATGGGACTCAGTCAGAGACCTATACCACTTCATGAGACTACAAATTTTAGGATTCAATGGGATAGAACCATAGTAGTAAAAGAGGAATCATGGGTCCAAAACACACTGCAGAAATAATCCCATTTGAGACCGCTTTAACTGCCCTGGCTCAGTCCTAGGGAATCCTGGGAATTGTAGTTTGTTTTGACCGCAAAGTTACCTGACAGAGAAAAATAGATGTCTCATAAAACTACATTATTCCCTAGCATTGAGCCAGGACAGTTAAAGTGGTCTCAAACTGAATGATTTCTGCAGTGGGTTTTTGGACCATAGTGCTGTAACTGAGCCATGTGATAGGGTCTCAGAATATCAGGCAATGGTAATGAGTTTACTCAAGTGGATACATGACATCTGTAGAAAAATGCTTACTTCTGGAGAAAAGTATGGACTGGGTGCACAGCATATGGAGAAAAATGGTTTTTGGTAACAGAGACAGTCAAAATCTTACTCACCTAAAGGCCTTTAGGTGAAGCAGGAAAAAATTTCTTCCTGACCAATCTGAAATGTGCATCTGAATGAAAATATCTGGGGTGTGTCCATATACAAAAGCCAAGGTTGGGGCATAGGAAAGGAGTCTGGAACAGCCTGATATTGTGTCGGCATTAGGAAGTATGAGGAAATGGGTTATAGTGCACTTACCATAAAAGCTTCTGTTTCCTATGTTGTCCTGTTTGCTTGTCCTGATAATCCTCAGGGTAATTAGGCAATGAATGCCATGAAATCCCTTACAGCCAGTTTCATGCTGCAATTAATTCATTGTTGCATATGAAGTTAACTACACAAGCAACAGATACAACCATCATGATGCCATAATTTAGGGATCATAAAAAGAGATAATGTATAAGCCACTAAATCTGATCTCAATGTATTAAAACAATTCTGTAGTTAGCTAGAGGAATACTTATAATTTATGAGAACATTCCCTCTCAAAATAGTTTTTAAAAATATTTCACATGATATTTTAACCTTAGTTAAAAATTTAAAGTTAATTTTTTTTTAAAAAAAAATTAAAGTATAGTTTACTATAGTAAGTTTTAACTATTCTTAAAAACTTGAATATATTTTATTTTAAAGTATTGCAAGTTTTACCGGTCTGTCACAAAGATGATGCACACAATACTGATGATAAGCAGTCAATATGAAATCAAATTTATTTATCTTTGTTTTGAAATATTTTGGTCCTACTCTATATCCAGTCATCTCAGGGCAGTGTCCAAATGCAATTAATTTAAACAGGTTAAAATAATTTAAAATATAAAGTTGCAAAACGAACACCTAAAACTATGCGCGTGTACAAACCAGATGAAATAATTAAATCTCAAAATAATGAAAAGCCATGTTTTAACCCAGCAAAATGAACCTAGTGTTTGTGCCAGTCAGGCTTCTGAGAGGGGAGCATTCTATAACTGGGATTCCACAACAGAGAATGTCCTTTTTTCAGTCCTTACATAATTACTGGTGCAACATGAATGATGGCATCTCCAGCAGACCTCAGTTCTCAAACAAGTTAAAACACAATAATGAAGCTGGTCCTGGCAAAGCTGGATTTTGCCGTGGCAGGCACACAATCCAGCTGCCCCACTTCTCAATGTTTTTCTTTTTAAAAATGTGACTCAGTCTCTGTCGCTGTTCGATTTGGTATCACATTCTTCCACTCGACAGGATTATTAAAGCTATTAATATTCCACATTGCAGCATCTAACAATGAATTATCTCCCTCATCTTTTGCAAGCTAAAAATGTGCACGTAGGCCTGATTCCTCAAGGAAGTGGATCTATTTTCTATTATCCTTTATTCCACAAATAATCCCTGAACAAAAGCACAGAAAAACTGAAAATCTTAATAACTGTAACACAGAAAAAAGAGATGGAACTGTACTGGCTGAGTCTGTTGAAGAAACAAGGACAGGGTTTTATGTGAGGCAATGTTCTCTCTTTCATATCAGACCAATAGCCAGGGTGTGGCAGACAACCTACACACTTCTTGTAAAATGATACTTTTAAATTCATCACATAACAGCTGCCAAATCTGAGAGCTTGTGTTCAGTGTTGTTAAATGCATAAGCAGCAGCTAATGCAACAGCAGTACTCCAGACTCAAAACTACTTAACCTACCCAGTTTTCCCACACATGATTTTCTCACTTGCTCTGGGTAGATTTTTCAAGAACGTTATCATTGCCGCAATGCTTAAATCATTCCCAGCTGTGAACACAGTTGGGTGCTTAGAGGAAATAAGAGGCAGCTTAATAAAATCATTGATTTTAGGAACTTCCACATTGTAAATTTTAAAGAGCTTTTGAATATACATATATTTTTTATATTAACACTTTATGAAAAACAAAATAAACAGATCACCAATTTTCTGATGAATTTTCTTCTCCCTGTACTCAGAATTAGTATACAGCCTACATCCCCCCTTCCACTTCCCCAAACATGTGTATTGCCTTCCAAAATAATAAAAAAATAAAAATCTTGAACTGCTTTTAGCTTCTCCATAATGTTATATCAGGAAGTTTCGATATTTTTTCCTGTAGTTCTATTTAAAATACATTTGAATGAATGTTTTTAATTATACTGTTTTTTTTTAAATTGTAATTACACTGTTCTTTTAAATTTCCAATTTTTGGGGAAAAGCAGGATGTAAATATATATAAAATTATCATAAATGACAACAACTGGCAGGACCATGCTTTTTAAGATTACACTAAAAGTCCACAGCTAGTTAACAGGTTGTGGATTCGAGGATTTGGAGGTAAAAGCCCCAAACAATAAATGCTTATAGCAATGGCATGTGCAGTTTGATGGGAAAATCACAGGAATCCTTCTCTCTCTCTCTCTCTCTCTCTCAAACCCTCTGTATTTACACACACACACACACACACACACAGAGTCCAACCATTATATCATTTCAGGCAGGATTTATTCTTACTGCTACTTAGAGACCTTTACTTTTCCCAAGTGGTTTCCCATTCAATAAACCAGCCCAATCCTCAGCTTCTGAAATCTGATGAGATTGGGAATGTCCAAAAAGTTACTGTAGTTTCTGGTGCAAAGTGGAAACATTCACAAAAGTTCACTTTATTACCAAGTATGATCTCACCACATATGCATGAACTCACACATGTTCTGAGTATACACACCTTTTAACCTTATCAGTAGCGTTTCTCAAGAAGACTGGACCTAGTAACTCAGATCCACACACAGTTATTTATTTATTTATTTATTTATTTATTTACTTACTGGACTTGTATCCTATCTTTTCCCCAAAACGAGATGCAAGATGGCTTACAATATAATAATAATAATAATAATAATAATAATGCACAAGAGTCAAAATGAGACCATGATTACACTAATAATTTTTACGAATGTCACAAATGGCAAAATATTAAATAGGTAGCATGATATGATAATTTTTACAAATGGCACAATATTAAATAGGTAGCATGATAGAACACCACTTCAGAATAGCAGCTAATAGAACACAGCTGCTTCAGAATGTGGGAAATACTAATGCAAAAACCAAAATCATAAAACAGAGAACCTTCTAAGATTGCATCTGTTAGTGTAAGGCCTGGGGGTCCTATAGAGGTCTAGATTCAAATGGCAGGGAGTGACACAGGTTAGGACAAAAAATGAGATTTAAGAAGTTGCTAAGAGGAGAAGGAAAAATAAAAAAAGAGGGATTCGAAAGTGGAAACAATTTGTTTGCTTGATCCTACTACACAATAACTGCTCCATAGCACCACAACCTGTGGTTTCATTTCGTTCCTGTTCCTTTTTGTTCCTATAAGTAGAAATTCTGTACTGTTATCTTGAAAGGACTAAAAAATAATTTAAAAAAATAATTTTTAAATTTAAATTTTTAAAAAATTAAAAAATCAAGATGGTGAGTGCCACCTCTTCTGAACTGCCCCTTTACTTGGGACTCTCCTATAGGTAGACAAGGCCTAGGCAATGTAGGCATTTATGCTTTGTGTGTGCTTTTCAGTTAAGTACTTTGAATACTGGCTATCTGCTTTATTTTGCCAAAGCTAGGGGCTATGCAGACAGCCTCAAAGGGGCGCCCTCCAGCCACCCTTTTTACAGCCAGATTGGGGCCACAGCAAATGCACGCAAAAAGTGGGTGCAAAAAGGAGACATAAAAAGCTCTGAAAAGGGTGCGATAGTAGCAGCACTGCTAATGCTGTGCCAGAGGAGCACCGTGACACTGTGTGCCATGTGGAGCGGCACGCAGCATCACACTGCCTCGGGTTGGAGTTGGGCCACGTGTCATGTGGATGGTATGCCCTGACTCTGCCCCCAAGCTGTCCTTTAAGGCCAGTCTGCACAGAACCCTATTCTCAAAGAGATGCCAGAGATTCCATGGATTGACTTGTGAACTCTGCTAAAAGAATCTTCATCTTTCCCAGGAAATGGGGCTAACACCTGGGAATCCACCCTAATCCAACAACCTAGATATGAAATAGCCAGATTAGATAGAGCTCCTTGCCAAGGAAATATCCATATTTAGTTTTCAGTTGATTGCTTCCTACATCCTAAGAGTATCCAGCACTGAATAATTACCGTAACTGAGTCAAGCCCCTTGGAAGCTTACTTAAAGACCAGAAAGAGTTTTGCTTCCTTTTAGTCCTGGGATGGGGTGATTCAAGTGATTAAGACACTGACTCTGTTGATTGCAAGGTTGGCAGTTTGAGGCCTGGGTGCCACATGATGGGGTGAGCTTCTATCACTAATCCCAGCTTCTGCCAACCTAGCAGTTCGAAAGCATGCAAATGCAAGTAGATAAATACGTACCACTCCGGTGAGAAGGTAAACAGCATTCTGTGCAGTCATGCTGGCTACACGATCAGGGAGTAGTCTCTGACAATGCTGGCTGTTTGGCTTAGTAATGGAGATAAGCATCACCCCTGCGGTCGGACATGACTTGACAACTTTGTCATTGGGAAATACCTTTACCTTTTTACCTTTAGTCCTGGGCACTTTAATTATTCTCATCATCATCATGATCATGATCATGATCATCATCATCCCAACCATTAATTCACATACACATGCAAATCTTAGAAGAGATGTTGGACAGATGCAGGTAGTTGGCAGAAATTTATAAAGTGGCCACTATCAATCATCTTGTTCCTGTTTCTCTAAGACCCCTCTGTTACCCACCAAATGTTTTTGGACTAAAATAGTGACCATGGTTTAATGGGAGTTGGAGTCTAACAACATCTAGAAAGCCCCACAAGCTCACAAAACTAAGAACCCTGAAGTTCACCATCAACAGCGGAAGAGATGTCAGAGCTACTCAGGCTTTGATAGAACATTTTTTTGCTACTTAACACTAAGAATCATTTCGGATTGTTTCACCATTAGGTTTCATGATAAAAGATATCCACAAGTGGTTATTCTACATAATGCAAGCAAGTGATAGCTAATATGCCACTGCCATGGTATCTGAGAGATTCCTCTGAGTATCACCCCACTACTGCTCCTGCCCAACAGACCACATCCCAGTTGGAAAGACTCAACCAAGGAAGCCACTCTCCTGAGTCTGGAAGACCTGAGCAAGGCTATTGATAATAGAGTTACGTGGAGTTCTCTCATTCATAGAGTCACCATAAGTCCAAGTCAGTTTGACAGCGATTAACAACAACAACAACTGGGAATCAACCTAATAGTCCTAGAATCGATGGCAGAAAACAGTTATTATGTATATCATTTCTGACAGAAGGAAGACCTTTCACAATCCTCACAGGGATTTTAGATCTCTAGTGTAAATGCCACACATATCATTAGTTTCCTTTCAGTTGCAATAGGAAAAGATAGAGCCCAGGAAGTACCAACTGTGACCTCTCATTTAGTTTTTAGGCCTTTAAAGAAAGAGCAGTTAATAGCAGCTCACCCAAGTTTGTGGTGATCAGGGTTTTTTTTTGTTTTGTTTTGTTTTAGCTAGCACCTCTACTCAAAAGTTTACAACATTATACAAAAAACAAAAAAACAAAAACAAAACCATGAATCAGGAGTTATTTGTTTTTAAAAAGAAGATTCCACTTTGATATATTGGTTAGTGAGACAATTTCTTCCTACTGGTGTTTCTTTCTGTTGGTATTTTAACGGTATTTTATTATAAAGGTATTTTATTAGAGGAGCGGGCTATAAATAAACATTATTATTATTATTATTATTATTATTATTATTAACTACAGATCTCATGTTTATGAGTTAAGTACAGCATAATTGAAAGTAGGATTTGACCCTCTGAATTTACAATGCAGAGAGATAATAAAGCTATCATTTGGACAGAGCTTTTTATTATTTCCCCTTTAATCTGCATTCTGCCCCAGATCATGATGGGTACTTATACAGCAGATGAATCAGGAACACACTGCATGTAGCAATAAATTTTTAACTCAAGGTTTCAAAGCCAGGACCTTTCATGACCACACACAATTTCCTCTGCCCTCTTATTCTTGCTTGGAATACAAATGACTTCTTTTTTTTTCTAAAGTAAGAATTTTAAATTATGACAGTTTTAACATAAGATCTGATAATGTTTTATTGCAACTGGGATACTATTTGGCTAGGGCACTGGACTGGTATTTGGAAAATCCAGGTTTTAGTCCCCAGTGAATCACAAAGCTGATTGGATGAGCCTGATCTTGTTCATTCAGTGCCAGCCTAACCATCAGCAACACCAGGGTTGGTATCACCCGACGTGGTAACTCATGGTGTCACCCCCAACATTGACCTCCTCCTAAACCTCACCATACAGAATCCTTAGTAATGCTTTTGTACTAGTGTTAATTTCATAAATCGTAATTCCTGCATATCACAAATGTAATGGCAATAGTTGTGACATAAACAACTAGAAAAATTAAAATTATACCTTTAAATTACAATATCATACACATAGCTTAAATGTATTTACATGTACATTGTTTCCTGTGGTTAAAGTGAAAATTTGACAGGATGTGATCTTTTTAAAGAAAAGAACAAAAGAACAAAAAAAAATATATTTTTAAAAATGTTAAATTTTAATTTTAATTAACAAAAAACCCCTGAGGTTTTCTCTCCTTCCACTGAGCCTTGCCCCCATTCACAGCATCTCTTCTGCTGAGCTCCAGCATTTTAAAGGAATACAGGCCAATACCATAGCCTACTTCTGCCCAAAGGCAGATGTTTGGGGAGCAGTGGTGCCATCCCGCCTTAAGGTATCACCTGGTGTGCCCCACACCCCGCACCTCGCTAGTGATGCTCCTGAGCCTAACCAACCTCACTGCTTTGTTCTGAGGAGTTTTGTGACTGGGGAGGAACAGGGACATGAATCCATCTTGAGTTCATTGAGTTGAATAAAATGTTAAACAAAAAAACAATAGTGCCACAATCTCCCTATATACGTCTACCTGGTTTCTAAGATCTGCAGGATAAGGCTTTGGCCTCATTCCCACTGCATTTTAAACCAGTTTGAAAAATGGTTTGAAGTGGTTTAAATTACCCTTGTTTGCACTTGATCCAAATCACTGAAATGGTTTGGAGGGAGGGCATGCAGTAGACCCATTTGATGTGCTTCTTTTTGACTCTCATCTTTTCTACATCTTTTGCAATAAACTGATTCAGTGCAAGTGTGAACAGGATGCAGATTGGAATCATTTTTTAAAATGATGTGATCAGATGATCATCCACTGAATAGGGTCCCTTTGGAATCGAATCATTAGTCAATGTGAACTACAATAAAATGTGATAGGGCAAATGCAGTGTGAACCACACTCTGCTGTCAAATTGATCCATCGATTTGGATCACAAACTGATTTATTTGTATGTGGGAGTGAGGCCTTTCTCTCAATCTCACAACCCATTTCAAGCATGCTGGTGAACATGCATGAGAGAGTCTTCTTTGGGCTGCTCCTAGGTTGTGGAAATCTCTTTCTTATGACGTCTGGCTGGACCTCTCCCCGCTGTCTTTCTGCTGGAACATAAAAACCTTTTTATTTGAGAAGGTGTTTGGTTTTTAATATGTCATGGTAGACAAAGCTTTTAATGGGTGCTATTTTATGATGTGTTCTTTAAAACTATTTTAACTTGTATTTTTAACTTGTGTTTTCTGAAATAAAAGTTTGATTTAATTATCCTTTAACTTTTGTATTGAAAGGTTTTTTTAGTGGTATTGAGTACACCACCTTGGAGCCCATGATGGGAGAAAGGAGGTATATCAGTTAAATAAATAAACAATGAGAAAATTAGTGAACAATTACATGGATGATATCAATATCTGATTGAGAATTAGTTCCAGTTGCCACTTTTCTTGTTTCTTACAGTGCCTGAATGTGTGGTGTACTTGACTCATTCCAGCCCCTGGCTGGAAATGCCATGAGCATTAGTTGTTTTATGCTGCTAGTGCTCCTTTTCCCCGCCAAGGCAAGTCTTGTGAAGAGTTTTTGACAGCAAAAACAAAAATAAAAGATGACTTGCAATCAAACTACATGCCATTGCATGTTCAAAATAGGCAATCAGATAATATTCCATCCATAGTACATATACCTCCTTCTTGCCCTCTGCTGAATACCAATATAGCACATTCTTTTGCAGGAGGTTTCAAATATATCTGCACTCAGTAGCACACTTCATGACATGTATTAGATACCTTTTTTCCTTTTACTCACAATATTTGATATAATACTGTGAGTTTTCATTTAAAATGTTTATGGATGATACAAAAGCTGGTCCTTTTCTTCTTTGATTGCCAAGTTGCTCTGCATTGCTACACTGTTTGTGAGTTTCAAGCAATACACTACAATACAATTTCTGTTCACAAATGTTTCTATTTCTATAGCATCATCTTTCCATTCTCAGATTGATTGGATCTATGTTTGCCCAGATGTGAGTCTCACTTAACACACTGGAACTTTCTTCTGAGTAAATGTGGATAAAATTAGATTCCTGTTTAGCTGTGGAGGAAATCTTGAATGTGTATGATCCTAGGCAAAGTTAAGCAATTTCAAGTTTCATTGGTTTTAGTAGATAGAGTTAAACATGTGCTTAAAGCTTTCCAATTACAATCAATGGAACTTCAAAATGATTGGCTTAGTGTGGAGAAAGACCAGTATAAGCCATCTGTGATTCTTCTTTCTAGTAAGCTTCTTTTTGTATTCTTTTGCTTTCACTTCAAATCCATTTTGTTTAATTGTAAACAGAATATCACTCATATACAAAAGAAGATGGCAATAGTTTCAGCCAGATGCATGTTGTTGTTGTTGCTGCTGCTGCTGCTGCTGCTGTTGTTGTGTGCCTCCAGGTCATTTTTGACTTATAAATACCCTAAGCTGAACCAATCATAGGGTTTTCTTGGTAATTTTCTTCCTATGAGGCTGAATTTGACTTGTCCAGAGTCACCCAATAGGTTTTTATGTTTGAGTGGGGAATTGAATCCCAATCTCTAGAGTCACAGTCTAATGAGCAAGGCACTACACTATGCTGACTCTTACATGCATATCAGTATAGCAAACCAAGGAAACTGAACAACCAAGAAAAGGACTAGTCATAGTCAATGATGTGATGGTCTGCCTTCTTTTACAGCTCATAACATGACCTCCAGCATTTCACAGATGCAAACTGGTTAACTGGCATACATGTGGCCAAGTGACAACAGAATGTGGTTAAGATGGCAAAAGTTATTAACGACCTAGAAGAGGCTGCAGTAGTTTGCTTTTACCTGAGTCTAGAGGGAAAGAGAAGATTCTGCCCCTCCTCTTTTCTCTTTCTGCTGAGCTAATTGAGAACAAACTAGTTTTGCATTTTGAATTAGGTTCACAGCAACTGAAGTAAGCTGAAGACAAAACAGGAGGAAAAGAAAGATACAACGCTCCGAAAAAGACGGCCACTATGCAGCGTCCTGGCAACATGCAAGGGTTGCCCACGGGCAGAGCAACTGCACGCCCACAACCCTAGCATGTGGCCAGGGCGTCATCAGTGCACAGCGCCATATAGATGGCATGAATAGTGATGACATTGCAGATGCGTTGTGTCCAAATGGCACAGCGCATCTGCAACGTCACTGTAGTGCCCTACAGGGCTTGTGGCATCACAGCTACGATACTAAAAGGAGCTGCTTCTTGATGCTCCTTTTTTCCTCCACACCATCGCCACACTGTTGGGCTGCTGCAGCAACGATGCAGAGGAAAAAGAGTTGGCTCCAGACCACTCTTTCTAGGCAGTCTGTCGAGCCTCTAAGACTTTTTTTAAAAAAAGCAGTTGAAAAGTAGAATGGCAGAGGATTAATCAGGACTGTTCTGGCCAAATCAAGACAGTTGGAAGATATGTCATAATCCAATTTAAAATCCCTCTGCATATTAGCATAATTTACAAATTAGTTTCACATGATGATATTTATGTTTCTGGTTTTTCAAAATCATGTTTCCACATAGTTCTACTTATGTCCATGAAAAGTTCCTGTCTACACATTGTCATAAGTGTTTAGACCTCTGAAAAGGAAGGTGAGATCCTGGGTGGCCAGGATAGCCCCTTTCATGATGTGAAGGAGCTATCCACATGGACATTTTTATGCATGTAGGCCAAGTTGAATTAAGGTGTCTGAGACCATGGATCCATTCCCCCAAAAGATGCCTCTTCTGGGTGCAGTTCTAGAAGGAGTAGCATAAAAATTAAGTAAGGCTGTATCAACACTACAGAATTAATGCTGTTTGATATCTCTTTAACTGTCATGGCTAAGTGCTATGAAATTCTGGGATTTGTAGTTGGTGAGATATTTTGCCTTTTCACCCAGAGAGCTCAGCTGCCACAACAAACTACAAATCCCAGATTATATAGGATGGAGCCATGACAGTTAAATTGGTATGAAACTGCATTTATTCTGGAATGCAGCAGCAGCAGCAGCCTAAGAAAATAAATTCAATATAAAGAGCAATAGCAGCATCAGAATCTCCACTTTTCACTGAAGTCTCTGTGAAACTAACCACCTAATCCCCTGTACTTTGATTCAATAGTTCAAGTATCCCACATATTGATGAGAACAGAAACACTAGGAAATTTGAGTAAGGGAGTAGAGAAAGAAGAGAAAACTAGCTATGCCTCTTTTCTCTTCAGTACTGGGCCCTTGGCAAGAGAAGGGCCTGGCATTGTACCACCCAGAATAACTGATAATTTGCCCTTGTTTTTATGGTCCATTCTGATTCTTGGCACTGTTGACATGGACATTCCTGGCAGGATGTGTGGCTACCCCATATGGCCAATCTGTTTGAAATCTGGAAGAGGATTCGTCTGATCCACCTTTTTCTCTTTTCAGTTTTAAAAGCTAATCAATTTCCAATGCCAACTTCCATTCAGGAGAAATAGCAGGTAGCTCATTGTAACTACTGCATGTGTATGTGTAGGGACGCAAACTTTATATTTCATACATTTCAGTCGTAATCCATGTACTAGCTGCTGGGTGAATTTGGGGAGGGATGTTTTTACTGAAAAAGAAACTAGGGAAATGAAATGTAACCAGACTTTTCACATATGTCCCCTCTGGGCCCTCAGAAGCAGCCAGGCACAAATGACTAGGGACTTGAATAATTCAGAAGAGACAATTGCCCACACACTTCACCATAATAATCTTCTTTCTCTCAAAGATATTTTGATCATACCTCTGTTTTTGGTCCATTGGATAATGAGTTCTGTTTTGATTTTGCAGACTTGTTTTAAATGGCTTAAAATCATTTAATATTGGTTCACAGTGATTATGCTATACCCTGAGGTCTGTGGATAAAGGGCAGGATATAAATATTTTAATAAATAAATGTTTTAAATGTCACTGAGACATAAACAGAAAAATGACTCCTGTCACACTTTTGTTAATTACTCTCTTAATTAGATCTTGCAAATAAATAAGTAAAATTAGAAACGTCATGCTGTGCTAAATACTGATTCTGTTTCTAGTATTCATCATAATAGTACTGTTTTGTTGTTGTCATTGTTAGCTGCCCTCGAGTCAACGTCGACTCATGACAATCCTGTGGATAAGACCTCTCCAAGGCCAATCGTCCACTACTTTGCTCAGATCTTGTAGATCCAGGCCCATGACTTCCCTGATTGAGTCTATCCACCTCTCTTTCTACTACCTTCTGCCTTTCCTAGCACTATTGTCTTTTCTAGTGAGTCATGCCTTCTCATGATAACGCCAAAGTATGACAGCCCCAATTTGATCATCTTGGCTTCCAGGGAGACTTCAGGCTTGATCTGTTGAAGGACCCATTTGTTTGTCTTCTTGGAAGTTCCCTGTACCCCAGCACTCTTCTCCAGCACCACATCTGAAATGAATTGATCTTCTTCCTATCACTTTCTTCACTGACCAGCTCTCCATCTGTACATGGTGATGGGTACCACTATTGAAATCCAGAAAAAGAACAGTTTTTGATTAGACCACTGAAACTATTAAGATTAAAATATTTTTCCTACCACATAGGTTTGGTTTAATATTTCATTTGGCTTAATATTATGATGAGTATTTTGAGGTGGTGATATAATCATTTGATAGTCAATTCGCTTTCTATACCTTTTATGCTTCCTTGAATGCCTGCTTATGAGAGTGAGTTTTTCATGGATCTGAATAAGATTGTGGCCACAGATCTTGTAAGTACATCACCATGACAACAGACTACAGAGGAAGCAAGGTTCAGGCAAAGCATCACTGAAAAGGATTCACATATTAACCTCTCTTCGGCTAAGAAGCAGCCAAGTTGCTCTGTGCATTCCATATACAGATATTAACAGAGTGTAATATGCTTTCACTCTCCATTTTATCCCCTCTGCCCATTTTCCCTGTAGGCTTTTTGGTATGCTTTAGACTTCACTAAGGCAGCTTTAGGATAGTCATAATATTCAGTTAGAGAAACCATAGCTACATGCCTCAGGTTTTAGTGAGACTATTATGTTAGGCCTACTTTGGCAAGTAATACTGAATGCTTTACTTACCATTATCTCTCCTGCAAGGGAAAAGAAAAATGAAAACTAATAGACTGCAAACCATGACCCAAGGGTAGCCTTGAAACATAAAAGAGCCAAACTTTTATGTGAAAGCTAAAGGGGACCTCCTTAGAAATCTGTGTGTGTGTTATATGTTGCGAAGGAAAGGTGAAAATCATATATCCTTTTTGCAATAGTAAAACCCATATTTTTACCCTAATACCCCTTACCCCTGTATTAAATAAGTGGAGGTTTCATGTAGGAAGAAAATATATTACTGGCTGACGATTATTTGGAGCTTCAGGAAATATTGTAACTTAAGCAGGAGTAGTCCCTCAATACTGCTGCAGGAAAAAATGCTGCAGTGGTGGTTGGGAACCAAAACTTTATTAAATAAATAAGACCAGAAATTAATATCTTGAAGTATTACAACATTAAGAAACCAAAATACACAGTTTTTACCTGTATTTTAACTCATGTTGCAAGCTGCTTTGGAAGAAAGGCAAATGTTAAATAAATGATACTATAATCTGAGAAATATTAGTTTACAGGGAGGTGGTGAATTTATGGTCCTCCAGATGGCACATTTCAATTTCCATGGTCCATCACTGCTGCGTAGGTTTCGTGGTAGTTTCAGTTCAACAACATCTGAATGACCAAAGTTTTCCCACTGGATTCCTATATCTCAAGGCCTGAACCTTCTTCTCTGGTCCTTAGGGCAAAAGTACTGTCCTATTTTGTTTTAATGAATGACATGTTCTGAACAACTGTGGCTGATGCTTAATATACAGGTTGAGGCTCCCAAAAGCTTGAGACTAGAGCTGTCTTGGATTTTGGAATACCATATTACAATACCTACATATCTTCATATACAGTGGGCCCTTGTTATCTGCTGGGGCTTGGTTGCAGGATACCCCCCCCCCCCGGTTAACAAAATCTGTGGATGCTCAAGTCTCATGAAATACAATGCCATAGTAAAATGGTGTCCATATATAAAATGGAAAATTAAGGTTTGTTATTATGAATTTATACTTTTGTGGAATATTTTCAAGCTGTGGATGCTTGAATCCATGTATTAGGAGGGCCAAGTTTAAACACAAATTGTGCCCAAGTCTAAACACAAATTCATTTGTGTTTCACATTATATACACCTTAATACACATAGCCTGAATATTTTTTAATAATTTTGTGCATGCAACAAAATGTATGCATACTGAATCCTCAAAAAGCAAAGGTGTCACTATCTCAGCTGCCCATGAAAAAGGTTTTAGATTTAGAATATATAGGATTTTGAAATTCTAGATTAGGGAGAAAACTTGATTTTTCCTCCACAAAGAAATTATGTTTTTCTGCACAGAAAAATGCTTCAGAACACTTCAAGGCATTTAGATATAAGGGAGAAATGACACATAAATATTCATTTTATTCTGCAGTAAGGGAAAGACTGAAAGCCAATTTCTTGGAAGATCTCATGGTTTCATTACTGCTTTCTTTACAGAAGGTGTGTGCTGGCATCTTGTTGTTGCTATCTTTACAATAAAATCCAAGAAACAATATTCTCAGAATTCAAGAATTCATGAGCCTTTCATGACGGTATCCACACTGCAGAAATAATCCAATTTGACACTACTTTAAGTATCATGGCTCAATGCCATGGAATTCTGGGGACTGTAGTTTTGTGACATTTAACCTTCCCTGCCATGGAGCTCTGGTGCCACAACTTTTCAGAATTCCATAACACTGAGCCATTGCAGTTAAATTGGTGTCAAACTGGATTATTTCTGTAGTGCAGATGCAGCCCAAGACACCTCAAAAATTCAGCCAACAGCAAGAAAAACACAAAAAGGAGCAAAGGGATATCAAAAGTTCAGTTACTGTTGTTGAGTGTGGGCTAGACTTCTCTATGTTACATCAAATTGCAACCTCTTACACAAGAGGTAGAGAGTGCTTAAGGTTTTTTAGGGTAGCGTGTGGACTATATGCTTCTTATGGCAGCATTTTCATCACTACACGGAACAAAGTATTATTTGTGCCTTTCAAACAATATTATTTGTGTCTGCTTATCCACATTCTTAGAATCAGAAAAAATACCTTGAGAAGGAATTAATGCTTATCTAGGCCAAACCCTTCCACTGTACTGTGTGTCATGCATGAAAATTGAATAGTCCAGTTGTGTCTATTGTACCATCAATGAACTGAATATGAAGGATGCAGCCATAAATATTTATTCATTTATCTGACCAATTCTTGTGTAAATTAGAAGTTAGAAAAGTGACATCTAATTAGGCCTTAAAATATTGTCCAAATATAAACATTCTGTAATTATTAAGTGGATAAAGCAAAGCTAAAAACAACCCATAGTCATTAAATAGATTGTTGTCAACCAAAAAGAATAGTCCTAAACCTATCAAAGATAAAGCTTTCTTAGGCCCAAATCAAATAAAAAAACCAATCTATTCAATATATTACCTGAGGTTCACATCATGCCTGAACCTCGGTAGTGAACTAACTGCATGCCAAAGTCTCAATAATTAAATATTATATTTCAATTATAAGTCATGAAGATAATAGGCAAGGTGATTATTTTGTTTCTTAGAATAAAAAAAAACCAAAATGTTGCAATTAAACAATTACCTATTCTCCATGAAATATTACCATTCTCCCTTAAAAGATTTCTGCCAAAAATGCTACAGCACGCCAATATATATTTATAGGTGTTTGCCAATGACTCTCCCTCCTCACTGCAAGCCTGCTTCATTAATTTATTGGATGAGAAATAAATATTTGATGTGCAATTAACTGGAGATTAGTGTGGAACTTTCCCATAGAAACAGATGCTCAGTGCATTTTGCGGCTGAAAAGCATTTTACAATGAAGAAAAAAAAATAATGTTATTGTGTTACTTTTGAGCAGGGGAAATTGTTCCAAACATTCAATTAGAGAATAAATTGGCTGCTCATTTAATACTTTGGGGGTTGATTAATTGCTGCTGTAGAGGAAAAACACCAGTAACCATGTGTTCACATAAAACAGGTGCCAAACGCCAGTCTACCAGAAATTATTTTGAGGTGGCAGTCAACTAAGACAATTCAGCATTTTACCCAGCTACGTTAAGGCCCAGTCCATAACATTATACTTCATCAGATGCAGGCAGATCTTTCATGGGGTGAAAACGGAGGGGAGGGGGCTGATAGTGAAGCATTGGTAAAAAGGCAATTGTGCATACCATGTGTGTTGCCTGCAGCTCTCAAGCTAGCCTTCTACCCTTCAGATACAATGAAAGATGCAGTTCTGTCACCAGTGTTGAAGCAAAATTAAATTGCCAATTTGGCTTTCTTTTGTGCATGGAACAGGTATGCCAACTTGTCTTTTGCCTCAGGCAGCAAAGTGTCTTGGGCTAAATTAATTAATTAATTCAATTAATTAATTGAATTAATGTGTCCAAAGGAAAGCAATTAAGAGAAGGTTAAGAGGTGATATGATAGCCCTGTTCAAATATTTGAAGGGATGTCATATTGAAGAGGGAGCAAGCTTGTTTTCTGCTGCTGCAGAGACTAGAACGCGGAACAATGGATGCAAGCTGCAGGAAAAGAGATTCCACCTCAACATTAGGAGGAACTTCCTGACAGTAAGGGCTATTCAACGTTGGAACACTCTCCCTCGGAGTGTAGTGGAGTCTCCTTCCTTGGAGGTCTTTAAGCAGATGCTGGATGGCCATCTGTTGGGGATGCTTTGATGGAGTGTTCCTGCACGGCAGGGGGTTGGACTGGATGGCCCTTGTGGTCTCTTCCAACTCTAAATTTCTATGATTCTATGATTCTATGATTCTCTAAGTCAGTTTCAAGAGAAGGAATAGGAAAGATATGATGTTGCACTAGCGACCAGGACATAGTGTGATAATGGATTTAGGGAATTAATTATCTTTTGCTTTTCTATCAGAGGCTGAATTCTTATTGGTACATTATTCTGGCATAACGAAATAAGAAGATGACTGGGGATAGGAAGGGCAGCTATGAAAGAACTAGAGAAGATACTAAAGAGCAAAAACATACAACTGAGCACTAAAGTCAGAGTCATCCAAATCATCAATAATACATCTTGTATTTCTTTGGCATTTCTAAAGGAAAATAGAAAAATGCAGTATATTAGATATTATATTAAACAAATCCCAGTTCTGAGCTGCAGACAAATTTGGTAATTTGGTAATTTGGTAACTCATTGGAGTGAATGAGACTTATACTAGTGATGATTAGGGATGCAAATTCTTAATTCTCACACACAAGAAATAACAATTATTGCAGTTTTCTCCCCACTGCAAGAGGCAACAAATATTTTAACATGGTATTACCCCTGTATTCATGTGTTCTGGGTTTTTTTTTCTGCACAGAAAAACAAAAAGGTTTCCTGTGCAAAAAAACTTTGAATAGAAAATTGGATTTTTGTGCTCAGAAAAACTCCCCAGGATCCTTTGAGACATCTGAATATGTGAGAAAACCACACAAAAGTCTCACTGTTCAATTATTTCTCCCAATAGGGCTTTCTAACAATTGAGAAACTCATTTTATGACCAAGAAACAAATAACATGTGCATGTATGTGGTGTCAGGGAATTTTTCTATCCCTAGTCAAGCTTGACTTGTTGCATTGCTTTTATTCCACTGGATCCAATTTATAATCTTTTAAAACACATCCACTGTACTATTTGGCCCATACCACATGCATTGGATAATTCTGGCTGCCATATCTCATGTACATCACAAAGGAGCATGTTAAAGAATTAAAAGAAAAGTTCAATGGCCTTCATTGTGTGTCAACAAGAGCATAGTAGTGTAGGATAGATGTTATTATGACCTCTGTTTACTGGATTCTGACAGCTAGTTTAGGCACCATCTGCCACCCATTTGGGATACTCATTGGGGAGTATTAAATTGCTGATGCATCATTATGCCAGGTGTCATAATTGATCAGACACATCATTTTGAGTGCAATGAATGGAAATCTCCTTTTCATTCACTATTGAAGAACACCTTGCTGTTAACCCAGCTACACCTCATTAACTGAAGCAACTGAAGGTTTTTCAGTTGAAACAATAGGGGTGGAAACAAAAGAAAAGATAAATCTTTTAACTATCCCAGTCATCTGTTCAGCTCCAGGAGCTATGACCGATGAGTACTTATTAAAAGCAAAAGCAAAGAATACCCTCAAACTTTCACTGTTTCAGGTATGTCATTGTGTTGTAAGTTTCTCTGGAAAGTAATAATTGAAGAAATTTTAAACAATGTATTTAATTCATTCATTCATTCATTAAATTTATACCCCACTCATCATGTCCATGGGAGCTACTTATCTGTGCAATGCAAAGTGCAACCGAAAGCACCCGTTGGCTTTTGGTTGCTTAAGTTTTGTTTCGCAAGAGAGACATCTTTACCATGTTGAGAATCTTGTGTACATCAAGTAACAGCATTGTCAGTTAGATCTATTTAAACTCCAGGTTGTTAACACAAAAAAATGTGGAAAAAAATTAATGGAGCGTGTGTGAACATTTCACAAAGCTCTGTAATGGTTAAGAGAACACCCTTAGAGTGAAACGAGAACTTCCATTTTTGGGGAAATGGCTGCTGCACAAATTCTTTGGTGATGGGAGAAGACCAGAACGCCTCCCTGGCGATTTAATCACGGGAGACAAGCGTGACTGGCGATCACACCGTCATGCTTTAAGGATGATTTAGTGACATTTTAGGCATGGTAAATCTCCACGTTATATTCTTCAGTGTCCAGTATTCAAATCACGACACCATACAGGCTCTCAGGCAATATATAGCCATCTGAATACATAGTCATTGATAGTCTTTTCTGTCTCTGTTACATCACTGCATAGTGACCTTTTACAAGCATTGAGAAAGACAATGGCTCATGTGAATGTTAAGCTCCTCTACATGAACTGTCACTACTTGCCAAAGCTTGAAATGGAGGGGTGTAAATGGGGGGGGGGGGGGGGAAGGGGGGGAGAAAGTTGCCTTTGCATCTTTCTTGCATAGATATGTGCACTGCATCCCTAATACATCAATGTACTGCCTGTGCTAACATAATTTTGAATTACTCTCCCAAATTATAGCAAGTTTTAATCCCCCTCCCATGAAGAAATGTTATTCGCCTTTTATCCTACTCCTCCAGCTCCCAATAAATTGGTATGGAGGCCAACAAATAATTTGTCCTCATATTACTTGAAACAGAATTAGTTTACCTGAAGTTAAACAAGTAATGCATTGCTCTGATGACTAAGGAGTTGTAATAAGCTTCATACTTACATGGGCTCAGCCACAAAAAAGAGACAGAAAAGAAAGGCTATGTATCACTGACTTCCTCTCTGACACAGAATTTGACACATGTTAAAGAATCTGAATTATATTCCCTGCTGGCCCATCTGTTTCTTATATTTCTCCTTGACTTCCTTACAAAGAGAGAAATGAGATATTCAGTTGGTACTCCCAAACATCTGTGACTTTGCCACCTGAAGACATATTTATGGAGGTGAATGCAGGAAAGTGTTCTGAGTTTGTGAGACCTAATTTATTTTAAACTGGATTTAGTGCTGTAGAAAGGTGATGGGGTAACACCATCACCAGAATTAAATTCTTTGGTTCTTTGCCCCAGAATGACAGGAGCAGAGTAGCAATCTCTTTGATGTAAAATTACTTCTTAGTTTTCAGGATTTTTTTTTTAATCATTGAGAAAATAAAACACTGCCTGCAGAATTTTGATAACTGCCATTTGTCTTTTCTGGTTCTTTGGACATTTACGGATCCCAATGTGCCTTCTCTTTTGTTTAACTTTAGTAAAACCATCTTGACAGTCATAATCCTCATATCATTAGCATTTTCATGTGTAAAGCCTTTTTGTATAAAATCATTTTGTAGATTTTTGTGAAGGAACCCAGGCAGATGTTCAATACTGCAATGTTTTAGGTAATACATTTAATGGTTTTTCAGAAGTTATATAATACTTGAAATATATTTTAAAAGAATAATAATAATAATGTATTTATTTATACCCTGCTCTTCAGGCCAAAAGGCTATCAGAGCAACTTACAAATGGTTAATTAGACATTTCCCTGCCCTCAGGCTTACTTTTTTGAAAATACACTGTTTAGGCAGATCCCAACTAGCATTTCTAAGAGCTAGGGGGGAAAGTACTTTATTTAACTTTTAAAACATTTCCAGAGCTTTTGGTGCTAAAGACAAATCATATTTGCTGTCATGACAACTCAGATATTTCAAACTGCAGTAGGGTCTTGCATGATTCTGTTGGTTATCTTGTAAAGTTGCACTATTTAAAACTATCAATTCACAATGCCTATTGAATGCTATTGGTCATAGGCAATGGATGTAGGTTGTGCATGTGAACATTTAAAAGACTTCATAAACCAAATAAAGTAATTTGAAATCAATCATGAAAATGGGGAATTACTAAAATATGGATAAAAGAACAAATGTAGTGTCACCAGTATGGTGATTTCTGGTTTTCTCCCTCCCACAAATGTCATTAATTTCTTTCTTTTGTTCCCACATATTCATGTATAACTCATTAAAAATAGACAGCTGAGTTTAATTGCATATTTCAGGTCAAATACTATTGTTAGACCTGATTAGAGTAGAAAGTAAATCAAAACGATTTACCTGTGTGTTGATTCAACAATTAAACCATTGCCTATAGTCAGCTCTCCAAATCCACAGAGGTTTCATCCTGGACCCTGCTGCAGATATCAAAAATCATGGGACATTGAGTCCCTTGTTTTTAATGGTGGTGTGTCATGCACATGGTTGTGGCAGTACAGCCATGTACAGATTCTACCATTGAGGTGAATGGGCACAGGACAACAACCATGTACAGATTCTACCATTGAGGTGAACGGGCACAGGACAATCTGTGGATGCTTAGATCCACAGATGGCAAGCCCACAGTTGGGGTGGGCAGACTATACTCTAGTTAGAACAATCCAAAAGACCTTTGGTTCACCGAAGAACACTTAAACCAGCTGCTAATGCTTCTATTTTAAGAGAAGTGCTGTTAATGTTGAATTTTATTTGAATGTGGTTTTAGAGGCTGCATGGGATAAAGAGAATAGGCAAAAGAAAGAGAAGGTCCCTTTTATGTCTTCTGGACATAGAGGATAACAGGGCTCATTGAAAAAGACAATAGTCCTTGGTAGAACGGAAGGTGGTATGTTTTTCACATTACAGGTGGATTGATTCAATCAAGGAAGCCAGGTTACTGAGCATGGAAGACCTGAGCAAGGTAGTGGATGACCAGGGATCTTCGAAGTCTCTTATTCGTAGGGTTTAAATTTACATGATCATAAATAACAACAAAATGTCTTCCATATATGGAGCCCTGGTAGCGCAGTGTTTAAATGCCTGTACTGCAGCCACTCACTCAAAAAACCATAAGATGGCGAGTTCAATACTAGCAAAAAAGGGCTCAAGCTTGACTCAGGCTTGCATCCTTCTGAGGTCGCTAAAATGAGCACCCAGATTGTTGGGGGCAAGTAGCTTACAGATGTAAACCGCCTAGACACTCCTTAGGCGATAAGAAGCAGTATATAAATGAAGCTGTTTGTTTGTTTGTTTGTAACCTTCCACTATATCGACTTTTCATAGTTGGGCACAATTCATTACATTCTAGCATGACTTAGGTCTTTGGTTGACCAGGGATACAGGCATCTATCTCACCTTTACTTGGGTTTCCTAATGTCTGGAAGACAAAAATTTGAAGCTCATCCGGTCCTTGCCAGGCTGGCTCTCTATGTAGAAGAAATATTTATTGGGGGGGGGGGAGGGCATTCAAGCACATGATACCACCAACTGCAATATAAATAATACAGGCATTGGCATGCTCTGGCCCTCAAGATCTTTTTAGAGTGCAATCCCATTGCCAATGCAATGAAAACTGAAGTCCACAGACTGCCCACTCTTGTTTAAATATTTGAACTGGGATATACAGCATCAATATTGACAAAGTTTGTCAATATTGTAGGATCACACAATGGGTTATCACTTTGCATTGGAATAATGGAGTAGTTCCTCATCTATATGTAGTCCCCACAGGCCTATCAAAAGCACACAAACATAGAGGCTCAGCCAGGATTAATTTCAGTGGATTTTCAGATCTATTTCTGAATCATCAGTAGCCCCTGACTTTCCAGAAAGTTCCTAAGCTGTGGGTCTTTTACACTTGGCTCTCATTGATTGACAATAGCTTAAATACATCTGGCATGGAGGACAATCAATAGCTAGCTTCGCTTTATAAATACACGCCTTCAAATAAAGGGACGTTTATTCTCTTGTTCAAAGCACTCATTAATATTACATGTGTCTCTTCCAAAGATCTGACAAGACAAAAATTACTGGTCACCTAATAAGCTCCAAAAAAATGGGCTTATCTAAAATATTGAAAACCTGCTATGAAATCAAGGAACATATAAAATGAAGACAGAAATTATATTTTGAACTACAAGATGGAAAGGATCAACTTCTCAGGATATAGTAATCCTGTCTACAGCTAGGCCAGAATGGTTTAAATCTAGTTTTCTATCAAAAGGTATGTACACTTTAAAGATTCATTCTTGTTTTGGCTAGTGTGTTCTTAACTGTGTTTGTTTTTATTTGAAGCCAACTTGTAGCTGAATCAAAATTCAAACATCTTTGTGCAGAGTGTTAGCACAGCTTCCTCTAGGAAAAAATGCTGGCAGGTGTACATCACACCATACAAAGGGTGAATACACTGTGCTAATATGATTAATTACTGTAATTTCCTATGACAGGAAACATACAGATTTTAAAATAATTCTCAGAGGTGGGCCACATGAGAGAGAAAATCAAATATTCATTTTTCTTAATTATATAAAGATGCAGAATATGTTTTATAAAAGCCTGCAACAAACCTGTGACTCAGAAAAGTACACATGGTTCTGGGAAGTTTTAACATAAATTCCAGGTAACAGCATTATCACTCACTTGTCATTTTTCTTTCATTCACATGACAGAACAAATCTGAAGACGAAAAGAGCTGAAGAAGAGCTAAAAAATAAAGTCCCATGTAGCAAGTATTGTTAGAATAGAATATCAGTGTGAAATAATACAGCTCTCGTATATGAGATTGGACGAAATCTTGAACAGACGTGGGTCAAGAGAAGACAAGGAATGGGAAGGACAGCCATGAAAGTACTAGATAAGATGATAAAGTGTAAAGATATACAACTGAGCACTAAAGTCAGAATTATCCAAACCAATATATTCCTCCTCATCATGTACAGATGTGAGAGCTGGACACTGAATAAAGCTGACAGAAAGAAAATAAACTCATTTGAGAGGTGATGATGGAGAAGTGTGCTAAGGATACTGTGGCCATGAAGACAAACAAATGGGCTATAGAACAGATCAAGCCTGAACTCCTTCTGGAAGCCATGATGATGAAATTGAGGCTGTTGTACTTTGGCCACCTCATGAGAAGGCAAGACTCACTAGAAAAGACAATAATGCTAGGGAGGATAGAAATCAGCAGGAAAACCTCATCCCAGATGGTTAGACTCTATCATAGAGCTCATGGATCTGGATTTGCAGGACCTAAATCATCTGAGGATGCTGACTAGAGGGCAGTTACTGTAACATACAATGAATAAACAATGATGCAAAGGAGGAAAAGCCCAAAGATGCATGCCCTATTACTGTGAGGGTTTCACTTGTTTGATGGTTCTGCATTTTTTTACTTACATTTACACTTCCTTCTACAGGGAGGGTGAGAATTCCTTTTCTAGTATCTAAAGATAAGTTCCTGTTCCAACACAGTATGTAAAGAGAACTTGTAGCATCTTTGAGACTAACTGAAAGAAGTTGGCAGCATGTGCTTTCACAGACTTCATTCTAATTCCTCAGATGCATTTAGTGGAGTGGAAACAAGGGACAGACATATATAAGTCATTCTCACATACCAATGGCATATATATGTCTGCCCCTGGTTTTCACTCCTGGTTACCACTCCACTAAATGCATCTGAGGAAGTAGACTGAAGTCTACGAAAGCTCATGCTGCCAACTACTTTCTTTCAGGTAGTCTCAAAAGTGCTACAAGATCGCTCTACATACTGATTCTACAGACTAACATGACTATATATTTGAATTGTTCCAACACAGTTAGAGATAGGTCTGTCTATGATTTTGGCTTCAATTCTATACATATTTTCCTTGACGGGTATTTCACTGAACTCAATTGGACTTAGTTCTGACAGCACATGCATAGGATTTTGCTCTAAGTCTATAAGCAGAAAGCTGTCCCATTCCTGCATTAGAGCCCTGTTTTGCATTCAGCATCCACAGAATATTCTTTCTAACATGAAAGAACTTTTACTATGCATTAAATAAGCAACTGTAAAGACAAACCTACCAGGAAAGTGTATTTATTTTTCCAAATTATATATGGCACTTCCCCCGCTCCGCTCCCTTCAGTTTGTGTCAAAGTTCTTCTCTATCTTTCTAGGCTATCAACAATCCTGCTTATCTTCCTCGTCTTGAAGACAAGCATGATCTCTATAATGCAATATACCCCACACTCTTCTCTCCATCAGTAGTGCCTATGTACACCAATGCCTTTAAAAAAATATACACTAAATTGCTGCTTTAAAACCGAAGATAGCATTTATAAGCCTCATAACCATACTATTTACTCTTCAAAGGTCTTTCCAAACATACTAAAAGTTTCCACATCTTCTGAAATAAAAGTTTACCAATACCAATATATCAGATATTTCCTAGTTTCTAAATTAACTCCACCATTTCTTTTTCTAATCCAAGTTTTGTCATTATATAAAGAGCTCAGAAGCCAGTCCTTCTACTTTTTATGGACTAAGTAGAGCAGCTAGCATCAACTATAGTAAATTTGCAGAATGGTAGGTCAACACTTATATAAACTCAATTGCTTCAGTGAGACTATTGTAGTTGAGACAACAACTCTACAACAAGTATGTACAGGACTTCAGCCATGGTCTCGATATAAATTTTATTAGAATTGGTGTATGAACTTCAGGAGTTTCTTTGTCTTAACCACCAGCCTTTTTGGTTGCTCAGCACTTTCTCCTGAAATGTCTGGAAAAACAATACTGTACTCCTTAAAGAGTACAGCGTAGTGTAGTTGTTCAAGTATTGGACTATGACCCTGGACACCATGGTTCGATTCCCCACTCGGGAATCACAATAACCACTGGGTGACCTAGGACAAGTCACATGCTCTCACCCCCAAGGGAAGCCAGTAGCAAACAACCTCTAAACAAAATTTGCCAAGAAAATCCAAGGACAGCTTTGCATTAGGGTTGCCGTAAGTTAGAAATGACTTGAAGGCACAAGCACCACCACCACCACATCTCCATAAAATCCAGACTGCAATTGGTTGCAATATTACTGTCTGTTCTGAGCCATTTCTGTTCATGGCCTATTTCTCTATGGAACTAGAAAAGATTATTTGGTTTTGCCAGACTGAGTTTTTACACCCACACACACACATATATATTTCAGTACCATAGTTTAGCAAAATATGAAATTAAGGGACCATGCAACTCAATGACGACACATTACTTGCCATGCTAGAATCACTGCCATAATGATATACACAGATAGCATCATACATTGTGCACACTAAATTTGATGCTCCAATTGTCTGTCAGTTTTGAATGGTTTCAAAATATGTTATGTGAGCTGCCACTAGACTTGTCATCTCAATGGATTTTAACCTGTCTCATCAAATAGAGTATGCCTGATTTCACACATGCCACTTAAAAGAATTACCAACGGACAAACCCACCACTGGTGTGCACATGTGAAACAAAAATGTAGTTTTAAACATGCCTTTGTAGGTTATTTAAATTATTGTAAAAGTGCTGAATGTTCGGAATTACAATCAGGGTATACATATATAGTCTTTGAACTGCATGCAAGTCAACTGTGGGAAGACAACAGATAACAAAATATTGTGAACAAACTGCAATAAAACAAGTACTTAATATTACTAGTAAATATATGTTATAATCCACAAAACAAGTAAAAATAGTATTGTTTTTAAATTTTGTTGGCAGCATACACACTGGAAATGTAAATTATGTGAATTCTCAGTTGCACAGAAAATCTCTTGAATAAATTGGCTGCCTCTGCAATTCCCTTTGCTGGTGTTTTTTGGGCAAAGGTTGCTTCATGCAACTTGTTTCTCTACAGAATCAGAATGGAAGGGATGTACACAGTCCTCTACCCGAACTCCTGACCAGTGAAGGAATCAACAGCTAAAGCAACCCCAAATGGTGGTCATTCAACCTCTGTTTTAGAACTTCCAACACCATCTGAAATAATTTTTTCCGCCACCAAACAGTTCCTACGGTCAGAAAGTTTTTCCTAAGGTTTTGTTGGAATTTCCTTATTTTTTTTTTTTTTTTGAATACACTGTTTGAAGTCTTATTCTCTTGAGAAGCAAAAAACAAGCTTGTTACATCTTCTATGTGACGATTCATTCAATATATTAAGATTGTTATTGAATCACCATTCAATCTTCTCCATGCCAAACATATCCAGCTCCTTCAATCATTCCTTACAGAGCCTGATTTCCAGACCTTTCTCATTTTGGTTGTCCTCCTTTGGACACACTCCAGCTACCAATACCAGTACTTATAGAGTGGTAATGTTATACTTCCCCTTGGGCTCGATGCTATTGTCCTGTTGGTGTATGCTTGCCTTGCAGTGTATTAAAATGCCCAGATCTTTTGTTACATATACTACTGTCAAGGTAGGTGCCACTCATCCTATATTGTGAATCTGATTTGTTTTCCCACATCGCTATATAGCCTCCTGCTACTCTCTGTATTCTGAATAGGAACCATAACCCTGGTATAAAATAAGAAAAGACATGTGTCTATGTGTATATCCCTTTTAAACCGCTTCCATCATCACCCTATCTGCAGTGTGTTTTACACGAGAGAAAGCAAGAGAGAGCATATGCAAATAAAATTTGAAAAAGTTATGGAATTTATTTGAAGAACAAGATGTTCTAATGGCAAAACACATATGCATAACAATTAAAAGATATGCAATTAAGCTGTTTTGTCTCCCACAGTTTCTTTGTAATTAGAGTTCATGCTTGAGAGTACATCAGCAGGGGAGGGGGGAAGCTGGATTTAAAAATGAAAATGAATAAGTCAATTAATGGACACACAAACAGGATTAATTGTGAAATAACACAAGTATGCAACTCTCTGCTGACTGTTCCTATTTTCTGTCCTAACCCGAGCACACATCTCAAATCTTACTAATACCAGAAAATATGAATATAAATTATTATTGCATACTGTATAGCATTCACATGGCACAAGAACAAAAAACAAACAAATACCCAACTCTTTTTTAAAAAGCAGAACTGCTACTACACAATTCCATTGCATTTGAACCTGTTTACAAATTCCATCCAACACACCTATATATAAACACTTGTTTGACAGTGACAGATGTAAGTCCTATGGCATTCATTTTAGATAAACAGAAATTGTGATAGCAATCCCTTGGGCTCTCTGGAGTATTTGTAGCTTTATTTTGACAGCCATCAGGCTTTGTTAATTTTTGACACACATAATCTATTCAAACCAGTTTTCCTTTAGTAAAAAATGTACAGCATCGTCATATCCTTCCTGGTATAGTGATTCCATTTTCTCCTGGCCTGGTGGAAACAGGGCCTGATGAAGTCTCACAAAATTTGCTGTGGACAACTGTAAACAAGAAATAAAATAAATGAAAGGAGTCTTATATTTCTGGTTGGTGGTTAGCTTCATTTGGAAACAACACATCCTTAAATATAGTGAGCCTTTCAACATCTGTGGCTACTATTGTAGGACTAAATTACATGTTAAGTGTCATGGCAGCAACTTAGAATCATGGCATTTGCAGTTCAGGGAAGGATACTGAGAATTCCCAGCCAGAGAACTGTAGTGCCCCACCAAATTAAAAATTCCATGATTTCATAGCATGTTGCTATGGAAGTTAAAGTGGAAAGAAAAGTCCAAAACACACTGCAGAATAATCCATTTTGAAACTGATTTAACTGCCCTGACTCGGTGCTAGGGAATCCTGGGAATTGTAGTTTATTGTGGCCCCAGAGCTCTTTGACAGAGAAGGCTAAATATTTCACAAAACTACAATTCCCAGAATTCTCTAGTATTGAGCCAGTGCAACTAAAGTTGTCTTAAACTGGGTTATGTCTGCAGTGTGTTTTGAACAATCCTATATTGCTAGCTAGCCCTAAACATGTATTATTCTCATACATATTCCCTCCACTATGGTATTTTTAAAATCCTACATATAATATATGAAATATTGTAACTTGTAATTCTCATCAGTTTCAGTCATCTTATAAGACAAAATCTGACTTAAGTAGCTTTGAGTGAGAGGAAACAGCTTTATAATACAGTCGGCCCTCCTTATCCATGGGTTTTTTATCCATGGATTCAAGCATCCATGGTTTGAAAATATTAAAAAAAGAAAAAAATCCAAATAGCAAACCTTGAGTTCACATTTTACATAAAGGACACCATTTTATTACCCAGTTGTTTTTAATGGGACTTGAGCATCCATGGATTTTGTTATCCATGGGGGTCCTGGAACCAAAACCCTGGTGGATAACAAAGGACCACTATACTGCCAGATTCTAAAAAAATGCACAATGTACATGATAGCTACATTATTTCTTGTATTAATTTTTTTTCTGCCTGACCATTAGGATGAATCTTTGGCCACTAAATACCTTTTCATATTTTTTTCTCTCTCTCATTGTGTCATATAAAGATTTCAAAGCATCACATCCTAAGTGATTTCTGAATGCTATCAAATTCTTCCATGGTTTTTTCATATGATCATTAAGGATGCTTCTGGTGATCAAAATGTTCCTGAACTACACTTCTCAGATTAATATACAGATTGGAACAGACATACATTTTTGGGAAAAAATAAAGGTTAAAACACATTTTTGAGCAACTATATGCTTTAAACTATTTATTTAAATATTGATCTGAGAGGAAGCGCCAAAAAAATTGCAGATCAGTACTGGAACAGAACAGAGTTATGGATAAAAACAGAGAAGTATGACACAGACCATTTTAACCCAAATAAAAGGATAGCACAATTTTTATGCACCCCCGAGCATCAAATGTTAAGCAAGCACTTTTGAGAAAGATATATAATTTATACATAACTAGCCATGTTAATCTGTTACATTTTTATGTCCACTATGGACTGTAGTCAACAAATGTTTATATTACAATTTTAGTCCAGTTCTCAAAGGAGTTACTAGATGCCTTTATGTCTTTTTACTGTGGTCTCTGAGGTTACTTCAAAATACAGTGGATCACTGGTATCTGCTGGGGTTTGATTCCAGCACCTTCCATGGATAACAAAATCCATGTATGCTGAAGTTACTTTATATACAATGGGCTAGTGAAATGATGTGTATTTTTATAAAATGTTAAAATTAAGGTTTGGAATTTTTTAAATATTTTCAAGCTGTGGATGGTTGAATCCATGGATGCAGTTATGGAGGTCTGGCTATAAATGGTTAACCATCTCAACTATGCAAACTTTTCAGGTACAGGTGCCTGAAAAGGTATGAAAATGTTTTCTCCATCTTGGCAACAATTTCTCACTTCGTTTACTTCAATTACATCCCAGGTGCCCAACTGGATCATTACATATTTTAGTCTCAGAACAGTCCTATGAGGTTGGTAACTAAGTGACAGTAACTGGTGCAGGATCAACCAGTACACTTACTGTCTGTGCCAGGGTCAGTCAGATCCATACTCATTATTCTTGGCATCACATCACAATGGGTCTCACCTACAGCTGTTACATTAAAGTACTTTCAACACCAGCTCAAAATATATTTGTTTCTCGAGGCATTTTAAACTGCTTTATTAAGTTAGTTGATGGGAGCTATTATATTTTCTGTCCTTTATTGCTACAGTTGATGGTGTTTTATACATTACATTAGGATTTTATTATATTTTGTAATAAGATAAAGGGTGATATAAAAATATTTTTAAAATATTTTAACTATGAGGCAGTAGAGTCAAACGAGCCTGATAACTGATATGATATCATCAACTGAGCTGCATCATCAAGATTAAAGTGTCAGGAGCAAGGGAAGTAGTAGTGGTGCTCTATTCTATTTTGGTCAGACCTCACCTGGAATAATAATAATAATAATAATAATAATAATAATAATAGTATTTCCCGCCTCTCCCTACGGATCGAGGTGGGATTCCAACAAAGTTAAAACAACAATACAAAACAGTAGTTTCTAAACTCTGTTATGAGCACTACAATTCAAGAAAGCTATTGATGAGCTGGAACACATCCAGAGGAGGGTGGCCAAGATGTTCAAAGGCTTGAAAAGCAAATCTAATAAGGAATGGCTAAGGAAGAAAAAACTGAGAGGTGATATGATAGCTCTCTTCAAATTTCTGAAGGGATGTCATGTAGATGATGATGATGATGATGATGATGATGATGATGATTTCTATTCCGCTTAATCTCAGGAAATTCAAGCGGATTACAACAGTAAAAATAGGATACAGATTAAAAGAGAATTACATTAAAATTCCAAAGTCCTCAACCCTCCTCCCGACATAAAAACATAATTGAACATTAAAAAAGGATTAAACCTAAGAATAATTAAAACATTAATATATGACAAAAAAAATGAAATGATGTAAAAATTTAGGCAGAGTCCAGGTGGATTAAGGAAAGGTAAAGGATAATGAGAGAAAAGGGAGGAGAGAGGGGGGCTGGGGAGGCAGGTAAATAAGGATGTTCAATTAGTCTGGAAAGGCCTGCCGGAAGAGATCCCTCTTAATAGCCTTCTTAAAGGTTTCCAGGGTGGTAATCTGACGGATCTCATCTGGCAGATCATTCCAGAGATTGTTTTCTGCTGCTCCAGAAGACTAGAACATTAAACAGTTGATTAAAAAACAAGAAAAATGATCCCACCTAAACATTAGGAATAACTTTTTTTATTCTACGAGCTATTTGACAGTTGAACAGCTTTGGAAGTCTTTAAACAGAGGTTGGATAGGCATTTTCCAGGCATGCTTTAGCTGTATATTCCGGCATGGCAGGAACTGGACCAGATGGCTCTAAGATTCTATTAATCTATGATGATATTGCTTTGTTTTCATTGTCAGGTCCTAAAGAATGGACTTCTTTTATTTTGCCATATATTTGCTTTAAATGTTGCACATGACCAATCCTGAAGATGTAAGACATTAACAAAAATATGAAAGTTCCAAACTATGAGCATAGGTTTAATTTTGCTTAACAAGAGTGGTTAAGCCTTGTGCAATGCCTTTATGTTAGTGATTGGATTTATTTATCTTAATTTCACACTACATTAACATGAGGTTAAACTGGGCATAATATTAAAGAGAAGCGACTTGTGTGTGTATATATATATATATATATATGGAGACAGAGAGAGGACTGCAAGATCAGGTTTTAGCATAAATATTTCCAGGTTTTAGCATGAATATTTCCCTAAATAAATTGTTCCAAAGCCATGGGACACATCACTTTGTTCGTGTAACTCACCATTAAGTCTTGTTTTGCAACTTTAGCATAGACATCCATCCGTCCTTTGTCCTGTGGGCAGATGTCTAGTCGCCCAGAAAAGGGAGAAACAGTCACAGTTCGGCCTACTGGCAGAATCGGGAGGCCATTGGTTAAACCACCATCGATCCATTTCTAGAAGAAAATGAAACTTGAACTTGTTATATCCTGAACATACTTTACCTGCTCCATTATTCTATATTTGTGGTATCTTCTCCAAATCTACCTTTCTAAGGCACAAAAGAAGTCAGCAGTTTATCCAAAAATATCTATTTTTTTTTATTTTGCACCAACATAAAACAGATTACAATCTTTGTTATACATTCCATCCTTTTTTAAATACAACTTACAAACTTTATATTTTCTCCTAAATTAATATGATAGTTGCTACTCTAAAGTTCCTTCTTATTAGTGATCTTCTTAATCAGGGTAACATTTAATAAATTGGGTTAATACTGCAAGTATATTTTGTCTTATTTACACAAAGAGCTATTTTCCCAAAGTTTTACAACATTTTTCCATTTTTCATCATATTGTTGAAACGTAGTTTATTTGCATGTGCTGATAAAGTATCTAACACAGCTAGCTTGTCCAGTTAGTTATGCATTCCTCCAATGTAGGTATAGAATCGGATTTACAGTATTTGGCATAAATCAAGCAAGCAACAGTTATCATGAACAACAAATTCAGGAACTTCATCTTGTATAATATTGTCTTCTATCCCATCTGTTATGTTTAACAAAAAAAAGTTCTGGTCCAAATGGAATATTTTTCTTAAGTGTTTGTACAATGCTTTTATGTATTGTTTTTCAGATTTTTTTTTTTACTTTCTTGCATTGCCACCACATGTGATATAAAGTCTCCTCTTTATTCTTACATTTCCAACAATTTTTGTTCTCATTCTTCCCTATTTTGGCTATTTTAGATGCTGTCATATACCATCTAAAGTAGATTTTTTAAAAATTTTCCCTCAAATTACTGCATCTGGTAAATCTTAAGTTCTTCTTCCATACTCTTTCCCAACTCACAAGCAGAATTTCTTTACCAATATTCTGAGCCCACTTAACCATATTTGTTTTAATCTTCTTTTTTGTAATTCCCATTCCAAAAGATATTTGTAGGTCTTTTTAATTAGTTGTTTTTTTTTATCACTCCTTATTATTTTATCAAATTCAGTATTATTATATTCAATACTATACTCTGGCATATCTCTACTAAAATCTTCTTTTATCTGTTGAAATTTCAACCAGTTAATTTCCGTATCAAGTTTTAAAATTTCCTCCCTTACATTGATCCGTATCTCCCACTCTTATTAGGATATCCTCATATCTTATCCATTTTTTCTTAGTTTCATTTTCATTCTTATGAAATGCCTTTTCTGAAGAAGTCCATCATGGTAATTTCTTTTAAAAATATTTCTTGTATTTACCCCATATTAACAATAATGTTTTCCTAATTAGATGTTGTTTAAACTATTTGACAAATTTGGGTTTCTCGTAACATACATATGCATGCTAACCTAGCTGTAGGTTGCACCCCTCTAATTGTAGTAGTTTTGTATTATCTAGTTGTATCCCATCTCTTAACCACAATAACGAACAGGCATTGTAATATAACTCTAGATTAGGTACACCAAGACCACCTTTCTCCTATCTTGCATAACTTTACCGTATATTTAATCCTGGGCTTTTCCCCTCACCACACAAAACTGGAGAGATCTTTCCTTCATATTTTAAATGGGAGTCTATTTAGTATTATTGGAATCGTTTGAAATAGGAACAACATTCAAAAACAAACAAACAGCCCTGGTGGCGCAGTGGTTAAATGCCTGTACTGCAGCCACTCACTCAAAACCAGAAGGTGGTGAGTTCAAGACCAGCAAAGGGCTGAAGCTTGACTCAGGCTTGCATCCTTCCGAGGTCGCTAAAATGAGTACCCAGATTGTTGGGGGCAAATAGCTTACAATTGTAAATGAAGCTGTTTGTTTAACAAATTGTAAGCCGCTCTGATAGTCTTGGCTGAAGAGCGGGGTATAAATAAAATAAAATAAAAAAACCCAGCTTCCTTTATATACCGCTTCATACCGCCTAAGGATTGTCTGAGCGGTTTACAGCTTTAAGCTACTTGCCCCCAACAGTCTGGGTACTCATTTTAGCGACCTCGGAAGGATGCAAGCCTGAGTTGAGCTTGGGCCCTTTTGCTGGTCTTGAACTCGCAACCTTATGGTTTTGAGTGAGTGGGTGCAGTACAGGCATTTAACCACTGCACCACCAGGGATCTTCCAGATAAGACATTCATTTGCAAAACTGCAATTCTTCCTAAGAGTGATAGAGGCTGTTTGTTCCATTTTAGCAGGTCATTTTTTAAATCATTTTCCATAGTGTCAAATAGTTGTTTTTATACAATTTGAAGTTATTTTTTGTTATATTTATTCCTAGATATTTCACTTTATTAATTAATTGAAATTCTGTTTTTTCCTGAGATCATCTTCTTCTTGCTTTGTGAGATTTTTCGTTGGAATGCCACTTTTTGATTTATTTACTTTGAATCCAGCTGAGACTCCAAATCCTTCCAAAATTTCTTCTAGTCTCTGTATGCTACCCTTCAGATTTTCTAGAAATATCACCAAGTCATCAGTGAAAGCTTGAATTTTATACTTATAGTTGTGAATTTTTATGCCTTGTACTTTATCATCTTTTTTTATTTGATTGATTAGTAATTTGATTACTAGCACAAAAAGTAGAGGAGATAAAGGACACCCTTGGTGGGTTCCTTTATGGATTTCAATTGAATTTGTTTTTTCTCCGTTCACGTTTACTGTTGTATATTGTTTTTGATAAATGTTATTAATCCAGTTTACAAATCTCCCTCAAAGTCCACATTCTTCTATCACAATCTCTAAAAATTCCCAATTCACGTTATCAAATGCTTTCTCAATATCTAGGAATACCAATTTCTTTTCCTTATATATTTCAAAAAACTCCAACACATCTAATACTGTCCTAATATTGTCCTTCATGTGTCTCCCCAGAAGGAAACCTGCTTGCTCTCCCTGGATCCATGAAGACAGTATTTTGTTTAACCTTTTCGCCAAAATGGAAGCATTTATTTTATAGTCAATATTCAGAAGAGAAATTTGGCGGCAATTTCCTATTAGTTTTTTCTCCTTTGGAATCAAAGTTGTTGACGAGTGACACCATGTTTCTGGGAATTTTCCATAATCAATTTCTTGAATAGTTAACAGTAATGGTGGTACAGTATAAGTTCTTCTTTAAATATCTTATAGAATTTTGTCATAAGGCTGTCTGGACCTGGAGCTTTATTTTCTTTTAAATTTCTAATTGCATGGTCTAATTCTTCAATTGTAATTGGAGCACTTAGTTTGTTTTTTTGTTGTTCTGTAATTTGCAGAACAACAACAACAACCCTATCAAAAGATGTAATTTTCTGTTCCAAAAATTCCTTAGCTTTATGAGATGCTAATCAAATACAATATTCTAGTACTTTTTCAACTCCTTCCTTTTGTAAATTTATGCCTTGCAAATTTAATCTACTTATCTGTTTACGATATTTTTGTACAGCCCAACAGACAAGTCTTCTCAGGAGGATCATAAAACTGAAGAAAGCACCCTCCTATAAGACATCCTGGATTTAGTAATTGGTCAGATTTCCTTTTTAATTCTCACAATATCACATTATGTCCCTCAGAACACATTACCTACAGAATGATGCAAGACATGTGTATGATTTATAGGAACCTGTGAGATGGTCATAGAACCATTTTGTGTTATTTGGCAGAATGTACCTATTGAGGCCAGTAAAATATAAGGGTTGTTGAGATAGCAAACCTTCTAGGTGAATATGAATTTAAAAACAGATCTAAATCAGGGGGTGAAGTTCAGACCCCAGCTATATTGTGTTTATCATTATCTTAAATTTAAGGATTGGTTAATATCCATAACTGGAGCAAAATGGAAACAAGACAAGCAAATGTTCAGCTGCCATGCATTTAATTTTCAATAAACCATTCCTAAAGAGAAAGTTTATTATTATGGAAGACAAAAAAAAAAAAAAAAAGCCAGATTAAAAACTCTCTACAGCCCATATCCTTGCTTAAAATGTGTAGCTTCTTGACATCTTTGCTATCAAGGACATTTCCAGAATGGAAGCAAAAAAAGTTGGCTTCTAGATAAAAACATACAAAAGGGCAGGTTAAGATGTTTTCATGGAAGAAGAATGGTTTTGGATTAAATAGCTGGGGTTGACTCAACAGGTTTATTGTATTATGAATTAAAAATTGCATTTAGGTGACAGCTGGAAAATGTGTGTGCGCACACACAGACACACCATGCTGCTTAACTGCAACTCCTAGTATTTCTCATTGTTATGGTGGTTAGTTGGCGCTGAAGTTTAAAAATATCCAGAGGAGCTCAGAATTGTCACCCTAATTTAGGACAAGATCTTCCTGACAGCAAAGCCTTAACCTCTATAGCAGAATCAGTGGGGGCATGGTATGGGGTCTTTAGTTACAACTGGTAATGTACAACAGCCTTGCTGTTTTGCTGTCAAGGATAAGTCTACCCAATGCTTACGAGGTAGGATGAAACAGTTACACATGCTGGCCCTGCCCTTTACATATCAGTGCACAACTCTGTCTGACTCCTCATTCCTGACCGTGCCACTCTATTAGCAGAGTCCTGTTAAAATACAGTCCTGTACTCATGCATAAAAGAACAAAAATAGAACTCTCCTTCATATCTCCTCAGGGGAAAAGGAGGTTGAGGACTGAGAAGCTGTGTGCTAATATGCATGTGTGTACATGGAAGAGCTAGCATGCAGAGCTCCATTCTCCTACAAACTATGAATTCTCACACCTTTCAAAGAATATGGACACAGAGCTCTCTGTGCAAACAAGGAGAAAAAGAGGAGTGCCAAAGTTGTTGGAATCTCAGTCCCCTGGCATTCCGTACAGATAGCTCAGTTCTTAGGGAGGGTGCTCTCCTTTCCAACAAAACCTAATTTCTCCCACTGCATCATATTAAAATGTACCTCTTCATAATTCAGAGCCTGTTGCATTTTCATGCATTATTTCAAGTAATTCACACATATATTACAAGCAGAAAAGATACTGTGAAATAGTGTGTAGTTAAAATCCACTCAAGAGAAGCACATGAAGCATGAAGACTAAGCTTAATGGAATATACATCTACAAGCAAATTCAGGTATCTAAATCTATGTAACTGTGGGTTCATTCATTTTAGAGTGCTATGTGTTGCTTCATGAACCAAACAAAGGCATAATCAGATGGGTAAATGATTAAGTCTCTCTTACTCATCCTCTAAACCATAATTCAGCATAATGCCCCAGAACTGCAGGTGTCTGCTGCAATGGAAGTCCAGGTTAGAGGACAGGGCAGGAATACAAAGAGTTTTCTTGAGGATGCAGAGGCATCTCAACCATGGTAATCAGGAAACAAAACAATTTAAAGTCCTGACTAAAAGATACCTAGTTAGTGTTCTCAAAAGTCTCTGTGATCTACAGCCCCTTTTTAGAAAAAAAAAAGAAGCCAATGGGCTTCTTTTGGTCACAGATTCCATTCATGCAGGAGACTCAGTGCTGCAAAGTCCCCTGTATTTTTAATGCTTGCAAAGCGTAAGGGGAATGAGCAGATATAACCGTCTACCTCTGCAGTTCTAAAATGTGAAAAGTTGCTCCTATCACAATTTCTTCTTCTATCCATGTTATATCTTTGACTTGGCAATAAACAAACTGAAACTATATAGATTCAGGAAACCAACAAAATCATTCTCCCATTCCCATATCAGTAATGCACAGATTCCATGAGTCACCCAGATGATGATGATTTCCAGCATTAGGCGCTGATGAATTCTTGTATATTAATCATGTCTACCATGCTGCATAGATCAACGATGACTTTAGAGAGAGTCTGAAAATTATGCAGGCTGTAAGATGCCTTAGGGGGTTGGAGGAGAATCCTGTGTAACTTTTGGGCTGCCCTAGACCTCACCCCACATTTTGCCCTACAAAAATAAAAAATGATTTTAAAAAACTTAGAAATTTTCCAAAAGACTAGAACAACTTTGATGGGTGACCTAAAAATAGTAAAAGAGGAAAAATCCATCCCCAAAAGTAACCAGAAGTAACAAAATGCAATTTCCTTTCTTTCAAAATGGCAGCTGTGGCAGTACAGTCCTCCAGGGTCTTGGAGGAGCCAATAATCCTGAAAGAAACCAACCTGTAGTATGTCTACTATAGAATCATAGAATCATAGAGTTGGAAGAGACCACAAGGGCCATCCAGTCCAACCATGCAAGAACTTTCAATCAAAGTATCCCCGACAGATGGCCATCCAGCCTCTGCTTAAAGACCTCCAAGGAAGGATACTCCACTACACTCCGAGGGAGTGTGTTCCACTGTTGAACAGCCCTTACTGTCAGGAAGTTCCTCCTAATGTTGAGGTGGAATCTCTTTTCCTGCAGTTTGCATCCATTGTTCCGCGTTCTAGTCTCTGCAGCAGCAGAAAACAAGCTTGCTCCCTCCTCAATATGACATCCCTTCAAATATTTGAACAGGGCTATCATATCACCTCTTAACCTTCTCTTCTCCATGTTAAACATCCCCAGTTCCCTAAGGCGGTCCTCATAGGGCATAGTTTCCAGACCCTTCACCATCTTAGTTGCCCTCCTTTGGACATGCTCCAGTTTCTCCACATCCTTTTTGAATTGTGGTGCCCAGAACTGGACATAGTATTCCAGGTGGGGCCTGACCAAAGCGGAATAGAGTGGCACTATTACTTCCCTTGATCTAGGCGCTATACTTCTATTGATGCAGCCTAAAATAGCATCCTTGCTTTAGATCTTGTCAATGAAACCTCTTGCAGTGTAACAACAAGAAACTGGGTTGGTTTTTTAAGGTGACTTTGCTTCAGAAGTTACTGAAATATACTAGCTTTTATTGGCACTTATCTGCTTAACTCTGAGGATGGTTTTAACAACATCCACATAAATTCTTGAATCCAGTTTTGAACCCAGGCAGCTGAGTGTTGGAAAGCAGATTTATTGCTTTCAAACATCAACAGTAACTGACCACTGTAAATATCTGAAATACGTGTTATTACCTTACACAGCCCTTTGCATCATTCTGGATCCGATTACATTCTATCCCACTCCCACAGCTGTATAAATATGTTTTATAACTAAAGTCTTAATACCACTTGGTACTGCATCCAAAGAAATGGGTTTATACCCATGAAAGGTCATGTAAAAATAAAAACCAGTTGGTCTTAACGGTATTGCCACATTTCTTTTTCTCATCCCCTCCCTTCCTCCTTTTTACACATAATTGTGCCATCCAAAATATTAGAGATTTAATCATACATACCTGTCCTTTATAATCCACTGGATTTATGCCTGCATATAGAGGAATAAAACTGCTGGCTAGAAGGACCTGCAGGAAAGGGTGGACGGGATAGAAAATAAAAAATGTTTTAACATATTAATAATGTCTGCTTGTTTTAATTACTTTTTAGTAAAAGATACTGGTTGTGTATAAGTATCTTTCAATTCAATAATAACTATATTTCAGTTCATTTCAGGATATGCAGCTTCTTTAAGACTAATGTCTAAATAACAGAAGTTACTGAACATCATGCAAAATCATGGTCTAATGTTCCAAGGGGAGTATGCAGCAAGGCTTGTGCTTTCACAAAGACACCATACCATTTCTATGCTCCTCTGCATCAAAAGATGTAAAACTGCTTCTTATCACATTTTAGATCAATCACAGGCTAGTGTTACATCAAAAAACTAAACAGTGACTAATTTTAACCATTTTCTTCAATTATACATTCCCAAAGCACAAATGAAGACATTGGCCTGAATATAGTTCAGATTTCTTGGGTGCAGATGATATTTTTGTTCAGTTCAGTTTGCTGGGTTCAGATGATATGATACACTGCAATCAAGACCAAGCAAAGTTTTCAGATACCTCCTTATGGTCATGCAGGGTGGTAAGGAAGCTCATCAATGTTCATTTTCATAATATCTCCAAGTTAAAGTCCAAAATATTAATATATATGTATAATTGGGCACTATTTTCTTTCTAGAACTCTGGCTACCCAATGTACCATCTATTAAGTGGAGTAGCTATTTAAATTAATTAAATTTAGTTAAATTACCAGATATCCTAACCACTAAGGAAGAGAAGGCATTGAAAAATGTAGGACATCAGAGAAAAATGTAGGACGTTGCAAAATAAATGCTAAAAATACTCATATAAATGTAAATTCATGCTTCTTAGTCATTCTCCAAATGAAGGATATTTCAAATTCCTCCTGGACAAAAGGCTGAAATGTAGGGCATTTCCTTGAAAAGGAGGATACTGTATCTGGTCACCCTGGCTGTGGTATGGTTAACAAACATGTCTTTCTGATCCCAGATTAGTATGAGCTTTCTTTTTAAGTTGCTTTGGAACTTGGAAAATGACCTTTCTCTGAAATCTGCTGCCACAAGTGACCACTCATCTTCACTGTGGTTTTTTTTAAATCATTTTTACCCAACTCTACCTGTAATGACAGGTAATCATTTCAAGAAGCCTGGGCTAACATATACACACTTATAGCAAGTAAAATTCAAACACACAGCCATGTAGGTCTGGAAAATCAGTATGCAAAGGGATCTAGTAGCACCTTTGAGACCAACTGAAAGAAGCTGGCAACATGAACTTTCATAGACTCATGTACTTCATGCATCTGAGCAAGTAGGCTCAAGTCAATGAAAGGTCATGTTACCAACTTCTGTCTTCCAGTTAGTCTCAAAGATGCAACAAGATCCTTTTGCATACTTATAGCAAGTAAGATAGTGTTCCTCTTAAGAATTTAAAATACACAAAAGAAAAGGAAGGGGGGGAGAAGAAGGGGGGAAGAAGGGAGGAAGGCCTTGAATCCATCTACGAAATTGATTGTTAATTTTAAATCTGGCCCTCACTCCATCTCTAATCATATGCAACTTCCCATGATGTTGGATGGGGACCCATATACCCATCTGTGTCAAACTATGCATGCAGTTAACTCAGGAGTACCTGGGTGTGCATCTATCCTGGTTTGCCATACAAAAGTATGTTGCAAAAGTTTTCAAAAATATTAGGTCAGGCTATTGTTATTTCAAACAAGTCAACGGTTCTTCTTCAAGCAACAAAGTGAATAAAATGAAGAGTTCTCAAGCCACAGTTAATAAAAAAACCTAAACACTTCAACCCTGGAGACAGTCATGCATTTTCATTTATAGAAGTGATACGCAACTCTCCCACCTTAACAAGATCCTCCCTGGAGGCAAAATTTGAAAGCAAATGATTCTTTCCATTTTTAGCACTAGTGACTGATACAAAGAGGCGATTTTCCGCTATCTCATGTGCATTAGGAGGGAGAATCGAATCAATGCAGCCCCTACAGAAAAACAGAATAATAAACATTAGTCAGCCTTAATAATTAAAGACCATCTAAATAATTTAGACAGAAGAAAATGTGCTGTTTCTCTCATAGTCATTACAAGAAGCCAACCAAACAAGTATCTCGTCAGAAACATTTGTCTGAGCTGTTTACATGAAGCTGAATTTAAGAATATACTTACCTAAGTTTTGCCATGAGATCAAAGCCTGGTGTTAGGGCTCCAAAATACAGTTTCCTAGTATCTTCTGCAAATTCATAGGTAATTTTTGTACATTCCTGAAAAATCCCCCCCCCCCCAAATTACTAGTTTTATAGTTATGTCTAAAAACACAGAGACAGATATACACTGATTATAAATAAGTTAAATAGGTTTAAGTAATCTTTAAATGTGTTCTGAGAAAAACAAGAAAAATGATTGATACATATTCCTTCCCTACATAGTCTCAGTTGCATTTGCACAAACATTTCTATTTCCTGTTTTGTATATCAATTATTGCCATGCTGCACAAGAATAAAACAATAAAACAGCATCCCTGCTAAAGGTATGCAGTGTAAAACACACCAAGAGACAATCAATCTCTCTCATGAAGGTCAACAGACAGGACAGAGTTAGTCACTTCTGACATTATATATACATATTTCAACTATGGTAAAAATGAGAAAAGAAAAAAAAAGACTAACTGAATTGAGATATTGTAATAACTCAGATATAGTGCTAATGTTGCTGAAGAATATTTCACTTCTCTAGATGTTTTTGATCTCGAATTCCAATCAGGCCACACCAAGGTACTGAATGGCAAAGTATGATGGGATCAGTAGTGCATCATGGTCTGTAGAGCCAAAAGGATCAGACCCTCTAGGTTCACAGACCCACCCCACAGACACACCTAGGTTTGCACAACACAGAAAGCTGCTTTACATCAAATATTGATGCAAAAGCTTCCAATAGCCTCCTTGTAGCCCTGGGATAGTAAATCATGGTTTCTCAAAATGTTCAATGCAGCTTCTCCCTAAAAAATATTTCTCATCCCCCTTTTTTACCCCAGGTACATACACTAGCAAGCCGGCATGGTGTAGTGGTTTGGGTGTTGGACAAGGACTCTGAAGACCAATCCCCACTCAGTCATGGAAACCCACAGGGTAACCTCAGTCAAATCACACTCTCTCATCCTCAAAGGAAGGCAACGGCATACCCCCTCTGAATAAATCTAGCCAAGAAAATTCCATGATAGGGTCATGGGGCCTTAAGCCTTAGGGTCGCCATAAGTCGGAAAAAACCTGATGGCACACAACAACAATCAGATGCTAACTGAAAAATTGAGTGCAAATGGTGAGCCTTTTTAAAAAAAAAAAAAAAAAAGTACTGAATCTCTAATTTTTAAGACTTCCCTGACAAGATCAAGCTAAAAGATATCAATTTTATTAGCATTTAACAAAGACACTACTCTGATTAGTCAATGATTTGAAATTCCTGAATTTGCCTGAAATTCTTGCCAGCCAAGAGAACAGATGCTGAAAAGCAAACTATTCCCTGATTCTTCTCAAGCAACATATACCCTTGAACACATATAAAGAACCATGCAGATTTAAATCACCGAAAACTGTGGGTGACAATTTTCAGTTATTTTTAATGGCACAGACTAGCAGTTGTAATTTACTAAGACAAATGCTCGTAAAAATGCAAAATCAGGTTAAACAGCTGCAGTGAGCATATGGGCACTACACAAGGCAGTGGAAAATTAAGAGAAAACTTAGTCAAACAATAATGATTCCTACTAGTGACTAGGAAAGCTTCTGAGAACATATGACTAAGGGTACTGGCAGGGGCAAACATGGCACCATGTATGCTAGTGTGGTTTTCAGGGTGAATTATATGAGTGGAACATAACTCCTGTTGGGACTTAGTGAGAACCAGTAGTAGTCAATGCACATGGTAAAATATTTTACTGTATTTTACAGTTATTTTACTGTAATATAACATCTTAAAGAAAATCGAGTCTTCTGTGAACTGTGTAGTCTGTTAAACCCATGCTCAACCTGGCTAATGAAATGTACAAGAGGAAGACCTGGTTAATTGGGTGGTGGAAATTGTAAATGTTTCTCTGGAAGAGGGTTATTTCCAACTTCTCTAAAAGAAGCCATGTAAAACCTTTGTTGAAGAATATCGGATTGCACCTCCCAAAATAATTATTGCCCATCTACACAAAGCACGGGGAGATATTATTCAGAGTTCTGGAGTTGGTTGTCATCAGCATACTTGTCTAGATCCTTGTCTGGATGCAGTGAAGGACAGGACGCAAGTGTGTAGATTAAGGCTCAATCCAGACACAATGGAAGTGCTGCTGGTCATTAGGAAAACCAGCCTATGGTTAAGATCAGTACAGGGTTGAGATCACAGCCTGTTCTGGATGGAACTGCACACCCTCTCAAAGATCAGATTTATAGCTTGGCGATGCTCTTGGATCCAGCACTGCTCTTGGAAGGCCAAGTTGCTATGGTGGCCAGGAGTGGCTTTGCCCAGTTTCGACTGGTGTACCAGCTGTGCCTTTTCCTTTGGGAAGCAAGTCTGGCCACAGTGGTTCATACCTTCGTCATCTCCCAATCAGACTACTGTAATACAGGCTATGTGGCACTGCCCTTGAAATGTGTTTGGAAGCTGCAATTGCTGCAAAATGCAGCAGCCAGATTGATGTTGATTGTGCATTTTAGAAACCATATAACACCAATCTTGTAAGAACTGCACTGGCTCCCAATCTGCTTCCAAGCTTAATTCAAGGTGTTGGCTTTGACCTACAAATCCCTAAACAGCTCAGGGCCAGGATAGCTGAAAGACCACAGTTAAATGCCTGTACTGCAGCCACTCACTCAAAACCATAAGATTGCGAGTTCAAGACCAGCAAAAGGGCCCAAGCTCGACTGAGGCTTGCATCCTTCCGAGGTTGCTAAAATGAGTACCCAGATTGTTGGGGGCAAGTAGCTTAACAGTTGTAAAACCGCTTAGACACTCCTTAGGCGGTATGAAGCGGTATATAAATGAAGCTGTTATCAGCCCTGGTGGTGCAGTGGTTAAATGCCTGTACTGCAGTCACTCACTCAAAACCATAATGTGGCGAGTTCAAGACCAGCAAAGGGCTGAAGCTCGACTCAGGCCCTGATCTATGGAAGGGCGGTATAGAAATAAATCTTATTATTATTATTATTATTATTATTATTATTATTATCCTTCCGAGGTAGCTAAAATGAGTACCCAGATTGTTGGGGGGCAAATAGCTTACAATTGTAAACCGCTTAGACACTCCTTAAGGGTACGAAGTGGTATATAAATGAAGCTGTTTGAGTGTGCCAGAAATTAGAGACCTTAGTTGTGTGTCCCAATACCTCATGAAGTTAGGTTGGTATGTAAATGTAACTGAGTTTTTTTCTGTGGCAACACTGCAACTATGGAACTACCCAGCTAAGGAAGTTATGCTGCCTTCATCTCTTTTGAGTTGCTGCTAACCAGCCAAAACAGTACTGTTCTGCATGGCCTTCAGTATGTTTCAAAATTGCTCTATCTTAAAATTGTACTTTAGGATTATTTTATAATTATTATATTATTAGACAGTTTTTAAAAGTCTTTAGAAAGAATTTTAATATGTTTTTAAAACATTTTTATAATTGTACTATTTTATTGCTTTCATATGTTCCTCACCTCAGGAGCCCTTATAGGCTGGGAGGTGATACAGTAATAGATAAAATGGTTAGTATGTAACTAGTGGGTTATACACACTCACTGTTTTTGTTTTGTTTCAATTTAGGCTTCTAATTAGGAAAACTGTAGAGATCAACATATTTCTAAAACCAGCTTGTGCACTGAACAATTATCATGATGCTACTTTCTGTCAGACTCAATCAGATTTATAATTCTGGCAGGGAGGAGATGATTAGGGTGGATTTACACAACAAACTCACATACATGGTAAAGAGGACAATTAGAAACTGAGATGTGTACCTAATTGTACATTTTGTGTGTGCATTTGGACATCTGGATGCCCAGTCATCATATCTTGCAATTCTTAAAATCTAGGCTCTACACCATCCATAGCTAATGAAGTACTACAGATGCAGCAGGAATACAGACCATTTCAGAAAGAAGGGGAATTACTGGCCTTATATCTTTTAGGATTAGCTGGTGGAGCGCAAGTTTGAAGGAAGCAATTGCTGCTGGCTAGCTATGCTGAGAGTTTCTCCTCTCCTGTCTCAGTCACACTGCAGCCCCAGCTGTTCCCACTACAGAAAAACACACACACACACACACACACACACAGCTGGGTTCTACACATATAAACCTATGGATTTATTCTTCCTAAAAGACTCATATTCCAGGATTGGAAAGACAAATATTCACCATCCATCATTCAATGGACAGTAGATTCAGCCACCTTAGTCATGCATGAATTTGCATTTTACATCCATCATCTCCAAGTAAATGTAGTAGGGCAAGGTTTTATTACTGTAAATGCTGAGCCCATGCTCCTATTCTATGTATGACACCTCTCCCTGACGTTTCCCATTCTCATCCTTTTTGTTTCTCTCCACCCCATCCCACTCATAGTTATATTTCTAAAAATGCAGACACCAAAACTAATGCAAAATATAGTGAAATGTACTGGGAATCCCTGCTTCTTAAGCTATGGGTGTTACTCATAGGTCTAGTCCAATTAGTTTTGGGCTATGCTTGCATTTGCACTGCAGAAATAAAGCAGTTCAACAGCGCTTCAACTGCCACATTTAGGTCTAATCTGCACTGCAGAAATAATGCTGTTTGACATCACTTTAACTGCCGTTGCTCCATCCTATGCAATCCTGGGATCTGTAGTTTGATGTAGACAAGAGATTTTCACATGAGGAAAAGTGATGGGAGCATAGCCGGATGCTCCCGTCACTATCACACAATTGCACAAAGATTTACAGACAATGTTGAGTGACATCGCAATGATGATGTCATTATCCCACGAATAAAGAGAAATTCCAGTGCAGTTTTTAATTCACTGTGTCCTTAAGTCATTTTTGAATTATGCTGATTCTAAGGTGACCTTGGGCATGTCACTCTCAGTTTAAGAGGAAGGCTTAAACTGAGGGTTTCCATGACTAAATGGTGATTTGAACCCTGCCCTCCTATAATCCTAGTCAACATTCACACCACTACACCATGCTGGCTTGTAGATACAGATTAAGGAGAGCTATTTATTGTTTTTATTTCATGCCAACAGAATCTGCCCATGCTACGTATTGCCAATTACACTAGCTATAACAGCTATCCTATTTTAGCTTTTGGCATAAAGTACATTTTATACTTAATATTTTAGGACTAGGTTGATAGAATTTTTATACCCTCAGCCTCAACTTCACATTGTTAATTACATGATAAATCTTCAAATGATAAACGCTTCTAAGTGTGTACTGTACTATAAAATAATCGAATAAGAATTTTAAAAAGTAGTAGCCTCAAAAATAAAATAAAAAAATCTTTCAGCGACTTTCCCATATACGTATGCAGCGTAGCACATATATAAAAGATCTGCAGCCAAAGAAAGAATGCTTTCCAGAAATCTATTGTTACTACCATATGCTTTCTCATGACTAAATAAGTGAGCAGTAGCCTTTAGCTGCTTTGTGACAAAATTTTGATCCCGATTTTTAACAGGTTTGGTTGATATCTTAATTAGTAGAGTTTCAAGTTGGGATGTTCTTTTTCTAATTACCTCTATATTTTCTGGCACCGTTAAAAGAACAGTGGCAATCAAAGATCCAGAAGAAGCTCCTGCAAAGGCCTTGACAACCTTCAATAACTTCTTACCATGTCTGTAAAAAGCAGATGCTGCCCCCAAGTGGTAGATCCCCAGAAACCCACAGGCTGCAAATGACAAGTTGATATGTTTCATTTTTGCTGTGGAAGGAAAATAACATTTAGAAGGGAATATTTTCCCCAGAACATTTCACACTGATCCTTAACACCAAGTTCAGAACGGCAGTTTATGCTGCATTGTTAAAAGGTACAAAGCACATTAGCTCTCCAAAATGATTGCATATGCATACGTAATAGGCACCTTTGATGTGGAGGCCAGAGGTTCTTTGAAATCCAAATGAACAAAACATTACAATACATTAATTTTTTAAGTGAAATTCCATCTAAACCTACCTGCTCTCAACACGAATTTTAATCAGTTGTGAAATTAAATTATGAGCAATTATGAATCTCTTATTCCAGTAGGAAACTGATAAGAATACTCAACACTTTTAGTCATTTCCCAGACCTTTTCAAAGCAATAGTTCTATCTAAAGTGTATCCAACAAGATCACTAATACAAATTAACTCTCTCTATACCACTAGATGGTTTAATTGTAACAAGGACTTCATAAAAAGATGGTAGCAAGCAGAGCCCCCAACTAACTACAAAAAGTAATCTGGCGACCACACAATTTCCACCCTTTGTCCTATTTAAACACACACACAAGACTGCTTTGGAACTGGAAATCTTTTTATAAAGATTTTAATTTGGGGAAAACGCTGCCATCTCATATGAATTATAATGATGGCAAATCACCATTGTGGAGAAAATAATATTAAACACTTGTTTATTCGCGTAGAAGGAGATGCACAAGTCCTAGTTTGTACTGGATATTAGGCAGATCTATACAAACAAATAGTGAAGTCACAAGTTGGAACTCGAAACTGAGCAGCCATTGAAAGCAATTCCTGCATTTTCTTCTTGCACTCCTAGCAAGACAAAATCCATAACGCAACTTCACTATACTGCAGCTTCTCATCAACCTGCAAGGAGCAGCCAACTCAGCAGAGGGGCAGTGGAGAAACTCACAACACATAGACCAAAGCATATTTATAAACAGACAAGCCCCCAGTCAGTATTGCTGTCATTTGGAAACAAAAACAAAATTTAAAACTGCCCAAAAATGCCAGGACAAGAAGATTATAGATCACCAATTGGGCAGAATATCTGAGATTGTTTAAAGAGCTGTGTTTTCGTGTATATGAATAAAATTGCATGGATTTGTGAATTTTGGTGGTGAGACTAAAAATGTATTTTTTAAAATTTCCTTTCATTTCTTCTGCTATAGCTCATACGAGTTCAATTTATGAGCTTGTATGAACTCAGAAAATATACCAGCATACAAAAGATATGTAAATCTAATTAAGTATATCTTTATATTTCCTACAGCTAAGCCTACTGCTTGCATTACCAAAATCCACTAGAATAATAAGCTTTTTAAAAAATATATCATTTTCCTCATATAATCCACTTATTTCTCTCTCTCCTTTTGTATGTTTTTTCAGCTTCAAAAATAATATGAAGTAAATGCAGAAACTAATTTTTTGTATTGCATTGTGTTTTCAAGATTAACTGGTCCAGACACATCATAACAACATATTCTTAGCAGACATCTAAAACACCCTCGACAGACCTGTTCAAATATCAGTGACAACAACATGAATCGGCAGTAATTTGACCTCGGAACCACAACACAATTTTGTACATACAGTATACCGCACCATTCTAAACTACCGTAAGCAAAAATTTAATGAACAATAGCCATAAAAGTTATCACAGATCGTAGAGCCATGTGACAATCAGATTTTTAGTATTAGGCATTGCAAAATTTTGTACACAAGCCTGCAACAGATAACCCTTAGTATTTTATCAGATGCTTTGTGGTAGAACTCAGCTCTGGAACACAGGAAGCCCCATAAGTTTGAGTTCCCTAGCAAAATACTCTCCATCAGTTTATATAGGATTTTTCAAAAGTTGAACACAGAAATATGAAACTCTACTAGGTCTTATTTTTAGAGGATGTCTTATTTTAGGAGAAACAGGGTAAGACTGCAGTACAATTGGGAGCTTATTGATGAGTTTTCCCCATCAATGAAAAGGGACACACTAACCAAGCTTGGGAGACACAGCAGCTATGGGTTGGAGGCAAAATGGTGCGACAGGTATCGCCAAAAGTGCTATTTTAAAACTATAATAGCAAATTAGGTCTATTGTAGCTGAAACTGAAATATTTGCTAGTAGGCAAGTATTTTAAAAGCCTACACATCTTCAGGATCACTGGCTCCTTTATTTGGGCAGTCCCACTCACCCAGTTGCATTTTTACACTTTGGTGAAAATGACCGGGGCTGTTGAAAGGCAAGGAACTGATCCTGTATGTTATAGACAATTTGCACACTGTACAAGATGGATGGCCAGGTTAGTAACAGTGTGGCCTGTCATATGCCATGCCAGGTTTTATGTAGTAAATGAGATCCTTATTGCCTAGATAGGGAATACAGGAGGTGAAAAGAGATCAGAAGAAGGTTTGGATGCAGGTTTGGTAACTCTTTGATATATCCAAGGATTGTTTCTGGGAAGCCACAGAGGCAATGAGTTGACAGTGTGCTCCTTTCTAAGGAAGGGCACAAGTGAGGGCTGTGTTGGCTGGGTTGGTGGCCCAAAATGGGCAAACTGCATGATTGCTTCTTGCTTGTGACAAGTAGGCACCTGCTTGTCCCTAGTCCACAGCAGCCAGGGGTGGGAAAAACTTAGTGAGTGAAGGAAATGTAACTGGACCTGTTCCTTACACTTGAAGGGTTTAAGGAGTGGGAATGAAAGCTTCACTTGTGGTTGTCCCGAGTCATGTCCTTCTCTATGTCTCAGTAGCTGAGGAGGTGATATCCCTTGGGAGGTTCTTCCTTTGATATACCTGGGGGACAGGTGAGAAGATCAGAACGGGGCACCCGCCTCAGCCAGTGAGCTGCTCCTCACATCAGATCCATTACATGGGTTTGTATGCCCTCTTTTGTTCATTTTGTCCAGTGGCTCTGGAGAGATTGTCCTTCTCAGCTGAGAAAGGGAAACTAGATATGCATGAAAAAAATGTCAGTCTTCTTCTGACCTAAATAATATTTTTTTAAAAGCCTGACCTAAATAATTTTACCAATTCATTCCTTTGTGAATCCATGAAAAGATAAAGCATCAGATAACAGCTATTACATTGTTATAATTATCTGTGGCTTTAAACTCCTTTTTCACTGTTCAGACTTAACAGCAGTACATGGATTCAGGGCAAAAAGCAGCTCTTATAAAATTATAATTTATAAGTTAACAGACATCATTTTTTGAGAAAGAAGAGACAGACTGCAGACCAAATTAACCATCTAACAAGCAAGTGAGGCAATATGCAAGAGAGAAGTAATTGAAGAATGTGAATATTTTATGAAGTTGGGAGGAGGGAAATGAAAGAAGACAAAAAAAAAAAAAAAGGCCAAAAGAGATCTGTTTGAAAAAAGAAAGTAGAAATATCACCGAGGGAAAATTAAAACTGCATGTGTTCTACATGCAGACCATAGCCTATTGTGTGATAAAAAGATAAAACACAAAGTATATGGGCAAATTAAGTAATCAGACACTAATTAGATAGACACAGTGTTTTGATACCAGCAACTACCCTATCAACAAGATTCAGTTCACATGTTACATATTTAAAGGCACAGTGCTGCCTTGGAATAGATTAGCATCCGCATGGCTGAAAATGTCGGTATTTCTGTTTCCATAACAAAATACCACAATCAAGATTCAAAATCACCTCCACAGAGCACAATGATGGTTCAAAAGCAAGCTAAAATTTCAACAGAGAAAAATGAAAACCTCTCTCCCCATAAAAATCCAAGGCTAATGTACAGGTTGGGAAAAGTTGTAGCTGATCACAAGATTTGCTCTTTGTTGCACCAGATTTCTGCTTAATTTTTTGAGACATGTTCTAATGATAAGAGTTGTGTGATAGTAAAACACGCTGCCTCAGGTGCTGGTAGACTTTGTCTTCTTGCCCTGGCCCTGGAGAGATTTATGCTAGAGACTGGGAAGCCAACTATTTGGGATAACATAGGGATGAAACAGACAATACAATTGAAGAGGCTTTCCAACACTTTGGAAGCTTGCCAATTAAATAGCACACACATCTAAAGCAGCCAGAAACTATGCTGAAGCCACACTCTGGTCCTTAGGATCGGAGCAAAATGGAGGCACAACAATCCAACTCCTAGCAGAGTCGGTCAGCCCCTGCATGCATGGCCTGCCTTAGGAGCGAAATGTGCAGACAACAGGTCTCTGACCTACTTCCAGTGGGAGCAGACTTGAGCTGCTCTTTCATACCTGTCTGCTCTTGCCCATAGATGCATCCTTTGTTGTGGAGCGGTGCATGGCATGAGGGCCCTCTGGGGTGGGGTGAGGCATGCATCGTGAGGACACTACGCCCAGACTCTGCCCCCATGCCAGCCTTTCAGGCCAGTCTGTAAAGGGCTAACTCTCCTGTGATGATAATCATAGCCACCTAGTATTAGTTAAAAGGTAAAAGTATCTTATGAAGAGAAATATTCAAATCTTACACCAACTCATGTGCCACTAAATGCAGAATATAACATATCAGAAGTCACCAAATGAAATAATAAAGTACTGTAAAAATAAGCTTTTTTCCTTTAACAGTAATAAGAAAAACAACCTCTCTTACTTCACTCTGCAAATGAGGATAATCATTATATAATACAATAACTTAATCATTACATAGTTGTTGTAAACAACAACAAAAAAGGCAATGTGCAGATATTAACACTACTGATTCTTGTTGTTGTTGTTGTTATTATTACTACTGAAACAGATTCACTAAATATAAGATTTCACTGTAGCATTTTGGAAAACAACCAGAATTTCCAAATTATTTATCAATTGCAAGGAACATCAAGAAAACTCCTAAAAGTTGGCCAACACCAATAACAAAACGCCAACAGTTTTCCTTCAAATCTCTGAATTTTCACTTCAGTGATGCATTAAAACATAAGCTCTTCTAAACCTATTAAGCATGCTTTTCTCTTGACTGCATTCAACTTTGAAGAATGTCTTAAAATACTATACAAAACTAAGCATGATCAGAAGACTCAGGGGCTTCCCAATATTACCCACATAGCAGATTGAGCCAGCTTCACTTCTTCTGTGGAATTTGTTGGAAAGAATCAATTAATTATTACAGTGGTTGTATAAAACACCAAACAGGAGTTGATAAATCAGATATTTACCAAATGTAATGGAAAATACTGGGATGCAGTTCTGCATTCACTTATCTGGGGAGAATTAACAGTATAATCTTACATATATATATATATCTCTGTGTGTGAGAGAGAGAGATTCAAAATCAATATTATTTAGTCCCTGGCTACCTGATCCAGAGTGCAATGGGACTTGCTCCCATTTAAATACAGTTATCTGGGAATGAACCCCACTGAATTAAGAACAGACATGGAAAGGATGGCAGTATCTCAAATTCAGTGACGCTTATTGTCAAGACACTTGCACATGACAAGGTGTCCATCACAAAAAGGGACTAAGCATATACTTCAAATTTCTCTAATTCTAGGAAGTGTTTTTGAGTTTGTTTTGTCTCCCCTTAAGGGTGTTTTGGTTCATTTCTTTGTTTATTTGTTTAAGTAACATACTTTTGAAATTCAGCTGGATTCCTTTAAAAAAAAACAGTACTGAATACCTTCCATCTCATGATGTCTTCCACCATGTGCCTTTGATGATTTGTCATAAGCAGTATTGCCTCCCTCTCTATTGACAGCTGCTACCATATCCATTATCAACCATGCATTCTGACCTCTGGAGACCTACATGTGCAGTAAAAGAGGTAACATCTTCAAACTTCAACAAAAAAGTGAAGTAAACAGCTCACATTTCATTTTATTTATTCAAAAACAAACAAACAAACAAAAACAAGGTGGAAGAAAAAAAACCCGCAGGACATGTGTCACAGTTAAGTAAAGAAGCATTCTCCACACCAGGATTATAAATCGTATGCCATTTCAGGTGACAGGATCAAATATTCTGAACATGTATTAATTTTAGAAAACCAATGTTTTGTCAAAAGTAAGCAAAACTATATACACATATATTTTACATATTAACATTTATTTCTAAATAATTGTAATATTTAATAACAATATTAATATGTCATCGTATCATAATTATTTTAAAATGTAATATAAACATTTGTTTAGAAAATAAATAAATTTTACAGATTAGTATATCAGCATTTATCACTGTTATGTATAAGGCACGCTTTATCAACAGTAAATATGCTTAAAGAATAGAAAGAAGTCCCACTGATTTTAATGGGTCTTTGTTTCCAAGTAAAATATGCCTAGGATTGCAGTCTGAAAGCCCAGTTGCATCCATGTTTACTCAGCAGTGTCAGTGAGTTCAGAGGGACCTACTGCCTATAACAAACCAATTATAATAAAGCACATAATGCACCTTTCCCCCTTTCCTCATTTTCCTTCTCAAAAATCAATTTTGCTGCATAGAATTGTTCATATCTTCTTACACATTGCAACTGTGTGCATGTAAATCTGGGTTTCTAAATCCTACTTTTTTCAATGAAGCTTATTTCAAGGTAAGCATGTACAGTCGGCTCTCTGTTTTCATGGGGGATCCAGACCCCTCCACGAAAATGGAGACTTGTATATATTCAAGCCCCATAGGCTTGAATGGGGTGCGTGCCTGCGAATGCGCATAGGGCGCGTGCCTTGGGGGGGTGCCCCATTGACAATAATGGAGGTCACCCCTCCATGAATATCTAAGACCACGGACCTCAAATCCACGAGAAAGGAAGGGATGTATAAGGTTGCACCTTCAATTCATACCAATTATTTTTACACACATTTCAGAGCACGTGCACACACCCTCTCCTCCCTACCTGGCTCTTATTTTCATAGTAGCTAAAAAATTATGCTACAGTTTTAAGAATTAATCATTAAGGTCATCTTCCTACTGCTTCCCTCATCTCATGAGTCTTAGGCTAAAACTTTAAGCACTTTTACTTGAAAGTGAGACCCTTTGTATATATTTGGAATAACCTCCAAGTAAATATATAAAATGTTTTAAATCTTCAAATGAAATCTGAACAAACATTATTATTATTATTTATCCTCTGCAAAATTATTTTTCACACGTATGATAATATGTAAATTCCACTTTCATGCAGATTTCTTCAGTTAGTATGATTTTTTTTTTGTAAAAAGACATACATTAGGTCTCATTTATTTGATATGTCAGGATCAAGGGTAGGACAGTAAACTTAAGATAGCCTTTAGAATGAGCACAGCAATACCCAAAAGCATGCCAATGAAAATATCTTCATTTTCAATTGAACACTTGTGTGTATAGACACAACAGTAGAGAAGTAAATAAATACTTACACTGTATGTGGATAAAGGATGGAGCGTTTGTAAGATGCAGTTCTCACTATCATGATCATATTTATGGATTTTAAGAAGAAGAGCACTGTGTGGGCCACACTGTCTAAAGTGAAGACACTGTGTCGAAGATCTATATAAGTTTCTGGTGGCCCACATTCTTCCAAATTTAGATGGTATCAGGAATCGCTTAAAGAAAATTCATTTTGCCATCCACCGGTACAAAGGACAAGGCAGACAGAGCACTGCCCGGCAATTTTATTGCAGAGTGTATAGATTACAAATACACTTGTAAATAATCTTGAAATTACCTGGTTGAAAACACAAACAAACAAATTATAAATAGTTGTCAGGGTTTGTTGCAAACTAATAAACTACAGGAAGATCAATGTGATCAAGGCAGGAAGAAGCAGTTAGGCAAAAGAGCAGTTTCATGATCACAGGTTCAAACCTGCTGGAGACAAAGCTAAGGATGATATTGATGGAGAGAGATTTAGCATATTTAAATTAAGACTCATTCTCCATTGCTTCTCCAAGGCCTGAAATTGTGTATCTAAGGCACTGAAAACAAGGATTGTGCTTTCAACCTGACAGGATCAATTAAGTTTAAAGTGTCAGACTCATAATAAGCATCGTATGTTCCAATTCTGCCAAAAATTGGGATTTTAAACAGAAGAAGCCTTGGAGCTACTCTAGTACACTGGTACAAGAGTGTGTGGAACTGTGGACGCTGATATATTTTTTCTGTTGTCACCAAAAAAGCTCAAAGCTATGTTCCAAACATTATTCTAAAGTGGCAGTTCAGGGACTGTTCACAAGTCATCAACTGCTGTTCTCTGGTGGGAAAAACAATTTTAAGTCAATGTGCATAAATATGGTACTAGTCCCTGCACACTGGGGGGGGGGGGGACCTGCCAGTCCCTCACATCAGATTACTCAGAAGGCATAGCTTTATTCTCAATGGCAAAATTCTGAGTGAGAAAAAACAAGTGGCATGTCTTATTTCTTTAAATACCTGCACATAAGCTCAATTGCAAGGTTCTTGTTTATGGCCACCATTATTCCATCCACCATGGATTCAAAGTGGCCATGATCTATAAACAACTATACAGCTTAGGTCCAAACTATCTGAAAGACTACACATCCCCATATGAACCTGCTAGGATCTTCTGAGGAAGGCTTTCTCTCTATTTCACCACCATCACAGGTAAGCTTGGTGAGGATGCAAGACAAAGACTTCTCAGTGACTCCCAACCTCCAGATTGTCCTTCCACAGGAGCCTAAGCTGGTCCCCTCCCTGATTTCCTTTTGTCAGCAGTCAAATACATTTTTGTTTAAACAGGCTTTTAATATGTAACTATGCCAGGGAGGCTTTTTATTGGAGAGATGTTTTATTTATTTGTTAACTTTTGTGATTTGAAATAAATTTATACTGTTTTAAATTTGACAATTTTAATTGTTTTTTAAAATTGTATAGGTAGATTTTATTTCCTTCTGTGAGCCATCCTGGTTTCCACTCCAGCAGAAAGATGGCATATACTGTAGAATAAACAAATAAACAAAAGGAGAGGAGAGAATAATTTGGAACCTATGGCCTGTGGCTCCATATAGCTTATTGCTGCTAAACCTTACCAGATTCATTCTCAAATACAAGAATGAGCCAGTGGTGAAAAATAATATACTATAGGATGAAGTTTTCCATACAGCTATTGCTGGACTGAAATTCTTAACAGCCCTGATCAGAATAACTCAAAATAAAGACTAGTGATAATTGCAATCTGACATTTGGAGGAAAACTCCATCTCCCTGCAGTCAAAGCTATCCATCCCCTCCCCATGCTGGTAAGTATTTATTTTTTGCAGGCCAGTAAGTATTGCAGGGTGATTTAATAAGCAAAGGAAGAGGGTTTTTTGTTGTTGTTGTTGCTGTGTGCCTTCAATTTGTTTTTTGACTTATGGTGATCCTAAGGTGAAACTATCACAGGGTTTTCTTGGCAAGTTTCTTCAGAGGGGGTTTGCCATTCCCTTCCTTTGAAGCTGACTTGCCCAAGGACACCCAGCACATTTCCATGGCCAAGTGGCCATTTTAATTCTACAAAGAGTAACAATCCAACACTCAAACCACTACACCAGGCTGGCTCTCAGAGGAAGTGTTAACAACTCCATAATTACTTACAGATTTAACCCTTGTTGTACAGAAGAAAAGCAGAGTAAGTTTATGTGTATAAACACTGTAGAAATTATTATTTGCCATCAATCTAGATTTTACTTATGCCAACCCTCTAAATGAGAGACCTTCAAGGGCCTAACAATCAATAGCCCAGCTCAGGTCTTGTTGCAAACTCAGGGTTGTCATCTTTTCCAACAAGCAAACGGAGCTGTGAATCCAATACTGTACTTCCCAAACCTATCATCCACCGTAAAGCATACAGTATTTCCTAGTTTTTTATTTAGCAATGATGTGTTCCAGACTAAGAAATCATAACCACTGCCAAGAGTAACACACAAACAACAGGGCTGACAAAGCATAGTTGGGGCATTTTAGCTGCATCTACTATGCAGAATTAATGCAGTTTGACACCACTTTAACTGCCATGGCTCAATGCTATGGAATTCTGGGATCTGTAGTTTGGGGAGATATTTAGCATTTCCTATCAGATTACAAACTACAAATCCCAGGATTTCATAGGATGGAGCCATGACCATTAAAGCAGTGTCAAACTGCATTAATTCTGCAGCGTAGCAGCAGCCAAAGATGCTGAATTGCTTGATTTTTTTATTCTTCGTAACTTATTATGCACTTTTTTTGTTTTATTCAAAGAAATATCCATGTTAGTCCATATGAGTAAACAAAAGGATCTTGTAGCAGCTTGGAGACTAATAGGTTTATCACACTAGAGGGCAAACAGGATTTAAACAGGAATTAAACAGGAATTAAACAGGAAATGCCCTATGTTAAACATAAGGCAACAGGAAATGCCCTATGTTAAACATAAGGCATTTCCTGTTTAATTCCTGTTTAAATCCTGTTTGCCCTCTGTTTGATAAAACTCTAACTGTACTATAATCTTTCATAGACTCTGTCTACTTTATCAACATCTGAGACCGAGTAGATGGTGTCTACAAAATCTAATTCTACAACGTTCTTTCTATCACTTAGTATCTAAGGTGCTAGAAGTTCTCTTTGTATATCCTTATTTGCTTGTTGTATTCAGCAGGGTGCCTTTACGTGTTATGTAACATGAAGAAACTGAACATATGGAATTCTCCTAAAAAATACAGGGATAGTGAAATAATTGTTTGCCTACCTGGTATTTATCTATATTCAACAAGACAAAATACAGTATAGCAATATATGGAGCTCTGGGGCTAATGCCTGAGAACAGAGCAAATGCTCATTAGTGTCAGTCACAATTTGTTATTAAGGCATTACTAACAAGGACCAAGACTGTGCCAACAGTCCAGAGATTTAAGGCATCATAATTTACCACTTATTCAGCTAAACCACCCAGCGCTTTGGTGCATTGCTATGAAAACTAATGAGGTTGGTCAAGTAACTGAATTTAAATCATCAGCACCATTGATCTAGGACATTGTAAAACTGGCAAAGTGCAGGCCAACAATTGCTCCTACTTGGCACAAAGCTGTCTTCTCCATTTCTTTGGTTTTCTGCATACAGAACATTCTAATCACTCAGCAGTTAACTGGAGGGAGAAATGTTACTGTGCCTGAATTCTAAGATTCCTCTTACACCGCTGCTACATCTGTCCTGGATCCCCGCTCCATTAAACCTCCCCTACAGCTGCATCCGCACTGCAGAAATCATCCAGTTTGACACTAAAGTGGCTCCATCCTATATAATACTGGGATTTGTAGTTTGTTGTGGCACCAGAGCTCTCTGACAAAGAAGGCTACATGTCTCACAAAACTACACTGCCCAAAATACCACAGCATTGAGCCATGGCAGTTAAAGTGGTATCAAACTGCATTATTTCTGCACTGCAGCCACAGCCTACGTTCAGTTCTGACACGAGAGTTAGCTTTCTCAGCTGTTGCAAACTTGGCAACTTTTTCTTTAAGCTACTTGTTTATCCTTTTATTGAAAAGAGGACCAGTGTGGTGCAGTGGTTTGGACATCAGAGGAGATGAGGGTTCAAAATTTCCGCTTGAGCATAAAACCCTACAGGATGGCCTTAGATGAGTCACACTCTCTCAGCCTCAGAGGATGGCAATGGCAAACCTCCTTTGAACAAATCGTGACATGAAGACCCCATGATAAGTTTGCCTTAGGGTGGCCCTAGGTAAAAAATGACTTGGAGGCACACAACGACAATAATAAAGAGCATTGATCCTGTCTAACTAAATGGAAATATGAAATCTTCTGTTTCCTGATGGATCCGAGCTTCTTAGTCAAAGTCGAAAAAGGTTCCTTTTTCAGAACCAATCCCAGAACCTGTCAGCCAGTATTACTCAATGTGGGCTGGAGCAGTCTGGAAGTAGCAGTCCAAAAAGTAACTTTTCCAAGCTCTGTCTGTTATGAACCAATATGCATACATTTGATAAGAGGCCACAAACTACTGGGAGAAGGGCAGTATAAGTTTGCACATATAAAAACCCAGCTCCTTTTCCCATCTCCAATTACAGCACATCAGCAGGGCTAGAAAAAGTATCTACCCAAAGACGTCAGAGAGCCACTAGTTATCAGAAAAGGAGTCCCTTTCATGCAACAGAGTTATAGCCCACTTTAACCGCCGCAGCAACATTTGTATTTACTTATTTATTTATTACAATATTTTTATCCTGCCCTGCCATCAAGAGATCTCATAGTGATATAACAATATAAACAGTAAAAACAATCCAGAATTAAAACCTGTAAATAACTTAACCAAGATTTTTTTAAAAAATTGAGCACATATATTAAACGTATCTCTGTCGCAGCTTAGGAGTAGGAAAAATAAAGACAGCGATGTTTTATTAAGCTTGTAATTGCATTCTAAATGTCTTCTCTTTTTGCTGTCTGCTCCTTTTTAACTTCTTCAGTACATTTCTTGGCCTGTGACCACAATAAACATTACTACTACTGTGTGTGCAGTGTGCCTTCAAGTAGCTTCCGATTTATGGTGATTCTTAAGTGAAACTATCATGAGGTTTTCTTCTTGGTTAGATTTCTTCAGGAGAGGTTTGGCATTTCCTCCTCCTGAGGCTGAGAGAGTGTGACTTGCCCTGGCCACCCAGTGGGTTTTGTGGCTGAGCACTGGAATCAAACCTTGGTCCAGTGCTCAAATCACTACACCATGCTGGCTCCTTACAATAACAGTTACACTTGGAGTTTATCACACGTGGAGCGTGTATCTTAAATCGACATGTCCATAAATTATATTAATTCAGCATATCTACTTTAGTTAGGATTAACCTTTGGATTTAGGCTGGCTTCCTCAGGCATATTTAACCAATAACTTCCATGATTTCTGGGAAAGGATGATGGGACTGATCAAACAATAAGATCTGAGACAGGAAAAAAGCTAAAAGCAACCTGCAAGTCCTGAATGCTCTCAGCAGTTCTGTTTTGTCGATGTTTATTGCTAATAGCTATAAGCCACCACAATTCCACATAAATAAAGTAAAATACATACATGCATAAAATTAGGCCACAATGGGTTTAATATAGAAAGTCAACCCCTCTCTGAAGAAACCCTGTGATAGAGGTTTGCCAACAACAACAACAACAGCCTTGATCTGGAAATTCAAAGAAACTTACAGAAGTTGGGCACCATAGCCAAGAAGGCCTTCTCTAAGTTATTCCCACATTGTATTGCCCCTAGTAAGTAATAGTATAGTATACTAGTATAGTAGTTTGACTATGGCTGTGTCCGCACTACAGAAATAATAATCCTGGTTGAAACTGCTGTAAATACCATAGCTCAGTGCTATGGAATCCTGGGATTTGTAGTTTGCATTAGGAAAAAATTATCTTGCCAAGAATGCCAAATGCCTAATCCCAGAAATCTATAAACTCTAATATGGTCATATCCTCCATGTTTTTTCTCGAATGTCCCACATTTGGGGTGACCAGAGGTCCTTCACCTTTTCCAGGGCACGTCCTACATTTCAGCCTTCTATCCAGGAAAAAAATCCAAAATGTCCTCCATTTTGAGCTTGACTAAGAAGCATGCATTTATATAAATTGTGTGGTTTTGTTTTTAGCTTTTATGTGGTCATCATCTCCTCCATTTTGAGCCTGACTGGGAAGCATGAATTTTAACCTTTCTAGGAATGAGGTTTTGTTTTGTCTTTTTTAAGCTTTATCCCCCATTGTCTTGGACATCCTCCATTTTCTGGTGGCTTGGCCTCCTTTATGAAGGTAGGCCACAGTGGCCCCCAAACTGTGTGTATAACTGTGGCCTTTAAGAGATTTTGGACTTCATCTCCCAGAAGCCTCAACCATGTTGACCAATAGCCTGGGATTCTGGGGGCTGGAGTCCAAAATCTCTTAAAAGACCACAGTTTGAGGACCATTGATCCAGGCTTTTGACAAGGCTTCCCATCATATTTTCATAGACAACTTATGGGCTAGACCAGTGGTCCCCAAACTGTGCCCTTTCAGGGATTTTGGACTTCATCTCCCAGAAGCCTCAGCCATGGTGACCAATAGCCTGGGATTCTGGGAGCTGGAGTCCAAAATCCCTTAAAGAGTACTGTTAGTTATACATACTTTGGGCCACCATTCAAGGAACCAAAGGCAGCAGCACTGACACAAACTTAAAAAACTGATCTCCTCCCCACCATAAAAAAAGCAAGCCAGCCAACCAGCTAAAGGCTAAGCACAAGGTTTCCACTCCTTGAGTTGGAAGGGTCACATCCAGTCCAGTGGTCCCCAAACTGTGCCCTTTAAGGCAATTTTGGACTCCAGCTCCCAGAATCCCAGGCTATTGGCCAACATGGCTGAGGCTTCTGGGAGATGAAGTCCCAAAAATCTCTTTATAAGGGGCACAGTTTGGGGACCACTGAATTCCAGTCCAAACCCTTGCCATGCAGGGTAGCAGCAGCTTAGCAGTTCAGCAGAGAGGAGCAGCTGCAGCAACTTAAAGCAGGACTGAGGAAGCAGCCTTATAGGGAATAATGGCAAACCTTGCCTCTGGCTGGGCACCTTCCTTCTCCCCTCTGCTCTGGCTTCCCTTAAGTTCAATGCAGGCCCTTCTGCTGCGTTTACCTAAAAGCAATCAGCAGATTCCACACGGCAGGCTGCTGCTCTCTGCTCTCTCTAGCTGCTATATTTGTTCCACTTTAACTGTTGTGGCTGCCTCCTCCTGTTGCATTCTGGGATTTGCAGTTTAAGGGAGAGGCGTTTAGAATTCTCAGCCAGGGAGCTCTTAGGCCTCACTGAACTACAAACCCCAAAATGCAACAGAGAGCAGCAGCTAAAGTGGAATTATAGCAGCACTATAACAAATGTGTGTCTGTCTCTCTCTCATCTCTGGGCTCTCTCTAACTTTAAAGTGCCAGGGAGCCTTTAGGGCTAAAGAGCAGGGTATGAATAGTGTAAATAACATAAAATAAATAAACACAGGCCTTTAGGTCAGGTGTCCTCCTCACCTCAAAGGAAGACAAGGCCCTGCAAAATGGAGGGCATGGCCAAATGAAAGCTGGAATTAAACAACACACCCCTAGAAATGTAAATGCACCCTTCTCAGTCCTTCTCAAAATGGAGGAAGTTTTAGAAGGCTGATATGGAAAAGGGGGACCCCCCCCCCGTCACCCTGAATGTGGGGCATTGATGGGAAAAAAAGTGGAGGATATGACCAAATAACAGTTTAAAAACACTTTAATATAAAATGCAGGTTCTTAGTCCTGCTCAAAATGGAGGAGGTTTTGGAATTCCTCCTTCAGAGAAGCCTGAAATGCAGGAAGAAATGGCCTGGGGGAAAAGGAGGACCCTGAAAATGGAGGGCCTGACCAAAGCTCAAAACACTCCTAGAAATGACCCAAATCCTGTATGGGCATTTCTCATAGGAGTTTATCACATGGGAGGAATTTCTCCCAATTTCGAATGGAGCCAATTTGGATTCACGTAAATTCGCTAGTTTAGCGAATTCTAATTGCATTAGGAATGCATTCAGAATGACTTCCGATTTCCCAAAAATGACTTCCCATTTCCCCCATTGCCCGAAATTGTGTGAGATACTTTAATACGCAATTACGTGAAACCCCATGATTGCGTTCAGAATGACTTCCCATTGCCTGAAATTGCGTGAGATACACTCATACGCAATAATGGGCAACCCCATGATTGCATTCGGATTGCCATTGCATTATACCCCTAAATTCTGTCGTATGATAAACTCCATAGAGGAGCCCCCCAACTGAGTGGCCAGTGAAAGCCAAGTGGACTAGGAGCGAGGTGACCGAATGTGTCCTCCTCACCACAAAGGAGGACAAGGCACTGCAAAATGTAGAGCATTCAAGAAAGATGGAGGCCATGACCAATGAAAAGCTAAAAACACCCCTGCAAATATCAATCCATGCTTCTTAGGACTCTTTCAAACGGGAGGAATTTCTCCCAACTCCGAATGGAGCCAATGCGGATTCATGTAAATTCGCTTGTTTAGCGAATTTACATGAACCCCTGCTCCATTCGGAAGAACCCCTACTCCGTTAGGAATTACTTCCCATTACCCGAAAATAACCCCCTCCTGCCCGAATTTGCATGCGAAGCTTTAATTCGCAATAAAGTAAAACCCATGATTGCATTCGAATTGGCTTCCCTCTTGCCCGAATTTGTGTGCAAAGAGTTAATTTGCAATAACATAAAACCCATGTTTGCATTCGAATTGACCTTAAATTATACTTCCAATTTAGCCTCGTATGAAAGAGTAGCCAGTCATGCTCCAAATGGAGGACATTTTGACATTCCACTAGTGGGGTGGCAGGAGGCTTGAAGCCTAGGGAGACCATCATGGGCAAGGAACTGCCTCGGAAGAGTGGGCAGAAATGGGAATTAAAAGCCTTTACTCCCTGCTTTGTTTAATAAGGGTGCATACATCTACCCTGTTGAAATTATGCAGTTTGGACTGTTCGATGCTACTTTAACTGTCATGGCTCCATCCTGCAGAACCCTGGGATTAGTAGTTTTGTTGTGAGGCACCAGCACTATTGGACAGAGGAGGCTAAAGACATAAACCTGCAAATCCCAGGATTCCATAAGATGGAGCTACAGCACTTAAACTGGTGTCATTTCTACAGTGTAGATGCACCCTCTGACTGTCCAAGACCTGTACTTACCAAGGGTGCATCAGCACTGCAGAAATAATCCAGTTTGACACCACTTTAATTGCCATGGCCCAATGCTGTGGAATTCTGGGAACTGTTGTTTAGTGAGACATTTAAGCCTTCTCTGCCAGAAAGCTCTGGTGCACCACAAATTACAATTCCCAGAATTCCATAGCATTGACCCACAACAGTTAAAGAGGTGTCAACCTGAATTATTTCTGCAATGTAATTGCAGCCCAAGTGAGGGTACTGGTGGTGTCAAAATGCTACACTCACAAATATGAACTTAAAACCCATTAATTAACTGGGGGCAAAGACTTGCTCCTTGCTGGAAACTGAAACATAACAAAAATATAGGACAGATCCTAACTAAAGAACTGTTGACAATATTAATTAATTAATTAATTAATTAATTATCTCACCTTTCTTCCTATGCAGGATCCAAGGTGGCTAACAACATTTTTAAAAACATGGTACAGGTCAAACATTCTTTACATGGAAGTTTGAAAAAAATTAAATAGCAGTGTGACTTCGAAGGCTCTCACAGCCGGCATCCATCTTTTTTTGTGGGTTTTTCAGGCTATGTGGCTGTGTTCTGGAACAGTTTATTGTTTATTTCTGACGTCAGGAATAAACCCTTCCAGAACATGGCCACGTAACCCAAAACCCCACAAAAACCTAATTAAATAGCAGCTCAGTTGTTGTGTTCACGCAAGTTGTATTCTTGTGGAGGATAATGGACAAGAATGGCTTCAGTGTCCCCTGTGCCATAAGACAAGTCCACAGAGGTGCCTCACTTTGCCTAACAGTAGAACTGACCATACGCTTGCCACATTGCCTTCCAAATCAGCTTTGCTCTTCCTCTTGAATTCATACTCCATGTGAAGTGAGGGCTGTCGGAGTGGGAAGCAGAGCCTTTGCATCAATTTGTCCAAAGCCCTGTTCAGACTTTGGTTTTTGTTTGTTTGTTTGTTTGTTTTAGTGCGACTATCCAAATAGCGTCACTAACACATTCCGGTTTTGTTGTTCACCCTATTTTTTAAAAAAATCAGAACTACATCTATGTACATCTCTGCAAGTTCTTTTGCTGAAATGTCCCAGCACTCAAATAAACATGGAGTTGATGATGCAGATGTATTTTAAACACGTTGAAGGCATGTAGAGTTTTATCCCAGTTTATCCAGGGTCTATTCGCATGAGTTATTCACACAGCCAAGAATCCAAATCCTTTAGAAAAACTTGGGGAGGGGGGGCTGAGATCAATTAATCTGGGGCTTTTTTTGGCAGCCCCCCCCAACCGCCCCCCCCCCAAAAAACCTTAATCAGATGCATTTGAAATGCATATGAAAAACAAAGATTAACCCAAATTTCTACCAGGATTATATTCACCATCTGAATAAACCCCAAGACTGTGGTCCAGAACACGCTGCAGAAATAATCCACTTTGCAGCCACTTTAACTGCCCTAGCTCAGTACTAGGTTATCCTGGGAATTAGTTTATTGTGGTACCATCAGAGAAAGCCAAATGTCTCACTAAGCTACAGTTCCCAGAATTCCCTAGCATTGAACCAGGGGGAGTTAAAGCAGTCTCAAACTGGATCATTTCTGGAGTGTGTTTTGGACCTGTGGAAAGAATTTCCTCCTTTGGAGGCCAGCCGTTCCTTTTCTTTCAAACAAAGTGTTCTTCCTTTTGGCCTTCTGTTCAGCCAGCTACTTTTATTTGGTCCTGTTTTCTTGTTCTTTCAGTTGTTTTGAGTTTGTCTTATAACTGCATTGGCCCCTCAAGCACTGAGGCAGGAAATAAATAATTTAAATAAATTCATTGTAACTCATTTGCATGTGTTATGGGTTTCCTTCCACCATTAGTTTTCATTTACAGCAATGCTCTAGGTTTCAGCCCATAGCAAATCATGATCTGGACCAAAATACACTCAATAAGACAATTCAGCATAACACAAAGCACTGTAAAACTATTCATCTGACACTGAAGCATAAATATAAGACTATTTATGAAGTAGCAGAAAGAAAGATGGGAAAGGAAAAAAAGACCCATTTGCTATTGATGTGAAGTATATTGATACAGGCTTCATGTCCTTGGATGGAGTTTGTATTTACATTTTTTGCTACATCAGCTGGTTTTTGTTTTTGCTTTCTTAACACACTTTTGGGTCACTGGATTATTGTTTTTTAATTGCTTTTCATATACATTACAAAACTATATAACAATTACTCTTCTATATATACATGTTGCATATAAGTAGCTCTGTGGTTTTATTTCATCTTCAAAGGCTTACTCCCTGTCAATAGAGACTTCTGCTCTTTGCCTAGTGGAAAATATTACCGACATTATACCTTTTTCTTCACCTCTGATTCTCTTGGGGATCTGACTTGCAGAGCTGGCATGCACTTTTAAGAAATACCTCACAAGCAGCAATGACTGCTTTTTCAGTGCTTGCTAGAATGCTGTTGATTTCTTTTAACCATTTGAAACTTTTCTATTTTTTTAAAAAAGCTTTTAGCAATTTACTCTTTTTTTTCTCCTTACAGTTCTGATCATGTTGTGTTGCCACTTAATTACTCAGTCTCAAGTAGAACAATATCACATGGGAGGAATGCCTCTTAATTTTGAAAGAAAAGAAAGTGCAGCCAATTCGGAAATGAATGCAAGTACGTGAAGGGTTATCAAACCACAGAAGAACACAGCACTCATCCCAAAACCAAAGTAGTGCGAATGCACAAGTATGTACCCACCCTAGTCTAGGATTCGAATTAGCATCCCTTGCACATGGACAGTGAGGGCAGAATCGGGTCGTGACCTTTTTTACACTTCTGTCGGGGCTTGCTTTCGGTTCCTGTGGTTTTGCCTTGTTTCACATTATTTGTTCATTCATTACCCTTTATTTCACATTATTTAGGCAATTCACGTTATTTGTTCATTCATTACCCTTTAATTCACATTATGAAGGAAATTCACCAATTCAAAACCAGTCCAAAGTAACCTTGTACTTGGTTTGAGCATTGGGCTATGAATCTAGAAAGCATAATCGAATCCCAGTGGGTGACCTGGTGCAAGTCACACCCTCTCAACCTCCTCAGAAAATGGCAATGGCAAACCCCATCGAAATAAACCTGCCACGAAAACCCTGTGACAGGGTTGCCCTGAATCCATAGCTTTGAGCCAGAAAGAGTTAAAGCAGGGCCAAATTGGGTTATTTCTCCAACGTGGATGCAGCCCTTCCTTCCTTTAGACCAAGCCAAACGTTCCTCACTTTGGGGGGGACTTGGCTTTGCTCTGACATCACTTTGGGGGGGGGGGGAGAAGAGAAAAGAGGAGGAAGATTGGAGGAGGAGAGAAAGGGGAGAGGAAGAGATTGAAGCAAATTGGGCCAGCCTGGGCTTGGCAGGGCTGACTGGGGAAAGGTTAACCCCAGATAGTAATAGAAGGAGGATGGCTTTGGCTGGAGCCACTCAGTAGGGAAGCGTTGCGCCTGGTTCCAGTCTAGAGCCAAAGGCAGGCAAGCAGGCCTACAGAGAGATAGAAAGAGAAAGAGAGATTCTAGAAAGCAGGCATCAAATTCCAGAGGGTGACCCGGCACTCTCAGCCTCTTCAGAAAATGGCAATGGCAAACCTCTGGGCAGCACAGGAGTACTTATCTCCTGTGTACTTCACTTTTCCTGCTCCTTTGCTACTACCAAAGGGATCAGCCAGAGAGTACAGGAGAGATTTTCAGCAAAGGAGCTTGGGAATTGTAGTCTGATTCGAACGCAATCCAAAGGCAACTGAGACATGCATTCCATACCTGGCAAATTCGTATTGAACACAACTTTAGAGTAGAACAGGTTTTGTAAATTCTGTGTTTCTCCGAATTTACTCATCTCTCGGCTGACCCAGGATTGGCTCCAAATTGACTTTGCATTGCCTTCGATTATGTGTGATAACCTCTCACACAAAAACATGAAACCCCATGAGTGCATCGAGGATGACACTGCATTAAGCGTCCAGTTTTCCCCGTGTGATAAACACCATAGTATCTGTGATGTATTTCTGGCAATACCAAAATAGGTAAATACAATAAGTCACATAAAGTATTTTATGTATAGCAACTTGCTTTCCTTTTATTTCCCTTATGAACAAGGAGCATTTAAATTTACTTCAACTATCATCTGTGCTTCTATGGTTTATGGTCTGTGCATATTATCATCTGATAAAGGGAAAGGAAAGAGGAAAATAATATACAGTTGCCCCTCTGTTTTCATGGGGGATCCATTCTGCCCTCCCTCCCCGCAAAACAGAAAATCTCTGCTATTGGAGTCTCTACTGACTCCAATGGTAGTGTGCTCCTGCATGTACCACTGCACGTGTGCCTTGGGCATGCACTCCATTTTGTTGCCCTCCATTTGCCCCTCACGTCTTTCCAAGAGACATGGACCTGGGGTGTAACCTGGGGTGAAACCGGGTTATTTGCTTGCTGTTCACACTTGCCCCAAATGTACTCCGTGCACTTTGTGGGGGGGGGGGCCCGTCTATCCACAACCCCACTCAACTCAGAATATTCTATACCTGTCCCACTCCCCCCACGTCTTTTTGAAAGAATTGCATCAATCTGCATCTTTGGCAGTGTGAATATGCTACTGAATTGGTTTGGATCACTCTGTATCATTCAAGGGAATGAAGGCAGCTCCATTTTATCCCAAAACAATCACATGTGTGAATTACAACAGGGTAAAATGACTCGGAGAGATTTGGAAACACAAAATGTAATGGGAACAATGATCCCGATATGTGCTGATCCACATCTCCTGAGGACAAAAACCTACTGTGAATGCTCCCATAGTGACCCTAATAGTAAACCACATATATTGCTGAAGCATTTTAGCACAACAACTGTACATCCTGAATGATCCAGTCAGCCCTCTATATCGACAGATCTTTTTCACCACAGGTTCAAGCTTGCAAATATTTCAAAAAGGTTTAAATTCCAAAAAGCAAAACTTGATTTTGCCATTACAGTGGGCCCTTGATATCTGCGGACTTGCCATCCACAGATTTGAGTATCCACGGATGACAAGCCCATGTTCTCCCCTAATAATAATAATAATAATAATAATAATAATGTTTTATTTCTATGTCCCACCTCTCCATTGATCGAGGCAGGATTACAGCAATTTAAAATGCAAAACATATACATACAATTAAAAACAATTGCAACATAACATTATAACAACATCATAAAATTCAGAATATACCTTTCCAATAGATAATTTAAATCGTAGTAAGGCAATGTAATGTTCAGTATCAGTGGTTGGTAGTCTGCTCTAGTGCAGTCCTGTACATCATTAATTATAATATATTTGGTGGATAGGCCCGCCGGAAGAGATCCATCTTAAGTGCTTTCTTAAAAGCATCTAAGGTGGTAATAAGATGGATCTCCTCCGGCAGGTCATTCCATAGTTTTGGGGCTGCAACTGAAAATGCCTTGTGTGTAGTAGACACCAATCTCGTATTTTTAATTTCAAGCAGATTCTTCCCTGTAGTTCTAAGAGTGCGGGGCGGATTATATAGTCCCCTAGATTGGGACTGGGCTGTGAGCGAGTGCTTCTAATTTCTAGGGTCTTCAGGGTCCATGCAGAACAATGGGGAGGCAGAGGCAGCTGCACTTGGTCATGTGGCAGGAGCGGTGGCATCTCCTCCTGGGCCAGGCCCCACCACCTCAACCTGCTCTTGCAGCAGCTGCATCCCTACTTCCTCCTCTCTCTGCCACCTCCCTCACTGTGGCCTCTTCAGTGTGGTCCAGAGCTGTCAGCCAAGCCCCACCACTGACGCTTCTAGGTGGGCTCGGAGCTCTCTGCTGCCACAGCCACCGCTCTGGGACTGGAAGAATGGTGCCTCCTCATGTGCCATCTTGGAGCAGGAGCAACTGTTCCTTCCCTGTCCTCCTTTTTCCCCTCCCTCTCTCCCAACTCAGCCAACTGCAGTTCACAGAAGGGAGGGAAGAAGAAAGAGAGTGTGAAAGATAGTTCCATTACCATTTTTAGTTCCCTCAGTTCTTCCCTCCATTCCTCCCTCCTTCCTACATTGGGATCCAGAACGGATGCCCCGTGGATACCGAGGACCCACTGTATATATAAGGGTCACCATTTTACTATGCTGTTGTATTTAACTGGATGATCGTCCACTGATTTTATTATAGCTTGGGGGCGGGGGAGTGTCCTTGAACCAATCCCCAGTGGATACCAAGGGCCCACTGTAATAAGGAAGATACAGTGGAAACTGGAGAAAATCACTTTCTGAAATGTTTCGTGAAACTGGATGTGATAGACGATCAGCAGGAGAGGGGACAGACCCAAGGAAGGGAGGGAAGGACCGAAACTTGGCATATTTCAAGAAAATAACCAAATGGAGGAGCAGAAGAAAACATGAATATGTAGATATAATCAAAGCAAAGAGAGCTAGAAATTCTCAGTATTTTAGGCAGTCTTGTTGAATCATGTTATTGTTTTCACAAGAGAAAAAATAATCCCTGTATAACAGGTAGATTTTTTAAAGTGATTATTTGGAACTCCATAAACTTACAGTCAATGTTTATGATTTATTTTCTTATGGATTAATTATTACCTACTATAGCCTGGTGAATTAAAGATGCAATCATCTTTTGCCATATCCTATTGTTCTACTATGCTTAGCTCATTTCAATACCTGCCACCCTAACAGTAGTATACTGAAACAGTTTTGCTCATGAAACCTCAAAGGTGAAGGCAGATCTAAAAATACATCTCTCCCTGTAAACATGCATTAAAATGTCAAAGACCTTCCAGTATAATCTGCCATTTTATAGCAGTTTTTTTTTTTAAATTCAGGAAATGATGCACGGCTAGTGTTGGCAGAGACTTGCACTAAGTCCGTGGGACTGAATAAAACCGCATACTGTAACATTTGGCTGCCTATAAGCAATGGCAAGCAGATTTTCTTTTGGTGCTTTTTTAATCATTAATCAAATGTAATTCCCTAAATTTTACTTCTGCCAGGAAGTGCCAACTATAGAAACCAGGAGTGAAATAATGGCCCTTTAAAATGTACCATGTGAAATTGTGTGGGGTTCTTTAGAATTAAGAAGACCTTTCTTTGCATACAAGTAATAGATTTATTTAATGAATTATAAAATAGCCAATAAATTAATATAATTGATCAAATCCCCATACTCTAAAATTTACAATTAGGTGCTTATAAATTACTAGTATCACTCAGCTGCATTCCTATGCACACTTAAGTAAACCCCACTGAACAGTTACAACATCTAAATAAACATGCATAGTAAATACACATGCACAGGTAGTAAATTTGGTATCATTTAAAGTAGTAAAGGCATGTCTCCTATTTTGGCTACTATTGCTCTATATCCACACTGGGGCTACTGCATGCAGAAATACATACTATAGACCTATGGTTCTCAACCTTTGTTCCTCCAGATGTTTGAGAGTACAGCTGAAGAAACATTGATTACTGACTATGCTGGCTGAGGTGTCTGGGAGATGGAGATCCAAAACATCTGTAAAATTCAAGGTTGAGAAGCTCATTTTCTATACTGGGTTAGAAAGAAATGACCAGTAGGAATAATTGTTAGGGATGGACTATTGTGAAGGTCAGATTTTTTTACCTACAGTGGTCCCCCGGGTTACGAAGGTAATCCGTTCCGGATTACCTTTCGTAACCCGGAAATCTTCATTTCCCGGGGGACCGCATTAGGAGACGGCCGCACGGTTTTTCTCCTTCGCATCCCGGGGGATCCTTCGCATCCCGGGGGATTTTTTTGGTCCCGGCGGTTTCGGGTCCCGGGGATTTCGTTCCCCGGGAGATTCGTAAACCGGGGGACCACTGTATTTCTGATTGATCTAGAATCATAGAATCATAGAGTTGGAAGAGACCACACGGGCCATCCAGTCCAACCCCCTGCCATGTAGGAATTCCCAATCAAAGCATCCTTGACAGATGGCCATCCAGCCTCTGCTTAAAGACCTCCAAGCAAGGAGACTCCACCACCATCCGAGGGAGTGTGTTCCACTGTCGAACAGCCCTTACTGTCAGGAAGTTCCTCCTAATGTTGAGGTGGAATCTCTTTTCCTACAATTAATATCCATTGTTCCTGCGTCCTAGTCTCTGGAGCAGCAGAAAACAACCTTGCTCCATCCTCAATATGAGGGGATATTAGTTACTGGGACATCTAGGAGAGAACATATAACTCCAGTGCTTAAATCTCTCCACTGGCTGCCAATTAGTTTCCGGCACAGTACAAGGTGCTGTTTTTAACCTTTAAAGCCCTACATGGCTCGGGCCCATCTTATCTCAGGGACCGCCTCTCCCCGTATGATCCTCCCCGCACACTTCGATCCTCTGGGAGGAACCTACTACAGCCTATCAAGACCAGGCTGGCACAGACCTCCCAGAGGGTCTTTTCTGCGACCGCTCCCAAACTCTGGAATGGTCTGCCGGATGAGATGCGTCTCATGACATCTTTAGATTGCTTCAAAAAAAGCCCTAAAGACGCATCTCTTCCGGCAGGCCTTCCCCTGAAATTCCCTATCCCTGGCTTCAGTCCCAGACTTTGATTTCCTGCCTACTCCCATGTTTCTGATCCCCACTTATGACGTGGCCGCATAAGGAAGGGTTAGGATGTTGTTATATGTTTTTAAATAATTACTGTTTTAATCACTACCGGTTTAATCTATTTTTAAGGGGTGGGAGGTTTGGAAACGGGTCATGGGATTGTTTTAATCTATGTTTTTTTTTACTTGTACCCCGCTCCGAGTGTATGTACAGAGCAGCGGGCTATAAATAAACTATTATTATTATTATTATTATAGCCCTTCAAATATTTAAACAGGGATATCATATCTCCTCTTAACCTTCTCTTCTCCAGGCTAAACATTCCCAGTTCCCTAAGGCGGTCCTCATAGGGCATGGTTTCCAGACCCTTCACCATCTTAGTTGCCCTCCTTTGGACATGCTCCAGTTTCTCCACATCTTTTTTGAATTGTGGTGCCCAGAACTGGGCACAGTGTTCCAGGTGGGGCCTGACCAAAGCAGAAAGCACCTGTAATCCCTGCTGAGGTGGTGGATAAATTGCTTTAGATTTGCATTCAGAAAGTGATGGATTCAGAAGAAAGATGTTAAAAAACATTTTGGTCTAATATTTTTTATTAGGCCAACACAGAGGTTACAAATTATAATCATTTCATATATTTCAGAATTCTATCAACTAGCTCATTATCAAAGCAATGAGAAGGCAGAAGAAAAAATGATTGAGGTTCAGGCTATGGAGGCTGTATCTGATACTGAAAATCTCAGGCAATTATTGCACAAGGCTCAAAAAGTGAAATAGAAGCAGCATGGTAGTATCTATTGCAGAACCTTCTCAAATAATCAAGTGGGCTGATTTTCTCTTTTTTCACATTCTTTTCTTCACCACTAAAATCACATTGCCACAGTCACTAAATTATGTTAAAAAGAGAAATTTTTTAAAAATGAAAGGCATGCTGGGTTCAGCAATAGATCAGGGAAACAAAGTTAAGAAGCAGGCTGGAAAGTTTGTATGGGATCTTTGATGACAGCAACAGCCCCAGTCCCACGGTTGAAGAAACATGCAATTTTGAAAGATGAATCCTGTTAATCTGTGTCAGCATAAAAAGGGAAGAAGGAAGTTGGGAAAAGGGAGGAGGAAAAATCTAGTAACACCTTGGAAACAACTGATTTATTTTAGCATGATTTTTTGTGCATTTTAATACACTTCTACAGACACACTGATGGAGTACAAAATTAATGCTAAAGATATTTAAGAATGATAGCACACTTGTGAAGATGAGATCAGACTGAGATGGGATACAAAAATTCAAATTATGATACTGGTAATAAACTTTGAAAGAGTTCTGTGAGGTTATACTGTCAACTTGTCAGTGTGAAAATACTGAGTCTCTTAGGGGCTGTGCAGACTGCTTCTAAAGGGCAGCTTGCAGCTGCTTTCATCTTTGCCATATTGGGGCTATGGCAACCACACACTGTGGCCTGGATCTGGCCTTTCCATGGCATAAAAAAGAGCCGCAAAAAGTGGCTCCTTTTTGTGCCCTGGAAAGGGCGCCGTAGCCGCCGCAGTATGGCTTTACAGCACTCCTTTGGCATTGCATCATCTAAATGCAATGCCAGAGGAGTGCTGTGACACTGTGTGCTGTGTGATGCACTGTGTGGTGTCACACCACCATGGAGATGGAGTCGAGGCTTGTGTCATATGGACGCCATGCCCCAACTCCATTCCCAGGTCAGCTTTAATGGCCAGTCTGCTCAGCCTCTTAGTCCTGGGATTGAAAAAAATATGTTTATCTGACATTTACTTATTTTGTGATGGGGGAAAAAATCTGGGAAGGTTTGTATTTTTATAGGTGTATCCACCACACAACCACATATATTAATATATACAGTGTGTCAAGAGGCCATTGTCTTTGTTCATGCTTCTGCCTAAAGATTGAAATCTGTGATTATAATCAATTCAGCTTTCTTTCCAATCTTTCTTTGGTTGTTGTTGTTGTTACAGAAGAGAAACTTGAAAATCATTGATTGTATGTCTAGAAAGTTTAAATTATTTTGCTGCTGGTTGGGGGGGGGGTGCACTGCCATTTCTAATATCACATTTGTATCCATTTATCTTTTGCATGTCCTGTTTATACAACGCAAAGTGCATGATATGCCCTGCAAACATTTCCTCCTAGCTGATGTTACTTTACTATAGAAGAGAAGAAATACCGTTTCCTTGCTAGCATATGGGGTAAACATATTGTTATGTTTATTATTATAAGAACCAAGACACAGGCAGAGCAACCTGTGAGGCATCACTTACATACTGGAAATGATTAATCACTGACTAGGGAGTTTATCAGACGGGAGGAATTTCTCTTTATTTCGAATGGAGCCAATTGGAGCCAATTTGAATTCACGTGAATTCGCTAGTTTAGCGAATTTACGTGAATTCCAATTGCATTCGGAATGTGTTCAGAATGACTTCTCATTACCTGAAAATGACTGCCCATTGCCTGAAATTGCTTGAGATGCTTTAATACGCAATAACGTGAAACCCCACGATTGCATTCGGATTGCCATTAGATTATATTTCCAATTTCCGTTGTCTGATAAATTCCTAGGTAACATTTATGTTGAACCAGCTATTCAAAGCACTGTGTCTCATAATCAGAAGCAGAGACAGGCAAATTAAAATAAAATAAAAATCATGTAACAAAAGAAAACAACAAAGAGTGCTTGCAAAACTAATCATCTAACAAACAATAAAGTTGCATATCGAGACTAACATTAAGAACAAAGCCACAGTTAATCACAACCGCATATAATTCCAGCCAGGGACTCAAATCCACATCTTTTGTTTTCCATTTTTCTTGGCTTTTCACTGCTGTGGCTGTTGGGACATTCATATCTGCTCCTCTTTCTTCAGCTGTGAATGTGTACAGATGTTATGTGTGTTTCTTACTTTTGCTACTGAGTAAATATGTGACCAGAGCACTTGTGTACCCAAGTAGTGGATTCATAGCAGCTGAATACCCTGACAAACTCATCCCCTTATATTTACACATATGTCTGTTTTCTTCTATGTTTTTCTCAGTGATGGTTTCTTCTCTTGACATAGGTTAAATCCTTCTTGTTCTTTGTCATATTCAGAGCAGAGGTGCCTTTTCTGTTTTCTTTGTCCTTGCTCAGCAATCAGTCAGTGTTTGCTCTCACAGTTTGCCCATCAAACTTTATACCATTGCCTTACACATGACATATATTCTCTCTTGTAGTTCAATATTTACTGACATTATTTTCAAAGACCCTTCCTTCAAGTTCCCTACTTTCTCCTTATGTGCTGTAACAAACGGTACAGCATAGTGTAATTGATCAGAGCAAATGTGATCAGTAACACAATGTTATAGTATGTTGTGCTGTTGGAAGTGCAGACAGAAACTTACAAGCCTTTTCCTGAATACCTACTACATGTACTTCTCCCCCATATATCCACCCCCCTTTCCACAATCAGTCAACAATCCATGTCCGCTGAGTACCCACATTGGCTGTTTATGGACCTCATACCTATTATGATCCTTCCCTTACCTTTATGCATTTCTGCAAGCATTTCCATGCTTGAAACCTATTGATACCATTTTCTTTTGCATGATGGTTCCATAAAGTCTGTCATACAGAAATAAAACTTATTAGTACTGTAGTATACAGCAAAGGTGGAGATGTTTTGGTTCTTTAGATATTTTTATTGTCGGCTGCCAGAAGATCCAGCCACCATTATCAGTGATAAGGAGTTGTATTCCAAAACAGACAAAAAGGGTTTCTATCCCTTGTATACATGATATTCTAGGACTGTATGATGGATCTTCTTGGACTGTATGGGAAATTCTGTGATCACTTTTCTTGTATTTTTTAAAATAAAAATAGAATAACAGAAAGACTGAGCTGTGCAGAAGGGAACATCAAAATATTTCCTTCGGTGCCATATTCTTCATCCAAACTACCTCTCAAAGTTTCTATTTCCCCTCCTAGAAAAAAAAAAGAGGCACATTTTCCTGTTTTTTCACTGTATCAAGACTGGTAATAGTTACAGCGGTGGATATTTCAGTCATGAAACTTGAATATGTGTTGTAGAGGAATTAATGTTTTGATGTTTGTGAGGGGGAAATCCAAATAGTGCTTCTTCATGGTGGATCAGACAATAATAATATTCTAGATCATCAAAATCTTTGGGCTGGTACAGACTGGCGCAATATGCCAGCTTTCTGGTGGCATGGAGTTGTGGTGTATGGATGACGCCCACCCTGATGCCACCCCAAACCTGACGTCATGCCACCTGCCTGCCCAGATGGCAGACAGCATTCCGGTACTCCAGCAGCACGGTGTTCATACACTGCATGCTGCAAGAGCACCAAAAAGGTGCAGCAGGGCAGAAAACCCACCCTTTTTTGCACTAGAAAAAAGCCAGAGTGGAGCCATGGTGTGCAGTGATGACTGTGCTCACCCAGTTCCTTCAGGGGCAGCATCATGCTACCTCTTTTGGCTGGTCTGTTTTCACCCTTAATCACATTTTAGTGATGCCGCAAAGTCTGCTTTCTGAAAAAAGCCACCTCATTATGCCTATTTTTTGAAAAAAAAATATGTAGTATATAAGCCAGTCTTGTGAGGAAAATACAAGGAAGGCGATAAGCTTACCATCCAATGTCCAGAGGCAGTTTGCACCCCAGCGCTGGTCAAATAGTTGGAAAGGAAGTTTACAAATTAATTGTTTACTGGGACTGAAGATGAGAGAGTTCAAAAAACAAATTTAAAATTAGCACAGTGAATTCTCATAACAACATCCTCCTAGGAATTGAGAGAGGTGTCATGCTAATTACCACTTATTCGCAAGTTTGAAGTCAAGGCCTGTTGGCTTCGTAAATGTAAGAAATCTAATTTTAACACTTCCCATGGTACCTAGGGAAGCATAGATTAAAAGGCTGCAGTTGCTGCTGCCAAGCATGTTGTTATTTAACAGACAAATTAAAACCCTGGGGAAAAGTACTATCTCCCCTCAGATACCGAAATGTATGTGTATTTAAGCACTGATTCGGTATGCTAGTGGTTACAGGAAGGGAGGAGGGAAAGACAATCACAGCAACCAATATGGAATAGCCATCAAATTGAAGCGTTTCACTGTGCTAAAGTAGGGCAAAGGAACAAGTCATTCTCTAGATGTAACTGGATATGAATTCCCATTAATCCATCCAAATATCCTGAGTATGCAGGGACAGTACTAGTTAATCCCTTGTCTTCCTACTCTTTCAGCTGTTTTTAAAATATTCCAGTTTATCCCACTTCCCACCTTTCCCTCTCATTCTCCACTTACCTCTTTGCTGCAAACTGAATTCAAAGTTCAAAAGCACTTCATAGTCAGTTTAGCAGGAGAAAGAGGAGAGGAGAGGAGAGGAGTTTTGCCCTTCCCAGTAGCCTCAGGGAAAAGCAAACTGCTGCAGCCTCTCCTAGCTTGTGTGTTCTTTCTTCTTAATTATTAATAACTTTTCTCATCTTGACTACACTCCGATGCTGCCTGACCACGTTTCCCAGTTTTGAACTGTGAAATATTGGAGGGTGTTCTCACCAGCATATCCAATATTGAGAAATCATTGGAACAAACATTTGGAAGGTCACAGGTCGCTAAACAAAGAAGGAGTAGAATCATCATAAAATTGAATTATTATAAAAAGGTAAAACTTTTTTAAAATAAATGATAACAATTGGGAATGAATTTGGTCTGTTTTACCTAAATGGCATCTAAAAGTTTTCCAAATGCAACAACAGAGAGAGACTTCTTGAGAAATTCTGTTTTCTCTGCAAAATGAGGGAGGTAGTTTGACGAAGAAGCCACTGGAGCTTCGAAAACTTGCATCATGTATTTTGTGCATTTTGGTTGGCACAATAAAGGAACCTAGAAATGGCTAAGATCACTGGTGTCATTAGGGGATGCGGCCCACACCAGGTGACACCCCAAGAAAGCCAGGGCAGCAGAGATGAATGCGAGGGTGGCAAACATGCATGCCCCTGCTGGCCTCCTTGTCTCCCCAGTTCCCTAAGCCAAGGAAGCCAGGGCAGTGGGAAGGAAAGGATGGCAGATGCATGCATGCCCCTGCTGGCCTCCCCACTGCCCAACAGCAGGAAAGTCCAAATAGGAAGCCCCACCTTCTGTCCCTGTCTCCCCTTTGCTGCCTTGCTTGTCCAACTTGCCTGCCCCCTTGTATCCCTTTCCTGCCCCCTCGTATCCAGACAATGGACTGCCAGCTGGTGATTGAGGCAGTGGGGGAAGAAGGGGGCACCACACCAGGTGATGCCTAGCCTAATGACACCGCTGTCTAGCAATCTACTTCTGATTTTGAAAATTTAATAATTGTTGATGTTACAAAATGCAAAGGGCCCTAAAATCTACTGCTGTTCCTAAAGGCTAAAAGAGGAAATTCAAAATGTATTTGTTTTTGCCATGGGAAAAAAAGAATCTGGAGAAACTTGGGCCACATGTGGCTTCAAGGTCATACTGCCCACTTGCATCTAAATGCTCACCACCACCACCACCACCACCACCACCACCACCACCATCATCCCTATCTCATCCTGAGGCAGGGAACAACAGATTAAAATACAGCAATAAACAAGCACATAATGTAGTTAAAATATGAACACCAATTAAAAATACACAGTTAAAAAGTATTACCCTCAGTTTAAAAAGCATATATATTAAAACATTTCAATTCATAATTTAGAAACTCATAATTTAAAAACCATCTGGAGAGGCTTGCCAGAAAAGATTGCATTTTAATGCTGTTTTCAAATCACACAGTGTATCCAGCTATTGAATCTCTTTCAGAAGGTCGTTCCAAAATTTGGGGATGGCAATAAAAAAAGTAATTTGATTAAGGGGCTTATTGCACAGCCTCTGGTGCCCAACTTACCTGTTCTGAATTTGGCTCAAATTCAGAAGTTAGGCTGCTTTTATCACATGGACATTTCTCTCAAAATGGCTCCCATTGCGTCCGGTGTTGAATTTGGGCTTCATAAGTCACTTTGGTCACCATTTTTTCCAAATTGGAAAATGCTTGTGGACCAGAAGTATTTTGGATTTTAGATTTTTTTTTAAATGGAATACCTGTATTTGGATAAATGTACAGAATGAAATGAGGGAACCTAAGCTTCATTTTTGCTAGTTCTTTGTATATGGTGGCTTCCAGGCTAGTGGTGTGGCAAATTGGCTCTGTGTATGTGTACCCAACTTTAAAAGACTTGGTGCTGTATCTTTCCTGGCAGCAGGGTTCAGCACACTGGCTATGTCCTGGAAAGTGAAGGCTAAACCCCAGAGAGGATTCACCACCCCACTGGCAAGGAAGGTGCCAGTCTCCAAAGCCCAGTTGTATTACTCCATGTAATGTTGTCCATATTTTAGCATCAAGATTATGAAGAAAATATTTGTTTAATAACAAATTAGCACACTCTCTTTTAAAGTACCTTATCCCTGATGGGACAAAGGTACTTTTTTAAAAAAACAAGTTTTATCACATTAGCCCATGGCCTGGCGAAGGCATTCCATTAACAGTCAGCTTGGCTTATCCCGTGCCTTTTCAAGAAAAGGAAAATCTCGTTCTTGAAAAGCCACAGAATGCAATAAAACCCGTTTTAAAAATAAATGCATCTTTATCCCATTGGGCATAAGGCACATTAAAAGAGAGTGTACTTATCTCCATAGACAGTGCCAGACATTTTGCTCTTTGAAGTAGAGCAGCAAATGGCACCTTCCTTACCTAAATTAATGTGGATAATACCCAAGTTCAGCAAAGATGTTTTGGCACAAAAGAAAGACCAAAAATCTCTCAAACATTTCTCCCCATCTCCATCAATAAAAAATACAGTTTGATATGCAAATACCAGCAGGTGAAACTTCTGAGAGCTTCACACAGACTGTATATCAAACAGTTACTGTGTTAAAGGAGTATCTATGGGGCAGGGCTGGTGGTAATCCTAATTTCTGGCAAGGACTCAAATGGCTGAATGTTCCTTGTTCATACAGGAATGAACAAGAAGAACAAAAAGACAAGAGGAAAACAAGAACAGAGCAGAAAAGTTTTCATACTGCTTGCTCAGAGGCATGCTAGTTTAACTTTTAAAGAGGCAAGAATGTATTCTTCTCTTCCATCCATCCTTCCTCCCTTTCTTTCTTTTATGAATCACTCAGTAACATGAAGGTACATGCAGAAACATATATTTAGACACAGTATTCAGTTATTTGAGTCTGTATCCTATGTTAAGGCTCCCAACTTTTCAATGGTTAGAAGTCCAGAGCCAGGTTTACCCTATCAATGAGAGTTAGGTACTGGGAAATGGTTGATTATATTGTTCATTCTCTATCTCACATGGTGTGAATTTGATTTTAAAAAGAACATGCCATTGTAAGGAGCTGTATTACTGGAGTAAGGAATTGCATTAGTGATGGTAATTATTATCATTGTTATTCTATAGATTCAGGTGTGCAACCAAGATGATTGCATTATTCTAGATCTTCTTCTCTTTTAGATATTTTAGATTGCAACTTCCATCAGCAAGAGTTGACATACCTAATTGCCGGGGCAATGGGAAATGTGATCCGATGTGAACCAATCTCTGGATACAGTGGGTTGACTGTTAATAATAATAATAATGGTTTATTTCTATGTCCTGCCTCTCCATTGATCGAGAACTAGCAGCCAACCAAATATTTTTAACCTCGTCAAACTGACAGAGCTTGGGAAAGTTGCTATTATTATTATTATTATTATTATTATTAATTATTATTATTATTATTATTATTATTATTATTATTCAGTTTCAGCACCCAGAACGTGCCAGATGCCATTATGGCAATGCTGGTTTGGGAGTTTGCTTCCACCCCCAAAAGGAAATGTCCCATTTTTGTCCCCCCAAATAGGCATCCTGAAGGCTGCAGGTGGGAGAAATGCAGGTGTAGATTATTTTCATGAAAAAGTACATATTCCTTAAATCCTGATTTTATACCTTAGAACACTGATTCCACAATATTGTATAGCCCTGTTTTCAAAACCCCATAGATTTCTGATACAAACTAGAACACATTATGATATTTGATTGATGCCCAGCTTGTTTCTCTCATCTTGCAGTGTTGTCTTTTTGATTTTGATTTTGATGCATTTTATTCTTGTTTTCCTCAGTTCCCTTACCTTCTCGATATCTGAATAATATATAATATTGTGATTGATGACAACATGTTGAGAATAAATACAATGGAATTGAACTGCAGTATGTTGTAAGTGCCACACTTGTTTTTATTAGACTTGGGGGGGGGGGGGGAATTGCAGATTCCATGCTGACACCAAAGAAAAAGCAATACCAGCTGTGATGTCAATGCTGGGTTCTACCTGCAGGGGGCACTGCACTACAATAAAAGGCTACACTGGGAAAAAAGCAGCCTCAGTTCCCCAAAATCATGCAATATATGTTTACAGCACAAAAATCACTGGGGGCTGACTTTCAGTTATTTTATTTTTCACAGCTCAGTACTGCTAGCGGAAAGCCTCAAATCCATTCTGTTTTCCATTTTGTTGTGTGAGATATTTGGAGAAAAACTAGAATTATACGTGTTGATAGGGTGACTGGGGTATTCCTGAGAGTTTGGGAGGATCAGCTCAGGTGTGGATTTGCAGATGACAAAAGGACTATGATATTATGATGATGCATGATGATTATTTCGCAACTGTACAAAATACGGCACAGTATGTCGAACAGGAAATTGTTCCCATACTCCAAGCATCAAAAGTTATCCTTGTTAAATTTTAGCTTCTGCTTAGTGTAAACACAAAAATTATCATTCTGGCCGGCATACCTATTAGATACCAATATATTTACATTTCATGTATTCACCTACATAAAATAGTTAAGCACTTAATCAATTTGGTTAAAACAAAATATGCTGCATATTAATCATGTGTTTTGTGCAAAAGGAGGTTTCCCTCCTTGATTTTATTTATATTTTGAAAGCAAACACATTATTTTCCCGTATTAACTGTTCTGGTAAAACTCTTAACTGTTTAATGCACCTTCATTACTCCAGGTTATAGTTGTTGTTTTTTTCAAGTTGAACACTCCACTGTTAGAGTAAACTAAAAAGTGTTCTGTGGCAACAAGACTCTTAATCAAATTCTCATCAATAACTCCTCAGAACTCCATAACCCCATTTCAAGCCCAGTTCTCATGACTCTTAAAATAAAGTTAATCCAAGCAAGGAAATACCTTACCATGAGTAAACACTTGCATTAAAATGAAATTAACCTGCATTTTTAAAAAATAATCTTGGTACGGGGTGAAGCTACATGTTTTTCATATATTAATTCTTAATTCCCTACATATTGTGAGGAAGAAATGTGAGTTTTATTGCTGGCAAATGTTGGTGATCCCATTAATTTCATAGAGTTTTCTTAAGGAAAGAATATTCAGAGGTAGTTTTGCCAGTTCCTTCCTCTGAAATATGAGGGGATTACACACAGTTTGTCTCCTCTGAGCAAAGAGAGATGAAACATTTCTGTTAAATGCAGTACCCATAAGATAATACCTTAAGATATTAACACTATAGAAATTTTGCATATGTCAAACACTTGCAGTGTATTTCTCCTGAGCCACTGAAAATTATCGTGTATGTTAACAAAATGGGCTAAGGTAATGTACTAAAGCCACATTTTTTCTAAAATCTGTTCTACTCCACATATTGCACGCTACTAAACTACAATTCCTATCAATCCTGACTTTTCACTGTATAGGCTAGATCGTATAGGAGCTGGAGTCCAACAACATCTCAAGGGCTACATGTTCTGTACTCCTGAGAGTTTTAGGAGCCCTGGTAGAGCAGCACTGTTGCCACAACACTGTGAGTTTGATCCTAAGGGGCTCCAAGGTCTACTCAGCCTTTCATCCTTTCAGAGGTCAGTAAAATGAGTACCGATCTTGTTGGGTCAATTGGCTTACACATTGTAAACTGCTTAGAGATGGCTTAGTTCAGTGTGAAGTGGTATAGAAATGTAGCTGCTATTGCTATTGCTATTTCACTTTACCATTATAATTCCACTTTAACTACCATTTATTTCATTTTATGGAATCTGAGAGTTTTAACCGACTGCCCTTCTCCCCCCTCCTTTTCCTACTTTATTGTTTAGCATGCCAGATGGACCGGTGTGTGCCTGACGTCATGGTGCCGCTGCAGGGCGCCTAGGGTGCCCTTTTAGTACCGCTGAAAGGAGCTCCAAAATGGAGCTCCATTCCAGGAAGCGCCTTATTCCCGTGGCAACCTTGCCTCCACCAGTCGGGGTGTCCATGGGGCATGAAGCCCCAAGAACAGCCCTTTCCAGGCCGCAGAGAAGGGGCGTTTTGCCCCTTTTCCACAGCCTGGAAAAGTGGTGGATTAGGGCCTCTGGGGCAGCCGGTGAGGCTGCCCTGGTACCAATCCACCACTCAAAGGGGCAGCCACAGGCCACAGACTACAGACCTTTTGGGGCTGTCTGTAAAGCCCCATTAGTACAAAAAACATTATGAATGATTCTGTTTGCCATGGTAATGAGAGGAAGTCCATGAGGAAAGGTGGTACCATGTGTTACCACCCTGGATAATGCCAACCCTAGTGACATGCTACATAGTACTATAAGTATACATTGCAAACAGGTACCTGTTGTCAGGAGTGTAACCTAGTGGACAACCTGCCAGAGATTGACTTGGAATACTCCAGCTCTGAAACTCTTCTCCACTAAGTTTTTTCACTGGGTTTTTGGCAATTCACTATAACTCTAACTTACCTCATTTGCATCTGATGAAGTGAACTGAGTCCAAAAGACTTATGCTGATATTTCTTCTTTCCAATTAATCTCAAATGATTCTTTTATGCCTCGTAATGTTAAAAAAGATTAACACAACTCTTCTTGTTTTTTGGGGGGGGGAGGGAGTTAATAAGTGCACTGCCTTTGGAATAAAATATGATGGAATAAAATATGGAATAAAATATGATGAATAGAAAATATAATTCCTGGACAGGAAGCAATGGATGTGTTCTACCACTAGGTCCTTAACCAACCACATTATTCTAACCAAGAGGCAAACAGTATTTATATAGTTGCTGACATATTCCCCTTGGGCTTGCTAAATTCATTTATTAAAAAAAGGAAAAGAGATAGCTATCTTTTGACATGTATTTATAACCCTGTCTCTCTTGGGTAGGGAACACAGCAGGACAAAATAATTAGATTTAGTGCATGCTCTAGAAAATCTATTTCTGAGGGGTGAAAGAGGGGGTTAGAATGTATTTCAAGTTTTATCTCTAGATACGGCTTCAGATTTTAAAAAAAACCTAAAAGAATTTGGTATGTGAATGACTTCTCCTATGTGTTATTCATTGTATTCCTTTATTCTACAAGAAGAATTGCAATTTCTGTCCTGATGGAGTTTAAACTATGACATTTACGGTTCAGCAAAACAATTATGCAAAAGATCAAAGAAGATAACACTGGGCAATGGAACATCAATACTGATTAAAAGAAAGAAAGAAAAAGAGTTATTTTCCATGTGGAAGGATCCATTATAAGATGAAGAGGAATGTATTCCTGGTCAATGTTTAGACTAAATTAATATTCCAAAATCTTGGATATAATTTCCTCCATCTCTAGGATTTATAAATAATCAAGATATGTCTCTAGCAAACTACTTGCTTTGGAGGGGGGCTCTTACATTGCACAACAAAAGAGAAACTGCGTCACCAAAATACAGGATAAAATCTATGGACATTTCAACAATGAATACCATAATTTAAATAGAAATGCATAGGACAGAATGTTTGTGGCAAAGAATCAGATCTGTACTCAGGCTGCTGCCAAAGTCCCTTATTCTCTCTCCTTGTGGTTTCCTTTGTTTTAACTGGGCTTGGGTTGGACACTAGAGCAGATGTCTTCAAAGAGAAAAGTCTTCTAACAGGCCTTCAGATAGAGAATTGTCTACTGTAAGCAAGGCACCCAGTCAACCTGTTACTCACTTGTAGCCTGAGAAATAAGAATAAACTGTGCAGTACCTGGTTTATTTATTTATTTATTTATTATTGCCTAACTTTTGCCCAATAATACGCCCAAGGTGGCTTACAACATTTTTAAAAAATAGTACAGATTAAAAACTATAAAAAATGTCAATAAAAGTATAAATATAAAAACTATTTTAAAAGACTTAAGCAAATCATGAAGTTATAAACATTAATATCTATTAGAGGACTATATTTGTTGTTCTGTGCCTTCAAATCATTTCCAACTTATGGCAACCCTATCACAGGGTTTTATAAGTGAGATGTGTTCAAAGGAGGAATTTGCCATTGGCTTGAGAGTGTGACTTGCCAAGTACAGCACTGAAAGCTCATCCCAGTCACTTTTTAAAAGCCAGACAGCATAAGAATATTTTAACATGTTGGTGGAAGGAGCGAAGGAGGTGGGGAGCCATCCTGTTCTCTGCAGAGAAGTAGTTCCAAAGTCTGGGAGCAGCCACCTAAAAGGCCTCCCCCTTTGTTCCTAACAATCAAGCCTGAGAAGATGATGGGACAGAAGATGATGCTTCTCCAGTTAGAAGCATAAGACAGATTGCAGAACAAATGAAAACACTGAATGGTTTTTTCTGGGAAAGTGAACAAATTACATTTACATGTGTTGACTTACCTTTTAGAAATCAGCTGAAGCTAGCAATTAGACTCACACCAGGATCAGCAGTTAGCACAGGAGGAGAAAGATTCTTATAGTGACCCAGGGATTGATAGCTCCTGCTTCCATGAGTGCTCTTCCAGGTCGTTCTCCATCCCTTCCTCTTTTTAGTTAGGAAAAGCAATGACCATTCCACAGTCTGGAGAAGTTACTTTATTGAACTGCAACTATCAGCATTCCCAACCAGCACAGTTATACATTTTAGCTAGAAAGTTTCATTACAATTCCCCTAAAGTAACAGTATTAAAATTCTCAAAATTCAGTATTGACTTGTATACTTACACTAATAGGAAACACATTGTAGTAGAGGTAACTTCCCTCACAGCCACACAGCCTCTGCCACCACCCCACAGACACCATCAATATCTGTTTTGCTAAAAATTAATCCAGAACTGGGTTTCATGTGGCGCTGAAGGTTGGAGGGATCTAGAGTAGCCATACTAGCTGGAGCATTTTTTTTTGGGGGGGGGGGAATTTGTAATGTAAAAAACATAACTTTTTCAAGTTCTGGCCCTGCCTTTTGTTACTCCCACACTTCAGTTCCACAGCAGCATTGCAAAACCCAATGCATAAAACATTACAAGATAATTTAACATCCCCGGGGAAGCAAAGCAATAATTTCCCCCCAAAATGTTTCTGAACAACACAATGCATATGCCATCTCAATTTGTGACCCAATTACAATATGAGCCAAGGGGAGTTTGCATATTGGTAACAAGTCATAAGCACACAGTTTGGGAGCCCAAGAGCCTTTCAACCATGTTGCAGATGCTGCACATGTTCATTCAGAAGAAGTTCCCTATGAATTCAGCAGTGCTCATTTCCACTGAGGACTTCAAGAATACTATAATTTTTAATCACAATTAAAAATGGTCAGGATCCTGTTGGCTAATGTAACTTTCTTAGGGTTGCAGAGCTATGATGGGAAGAAGACTAAGACCCTGTCTGCGTAGTCCAAATAAAGCATTGTCATATTGGTGAGGAAATCAGATGATGCATGGCCCAAATCCCAGTTGTGGTGTGAACAGACTGCCCATTCCTCTCTGCTTTCATATGCATCTGCTGTCACCATGCGTTGAGTCCTGAATGAGGTGCTCAGCCATGTGATTAAGCAAAGAAGAGGCACTGGATGGCTCAGTGGGACGCATGTGTGATCATCCATCTGGCATTAGAATGGAGGGCTTTGTGCCAGGCCAGACAGGACCAGAGAAACCTGTTGCCATCAGGAGAGAAGCTTGCCAACAGTGCCTGGGCTTGGGTCCCTGAAGATAAAGCTGCTCTGAGAGGCTGCTTTGGAAACTGATTGCATAGGAAAGGATGCAATTTATTGTTGGACAATTTATTGTTGTTAACTGACCTTGAGTCAGCCCTGAATCATGGCGACCCTGTGGATGAGACATCTCCAAGCCCCCCATCCTTCACTGCTCTGATTAAGTCCTATAGATTCATGCCCGAGACCTCCCTAACTGAGTCTATGCATCTGGTGCGAGGTCTTCCTCTCTTTCTACTGCCTTCAACTTTTCCTAACATTAATACCTTTTTGAGTGAGTCATGCCTTCCCATGATGTACGGCAGCTTCAGTTTTGTCATCTTGGCTTACAGGGGACGTTCTGCTTTGATCTGTTCAAGTACCCATTTGTTTGTCTTTTTGGCTGTCTATGGTATCCTCAGCACTCTTCTCCAGCACCACATCTCAAATGAGTTGATTTTTTCCCCTGTCTGTTTTCTTCACTGTCCAGCTGTCACATCCATACGTTATGATGGTCATGAGGAATACGATGATTTGGATGATTCTGACTTTAGTGCTCGGTTGTATGTTTTTGCTCTTTAGTATCTTCTCTAGTTCTTTCATAGCTGCCCTTCCTATCCCCAGTCATCTTCTTACTTGGTTATGCCAGAATAATGTACCAATAAGAATTCAGCCCCTGATAGAAAAGCAAAAGATAATTAATTCCCTAAATCCATTATCACACTATGTCCTGGTCGCTAGTGCAACATCATATCTTTCCTATTCCTTCTCTTGAAACTGACTTAGAGAATCATAGAATCATAGAATCATAGAAATTTAGAGTTGGAAGAGACCACAAGGGCCATCCAGTCCAACCCCCTGCCGTGCAGGAACACTCCATCAAAGCATCCCTGACAGATGGCCATCCAGCCTCTGCTTAAAAACCTCCAAGGAAGGAGACTCCACCACCCTCCGAGGGAGTGTGTTCCACTGTCGAACAGCTCTTACTGTCAGGAAGTTCCTCCTAATGTTGAGGTGGAATCTTTTTTCCTGCAGTTTGCATCCATTGTTCCGAGTCCTGTTCTCTGGAGCAGCAGAAAACAAGCTTGCTCCCTCCTCAATGTGACATCCCTTCAAGTATTTAAAGAGGGCGATCATATCACCTCTTAACCTTCTCTTCTCCAGGCTAAACATCCCCGGCTCCCTAAGGCGTTCCTCATAGGGCATGGTTTCCAGACCCTTCACCATTTTAGTCGCCCTCCTTTGGACACGCTCCAGTTTCTCCACATCTTTTTTGAATTGTGGTGCCCAGAACTGGACACAGTATTCCAGGTGGGGCCTGACCAAAGCAGAATAGAGTGGCACTATTACTTCCCTTGATCTAGACACTATACTTCTATTGATGCAACCTAAAATTGCATTGGCCTTTTTAGCTGCTGCATCACACTGTTTACTCATGTTCAGCTTATGGTCTACTTGGACTCCTAGATCCCTTTCACATGTGGTCTCATTCAGCCAGATGTCCCCCATCCTATATCTGTGCATTTCATTTTTCCGCCCTACGTGTAGGACCTTACATTTCTCTGTGTTAAATTTCATTTTGTTAGCTTTGGCCCAGCTTTCTAGTCTATTCAGGTCGTTTTGAATTTTGATCCTGTCCTTTGGGGTATTAGCTATTCCTCCCAATTTGGTGTCATCTGCAAATTTGATAACTAGGCTCTCAATACTGTCATCCAAGTCATTAATAAATATGTTGAATAGCACTGGGCCCAGGACAGAACCCTGTGGGACCCCACTTGTCACTTCTTTCCAGGATGAAAAGGAACCATTGTTGAGCACCCTTTGGGTTCAGTCAGTCAACCAGTTACAAATCCATGTAACGGTTACCTTGTCTAGTCCACATTTTACAAGCTTGTTTGCAAGGATGTCATGGGGAACCTTGTCAAATGCCTTACTGAAGTCAAGATATACTATATCCACAGCATTCCCTTCATCTACCAAGCTAGTAATTTTATCAAAAAAAGAGATCAGATTTGTCTGGCATGACTTGTTTCTCTGAAACCCATGTTGGCTTTTTGTGATTATGGAATTATCTTCCAGATATTCACAGACTCTCTGCTTAATGATCTGCTCCAGAATCTTTCCTGGTATTGATGTCAGACTAACCGGACGATAATTGTTGGGATCCTCTTTTTTCCCCTTTTTGAAGATTGGGACAACATTTGCCCTCCTCCAGTCTGAAGGGACTTCTCCTGTTCTCCAGGAGTTCTCAAAGATGATTGCCATTGGTTCCGATATTACATTTGCCAGTTCTTTCAATACCCTAGGATGTAGTTCATCTGGTCCTGGAGACTTATATTCATTTAGATTAACCAGGTATTCCTGTACTGTCTCTTTACTTATTCTGTGCTGAAATTCCCCTATTCTGTCCTCTACCCCATCATCCTTAGGTTGGGCACCCTTTGCCTTTTCTGAGAAGACTGAAGCAAAGAAGGTGTTGAGCAATTCTGCCTTTTCTCTGTCTCCTGTTAGCATTTTGCCATCTTCTCCACGCAGTGGCCCAACTGTTTCCTTCTTCTTCCTTTTACTGCGGACATATCCAAAAAAGCCCTTTTTATTGTTCTTAACGTCTCTAGCAAGCCTGAGTTCATTTTGCGCTTTAGCTTTTCTGACTTTATCCCTACATGTACTGGCTATTTGTTTGAATTCCTCTTTGGTGATTTCCCCATTTTTCCATTTTTTATACATGTTCCGTTTAAAACTTAGCTCAGTTGTAAGTTCCTTAGTCATCCATCCTGGCTTCTTGAGACATCTCCCATTTTTCTTCCTCATTGGAACTGTCTGAAATTGTCCCTTTAGTATCTCCCTTTTGAGGAACTCCCATCCATCTTGAACTCCCTTCTCTTTTAGTATTCTTGACCATGGGATCACCCCCAGTATTTCTCTAAGTTTATTGAAATCAGCTTTCCTAAAGTCTAGAATGCGTGTCTGACTATGCCTAGCTTCACCTTTCCACTGTATAACAAACTCCAGGAGAACATGGTCACTTCCACCTAAGGATCCCACCACTTGCACCCCATCAACTAGGTCTTCCGTGTTGGTTAAGATCAGATCCAAAATAGTTGATCCCCTTGTTGCCTCTTCCACCTTTTGGACAATGAAATTGTCTTCCAGGCAAGTGAGGAATTTTCTAGATCTTGAGGATAGCGCTGAGTTTGACTTCCAGCAAATATCCGGGTAGTTGAAATCCCCCATCACTACTACATCTCTCCTTCCTGATTGTGTGGTCATCTGTTCTAGAAAGGCATCATCCATTTCCTCTGTCTGACTTGGGGGTCTGTAGTAGACTCCCACAGTAACATCCCTGTTGTTTCCCTCTTCTTTAATTTTTATCCAGATGCTCTCCACCTGGCTTCCAGTATTGATTTCCTGGATCTCTTCACTGGTGTAAATATCCTTGACATATAATGCTATTCCTCCTCCTTTCTTGTTTGTCCTGTTTCTCTTAAAAAGGTTATACCCCTCTATTTCTATATTCCAATCGTGAGACTCATCCCACCAGGTTTCAGTGATGCCTATTATATCATATTTCCCTTGTTGTGCTAGGAGTGCAAGTTCATCTTGCTTATTTCCCATGCTCTGTGCATTAGTGTAGAGACATCTAAGACCATGTGTCCCCTTTACTTGATGCCTGTGCATGTTTTTTTGGCTCCTATTGTTGGGTCCTTGCACTGTTTGTCTTCTTCCCTCTATGTCAGTTTGACTATTTTTTCTAGCCGTTTTGCCTTCCAGACTGCTGTCTCCCTTCTCCAGATCACTTAGTTTAAAGCCCTCCTGATCAGATTCTTCAGACTGTTGGCAAAAACGTTTCTTCCAACTGGCGTGAGATGTAGCCCATCCCTTGCTAGAAGTCCCTCCTCATGGAACCGCAGCCCATGATCCAAGAATCCAAATTGTTCTCGGCGACACCATCTGCGGAGCCAGTTGTTGATATCTGCTATTTTCCTCTCTCTTCCTGGACCATGCCCTTTCTACTGGCAGAAGAGACGAGATGACAATCTGTGCGTCCATTTCCTTCAGCTTCTTCCCCAGAGCCTCGTAATCCCTTCTGATATTCTGAAGGCTGTGTCTTGCTGTGTCATTCGTTCCCACGTGGATCAAAAGGAAGGGGTATTTGTCAGTAGATTTCACCAGTCTTGTCAGCCTCTCCGTCACATCACGGATCTTTGCTCCAGGGAGACAACACACCTCACGAGACATCTTGTCGGGCCCACAAATCACTGCTTCTGTACCCCTCAGCAAGGAGTCCCCCACCTCAACCACACACCTCCTCTGAGGCTTAGCAGCAACTCTTCCCTGCGATGGAACTCCCAGGCTCCCCTGCTGTGTCCCTGAAGTCTGTCCATGCTGCTCTTCCTGAATCTCCTTGATAAGTGAAAGGGCTTCGAAACGATTCTGTAGCTGCCAGCTCCTACTGCTATCTCTGATTTCTCTGCTTTTCTGTGTGACATTCCTCCAGCTGCCTGCCTCCTGTGTACATGAAGTGACCTTCTCACCCCCAGCGACTTTCTCTGTGTGGTCCCCTTCCAAGATCGTTCCTTCCGTTGTGTCGAGGACATGCTCCCTGACATGCTGAAGTGTCGCTACCCTGGATTCCAGCTGCTGTACTTTCTCCTCCAAGAGGGCTACCAACTTGCACTTGGGGCATGTGAAGTTCGCCACATCTGTAGGCAAGAAGACAAACATCCCACAAGTGTTGCAAGTGACTGCAGCCGCTCCCTCGGTTCACATACTGAGAAGTATTGAGGAATCACAAAAGAGGACTGTGGGCTTCCTCCTCGAAGAATATTCCCCGGCAAACACCAATGTCAAAGGCCTTTGATGTCCTGTCCTATTTCACCAAACTCTATCAGTGATTTGAACCTACTGAGACTGTTACTTTATACAGATGCCCTGGTTTCTAACTTGTATTCACTTCCTCTGAGGTGGAGGGGAACCCTTCAAAGCACTTTTAAAAAGGGGGAGATCCAAAGGAGAACCTCTAAAAACAAAGTTTACAGCTCCTCTACTCCTTAGGTTGTGCTTCACCCTGTTGGGGGGGGGATTCGCGCGCCGTTCGCTCCTCCTCCTCTGCAACAGACACACTCCCCCAAGAGATTTTAAAAATCCACACACTTACCACTTAAAATGGCTGCCAAAAAGGTGCTCTTCCTTCTTCTCTCTCTCACTCCAAGTGGTCTGCAGCTGGCTCTCTGAGCAGTTCTCTATAGCTAGTCTCCTAGCTCCTCCCACTTGTGACTCACAGATGTGACTCACAGAAGCTCCTCCTCCTCTGCAACAGACACACTCCCCCAAGAGATTTTAAAAATCCACACACTTACCACTTAAAATGGCTGCCAAAAAGGTGCTCTTCCTTCTTCTCTCTCTCACTCCAAGTGGTCTGCAGCTGGCTCTCTGAGCAGTTCTCTATAGCTAGTCTCCTAGCTCCTCCCACTTGTGACTCACAGATGTGACTCACAGAAGCTCCTCTCCTTAGTAGGGGGAGAGTTCCCAGCATTCCTCAGCAGGAATGTTCGGAAGAAGGGGCTTTCCAGTTTCAGTGACAACAGAAGTACTGTTCCATCAGTGCTATGAACCAGCCAGCATTTTCTAGTGAAAGAGCTAAAAGGCCTATGCTGAAAGAAAAACAAAACAAAAGTCTGGCATGGTTAAATAAGAGAAAGCATAAAACATCCAGTATTTGGAAGTACATGTAAAATCAATCTGATATTACTTAACTTGAGTTTGTTTGTCTAAGCATACGGGCCACAGTCCAATCCAGGGTTAAGCATGTTTAAGTCAATTGATTGCAGTGGCTTTAAACATTCTTCAGTCTATGTGTGGGTGTGGTTGCTGTTTTTTTCTTCATTGATTATGAAGTGGCACTCGCTAACAGGAAATTATGTGGTTGTCCTCTCTGTTTATGTTCTTTCTGCAAAACTGAATCTTAGTGATTATTTAATTACTGCCAAGGTCCCATCTGTCTGAAGTTGTGCTGGCTGTTCATGGTCTAACAGCCATTAGTGGTCTAGACAAGGAGTGGTGAATTGAAAGTTCATCTCAGAGATATAGCGTCATAACAATGAAAATTGAACTCCAAAAATATGAATAATAGGCCTAGGTTATAAACATTAAAATTATGTACTGAATACAATGATAGACATTTGAGAATCTGTATTTCCTAAATAATATTCATTGCTCAATAATGTTCAGATATCTTAAAGAGAGAAGTCCATTTTTCTCATTCTTAGAGTGTATTTATGTCACAGGTTGAAATGGTGTGGCACTTCAGACATTGTTGGACTATAACTCCAGGCATGGGCTATACAGCTGTATAGTAACATCTACAGTGCCAAAAGTTTCCACATCTGAGCTATACTATGCAATCATATCAGTTTCATACCCATTTTAAATGTCATGAGCTTAGTCTATGGAATCCCGGGATTTGTAATTCTGTGCGGTACTCAAATTTCTGTGCTAGTGAGATCTAGTGCTGTTGTGCAGGCAGTACAATTCTATAAAGCCTAAAAAAAACACCACCTTCCAAGATTCCATAGGATGAAACTGATACAATTATATAGCAGAGATACACTCTTAATTGGGTATCAAGGACCAACAAGGAAATGTGTCATTTCAGACATATGTAGAAGTGTAGTCCTACTTCTCCAGTGCCATTGAGGCTCTTCTAGAATGTGAAATTGAAAGCTGCATTAGAAAAGGCAATAATGGAACACTAGATGCCAGAAATAGTAGGCCAGTCTGCAGATTTATGAGGGAAGCTGCAAAGTTCATTTGGGAGGATGGCAGAGAAAGGGAGGGAAAGACCTTTTTGAAGTCCAGGTCAGATAGCTGTATTAGTAGAGCAGAAATAAAGCTATGTTGGGAGGGGGGGGGCAGGGAGAGAAAATGAAAAATAAGGAAAAATAAGTTTTGGAATGGTTAGTGGGTAGCTAATTTGTTTGTTTAACATAAGCACAAAGTCCTCAAGCAACCAGCCCCCCTTCTCTAAAATGGGCATCTATGAAAGGAAGATATTTTGAGTCTTTCTAGGGTTTGAGGGACACACTGAAACTCTCTTCAGTAACCTCTCCTCCTCTATTTATTATATTCTGAAATGATTTTTATTGTATATGATTGGATAATCATAATCTGAAGATGCCAGCCACAGATGCTGGCAAAATGTCAGAAAGGAACTCTTTTAGAACATGGCCACATAGCCTGAACGCTCCACAAAAAACTATGGATGCCGGCCATGAAAGCCTTTGACTCCACATCTTTGTAGCATATTTCTGGATGGAGAATTCCCCCCCCCCCCCCCCCGCCTGTATACTGACCACCTAATAGACAAAGGAAGGGGAACGGCCTTCAGGGCAAGCAGGTGTGTGTGTGTGTGTGTGTGTCAGAAAGGCAGGAATGCCTCTGTGTGTGTGTGTGTGTGTCAGGCAGGCAGACAGGGATACCTCTGCCTGTGTACATTTCCCTGCAGCCTCCCGCTTTCCAAACGTTCTGAGTTGCAGCCCTTCTCTCCCTCTGACCTAGGCACCTTGGACCAGCCCTCTCCAAAAGCGGTGCAGGAGAGGTTCCCCCCAAAAACAGAGGTGTCACCTGGCTGGCTCTCTTCCTCCTCCTTCTCCATAGCTGCGACTCCTTACCTTTGGCTCCGTCTTGCCTTCCTCTCCCTGTCTGTCTCTCTTTATGGGTGGCTCCATCGAGCCAGGCAAGGTGTCCGACCCATGAAGTGATAAGATCATACAGTGATGACTTCACTTATTTCCACAGTACTAAAGTCCTCGCTACAACAGTACGCATGTGCAAAATAAGGACTGCTTGGGAACAAACTTGGCTATAGTACCAATAAAACAGTACACACAGTGCGATAAAATGTGTTCTCATACCGTTACCATCACATTATAAATTATCAAATGCAGTAACACCCGTTCCTATATCATTTCTCCAAGGAACATTTTCAGTACTCTATGGGAACATTACAGGTACTTGTGCGATAAACGTATAAATGACAATCAGGATGCTCTTGCCTAACATGAGCCTCTCTTGTTTGACTCTTATGACATTGGGAGGGTTGGTGTGGAGAGCCAAGCAAGGACTGGAAAGCTGTAGCCTCACCACTTGTATTCTGGTAGCTAGTTCATGATGATGCTGAAGTAGTAGCCACGTGTTACTATTGGAACACACTCCACATTGATGATCCTTCTTGCTGGGCTGCTTCCACGTTCCTGGCTTGGGGAGAACATGAAACATGTGAGTCTGTGATGGCAGGACAGGAATGATACAGAGGACTGGAAGGGAATTAGAAAAGGTGCTTCAGAAAGATTCTATTTACTGGGGGTTTTGAACACTAGAAAGGCCTTTCTCTACCTTTTCCCCTATCTCTTTGCTTGAGCATCAGAATTATCATTCCACAGCTACTTCTTACCCAACTCCTTTTAATTATGTAATTAAGGACTGAATTAATTATATAATTAGGACTGAATTAATTTTGTCATCCAGTTTATAAGAAAGCCATATCTTGAAATAATTTTCCCCTCAAAAATGGAACAATGTCTGCTAGCTGTAGCCACTAATTGCCTGAAATAATAAGAAATGTCCAGGAATAATAAATTATAGTAGAATATCTCAAATTAATTGATAAAAGACCAAGGTCATAATAACAAAAGGAGAGCAAGTTCCAGAAGCTTCCTATTTGAAAATTTATTTTAAAAGTTGCCTAGCAACACAATTGGGCCTGGCTTCAAGCTGAAGAGCCCTCCCTCCATGACAACACCATCTGCCCGGGGAGGGGGGGGGGTTGAAAGGAGAAGCCTATCAATGCCATCTGGCCTGGCCTCAAGTTGAAGAGCCCTCCCTCCATGACAACACCATCTGGCCTAGGAGGGAGTGAAAGGGCAGGCCAAACTCCATCGGGCCTGTCCTAGATTAAGAAGACGAGCCCTCCCTCCAGTCCATCTGCCTTGGTCCAGGCCTCAGAGGGAGAGAAGAACTGCTGTACCTGATCCCCTTTCCCACAACCATTCCCTTCTCCTTTTGTGTTGTGGCTTTTTATATTGTAAGCCTGAGGGCAGGGAACTGTCTAATTAAAAATAATAATGGTAAGCCACTGGTATTTGTACGTTTGTGAGATATTTAACTTTCTCTAATGCCAAAACAAACTGCAAATCCCAGGATTTCATAGCACTGAGCCATGGCAGTTAAAGTGAAGCCAATCTGCATTATTTCTGCAATACAGATACATCCCCTATGACTTTTTACAGTTGTAATGTCTCTCTTATGTTCTTTTATGCTATTCAAAAAAGTAAGCTCTCTCTTATGCTATTCAAAAAAGAAATGCATAATGCAAACTGAAACACCTATAGGTGTTTCCTTATCCACTCTGATCTATCGTAGTTCTAAGAAAACTTAATTTTCTAGTTTTCAAACATTATTTGTTGATTGGGATCTGAGTGCCAAGGGTACAAATAACATTTGCTTATTCCAATATACTACACTCAGTTTGTAACAAATATAATGTAACTTTGTAACTTGGCCAATTTCACACAGTTTGCTGTGCACGTCCATTGTAAATTCCTCTATGGTACCCCCCCCCTTCAATGAATACCCATTCATCCATTTGAATGGTAGAATGCAAGCCAGTTCCTGATGCCGAGAAGTCTCTGTAGAAGATCCTGTCAGGTTTAGGGCCAATTTCTGTAAACCACAAAGCTCTGCAGCAATGGACACTGTGCCTTTTCACGTCCTCCTCCATTAGCATTGCTAATTCTGCCATTTGATACTCAGTTCTGTTGATCTCTGGATTGAATGGTATTATGTTTACACATTTCTCCATATTATGTTTAATTTACCACCGTGTTCCATTTCTGCCATGGGAGTTTAGACCTGTTGTGTTCAGCTATAAATATCTGACCCCTCCGTCTCTCATTTGTCTGTTTTCTCCTGCTGAGCCTTTGCCTCATTTCATAAAAGTCACTCAGACTGAGTCAGGCCCGTGAATGATTGCTTGTCAGGGGCTGCTAACCTTGGAGGGCCATGCAGCACTTCTCCTCAGCAGGTAACATCCTGGAAAAGCAATGAGCATGACGGGTTCAGAACAGAAAGGGCACCCCCCCACACATATACTGTTACTATAAAGGAGCTACGGTGTTGTTTTTTAATTGCCAGTTTGTTTTGCTTTCTGTTTATTTGTTTTTCTGTTAGTAAACATACCCAGTACTGATGTTAACTCTACTTTTGGATTACCGTTCAGCCCCAAATCTGCTTGTAATGATCACATTCAAATAAAGACTGTAAAAACATCACCTTTACACCTTCTAAAAGATTTAGATTTCTCGTTTGATGCATTTATTATGTTTGCACCCAAACCTTTCTCCTAGGGGATCAGACCAGTGGCTCAAGCTTTCCCACATCCCATTTTAGCCCACAAACACAATGAATGAGGAATTATTTTCACAGAAAATTGTAATCTGGCATAATAAATAAAAAATAACAGCCAAACAGGTTTTTGATATAGGTTGATGTTCTGTGCACAAATTTTGCACACAAAAAAATGCATATGTCTACAATTGGGGGGGGGGGGTGTTAAAGGGCCTAAACAAAGCAATTAAACTTCATAACTTAGTTTGAAATTACTGTAGTTGGCAAATAATAATGTACCATAGTTTTAAAAATGTATTTTTGGACTATGACTACAACTCCCATTATCTGCTAGTTGCCCCTTCAAGTTATTTGGGTAATAGCAGGGGCTGTACTAATATAATAAATGTTGCTTTCAAAAACATTTTCCCTAATATCTAATGTTTCTTTGAGTTGGAGTCAAACACATTTGTGGTTATCTTCCTTGTAAATGGTCACAAGGCTATTCTACATTTTGTAAGATGCAAAAATATGATCTAGTAAAAATTCTTCTATGGCATTTATGCCAGAGTTTTAAAAAATGATATTGTTCTGAAGTGTTGGGTTTTATTAATAATATGTATTAGTGCCAAATATGTCATTGTTTTTATTGTCTTAGATAACTCTGAGAGGAGTCATGAAAATAGCAACTCTACATTCAACTAACCTGTGTCTTAGCAAAGGGAACAGTAGAGATTTACTCCAAGGATGGCCCCAAGGGATGGCAATATTTGATTATTTTATCCTCGCAAGCAGAGAGAAGAAATATCTGGGTAGAAATACATTTCTTCCCTCCCCCTCTTTCATTATGTTGTTGTTGTTGTTGTTGTTGTTGTTGTTTTGGCTTAAAGGAAATTATGCAAGCCCCACCCCACCCCCCTGGACAATTGGAGACACATGTTTTGTGTGTGTGTGTGTGTGTGTGTGTGAGAGAGAGAGAGAAAACTGTGTTCCAATCATCAACCTATACCCAAAACATGTTTTGGTATTTATTGATTTATTGTCCAAGATCACAATTTTGTGTGCAAATTTTGTGCAATTTTGTGTGTAAATAAATTTCTTTTTTGCAAGATTATTGTTTTCTACACAGAAAGAGCATTCTTGTACATTTTTAAAAAAAATCCATGACTACTTTTTATATAACCTGAAACTGTGTGCAAAACAAAACATGCAGAAAAATATCTTGTGCAAAATATTGCAACATTTGTTTTGCAAAAAATTCTTTATTCTGGGCAGAAAAGAAAGTGAAGTGAGGTGGCATCAGTACACTGCACAGGCAACTAGGGCTGCACCTTCATGGCAGAACTGATGCAGTTTGACACTGCTTTAACTCCCATGGTACCATCCTATGGAACCTTGGGATTTGTAGTTTACTGTAGCACCAGAGTGGTCTGACAAAGAAGGCTAAAGAGCTCACATAACTACAAATCCAAACATTCCATAGAATGGAGCCATGGCAATTGAAGTGGTATCAAACTGCATTATTTTTGCAGTGTAGATGCAACCCTTGACAGGAAAACTTGTGATCTGTAGCCCATCCATTAGCAATGGGGGCGAGCCCTGTAGCTAGAAAGGACCTCTTTTCGTGAGCATGAAGGAACTTCATGGCGTCCTAATTTTTTATTTGCAAATCTTTCATTTTAATTTACTGCCCAAGGGCTACCATACTACTTTGATTTATTACTTCATAACAGAAGCATCATTCTGTAGTTGGAGTTGAAAGGCCAATACTGCCAGATTTCTGGAATTCACACCACTTCAAACCATGCAAGGCAAAACAGGCACTTACTGTGATGGGTCTGAATCATAGCCACCCTGTAACAGTAGGAGAGAGGAGACAAATGTTTGCAAATAAAGGAAAAAAGTGGTAAGAAAGGTGGAGAGCAGGAGTTCTGGCTTCCTAAACTCAAAAATACTTTGTAGAAGGCACTTTGGCTCAGATGCGATGTCTAATCATAGAATCATAGAATCATTGAGTTGGAAGAGACCACAAGGGCCATCTAGTCCAACCCCCTGCCATGCAGGACCTCCAAATCAAAGCATCCCTGACAGATGGCCATCCAGCCTCTGCTTAAAGACCTCCAAGGAAGGAGACTCCACTACGCTCCGAGGGAGTGTGTTCCACTGTCGAACAGCCCTTACTGTCAGGAAGTTCCTCCTAATGTTGAGGTGGAATCTCTTTTCCTGCAATTTATATCCATTGTTCCGCGTCCTAGTCTCTGCAGCAGCAGAAAACAAGCTTGCTCCCTCCTCAATATGACATCCCTTCAAATATTTAAACAGGGCTATCATATCACCTCTTAACCTTCTCTTCTCCAGGCTGAACATCCCCAGCTCCCTAAGGCGTTCTTCATAGGGCATGGTTTCCAGACCCTTCACCATCTTAGTTGCCCTCCTTTGGACCCACTCCAGTTTCTCCACATCCTTTTTGAATTGTGGTGCCCAGAACTGGACACAGTATTCCAGGTGGGGCCTGACCAAAGCAGAATAGAGTGGCACCATTACTTCCCTTGATCTAGACACTATACTTCTATTGATGCAGCCTAAAATTGGATTGGCCTTTTTAGCTGCTGCATCGCACTGTTGACTCATGTTCAGCTTATGGTCTACTTGGACTCCTAGATCCCTTTCACATGTGGTCTCATTCAGCCAGGTGTCCCCCATTTTATATCTGTGCATTTCATTTTTCCTCCCTAAGTGCAGAACCTTACATTTCTCTGTGTTGAATTTCATCTTGTTAGCATTGGCCCACCTTTCTAGTATATTCAGGTCATTTTGAATTTTGATTCTGTCCTCTGGGGTATTAGCTACTCCTCCTAGTTTAGTGTCATCTGCAAATTTGATAAGTATGCCCCCAATTCTGTCATCCAAATCATTAATAAAGATGTTGAACAGCACTGGGCCCAGGACAGAACCCTGTGGGACCCCACTGGTCACTTCTCTCCAGGATGAAAAGGAGCCATTGTTGAGCACCCTTTGAGTTCGGCCACTCAACCAATTACAAATCCATGTAACAGTTAACTTGTCTATCCCACATTTTGCAAGCTTGTTTGCAAGAATGTCATGGGGAACCGTGTCAAAGGCCTTACTGAAATCGAGGTAAACTATATCCACAGCATTCCCTTCATCTACCAAGCTGGTAATTTTATCAAAAAAAGAGATCAGGTTCGTTTGGCATGACTTCTTTTTCTGAAACCCATGTTGGCTTTTTGTGATTATGGCATTGGCTTCTAAATGTTCACAGACTCTCTGCTTAATGATCTGCTCTAGAATCTTTCCTGGTATTGATGTCAGACTAACTGGACGATAATTGTTGGGATCCTCTTTTTTTCCCTTTTTGAAGATGGGGACAACGTTTGCCCTCCTCCAGTCTGCTGGGACTTCTCCTGTTCTCCAGGAGTTCTCAAAGATTATTGCCAATGGCTCCGATATTACCTTTGCCAGTTCTTTTAATACCCTTGGATGTAGTTCATCTGGTCGTGGAGATTTGTATTCTTTTAGATTAACCAGGTATTCCTGTACTGTCTCTTTACTTATTCTGTGCTCAAATTCCCCCACTCTGTCCTCTTCTTCACTGTCCTCAGGTTGAGCACCTTTTGCCTTTTCTGAGAAGACTGAAGCAAAGAAGGTGTTGAGTAATTCTGCCTTTTCTCTGTCCCCTGTTAGCATTTTGCCATCTTCTGCACGCAGTGGCCCCACTGTTTCCTTCTTCTTCCTTTTGCTGCGGACATATCCAAAAAAGCCCTTTTTATTGTTCTTAACCTCTCTAGCAAGCCTGAGTTCATTTTGCACTTTAGCTTTTCTGACTTTATCCCTACATGTGCTGGCTATTTGTTTGAATTCCTCTTTGGTGATTTCCCCATTTTTCCATTTTTTATACATGTTCCGTTTAAAACTTAGCTCAGTTGTAAGTTCCTTAGTCATCCATACCGGTTTCTTGAGACATCTCCCATTTTTCTTCCTCATTGGAACTGTCTGAAATTGTGCTTTCAGTATCTCCCTTTTGAGGAACTCCCATCCATCTTGAACTCCCTTCTCTTTTAGTATTCTTGACCATAGGATCACCCCCAGTATTTTTCTAAGTTTATTGAAATCAGCTCTCCTAAAGTCTAGAATTCGTGTCTGACTATGCCTAGCTTCATCTTTCCACTGTATAGCAAACTCCAGGAGGACATGGTCACTTCCACCTAAGGATCCGACCACTTGCACCCCATCAACTAGGTCTTCCCTGTTGGTTAAGATAAGATCTAAGATGGCTGATCCCCTTGTTGCTTCTTCCACCTTTTGGACAATGAAATTGTCTTCCAGGCAAGTGAGGAATTTGCTAGACCTTGAGGATTTGGCTGAATTTGACTTCCAGCAAATATCAGGATAGTTGAAGTCCCCCATCACTACTACATCTCTCCTTTCTGAGTGTGTGCTCATCTGTTCTAGAAAGGTATCATCCAATTCCTCTGCCTGAGTTGGGGGTCTGTAGTAGACTCCCACAGTAACATCCCTGTTATTTCCCTCTCCTTTAATTTTTATCCAGATGCTCTCCACCTGGCTTCCAGTATTGACTTCCTGGATCTCTTCACTGGTGTAAATATCTCTGACATATAATGCTATTCCTCCTCCTTTCCTGTTTGGCCTGTTTCTCTTAAAAAGGTTATATCCCTCTATTTCTACATTCCAATCATGAGATTCATCCCACCAGGTTTCAGTGATGCCTATTATATCATATTTCCCTTGTTGTGCTAGGAGTTCAAGTTCAAGTCTAATGATTTCAAGTCTAATGATTGAATGAGTTCAAGTCTTAATGAGTTCAAGTCTAATGATTGAAACAACTTATGGAAAGTAACTTCGAAATGTTTGATATCAACAGTGTTTTTTTTCCTTCCATATTTTAATTGTGTGTGTTTTTTACAACATTTTAATCTTTAATATGTCCCACAATTAATACAAGCTCCCCTACTATCCATCAAGTAGAGGAAACTGTTTCTACCACTGTGTACACACACACCCTCACCAAAAGTAAAAATGATTGTTTGCTCCATTTCATGACACACATCCTCACCAACAGCAAAAATGTTTCTGCTTGCTCCTTTTCATGAGGGAAAATACATGAGGGAAAATACATGAGGGAAAATACATGATTTGGATTTCTCAGTAAACTGAAGACAATCTCTCTGAGTGGAAGAGAAGGAAAAGACTGTTGCCTGGGCTAAAAATAGCAAAATTCCACTGAAGAGAACATCAGTACTTAAACCACTTTTGCCATGGCCAGCTGTGATATTTGGCAGAATCAGGAAGCACTTACACAAATGTTCATTTATGAACTCACGATTTATCACAAAAACCTATTCACAACATTCAGTGTTTGTGTTTTAACCTCCTCTCCTGAAGCTCCTAATATCTGGCAATGGAATAACGAAAGGCCCAAAAGCTGCTTTGGCAAATTAAATGTTATCCTCTTTCAGCAATATTCAAAATGAGTGAGAAAACTCAGTACCTCAAGACACGGAAGACAAGGAAAATATCTGTAGAGTCAGACTGCACTTTTAGCTGTTTCTAACCTAGAGTCATTAAGGAGAGTAGGGGAAGAATCCTGGTTGATACACAGTCTGATAGCACATTTCAGCTTATTGACTGATTGATTTAGACTATTTATATCACATCCTTCCTCCACAAAGGTTTGTGGCTTTTGGTTCAGTTATGACTACCTAAAAGAAAGGAGGGAAGATCCCAATCCCAAAGTTCTATTTTAATGTGACAAAAACATTCATTGTTGTATTAATTTATATTGGACATATCTGGCATCTAGGACTGCGTAAATTCACCTGGTTTATATGTGTGTGTGTGAGTATGTGTGTCTACACACACCTTTATTATAATTACCATTAAAACTTTACCCAAATGTTTCCCATTAAAAGGACCACTGATAGCAGTGTTCTTTTCATTATGCTCCTTTCTTCTCTGTGGACAAAAAGCATCCACATGCATGCTTACTCATTTTTAAAGTTATATTGATCTTTTCCTCAAGGTAGATTGGAACATTATGATTGTATACTAACAGCTCCTGGATAAGCTCTTGCATCTTCATTTTTGAGCTTCTCTGCCTGTCTCCTAGTATTGATTAGTAAAAAAAAGGACCCAAATTTCCAGTAACTCTTCAACAGTTGCCACAGGCTCCAACCCCCTTTCTAGGGACATCATAAAAGTTAGCGATTGGGGCAGATGTCATGTCATAGAATGCTTGCTTACCAGCCCTTGGATTCACAGATATGTTCCCTTCTCTCCCACAGGAAAGTGGGAACTCTTTACAAAATACACTCAGCAAAGACACATGAGAAAGTGTAAAAAACAATTTTAATTTAAAGAAACTTTATTTTAAGCAAGTAACTTATATTAGTATCAGGTGAAATTTATTATTTTATTCATTTGTATCCCACCTTTTCCACAGTAATGGAAATCAAGGTAGCTTACAAAATCAAGTTACAACTTACTAAAAACTGTTAAGATTAGAAACTACATAGAAACACCAGTTTAAAAGAGTATAAAGATTAAAGTTATTTTTAAAAAACAATTAAATGTTCTATAAAATTAAAATCATTGTTATTGTTGTTAATATTGTTGTTGGTAACTGTCTTCGACTGTCTTCGTCCACCTCGACTCATGGAGACCCTGTGGAAGAGACATCTCCAAGACTCCCTGTCCTCCACTGCTCCCTGTCCTCCCCTGTTTATACCAAATGGCAACTCCATTACATTTTACTGACAGGAGAAGCATGCAAGAATGGCTCCATTATACTTTACACATGGGAGAAGGACAGGAGAAGCATGCAGCGGTGTGATAATATTCGGCCCCCAATTGTGCAATTAGCAGAGTTTAAGGATGGGAGAAGGACAGGAGAAGGACGCTGTGCCTCCCATGTGATAATCTCCTGTGTTGTCTTTTAGTGTGTAAAATGGCACCCTGCCATTACCACACATGAAATGAGGGACATCAGAGACACATATCTTTTAGTAAGATGTGTAACATTTCTTGGAATTTGTGCTACTGCCAATTGCTCAGGAAATAACACAGTCACAGCTTTGTGCAGAACTCTTTTAGTAAATGTGCTGTGTGTAGTGAAATGCTTTACTATACAAATAAGAGTGTACTACTGTTGTGCACTATAGTAAGGCAAACTGTTTGAACAGGTGCCAATTCCACAAAAGATATCCTTCCTGAAAACATGTCTTTTATGCAACAACTCTTGTATAAAGCTGCAACAACTCTTGTATAAAGAAGTATGGATTTTTTGGTTTCAACTTCTCTCAATTTCTTTCTTTTTTTTTCAGTGTTCTGCTTGTTTCTGTTCCCTTTTCACATCAGTGAGAGGCTTTAAGAAACAGACTATAGGAAAATCCATATACATTTTTATGCACTTATCTCCACTTTTTCCTACATAAATTTTCTTACTCTTTTCTGTACTTTCATTTTTGTTCTGAAAACTATGCTACAAAATGCTGAAAAGTGCACATCTATAAAATACCCATGTTCTAGTTCTTTTATTTGTGTAGGAATTGCAAGTTTTCTTAAAAAAAACCTATCTACAATCCTTACTTCTATAGGTTCGATAGGACATTTAAAACAGCACTGACAGACAAGTGATCCACAGACATGGATTGAAATATTATGCATGTGAAGTTCCTGGACTGGAATTCATTTTTGCAAAAAAATAGTCATGGAGATCAGAAAGATAAAAATGGTGACCAACCTGGTGATGAATTCCGCTATGACTTCCTTGTATAGCTAGCCTTAATGGTCCCTGCAAGTTTTGGAGGCTATGCCAAATGCCACATAACACAAAACTGTAATTATGAAAGTTCAGTAACGGTACTTCACAAAAACCCATTTATAAAACAGAATTGCATCCTTAATAGAGCTAGAATACTAAGCTTCAACAATATGACAATGACTGATGGCATACTGACAATTCCATTGCAATAATGTATACACTGTTTTTAGAGCCCACTGGCTTTTTTCCAGATAAATCAGCTGTAATGCAGGAGAAGATCTCCCAAGAGTGTTGCTGGTCATACAGGACTGAGATGCCAAGTTCTAGTCAAAATAGCATTTTGGTGTGTTTATATACAGGAGGTGTCCTTCAGCCAAAAAGTCTTCATTTCTAAACAGAATAATAAATACCATGTGTCCAGCTTTCCCTACCACATTTTAGGTAATCTCGTTAAGCAAGTTAGTTGAAAAAATACTGGTTTAATATATCAAAGGCAGTGACCTGACCAAATGACCTATGCTGATCCAATGAAGAATATCAGTTTCTAGGATCACTAGGTAGAATTGCAATAATAATTAAAAACTTTGCAGCTGGGCCCCATTTTTGTTAAGCTCTGCCATTTCTGAGTACCATGAACTGAGAAGAACATGTGAATGCCTACATAGCAAGATTACTCCCCCCCCCCCCCATACACACACCAAAGATAGTTTGTAGAAAAGGTCAGGCATTCAAAAGCCAAGTAATCAAGCCAGGATTATATGTCTAATGTACACTTCCAGTCACTGGGCAGCCCAAACCAACAATACATTATTTGGCAGTAAAAGAACAAAGTAGTACAAAACAACAGGTTAGGAGCTTGGCTCTTGATAGATGTATCATTCAGAAGATATCTAGAAACATGAACAGTTAAACATAACTGTTTAAATACACATTAAATATAAAAGATATAACAATAAAATATAAAGATAAATATAGCCTACAGCACCTGGTATTCATTGATAATCACCAATGCAAATAGCCCAGGTAACCCTGCTTAGCTTCTAAGATCAGATGTGCTATGATGCTTTTGGGGAATTTAGGGCCAGAGTCAGAATATTCATTTTCATACTACAATTCATTTGGGGGCCTTCCTCCATAGGCTGACGGCCAGTTGTCACAAGCTATTTCTCACTGATTATCTAGAGTTGAGTCTAGGTCTGTTATTTAAATAGTTAGAAATCTTAAGGTTTTGTTCCCCCAATTTTCACACCTCCTTCTCCCTGCTTTACATGTTATAGCTTCACACACAAGTTAAACAGATAAGGTGATAAAATGCAGCCTTGGCTGACCCCCTTGCTAATTGGAAACTATTCAGTTTCTCCATATTCTATCTTAACAGTGGTCTCCTGTCCTGTGTACAGGTTATACATAATGACAATCAAGTTGTGGCATGCCATTTTCTTCATGATCTGTACAAGCAAAGGCTCTACTACAATTTATAAAGCACAGGTTAATTTTCTTTTTAAATTCTTTGGTATGCTCCATTATCCAACATCTATTTGCAATATGATCACTACTGCCTCTTCCTTTCCGGAAGCTTGGGCATTTCACATTTCTCACTCTATATAAGTCTTTGTTGTAGAAATTTGAGCATCATTTTGTTTTCATGGAGCATTAATGCAGTGGTCCTGATGTTACTGCAATCCCTGATGTCCCTTTTCTTGCGTATTGGAATATGCATTGAACATTTCCAATTTGTGGACCGCTGTTTTGTTTTTCATATTTGCTGACAAATTTTAGTTATAGCTAGAGTAGATTATGTTTCTGTAAAGTAAAGCAGCTCTATTGGTATGCCATCTGTTCCTGGTGATTTATATCTCCCAAATGTTCTGAGTTTCCATTTTAAAAAAATTGAGATTTTTTTTCATATGGTTCTTCCTCAGATGAATCTGTCACCCTTTCTTCTCTTTTATACAGGTCTTCCACATACTGTTTCCATAGTCTTTTTATTTCTACTTGGTCATGTAATGCCTTCCCCGGCTAGTCATAGAGCATCCCCAATCTTTGTTTAAATTCTCATTTGATTTCTTAGATCTTGTGGAAGGGGTCTCTTATTTTTCCTTTTTTGTTGTCACCTTCTGTTTCTCTGCATTAATCATTATCTGAATTTATATTTATGGTCATTGCACAATTGCAACTACCAAAACCCAACATCTTAGCTTTGAAACCTTGCTGCTCAACTTCCCGAACACAGCCATTTCTCAGATGATACAGAGCAGGGCACTGAGAAATGACAAGTCCAGCACTGTCCCAATCATGGGGTATGCTGACACTGACTGTTGCAAATCCTGAAAAGGAGTTTCTAGAACTGTCTGTCTCAGTGCACTCCATGACCAGGAGAGAACTAGATGTGTCATTGTTCATCATCGTGCTTTCCAGTGCCTCAGAAATGGCTGTGTTAGGAGACAGGGCTGTAAGACTTCAAAGGCAGATTTGGAGGGTAGAATTATGAGAATTTGGTAGCTATATCTCTATAGCTATGTCTCCTAATGCAGGATCTTGGCCTAGATTTCTGACAAATCTAACAGTTAAAAACAGCATCAAAAAGAAAAAGAAAAGCTAATATTATTCTGCCCAATTACAGACATCCTGTTTATTGCAGTTATGTAGGAAATAGCATAAGGAGAGGTGGGGAAGAATTTTGGAGAGCGTTTGAAAAGAATGTCTGTAAATGTTGAACTGTCAGAGCCAGAATATAATTTCAGGCAATGTTATAAATGTTGACAAGCAAAATGTAAGAGCCAAGAATGATTGGAGGCTGTGAAAAGGCAAAGCAAATGGTACTTATGATTGGTGGTGGGTTACTATTAACAATCTTTGGGGAAATGCATTATTACTCACTTACGAATGAAGGAAAAGGAAACTAGACCAACCACAGTCCCAGTACTCAGAAAACCCAAAGTGGACAAAACAAAACAAAAACAAAAGGGTTCTGACAGAGAAGATAGGAAATAAAATGATTACAGCTTTTGAATTTAGCAAGGATACAGATATTGTATGCTGATGAATTGTTTATTATTTACATTGGCAGGCCACTGAAGAAAGCTTCGGCCGAAACACGTTTGGCCTTGGTTTTTTATCTCTTTATTGTTTATTTTGTATTGTGATTGGCGAAGATAAGGGGTGTTATTTTCACCCTTTCTGTTGCTCAATTGGCCTTTTGCCAGGGCTAATTACCCTGGCGTAGAGGTTTTTTTATTATTATCTATTATCTTCCTTAGCATTTTTAAATTATTAGTGGGGTATTTTACACTTTTAGATAATTACTTTGGCCTCAGGGTTTTATTTCCTATCTTCTCCGTCAGAACCCTTTCGTTTTTGTTTTGAAGGAAAAGGAAAGCCCTTTCCTAAGCACTGGCACCAAAAACTTCTTTGGAAGAAGAAAGGCTGTCAGAAATTATACATGTGTTTCCAAAGCAAGGAAAGCTAGTAGATTCATAGCCTTATCACTCAGTCATGCCTAAGAAATAGTATCATGCCAGTTTTCAACTGTAGTAATTAGACATGTATGACCACTGGCCATATAAGCGTGTTTTCCTAGAAATTTATTTTAGAATGTAAAAAGCTGTAAGCTTAGATACTATATAGCCACTGTCTTTATTATGCTTCATTTTTGCCCATCAGTTCATCCTCATTTTGGTCATTCTTAATGCTCATTTTACTTTCTTTTACAAAGCAATGTGTGTGTACACTATAGTTATGTGTGTGTGTGTTTCTGCAGTTTTTCATGTTGTGAAGAGAGAAGGAAAGATGACAAATGAAATATGTGCTCTCAGTCCCCATCTTTTCTCCACATAACTCTTAATACCAGAAATTTCTGAAAGAAAGTGATGTCCATTTGGAGATGCTGCCAAAAGGCATGCATTCTGTTTAACAGTCAGCAATATCACTGTTGTCCTTGTCAAATTTATACTGAAGTCCTTCATAGAAAGTTTCATGTCTTGCAGCTTGAATGAATGAATTCATAGCCCTCCTGGTCTCTCTATACTTTCTGGGTTATTATATTTTATTTGGGAAGCCATTCAATCCCCACACATCCAAGAATTTGCTTTATGTGTTCCAAAGAACACTCATAGCAGTACCTCAAAAGACCAAGAACAGATCTTTAGAAATATTTGATGGGTGCCAAGAAGATTTAGAAATGGTGTCCAGGTGCAGAAATAAAGTCAAATAGAAAAAGAAATATGGTTATTCATTATATACAGAGACATTGCCAGACTGGTATAATTTTTGCTAGCAACCTAATGAGCCACATCCTAACACAAAGCAACAATGTGCTCAGTTTTTGAACAAATGAAAGCCACAACATGTCATAAACTAGTAGGAGATTTGCAGCTCTTTTGGAATAGCCTAATTCAATTTGGCATAGCATTCAGTAGCATGAATCTTGTCATCACTTAATGTACCCATAATGCATCAGTGCGTACTGAGAGTTTAAGATTCTGCATAAAAGTTTCTTCTTCATTATCCAGAACTCTGGTTGACTTTCACAGGGCACCTCTCAAAATTAAGTGTTTGACTGGGAAAGAGGAATGAAATCCACATATCATATTTTGTCAGTGTTTAGTTGAAAGTTACATAATCTGTCTTTCAAAGTAACTGCTTCTCCCAAGCTAGTTTTTTTTTTCTGGTGCTCCTCCCAGTGGATTCCCAGTAACACACAGAGACGCACACAATTTAGATATGTTTGCAAGTGCCACATGTGATAATCTACACATGTACACTTTTTGCAACAGACATTTTTTTTCATGCATTTATATTGTAATTATACTGGAAATATATAGATTTGTCTTATTATGTAACTTTGCTAACAGGCTTCTATGGGTATATAAAATTTTTATTTAGTCCATGATTCCTGGATTCCTGATGTGTTTTTATCTCAACAGAGTCCCTCAGGGTCAAATGATGTTATATAAGAACATTCTTAGTGCTTATTCTTAATTACTCCTGAGGGAGACCTTTGGAAACTTTTATGTCTACTGTAATACCTATCTCATCGGATGATGATGTGCTGGTCTATTAGCTAATTATAGGTAGTTTCCCTCTTACACCATGCACCCTGCATTTGCTAGGGGCCTAACCTGCTGATAGTAACAGCAGGGAATATCAGTAGGGCCCCAAGTACTATCAAGTAGCCAAACAGTCTGTAGATACTATTTAAAATTTGCATAATGTTTCAAACTGTTGGAGCAGGGGGATACCACAAGAAATTAAAATTGAGCCAAATAAATTGCCTTTTTCCTGCCCTCTCAGCAAGATGCATGGACCAACCCCCGGTTCTGGTGCAGACAGACTGGACAACATCTGGCCTGTCCAGCACAAGAACCAGGGCATTCCTACCTCGTAATGGAGTAAAAATACTATTAGCTTTGGATCTTCTGGGAAGATCTGGAGCCCTACATTGTGATGTTGGGCAGCTGTTTAAAGCATGTCCCATTGAGCCACACAACACCACCACCATTGCTGGCAGTCATTTGCTCTAAGCAAAAAATGAGGTACCTAGCCGTGCGATCATCACTGGGCACTGGGTCTGACTTCATCTGGCAGCACAACAGAATATGCCTGTGAACATCCACCCAGCATCAGAATGGAGGACCTTTGTAACAGGGGAAGTTCAGGGTAGCTCCAGGACACTTCTGGCCCATGCAGAAAGGGTCCCAGGTTCCACACTAGTTCTTTGTGATGGTTAGAGCTGGGGAGGGGGTGCTCAATAATAGGTGCTAGGGCCTGGAACCTGTGCAAGGATGCTGCATTCTAAAATTGGGACTGGTGACCATTTTAGGGAGCTCCATGTATCTAGTAATATATACACTCACCTCATCTGTGACTAGACTTTATTTCAGTGCTTTTTCCCAAGTGCATTCAATGACACCTCCTCAATAACTCCTCTGCTGCTGGTGGTGCAACTCTAAATATGCATTGAAATTACCATGTTGTAACATATTAGAATATAGGAGGATTTTAGATTTGTCATTATTTTAAATTTAAATCATATTTTAAAATTTAACACATGGAGAAAAACTCTAACCCATGAAAGGAAAGTGAATTTATAGGCAGTTTTGCTTTCTTCTGTGGAATTTCTATTTAATCCATTTCTTTAGGAAAAACAACAACAACACAGCCAGTAATTGAAAAGTGTAAATAACCATTTAGGAGTGTGATCTTGCACATTCTACTAGTCCACAACTTTTTTTTAAAAAACAAGCATATTGTAGTTCATTAACACCATATGTTTGATGCTGTTCTTTTAAAAAGCACAGGCAGCATAATATCCCCTGTGGACTTCTAAATTGCCATCCAATGTAATGTTGGAATGACAAAGGTATTCTCTTACATTAAAAAGCAATGGAAATTATACCCATTGTTGCTATGGGCTGGGGTGGGGGGACCCACAACTCCCAATGGTACTCTGAATGGAAAACTGTATATAAGATTGAAATATAGATAAGGTACGTTCATGAGCCTAAACTATTTCAGTCATTGGCTGTGGTGTGAAGTGAAAACTCTTAAAACTGTTCTTTGTTTAGCTTTCGACCTTGTCTTCTCAAGCAAGCACTAACAAATGGATTCAGTGTCTGCTATATTGTGTTTATTTCTAGGCGACTCTAAGTGGAGTCATTCCAAAAGGATAATGTATTCTATTTATATTTCAATTATTCAGCCTCTTTCATATTTTAAAAATAACACTCGAAGGTTTAAATAATGACTTGTCTCCCAGCTACATGTAGGCACAGAACTACATTTGTTGGACTGTCCCAGTGGAGAAGGAGAAAGAAGGTCCCTCAAGAATATTGTTAAGAGGTATCACTGGAATCTGGAGGGAAGAAGAGAATGGGTGCAATAACCATGAAGATTATCACACAGGGGACAAGATAGGGATGGGATTGCTACCCCATCCATGACCCTGATCTCCCATCCAGGAAGAGCTAGTGAAAGTGTTTGCATAAAACACTTTCACATAACATTGAGCAGTGAAGTGTAATTGTTGTAATGGGTTCTTCCATTAATGCAAAATGACAAAAAATGACAGGAAAATTCCATTTCACTCATGGCTGAATTACAGGATCAGCGCAATGGAATGTGAAAGCCTTTCATGTGATCACTTTCACTAGCACCTTTTGTATGGCTGAATGTCAGGATCAGTGTGATGCGATGTCAAACTGTTTTGCATGAACACTTTCACTAGTGCTTCCTGGATGAGTCAATGACAAATTAGGTCTGAAAATCCTTCTCACGATCAGGCAGGAAGGACGGGACGGGGATGGGACAATGATGTCCCATGTCATGTGTGATAATCACCTAAGAGTCTGCAAAGTCTTCGAATCCCCAATCAGCCATGGAAATCCACTGGGTGTCCTTGGGCAAGTCACACTCTCTCAACTTCAGAGGAAGGCAAAGGGTAATCCTCTGTGAACAAATTTTTCCAAGACTCTGTGACAGGTTCACCTTAAGAGCATCACAAGTTGGAATCTACTTGAATGGAGAAAGGAAGGATATACACTGTATTTTTATTTATTTAGAGCATTTATATTCTTCAGACAAAAAGATTCATACGGGCTTTCTAGACTGTCAAAAAGAAGTGTGTTCATGGCTGCATGAAAGTCTAGCCTTTAGATGAGATAAAGGGAAAGTGTGCCATGAAAATGCTTTTTTTTTTTTTTTTTTTTTTTTTTTTGCATTTTAGGGGAGAAGAAGCACCTTTAAAAAGGTGCTGGTTTTCCCAGCTTCTTTTTTAAAAAACTGCGGAACAGCGCAGCTCCATCTAAAGGCTGTGGTGCAGCTGCTAAGCATTAAGGAAAAGGCAACTTCATGTCACACTTTCCTGCCAATCTAGAAAGCCCCATAGAGTGGAGGACAAATTGGAAATTTGACAATTCCCATCCACAGGCTTACTATCTGAAAAGCCAGAAAACACAAGGAAGATGGGATGACAGTGCGGGATGGAATTAAATCAGCAAAATCTGGCTGCTCTTCTCTCCATCACAGACCACAGCAGGAAAGGAGGGATGGCCTTTCATCAGATACTGGACTCAAGCTGTTCTGTCTTCCTTAGAGGCCAGAGCAGCAGTTTATAGACAAACATATTTATAATATTTATAATTCATATGTATATATAATTATAAAGTTCATACTAATCACATATACGGAGGAATTTTATTTCATTAATAATGAGGAGAATGTTATTAATATTTAAAGATGAACTGATTAATCTCAGCTGATTTTTCATTTGTTTAATATATATGTAGTAAATTTTACACATTTCAACATTTTAAAAAAATGGATGCCTCTCCACTGAAAATGCTGCCCTTGAGCATTTGGCCACCCTGAAAACTACACTACACTCCATGGCACTTGCCCATGTTATACTAAACATTTGGGATTATCAGGAAAAGCTTCCAGATCAAAAGGTGTGTGTGCGTGTGTGTGTTTATGTGTGTGTGGTGATAATATATAAGTTATATTCAAATTTGCCAAGAAAAGAAACAAAGGCAAATGTTAGTCTTATTTGGTATGGGAATTTTGACTACATCCATCACACTAACAAAATTAGTTGTTTTTGCTGTTACAGATATATATTATATTCAGAGACATGCACAGATAATCAAATATCTACTGGGGAAATTTATTGTTCCTTCTCTGTGGCAAATGATAATAATATGATGTGATTGGTAGGAAGGAGGGCATACTTATGCTCTGGGTTCCTGGTGTGCTGTCAATGACTTATGTTTACAGAGAGGGAGCAGCTATGTCATTGTTTTCAGCAGTTTATTCTGTACCAAGTGTAAAGGAAGGAACACAGTAGACTTGCCTTTGGAAGGAGCTTTTAGCCAGGAGCTCTCTACCTAACTATAGGCCCCGTGACTTGAACTCAGTGACAGAGCTTGGGAATAAAGGCCAAGTCTAGCAAGGGAAGCCCACAGTCTTGTTTCAGTGCCTCCTTAAGACTTCTCAGTATGGACACTGAAGGCCCTGCAGCAGTCATCTGCAACACCTGTGGGATGTTTGTCTTCTTGCCTACAGAGGTGGGGAACTACACCTGCCACAAGTGCAAGTTGGTAGCCCTCTTGGAAGAGAAAGTACAGCAGCTAGAGGAGCAGATATCTGCACTCCAGCATCATAGAGAGCAGGAGATTCTCCTGAACAGATCAGACCAGAATGTCTTGGGTGGGAAACAGAGAGAGGAAGTTGTTGGGGTGGAGGAGGTCACTCCACATACAACAGAGGTAGATGCTTGGAGGAAGGTCACACACAGAAGTAAGGAAACCAGGGAACGTTCTGTGAGCGGCTTGCAGCTACAGAATCGCTTTGAATCTCTCTCTGTTGTCAGAGATGATGAGGAAAAGCAGCAGAGACAGACATCAGGGACAGAGCAGGAGAGCCTGAGAGTATCACGAAAAGGAACAGCCACTGCTAAGCCTCGGAGGAGGCGCGTGGTCGTGGTGGGGGACTCCTTGCTGAGGGGTACAGAAGCAGTGGTTTGTGGGCCTGACAAGATGTCTCGGGAGGTGTGTTGTCTCCTCGGGGCAAAGATCCATCATGTGACGGAGAGGCTGACAAGACTTGTCAAGCCTACTGACCGTTATCCCCTTCTTTTGGTTCATGTGGGAACTAATGATACTGCAAGGCACAGCCTTCAGAATATCAAAAGGGATTATGAGGCTCTGGGAAGGAAGCTGAAAGAGATGGATGCACAGGTTGTCATCTCATCTCTACTCCCGGTAGAAGGGCATGGTCCAGGAAGGGAGAGGAAAATAGCAGAGGTGAATAACTGGCTCCGTAGATGGTGCCGCCAAGAACAGTTTGGATTCTTGGATCATGGGCTGCGGTTCCATGAGGAGGGACTTCTGGCAAGGGATGGACTGCATCTCACGCCAGTTGGCAAAAACGTTTTTGCCAACAGTCTGAAGAATCTGATCAGGAGGGCTTTAAACTGAGTTATGTGGGGGAGGGAGACATTATACTGGAAGGCAAAAGGGATGGAGAGAATAGTCCAAGTGGCATAGAGGGAACAAGGCAAACAGTGCAAGGACCCAACAGTAGGAGGCAAAAAAATGTGCAAAAGCAGCAAGTAAAGAGGACACATGGTCTTAAATGCCTCTCCACTAATGCACAGAGTATGGGAAATAAGCAGGATGAACTTGAACTCCTAGCACAAGGGAAATATGATATAATAGGCATCACTGAAACCTGGTGGGATGAGTCTCATGATTGGAATGTAGAAATAGAGGGGTATAACCTTTTAAAGAGAAACAGGCCAAGCAGGAAAGGAGGAGGAATAGCATTATATGTCAGGGATATTTACACCAGTGAAGAGATGCAGGAAGTCAATACTGGAAGCCAGGTGGAGAGCATCTGGATAAAAATTAAAGGAGAGGGAAATAACAGGGATGTTACTGTGGGAGTCTACTACAGACCCCCGACTCAGGCAGAGGAATTGGATGATGCCTTTCTAGAACAGATAATCACATACTCAGAAAAGAGAGATGTAGTAGTGATGGGTGACTTCAACTATCCTGATATTTGCTGGAAGTCAAACTCAGCCAAATCCTCAAAGTCTAGCAAATTCCTCACTTGCCTGGAAGACAATTTCATTGTCCAAAAGGTGGAAGAGGCAACAAGGGGATCAGCCATTTTAGATCTGATCTTAACCAACAGGGAAGACCTAGTTGATGGGGTGCAAGTGGTCGGATCCTTAGGTGGAAGTGACCATGTTCTCCTGGAGTTTGTAATACAGTGGAAGGGAGAAGCTAGGCATAGTCAGACACGCACTCTAGACTTTAGGAGAGCTGATTTCAATAAACTTAGAGAAATACTGGGAGTGATCCCATGGTCAGGAATACTAAAAGAAAAGGGAGTTCAAGATGGATGGGAGTTTCTCAAAAGGGAGATATTGAAGGCACAATTTCAAACTGTTCCAATGAGGAAGAAAAATGGAAGATGTCTCAAGAAGCCAGGATGGATGACTAAGGAACTTTCAAATGAGCTAAGTTTTAAACGGAACATGTATAAGAAATGGAAAAATGGGGAAATCACGAAAGAGGAATTCAAACAAATAGCCAGCACATGTAGGGGTAAAGTCAGAAAAGCTAAAGCGCAGAATGAACTCAGGCTTGCTAGAGAGGTTAAGAACAATAAAAAGGGCTTTTTTGGATATGTCCGCAGCAAAAGGAAGAAGAAGGAAACAGTGGGGCCACTGCGTGCAGAAGATGGCAAAATGCTAACAGGGGACAGAGAAAAGGCAGAATTACTCAACACCTTCTTTGCTTCAGTCTTCTCAGAAAAGGCAAAGGGTGCTCAACCTAAGGATAATGGAGACAGAATGGAGGAAATTCAGCACAGAATAAGTAAAGAGGTAGTACAGGAATACCTGGTTAACCTAAATGAATATAAATCTCCACGACCAGATGAACTACATCCTAGAGTATTAAAATAACTGGCAAATGTAATATCAGAGCCATTGGCAATAATCTTTGAGAACTCCTGGAGAACAGGAGAAGTCCCAGCAGACTGGAGGAGGGCAAACGTTGTCCCCATCTTCAAAAAGGGAAAAAAAAGAGGATCCCAACAATTATCGTCCAGTTAGTCTGACATCAATTCCAGGAAAGGTTCTAGAGCAGATCATTAAGCAGAGAGTCTGTGAACACTTAGAGGCCAATGCCATAATCACAAAAAGCCAACATGGGTTTCAGAAAAAGAAGTCATGCCAAACGAACCTGATCTCTTTTTTTGATAAAATTACCAGCTTGGTAGATGAAGGGAATGCTGTGGATATAGTATACCTCGATTTCAGTAAGGCCTTTGACAAGGTTCCCCATGACATTCTTGCAAACAAGCTTGCAAAATGTGGGATAGACAAGTTAACTGTTACATGGATTTGTAATTGGTTGAGTGGCCGAACTCAAAGGGTGCTCAACAATGGCTCCTTTTCATCCTGGAGAGAAGTGACCAGTGGGGTCCCACAGGGCTCTGTCCTGGGCCCAGTGCTATTCAACATCTTTATTAACGATTTGGATGACAGAATTGGGGGCATACTTATCAAATTTGCAGATGACACTAAACTGGGAGGAGTAGCTAATGCCCCAGAGGACAGGATCAAAATTCAAAATGACCTGAATAGACTAGAAAGCTGGGCCAGTGCTAACAAAATGAAATTCAATGCGGAGAAATGTAAGGTTCTGCACTTAGGGCGGAAAAATGAAATGCACAGATATAGGATGGGGGACACCTGGCTGAATGAGACCACATGTGAAAGGGATCTAGGAGTCCAAGTAGACCATAAGCTGAACATGAGTCAACAGTGTGATGCGGCAGCTAAAAAAGCCAATGCAATTTTAGGCTGCATCAATAGAAGTATAGTTTCTAGATCAAGGGAAGTTATAGTGCCACTCTATTCTGCTTTGGTCAGGCCCCACCTGGAATACTGTGTCCAGTTCTGGGCACCGCAATTCAAAAAAGATGTGGAGAAACTAGAGCATGTCCAAAGGAGGGCAACTAAGATGGTGAAGGGTCTGGAAACCTTGCCCTATGAAGAACGCCTTAGGGAGCTGGGGATGTTTAGCCTGGAGAAGAGAAGGTTAAGAGGTGATATGATAGCCCTGTTTAAATATTTGAAGGGATGTCATATTGAGGAGGGAGCAAGCTTGTTTTCTGCTGCTGCAGAGACTAGAACGCGGAACAATGGATGCAAACTGCAGGAAAAGAGATTCCACCTCAACATTAGGAGGAACTTCCTGACAGTAAGGGCTGTTCGACAGTGGAACACACTCCCTCAGAGTGTAGTGGAGTCTCCTTCCTTAGGGGTCTTTAAGCAGAGGCTGGATGGCCATCTGTCAGGGATGCTTTGACTTGGAGTTCCTGCATGGCAGGGGGTTGGACTGGATGGCCCTTGTGGTCTCTTCCAACTCTATGATTCTATGAGTACAGGAATTTACTGATGGATGAAGGAGAGGCAAAGAGCTAATGGAATAGGCCATCCCACTTCAGCTGGATTGCAATTCTACCATGTGTCATTGATGCATTGATGCATTGATGTGATTGTATGGCTGATAGCAAACTGTACTGCTGTGCACCTGGTGCCACCACTGTTGTACAAGTCACTCCCTCAGAGGTCACAACAATGCATCCAGCTATGTAATCAATGCTGGATGCCCTCCTCATTTTCAGCCTCAAAGGAAGCAACTCACACCAGTGTTGGCAGTTTTTATGGAAAGCTACTGGCCATTTTTTTCCAAAATTGTTTTGAAACCTCCCCCCTCCCAATTGAGATGAGGTGGGGAAAATGGGAGATCCCCCCCCCCCGAGACCATAGTGGTACTTCCAGTGCCAGATAGAAACCTTGTTCAGGTCAGGTAAAAAAGCTGCTACAAAGAGATTGGAGATTATCGCACAAAAAATTTGCGCTGGGTTACATGCAGGTTGTAACTATCAGTGACAGATCTTATTGTGTTGCTCCATGCTCAGGCAGTAGACAGCCCATATCCAACCTGGGCTTTTGCAGCTTTTCAAGAATCGGAAAATCCCAGTTTTGAAAAGATGCCGGAGAAGCCCTGGTTGGATCTGGGCTGTTTACTGCCCGGGCAGAGAGCAATACAATAAGATCTGTCATTGATGGTTACAACCCACATGTAACCCAGCACAGATTTCACGTGCAGTAATCTCCATAGTCTGTTATAGATTTGGATAGACCAAGCAAGAGAGCCTTTCCTACTGTTGCATTTGTCAGATAGTCAACCCACCCTGCGTTGTTGTTTTAGGCACTATGTGGAAAGATAATTCTTTGAGGAGGACTTTGTTAAAAATTTTAACAGCTACTTAACCTATTCTAGTCTTTAGGAGAAATCTTGGATTCTCTGCCAGGAGAAAGTTAGGATGTAAACTAAATAAATGATTTGTGGTCACTCCATTCCTGATTGATTTATGAATGTCCTGTTTATGTGAGCTTTTACAATCATAAATACTGGCTAGACTAAGTTCAAGAAAATAGGTGGGATAAAAAGTTTTTAAAATAATAACTAAATGTTTTTGTGCTGTAATAGTGAGGAACATATCCAGGGGTAATAATAATAATAATAAATTTTATTTATATACCGCCTTTCCAAATAGATCAAAACAGTTTACAAAATAAAGTAATAATACAAAAATCAAAACCACATAATAAAAATACGGTACAAAAATACATAACATAGCACAGCAATAATTGAACAACATAGCATAGCATAATGATCTAAACAACAATCCCCAATTCTCCCCTGGCAAAAAACAACAACAACAAAAAAAACACAGTTATCAAATATCAATTACATATCTGAAATAATGATACTCTGGGCTGGTGTAGCCAGGTGTTCTGGGGGGAAATGGAGCTGGCATTAAAGTCCTCCTCCACTCTCCTCCTCATCCTCCTCAGGGCCGGCAAAGCCAGATGTTCTGGGGGCTTTGGAGCTTGTGTTTAAATACTCTGCTGCTCTCTTCCACATCCTTGTCTGGACTGGCACTGCCAGGTGTTCCAGGGGCAAGTGGAGCCAGCATTAAAGTCCTCTGCCGCTCTCCTTGGCATCCTTGTCTGGACCAGCACAACCAGATGTTCTGGGGGCATTGGAGCTGGCAAGCTACTCTCCTCCACATTCTTGTCAAGGCCAGCATTGTTTTGAGAGGGGAGGGCAGGCTGATACTTTCACCACTCTCTCTCTCTCTCTCTCTCTCTCTCTCTCTCTCTCTCTCACACACACACACACACACACACACACACACACAGCTGGAGCCAGGAGTTCTTTCTGCACTGGGGCTGCCTTGGTGTTGTTTTGAGGGAAGAGCAGGCCTTTATACCTTCACCACTCTCTCTCTCTCTCTTTCTCACAGCTGGAGCCAGGAGTTCTCTCTGCACTGGGGCTGCCAATGAAGACCCCATCCCCCCATAGCCCTTCATGTCAAGAAGCTGATCCACCTCTCCCTTACTAGGACTTCAAGAGGTCAGAAAGTGAAGGTTTCACATCTTGGTTTTCACCAAGGTTTCACATGTTGGTCTTCTACAGTATATCCAAATGAGCTTGACTGATATAATGTACAAGGGCTAGAGTTCTGTTCAAGAAGGATTTTAAACTGCAGACTCTACTAGTCGTGTAAGAACAGCATCTATTTATGGTATAAGGCAGTTTCCTATTTAAATTCCCCACTGAAGATAATTGTATTGTGGTTTCAGTATCAGAAAATCCAAGCTCAAGTCACTAAGTGATTTTGAGCCACTCATACTCTCAGCCTGATCTACCTAGCCAGCAATAATTTCATATTCAGTAATTAAGAAACAATTGCTATTATGCATTGAATAACCTGCACTTGCCCACACTTGAACATTTATTTCAGCTTAGTTTCAGGAATAAAACACCACTTTTTTTTTTCTAAAAAATAGTAGTAGTCATTGGGCTGATACAGACAGCCCAAAAGGGCTGTCTGTGCAGCGCGATTAGAGTTACGGAGGGTGCAGCATTCACACCCTCCCTAACCCTAGGGCGTATGGACACCACCATTTTAAAATGGTCATGTCCATATGGGCGCACCATGATGTTGTCATGGCACGCACAGCGTTTAAACAACGCTGCACGCACCTGACAACATCACACCGCGGGAGGGCGGTAATGGTGCCCTTTCTGCAGTGGTAAAAAGAGCTCCAAAATTGAGCTCTTTCTTTGCACCTCGTCCTTGGTGCAGCCTTTAGACAGCCATGCCAAGGACCCTGGGGAGAAAGGGGCCACAGCGGCAGTTCCTTTCTCCCCTCGGCAGCGCTGGGGATAGTGGGGTGCAGCAGGTGCCCAGGGCGCCTGCTGCACCCCGCTTTCTAACAGCAGAGAAGCGGCAGTTTGTCACTTCTCCACGGCCTGCAGAAGCACCAGGATGGGGCCTCTGGGGCTGCCCTGGCCCCATCCTGACATTTAAAGGAACGGCTGCAGACCGCCCCAAAAGAGTGATCTGTAAAGCCCCATTGTTTACAAAAGGATGCTAAAAATATGTTCTTTAGACATGTTTCTTTGTATGTACTGTTCAGCTAGGGGAAAATCCTGCACATTTTTGTATTTTGCTCTATTGTCCTACATAAATTTGCTATCATTAATACAACTGATTTTTTTATTATGCAATCTTTCAATAGTACTGAATAATATTGAAGAATTCTCATTCATTACACAGTTCTTTTCATAACCAAAAGAAACTAATTATAACCTTCCCAAGCCCTCTGTGCAGTAATGTTATATTTTGATCTATTTGTACCATGCACCCATTACATAAATGCTAGGTGCCAAATTTCCATTAACTTCTAAATGTATTGCTTGAAAAGCTGCAGTTTTGTGTACATTAGGGAACAAATCTTGCTAAGCCTTACTAAGTTTTTTAAAAAAGGTATAGAATTAAAGCATGTGGTTGCCACACCCCGACTGCAGAAGTTCTTCCAAGTATATATTTCTCCAGTTTTGAGAGCACACATACACATTTCTCTTTCACTAAATCCAGGATAAACTGGAAAGAAGCTTAAACCTGGAAATAATTATACTTTTGCTTATATTGGCATATTCTGACCTACCATTATTAAAAGCCTTTTCACTCTAGACTTCTCCAGTTATCTATTAATAATTGAACTTCCCAGAAGTAAAGTTAACATGGAGGTCCTGATCTTTGTGTCCCTGAAGTCGACAGGAAAAAAATAATACTTGTTGACCTCCATAGATTTCATTCGAAATTCAGATGAACTCTTCACAAGTGTAATGAAAGACCTCCTTCAATGAAGTGTGTTTAACAAAACTATCTTTTTTTTTAATGTTGTGCTTTCAAAAGCACAAGTCTAGGCAGGAACCCACTGCTTAATAGCTGTATATCTGAAGAAAAGATGGATTAGTTCTCAAACAGAAGAGGTAGGAAAGCATGTTCTATCTGTGGGTGGTTTGGTAATTAAAAGTCACAAAAATACATTCTCTGACAGTTCATTAGACAAAACAGTATGTAGAAAATGTCTTGTCATGTCTAATTACTCCAGCGGTTTGCAAACCGGGACATCAGCTCCTGTGAAACCAGCAGGAAGGATTCATCATAGGGAAGTATCTTTTGCTAGCTTATATTTATCCATCTGTGTGATTTAAAATATTTGAGTCTGATTTACATTTAGAACTTTATACTGGGGAGATTAAAAACAAACAAACAAAAGTTTGGAAACCACATGATACAGATACAGCCTTACACCAAGTCAGCTCACTGGTCCAGCTAGATAATGAAAACTATGTTATATCCAATGTCTACAGTGACTGGAAGTTACTCCACAGGGTTTCTGACAGAAATATTTCCCAGCCAAGAACTGAAGCTAGTTTCTTATTCATGCAAAGTATGTGGTCTACCACTAAACTACAGCCCATTCATCAAAGGGTTTTTATATTCAGTTGACGTGAGGCTGAAAGTAAAAGCTGGGAAATTATATCTTGAAATGAATTTAGAGATCTCTAGAAATTATAGACCTATAGGTTTTGCACAATATTTCATTCAATATTTACATGCAAGCCCGATAGCTTTTCACATTATACAAATTACTGTTCATAAATTGCCTTAATCACTGTAGTTCATTCGAATTGTTAGACCAAATTAAGAACCATACAGGTATTAATCTAACACTAACAGTTATTCTAAGCAAAGACATTGTGCATACCTTTTGCGGTGATTTGTGCTTTTCTACCTAAACCAGACCTACACAAATAGCAACCAATTAGCCATGCATCAGAGGATATCATATCCTTGACAATCCTGATGTTTTTGTTTTCCTGGAGGTTTAGTTCATGGACAAATATCCAGTCTGGTATAGTGACTAAGAGTGTGAACAGTGAGCCAAGAAGTTGTTGGTGCAAGACTTGCTTCTGATCATGAATTCACTAAGTAGATGGCCTTCAGTACAGGGTAGGCACATTCAGATGGTCTTGAACTATTACATTCTTCAGCCCTCACCAGCAGAGTCAATGGTGATATGTGAAGGCAGTTGCTACTTAATAACATTTGGAGTGCCACAAGATGTCTATCACTGTTCTAAGTCTCAGAAATGGTACTAACTCTCTATTGCTGGTCTGGAATTACTGAACTGGGAAGTGAAACAATTTGAACCATATAAGCAGGTGCTGCAGCTTAATAGTAGATCACACTGTTTGTGTGCAATAGGTTTCAAATTTTAAGACTATCATGTAGTAAGAAAGGAAGATGTCTCTCTCTTAAGACTATGAAAAGTGGTACAAGGGCAGAGCAGAAAGAACAGTGTTAGATGCTCTGATGATGTACCTCTGTGTGAGGCATCTTCATATGTACAATATGTTTTTCTCAAGGAGTAATTATTTGCGTGTATGTCTGATATAAGCCTAGACTCCTCTTTATGCTCTCAGTTTCTTCTAACTGTTGAGGTAATTGTGTGGACAGTGTTCCTTCCAAAATGTATGGGGATAAATGTCAGGAGAGGAATAGCATTTGCAGCACTATAGAAACATGGAAGAGTTTCACCAGGCTACTCATAAAGATGAAGAACTGGGCAGGAATGAGTGACTCTTACCCACTATAAGATTGAAGATGTGCAGCACTGAGGGTATAGAACTATCTCTTGGACCATGCCTAATCCTTTATCTAAATTCTGATAATCTAAATTCTGTATAAGAATCCATTCCACAAATCACCAGGCAGCATCCAGACATACTTGCTGCTTAGTTACCACATACATCTCTCTCAAAGCAATTACTTTTTACACTGCTGCTCCAACAACTGCATCCCTTGACATTAAGCAGTGAATTACTGCCAAGTTAAAAAGAGCATTATCAACAAAACCATGTGGCTAATCCATAATTCCCCGTAGCTACCTAGGAATTAATCCTTATATTATTGCATCGGTAAATTGACTGCTCCCTCTTCGATGGCATTCATGTCCCAAGCAGAGAAATGTATTGAGTGTTTTATAGATCTGGAATTGTAATATACTTAAATCCTTGACCTTACAAACATGTGAGCCCAGTGTAACATAAAATTAACTATCAGCACCATTCAGTTACCTGCCCTGCCCAGAGCAGATTGTCTAATGCTTGCAGAATTTCTGTAAGCCTACATAAGGGCATAAGTCTTTAACAAGGCTGAAATAGCATGTCGTACTGTTGCCTGACTTCTTTGGCACTGGTTCATGAAATCCCTCAGGAAGTCATTTAAGTAGGTTCTTTGTAGTAGTTTTCTTCAGACAACATGCCATTCTCGTGCATTACTTTACCAAGGCTTCCAGAATATTTGTTGTATAGTCGTGAAGCGAGTTCTTTTGTGAAAACGTTCAGTTCTATGGGCTACAAAATGTGTGTGTGTGTGTGTGTGTGTGTGTGTGAACACATGTTTCCACAAGAGGGGAAAATCACCAGTTATGAATTCACAGTCCTTCCACTTCTCTTCATGTATGTCTGAGTCATGTTTCCAAATATTTCTTTTGAAGTGGAAACACTTGTCCATAGGTTGATCAAACGATGAATAAATACTCTGTGGATGGACTCTTTTAGAAGGAAAGTTGCTTTAAGATGCCACAAGGTACTCGGTTTTTTGCTGTAACAAGCAGAATTTCCTTTGGATTATTATTTGTAATTCTTTTTTGTGGTCTGCTTTTAACAGCAGTAGGCCACCTCTGGAATGTTTTCTCTGCAACTGTGTTTCTTATCTTTTAGTGTTTTCCAGATCAGTGGTTTTAGGGGACTACTTCTGAACTGTCATCCACTGGGTTAATTTGAGAAGGCACTAGGATTCAAAATTAGATGGACCTGAAAGAGAGGGAGAGATAGGGCAAGACAGCTTTTTTTTTTTTTCCGTGCGCTGTCCCTTTTCTTAAGTTGATGAAGAAGATGCATGGCATTTTTACTTAGAATAGTGGCACTGAAGAAGAAAGAACACACACAACATACGCTTGTATCCAGGGTAGCACCTTGGAATTGCCCTTTGTTCTGTGTCACAGAGGTGGGAAAGGACATAGTTTTAGGGTACATCTGAGCTGCAGTCCTTGTAACTAATAGGGCCTGGGGAGGATGGTGGGTAAAACAGAGACACAAGGTGATAATGGATGTATTCCAGTCACATAGGAGCTCTAGAAATTTTGCTTGTAACAGGGACTGGGATGGCCTGGTTTTTGAGAAGGAAATCTTGAGGGGACATTTATTTTAGATAATCCTGGACTGTTCAATATTTCTCTGCAGTTTGGTTATTTGTTTAGTTATGGTTAACATTAACTATTGGGTTAACTATTGTGTCTCTGTTTTACCCACCAGTTCTATTTTGTTGCTTTCTTACAAGCTGGTGAAGCAATAACAAATGGTTACATTTTTTATATTAGGAAAATGTAGTCTTGTTACTTACACAAATTACTTTATGAAAATAAACTATGGACATCTCTAGAGGGGCCATTTGCAGTGGATTCCCCCTGCAATTGCATCGCTGTGACCAGATGATGCAGAGCCAAAGGCCCAATTCAACTGTGGACTGTCCACATATGGGTCTGCCAGTCCCGAAGCAAATCCTGGCTATCCCTCCCTTAAACCAAATTTTAAAGACTCATCTTTTGCTCCAGATCTTCTGGTATTTGGCTGATTTCCAGCTATGATTCCCACCACTCCTTCAAGTTACTGCTCTGAGCACAATGAGGTGTCCACCCATGTGATGGATGCTGGGTGCTTCATTTCTCAGTGGTGGTGGGCAGATACTGTGTAGAAAGCCGCTTATCATCAGTCTGGAATGTCCAGAGGGAGGTCAGAGGAGCTTCAGGGCTAGAATACTCTAGGGACAGCCCAGACTATTCTGGCCAATGTACAGCTACCTTCATTAGGTCCGTGGCACCCTGTTATAGTGATATGCCATATTGCCTTCCACTGGCAATGTAAATTCAGTTAAGAACCTGATAATGACTAAGACAACCTTGGTAAACTTTTTTTTTCCAGAAAAGGTATTGTGGGTAAATCCCAGCTTTGTAATGTAAAGATAAATAATCATTTTTATAAGATTTTAAAGCAGCAAAATTAGGACCCCAAGATTTCAGTACTTGACTATTTGCAGATGACAGGAGTATTGATGGGAGAGAACAGGATGAAAGGAAGCTGATTGCAGGTCTCCCCTCCCAAATCTCAGTTACTGTAGTCACTTAACCTTAAGCTTGAGAAGGGCAGATATAATTGACAGCACTTGGTGGTCTCTTAGGAACATTAAACTCTTAGAAGGTGAAATGTAATGGAGAACAGTTCTTCAATGCCTTTGTTGTAACCTTTTTTGATTCCACATCTGTGACTTGCTTCCTTTTATAGTGCATTTAGAAGACCTTGTAAGATTTTGGACTTTTTTGTGTTTTGAAGAGTTGGATATATGTCTACATTTAAGAATTTCTGGTTCAGAAAATTCCCGCCATCTAATATCTAATATAATGTTATCTTTATAAGGACCTTATACATCTATGAAAAGGTGCTATAGGTTTTCCAAACCAGTTTCCAGTGTAACAGTGGGATAATCCTCATCAGTAATAATAATGGCCAGAATTCAATATCACACTTACAGATGTATAACCTGGAGTTACACATCTGTAACTGGTCGATATTCATGATCCTATTTAGTAATGATCATGGCACTATTGCCAAGATTATAACTGCCCTGCAGCCCACTTTACAGTGCATCTAAGAAATGGAAATTCATTCTATGATTAGGGCATGAGTGGATGATGTTTCCCACCATTTCTCAACAGACAGCAAGGCTGCAGCAATTAGAAGCAGGATCCTTGTCACACCTCCCCGTCACAGGCTTGCTAGCTGGCAAGAGTGGGGTGAGAACATCATCCACCTATGCCTCAGTCACCAGCAGAACAGAGATCCATCTCTCAGTGTGGCTGATACCTAGTAAAGTATGTTAGGAGTACAGGTTGGGTGCTGGCCGATGCTACATAACAATACTGAGATGCTACTTAGGGGCCATTTACGCTACTAAATAACCAGTGTGGAACCTGGGTTATTTTGGTGGAGTTCACTGATCCTTTCCAGGACCATTCACACTATGGAAATAAACCATTTTGGAACCGACTGCAATCAATGCAGTTTGTGAGGGATGGTGGAGGTGGCAGCTGAAAATCCCATTTAAACCTGTGCACTTGCCACCAGACCCCTTACCGGTTCATTTATAAAGAGCCACAATGATCCACATCATTATTGGGAGTATGCTACCAAGTCGATTCATCGTTCCCAGAAATGCAGGCGCCTCCATTTTAAATCGATACAGTGGCAAATATGAACAAGAACAGGATTAAAATGGCACAGAGAGAATCAATTGTGGTAAACATAATGGGAATACCAAACCAATTTTGAATTGGTTCTGGACTGGTGCAGAGATGTGAATCTCTTCATTCAAAAAAGTAAGTGTGAATGACCCTACCATGTCTTTTGGTGGGTCCCACAACTATCCAGATCTTGGGTAGTGAGAACATGCTATTGGATTAATCCAGATTGTTCAAGAGCCAGTTTCAAGTGCAGTTCCTCCTCCTCCTCCTTTCTCCTCCTCCTCTTCCTCTCCCCCCATTACTGTGGCGACCACCCCCTCCTCCTCCTTCCTCCCCCCCCCCATTGTGAATGGGAATAGGGATAAAATGCCAAAGAAAGTTTCAATAACAGTAAGCATAGTGGGAACTCGATCCCGGTATGGCATGGCCGAGGAGATCCGGATCTCCTCTGTACAAAAATGTAAGTGTAAATGAGCCCTTAGTAATACTTAGGAGTTTATCACACACGCCTTATTCCATCGTTTTTCCGATAGGATACATACATGTTTAACTTTCAAAGACAGGTCTTACTGTATTATTGCACATGCAGCGCATATGTAACCCAGGCTTATCTCGCAGTTTTTCAAGGATGGGAAAATCCCATCCTTGAAAAGCTGTTGGATAAGCCCATGCAGAATTCTGGCGAATAATAATAATAATAATAATAATAATAATAATAATAAATGATATACAACTCTTAGATATTTTAACTCTTGTTAGCCTGGTCTTAAGAGCCATTGCACTGGTCCTACCTCAAACACTCTTCCATAATTTTGGCAGCTTTGCCAGGAGCAGAGTTCTCATCCATCACCTGCTAATACCCTTAAGATCGCAATGAAATGTCACAGAATGTCACAGAAACCAGCCAAAAGAAATGGTGCAAATTACATGCGTGTCTGTAAACTATTGTTTCACTCATCACCAGTCACATGAATTATACTAGGCTTTGCATCTTCAGCAAGCCCTTCAGCCTTAACCCTGCCAATTTTCCAGTCTGCTGGACATCTGCATGGGAATGAACCTATTCCCCATGTGACTAGCTGGTACTGACCTTCATAACTTCAGCCTTAAGTTATCCTTAAGGTTGCTACAAACGGGTTTTTTGTTTTTTTAAAATCCCATCTGTCACCACAGCAAACACTGTGTGTGGAATGTGTGGATGAAAGAAAACACATGATAGATATGAACCTGAAACCCTTGGCCAATCATCGCTCCTGGGCATCATTTTCACAGACGTGCTTTCTCTTTATGTCCCAGTTGTCATAAGTCATGTAGTCAGTGCCATCCCTAGGGTTGGTGTTACCTGGTACGGGAACTCATGGTGTCATCCCCTCCCTCCATTGACCTCCTCATTTCACACCATACAGAATCCTTACTAATGCTTTTTTGAACTAATGTTACTCATAAATCATAATTCCCGTATGCCACTGAATGTAATGCTAATAGTTGTGACATAAGCAACTAGACAAATTAAAATTATACCTTCAAATAACAATATCATACATACAACCTAAATGTCTTTACACATACATATTGAAGATTTAGTAAAAATGTGGTATTTAAAAAAGAAAATCTAAAAAGAAATTTTAAATTTCAAAATTTAAAAAAGTTTTTTAAAAATAAATTTTAAAATTTGAAATTTTAATTTTAAAAATTTAGGTGTCCTCTCTTTTCTCCTCACTCCCACCATCTTTTAACACCTTTTAAATGGCAACAGATGAATACCACAGGCTGATTCTGCCAAAATACAGATATTTGAGGAGCAATGGTGTCACCCCCACTTAGAGTATCACCTGGTGCAGTCCTCACTCCCCCCCCCCGCACCACCCTTAGTGATGCCATTGCATGTAGTAGACAAGTGGGAATTATCTGTCCTTTTTGCAATAGCTAAAGTAGGATCTCTTTCATATTATACAATTATAATACTTTGATACTATTTTAACTCTCATGGCTGCAACACAGCTGCATCATGTAGGATCCTGGGATTTTTAGTTCATAGAAGTACACTAGAGTGTTGTTTCTCGAACACTGAATTCTCCAAATGCTTAGCACTGTAACTCACAAAATTTCTGAACATTGATCAGGTTGGCTGGGGCTTCTGAGAATGGATATCCATAACATCTGGATGACCCAAGTTTGAGATGCATTGCACTATCATTCTCTGGCAGAGATTTCTGAATACATCAGGAAACTACAAATCCTAGGATTTCATAGAATGGAACTATAGCAGAGTGCTATCGAAGTGCTATAATTGTGTAGTGTGAAAGGGGCACAGGTCTTCTTTAAATCTTGGTAGAACTATCATTTTTTGTGAGTTTTTCGGTCTATTTTCAGGCTATGTTCTAGAAGAACTTATTTCTGATTTTTCACCAGCGGCTGTGGTTGGCATCTTCAGAAAACACTGGCATGGAAGAGAATGGGGTATATATACTGTTGGTTGAGAGGAGGTGATTTACATGTTATTCTGTGTATTGTTCTGTTGTTGAATGGCAAGGTCTTAGGGTGTCCATTTAATTAAGGATCCATTGTCTGCTGGGAATTCTCCTCCCCCTGGGTGGTTCACTCACTTACCAGAATCTTTTGCTAGTAGTGGCAATTGGGAAACTCACGAAAGGCTTGGACACAGGGCATCCCTTCTGTGGCTTAGAGTGACACCATTTTGGGACAGACTGGAGCAAAGAGTTAGAGCACATGGTAGCAGGGGAGAAGTGGTGGCAAAAAGGAGCTTTCATATTTGGGACCCTGCTTAAGCTTTGTGAGCTTTGCTGGGGCTTCACTGGCAGGTTGGAGTTGCACTGCTGCTCCTGCTTTCTTTCATCAGACGAGATGAGAGAAGAGGTAGCAGAAGAAACAATTTTTTGTGGGAGAGTGGACTCTTGAAGCTGTGTGGGGAAAACATGCATCTGGGGAATGAGTATTTGAGCTCGATTTTTGGAAAGAGACCTTTGCCTTTGAGAGGCTCCTGTAGTTAAAATCTCTCCCTTTCCTGGTCCAAAACAGAGCATGTAGTCTCTGTAAACCCTCTACACACACACACACACACACACACACACACACACCAGCTGTGCCTTTCTCTGCCTCAATGAAGGATTGAGTGCCTTTCTTCTCTGTAGAGAAGTTTCCCCTTGCCCCTGGTCAGCTTGGCAACACCAACTGAGCAGCTGGCTGAGCAGCAACCAAGAGGCCTCTTGTCTGCACTGGCCTTTACTGCAAGGCTAGCACAGGTTAGAGGCTTCTTGGTTGTTGCTCAGCCAGCTCCTCACTTGCTACTCTTAGGATGACAGAGTGCAGAGGGAGCAGTGATTGAGCTACCAATCAAACAGCAACCAAGAAGCATCTCATTTGTGCTGGCCTTAGCTGCAAGGCTGACACAAGCAAGAAACTTCTTGGTTGCTGGTCAGTCAGCTGCTCCCCAGGTGACTGAGTGCAAAGGGAGTAGCAACCGAGATTGTTATTGAATTTAAACCAAGATTGTTTTGAATTTGTGGTAGAACAATGACCTAATATCAAAAAATAAAATATGCACAGGGTGGGTGGGTGCTATGGTTGTCACCCAAGAGAAAAGGGCATGATAGCTCAAAAAGTAATAAAATAAAATAAAAATAAAATAAAATTGGGGAACACTGATCTAATACATCATCCTATTCCTGTAGTGGACAACCAGAGGTTTGTGAGAAGACACCAGCGGAATATGAGTGAAATAACCCTTTTCTGCTCTTATTCCCTAGCAGATGGGATTCAGGCTCTCACCTGCAGATAATATGTAGTCATTTTAGTGAATAATAGCTATTTATAAGCTTATACTCCATTTTGCACACTTTAGCAAGAGGACATTTTGTCTGTAAGGACAGATGAGATTGCACATAAAGCTGGATAGCACGCCAGTTCACCATAGCCTATTTGTAACATACATACTCCTGAAACTTTATAAGTTATGGTTGTGTTTTCATAGTATAAATTCACATCAATACTGTTACACAGTGGTTGTGTGACACTACCCATCTGCTGAATACCAAATTTGTGCAACCAACTGTGTAGCTGCCAATGTGCCAAGGTATTGTTCCATTGTTCAATGGGACACTCATAATGGTTGTTTCTGCCACTTAGGTAAATAAAGTGGCACACTGAAGGCACTGACAAGTAGTTTCCTACTATTTAAGAATGTGCAACTGCATGGCTGCAATCTTGCTAGTTAGTAAACTAGAATAGATTCACTGAATCAATTCTTGGTAAGCCAACATGTAGATAAATCCTGTTCATTCAATGGCTCTATTCCATTTGGGACTACCAACATGATTTAGGTCCATGTGAAATGGTTTCAGTGGGTCCATGGGAAATGATTACGAACCAAACAGGCAGATATCAAAAAAAGGACAGCCACTTGTGTAAGCGAACAATACCAACAGGATTCTAGTCTATAATTCTTGGATTTTTATACCATAAGAAGCAATTCAAACGTGATCATTCACACATTTGGTTTTCTTTGCTATTCATGATAATGATATACATAGATGACAATGTGAGTTGAGCTGAGCTGAGCAGAAGTATGCATGCACTTGGAAATGGATATTTTAGATTATATCAATGGATACTGTTATGTCAATGGATACCAACTGTTCTATTTGCTGGCTGACATGTTATGTAACTATGTAGTAGAAAACAATCTTGAGTTGAAAAATATTAACAGGCAGGATCAAAGAAAGCTGGGAGGCAAATTCCCCTCTCCCAATAAGAGTGCATTATCTCTATCAATGTAAGAAATGAAATTCATTTATTGTACTTAGTTCTATTTGAAACAAACTACCTTATTTCATTGTTCCTGCTTAGGATTATTTTATTCTTGGCTTATGTTTTGAGTACATAATAGTACATTCATTCCAACTATGTTTAAAGACCTGCATCATTTCACTTAGTAATCCATAAATCTCAGTAGTAACACAAAATAGATCATGTGTACTCATTTTTTCCTATATTCAGTTGTTTTATTCTTCTGGTGTAATGTTAAGAACCAGAATCTTTATTTGCAGGGCTTTTTAAATAAAAGAAATGTTGATTCTTCATAAATACCAAAAGGCTATTTTAATCTCAGTCAGAAATCTCAGCTGGGGAGTTGCAATTTTGCAAATTGCAAAAATAGGAGTTAAAACTACTCAACAAGACTAAAATTTAACCTTCCAATTTGCTCCTAATCTTGTTACAGTCCCTGGGGATATATTTGCCATAAAGGCAGTTGAAGTTTTTCTGAACTTATCAGCAGGAGGACTTAAACAAGCTTGAGGTGAGCACAGTAGAGCAGCCATTGTAAAAAATTTGCAAAGGTTTCAGGTTTAGGAAGAATATCCTTTTGCAGTACATGCCAGACCTGTCACTCAAATTCTCATTAGTTTCAAGGTCAAATGATCCGACATGCATAATTGTACACAACTGCCCTTTCTTTTGAACACTATAGGAGTTTGACATCTGCATTCTCTTTAAGCTGCCTTTAAAAACGGGGAGAAACGTGAGGCGACATTTGCAATTTGTAGTAATAAAACTACATTCGTTCAGAAAAACAAAAACAATTATAATCCACCCCTGGTTCCTTCTGTGAATTTATCATTGCAAACATTCCAGAACAGATAAAATAAAGAAACTAAAAAAAAAAAACCCCAAGCAAAGTGGTAATTAGAAGTATCACCTTGCTAGCTGATTTCCTTCATTCTGGTTTCCTCACTGTCCCAGTCACATACCTGAATACATAAAAATGGGAAATAGGATTATCTTGATTATTCTAATGTTGGTATTTAATGGTAAATCTTTGTACTTGAAGATCTTATCTTGATTTTTCATATCTGTCCAAGTCTTCTGAAATCTTGATGACAGTATCTATTTTGATTGATGACTGAGCAACATATAGAAAATCATTAGTTACTTTATCTCTAGTCATTCCAAATATTTTCTGGTAGTAATATGACACTATTAGCATATCATAAATATTTGATATTACTCCTCCTTCTGCCCCCACCATTGGAGTGGGATCTGGATGTTGGTCTGTCCTTTGAATTTCAAACTAAGAAAAGCCTGGATGGCTTCTTCTTTTTCTGACATTAATAAGAAAAGTTAAAATCACTTACATGTCATTTATTTCAATGGCTGGATTTTAATATAAGTAGCATTTGCTTATGGAGCATCTTCTCATATTATGACGTTTTTGGTTCATTTTGTTTGATATGTGGGGTTCCTGCACTTTTCAAGTGATATAGTGTGGGAAGATCCCTACTTTTTCATTATAAGTGAATGACAGAAAGTGAACAGAAATTTTATAAATAAGCAATTTGAGGGTCTTCTGTGCTTGGTTCCATGATTATACCAGGAACATCCTCTAGATTTAAGAGCACATGTGGGAAAACAGAAATGAATATATTGAATTCTGTCACAACTGAGGTACGTGTCCATATATGATTCAGTGTCAAGGTAGTACCACGTTTCCCTGAAAATAATACAGTGTCTTATATTAATTTTTGATCCCAAAGATGCACTAGGTCTTATTTTCAGGGGATGTCTTATTTTTCCATGAAGAAGAATTCACATTTATTGTTGAACAAAAAAGAGAACATTTATTATATACTGTATTATATATATTTATATACAAAAACTTTGCTAGGTCTTATGTTTGGGGGAGGCCTTACATTTAGCAATTCAGCAAAACCTCTACTAGGTTTTATTTTCTGGGGATGTCATTTTTGGGAAAACAGGGTAGATACAGTGATATCAGATCTATCTGTTCTTCTTGGCTCGAAAATCATAGGGTTTGGATATTGAAATACAAGCACTTTCTGCTAAAGATCTCTGAAAATACCAACATGCAGAATTTTTGGACAATTTTTTTAAATATAAAAAGTAATAAAGATACATGTGATGTGTGGCAATCTTTGTACAATTCTTATTTCTAGCCACTGCTATTAGTCCCGTATGTACATTAAATGAACTTACAAATATGTGGGTCAAAAGACCCTGTGGGGGCTAAATGTGAATTTAATATTGAATAGTATGTGCACATATGCAGACACACAGAATTTATTTATAGTCCACATAGACCACCAACATCATATAACTTTAACCCCAAAAGTCTTATCAACAGAAATACTAAACTACAAATCCCACAGAAGTTTACAATATGGGGTCTGGTTTGCATTTATACCAAAGGTATAAAGCAATCATCTTTCTCTGTGTAGATTTTGTGATCATTAAAAAAAACCACATTGAAAATAAAAAAAAATATCATTTTATGTAGCTGTGTAACAAGCAGGTCGGAATCATGATTACAGTGAGGATTGTTCTTTTGGTCTTTGCTACAGTGTTCTCTTTTTGCTGTGATGAGCTCAATTTTTATCATTTTTATGCTACAGATAATTTACCGTATCACAGAATATATATCAAAAAAATCTAGAATAAGCTGGCTATTAAAACTATATCTGTGGTGGTTCAAAATGTTGGACATTTTCCCATTTAGTAAGAGATGAATGTGAGTGTGGGCATGCCATATCGTAACAAATCTGCCATATTTCAAACTAACTTTACATTTAAGCAGAGCAGCTGAAAGAAGGATTATTTCTTTACCCAAGCACTTGTACAGTTCAAATGGGATTTTTAATAAATCCATCTGACAAACAGCTTTTCAAACTCTCCTCACCCTGGAACCTTGTGGGTCCACACCCTCACTTCATGTATATAAACATCTTAGTCCTATTCCATTTGCTTGTCCTTTTCATTGGTGTCTTTATCAAAATGGAAGAATAATTGAGGCAAAGACCTTTTATGATTTTTTTCAAACGTGGAACAGATGGACATTCAATTTATGATTTGTGAAATACTGTAATCTTAAATTGTTAAATGGCATGAGTTGCCCCTGCATTTTATGCACAATACCTCTGTATGTCAACTTGGTGGATTCAGAGTTCCTTTTTGCATGTCCATGAGTTATGAACTGAGGCAGAGGGACCAGAGAGAAGTGCACAGCAACTGTAGGTATGGTGTGAAAAGTGAAATCAATCTAGGAAGCACAGCCATGAAAGCAACCACCATGGAGCAGAGTGGAGGATGGGAGACAGGCAAGTGATAGATCAGGATCTCTTGGTATGTCCTTGGGTTATTTCCAGTGGATGAATAAGTGAGCATTACAAAAAAAACAATAGTATAAAACAAAACTGTGAAATTCTACCCATTGTAACCCCAAATCACCAAAGAGGATCTAAAATAACAGAATCATAGAGAGATCAAAAATGCCATCCAGTTCAGCCCTCTACTATGCAGGAATACACAACCAAAACACTCCCAACAACCAACCAGCTTTAAAAACCTCCAAATAAGGAGACTCTACCACACCCTGAATCAGTGTATTTCACTGTCAAATAGCTCTTACCTTCAGGAAGTTCTTCCTAATGTTTAAGCACAATCTCTTTTCCTGTAGTTTGAACCCATTGCTCTGGGTCCTAATCTCTGGAGCAGGAGAAACAAAGCTTGTTCCATCCTCAATATTTTGCTGTTAACTACCATAGAGTTGACCTAAGCTTAGTGACCCTGTGGGTGAAACATCTCCAAGACCTCTTGTCCTCCACTGCTGTGCTCAGGCCTGTGGCCTGTGGCCTGGTTAACTGAGTCTAACCATCTGGTATGTGGTCTTCCTCTTTTTATAATGTCCTAGAATCATTGTATTTTACAATGATTCATGATGTGGCCAGAGTACAATAGCCTTGATTTTAGTCATCCTGCTTCCAGAGAGAGTTTGGGCTTGATCTGTCTTGGAACTTATTTGTTTATTCTTGACAAAATGAGAGCTGCATGCAAAGTATCTGGGAAGAATAAATCACCAGGAACAAATTACATACCAATAGAACTACTACAGTTTGCAGAGGCTGTCAACTAAAATCTGCCAACAAATATGGAAAACAAAGTAGTAGTCCACAGATGGGAAGCGATCAATATGATTCATATACAAAAAAGGAGACACAAAAGATTACACTAAGTATAGGACCATTGCACTAATTTTCCATGCAATCAAAGTCATGTTCAGAATTCTGCAGCATAGGCTCCCACCATATATAGAGCAAGGAATCCCACAGGTGCAAACTGGAGTCAGGAAAGGAAGAGGTAATAGGGATCACATTGCAAACATATGATGGATAATGGAGTACATTATTCCAAAAGAAAACATACATATGTTTTATTGACTACAGTAAAGCCTTTGACTGCAGCTTTACAATGGCAAACAAGGACATTACAAAGAAGACACAAATGTTAGATTTAGCATACATGATTAAGCACAACCATCAATGTCTCAATCTCAACCAATGTCAGGGTGTCAAGTATGTCAGAAATATGTCACTTTTCATAAGTATTAAAAAGGAAAGTGGTTCTAATGATATCTCAATCGGCCCCTAATATTAAGAAATAACTCATATCAGACTAGACATAAAGTCCATTACAAAACAATCAGATATGATAGTACAATATATAATATAGTATTGATGATAGTAATATATTTACAAAATCAAGTAAAATCTTTGACTGCATAGATTTAAAAAGCTATGGAATATGCTCAAAGAAACAGGAGTGCTATTACATATGATTGTCCTGATGTGCAGCCTGTACTCAGGACAAGAGGCTGCCATTAGAACTGAATATGGCAAGACAGAATGGTTCCTAATCATAAAAGGGGTCAGGAGAGACTTCATTCTATCACCCTATTTAATCAATTTCGATGCAGAAAATACACACAGAGCAGGAGTAAATTCAGAGGTAGGAGGAGTGATGATTAGAGGAAGGAACATTAACAACCTAAGATACACAGCTACTAGCAGAAACTGATAAAGACCTGGAGCAACTATGGAAGAAGGTCAAGGAGGAAAATGTAAAGAAATACTGAATGTTGCATATTGAGAAAACAAAAATAATGACCACAAAGGATCTACAAGAATTCATCCTAAATAATGAGAAAATTGAAATAATTTAAGAGTCCTTAAAATGAAATTCCTTCAAAAGTTTAAACATGGCTATCATGTCCCCTCTTAACCTTGTCTTCTCCAACCTAAAAATACCCAGTTCCCTAAACATTGCTTCCAGACCTTTCACCATTTTAGTTGGCAGACACATTCCAGTTTGACAATGTCCTTCTTGAATTGTTGTGCTCAGATTCCATAAGATAAAGCCATGACAGTAAATGTAGAATCAAACTGCCATAAATATGCAGTCTAGGCATGTGCCAGGATATTTATTTATTTATTTATTTATTTTGAAGGCAATGTTGACAGTCTCTTCATGGGGTCAAATAGGTACATCAAATCCTGCTGGTGAAGAACAGCTGGGTCCAAGTAAGATTCATTTTAAGAAAATGTCTGAGAAAGTTGTAATAAAGAAAATCCCTTAACTATATTGGCAATGACACAGAGCAATATATAAGCTCTTATTATAAAGCTAGAAACTGGATTGTTTTTACTCCTTTAATAACCACTCTTGACATTTTTGTGACTTTTTTTCTATTGCAATGGCTTAATGGCAAAACATGATGGAACTGGAGAAAAAGTGGGCCTATTAGGTTTTGGAGCAAGCTCAGGCTTTTCCACTTACAAGTTATTGCATTTCATGGAGGTGAATGATACGAGTTGCCCAAATTGCCTACAAACTGCTTATGAACAGTAGAAAAAGAAATCCGAGTAAACAAGCATTTTGTCTTAGATGGAAAAAAAAACTATTGCTTTAGGGAGAAGTTAAATATCCTAAGCTGGTTGGAAAAATATTAGAAAACCCAAGTTCTTTGCCATTTCATTTTGAAGACTGTGCACTATTCATCATGGGCAGAGATTACTACCTAATGTACACATGGCCCAAATTCTCCCCCCTCTCTCTGGTCTTTTGCCAGCTTTGTTACTAAAAATGTATGAAGAAATTGTGTCTGTGGTGAAAGGACCCACTGCTGACCAGAACTAAAGGCATATATATATATATATATATATATATATCAGTAACTGGCTTCCATTCCACTAATGCATCCGAGGAAGTAGACTGAAGTCTACAAAAGCTTATGCTGCCAATTTCTTTCTTTAAGTTAGTCTCAAAGGTGCTACGAGATCTCTCTATGTAGAGATATGACAGTTTGATTGGAGAATTTTTAACCAGCAGTGGTTTATGCATATAGTATGGTGTCTGAGATAGTTCCAAACAAATAATGGGAATTTCTCATATATTGCAAGAAATTTCTTCAACAATGGAATGAAAAGTAAAAGCACAGACATCAGTGGGAATTTGAGATGATGATGAATGGATATTTATCTAAATGAAAGTTTGATTAATAATGGTTTCATGCTATGGAATCCTGGGAATTATAGTCTGATAAGGGACGCAAGCTATCTGGCTGAAAATTTTAAATACTAAACTCGGCTTCCAGGATTCCATTGAAAGAAACCATAGGAATTAAAGAGGAACAATAGAACTATCACTGTGTAGTATAAAAGGGCCCTATGATTCTATTATATGCTCCCAACAAACACATTCTAAAATATGTACAGGAAACAGTAGTGCCTTTTTTTCACAGAAGATTTTTGGATCCCAGGGAGGGATCTGTGAAAGGAAAAAGAAGATGACTTTTTCTGAATCTCAGCAGTGTCTCCCCTCCCATCACTGCTGCTGATTCAATTTCTTTTTTTGCACTTGTAAATCAAAATTCCAAGAGTTTAAATGACTTTTTTAAAAAAGCTGACCCACAAAAATACCAATTTTGTTAATTATCTTTTTTTATTGAGTAATAGAATTTATGATCTCACAATCATGTCTGAAGTACAAATGATGTTTCTCTAAAACAAACTCACTCTGGGGTTATATCAAGACAGTTATTGTGAAACATTAAAATTCACAACATCAGTGCTTTCCAAGTCTATTATGATATGTAAGTAAAAACGTGGCAATATATTTACATTCAAATCAAGCATTTAGAAGTTATGCAGCATTAAGCTTCTGAGTTGTCCAATGCATCATGAACAATAATTTGATATTCATTTTATGACTTCTCAGTTTTTTCCTCTCTCGAGACATGCTTAAGAAGTTTAGCATTGGCAGAAAAATATTTTGTTTTCATTTAGTAACTTGGCAAGCTGATCAAATGTGCAGCCAAGAATGATACAAAGAACCTCCAACTGTCTCTGTTCAATTTGTCATTCTTTCACCCATCACATTTCAAGAAGATGGATTAGTAGTCTTTTGTTTTTCATTAGAACCTAAGATCATTCAAACCAAGAAGTCCCTTTGCAGAACAGCAATACTCCTGTGGTAGATCAGTGGAAAACTTAAATTTCCTGCTTCCAGTGGGAGAATTTGGATTTTTCGGCTGTCAGTGCATATTTTAGTGATCTGCTAGAATGGACAAAGTTACAAGGCATTGTTTAGTTCTCATTTTTCCACTGCTGGTTTTTGTGATATGCTTACCTAGCAGACCTCATTAGGGTATGCATTTAGAATTATGTAATTTCCCCCTAAGGGTCACATTAACAAACCATCTTTGGACATGATAGGCATATTAAAAATTAGGAATATCTGCTTTGGCTGTTTTAAAAACTCTTTGACCTTTCTCAAAAAGAGCTATTTGTAAAATGGCTATTTTAAAAGATAAGCCTGCAGAGTTTAATTTGGTTTTTAGTTATTTAGAGAGGCAATAAATAAATGCCTTAAATAAATAAAAAATTAAATCAGATAAATATCACAATGGAATCTATTAGAGTTTAGTTCTGGGAAAAGAATATCAGCTTTGGACTCAGTGAGTTGTATACTGCATGGATAAAAGGATGAGGGTTAAAAAATGACAGTAGCTATGGATCTGTAGAACATATATTCTGTCTTATTTTCTTTATTCAGGATATATCTGCATTGCAGAAATAATCCAGGTTGTCACCACTTTAACTGTCATGGCTGAATGCTGGGGAATTCTGGGGATTGTAATTTGTTGTGACACCAAAGCTCTCTGTCAGAGAAGACTAAATGTCTCACAAACTACAGTTCCCAGAATTCTTTTTTTTAAATGATTTTTATTACATTTTTAAAACATACAACATATTCTTTCAAACAGTCTGTTTTTTCAATACACATATCATATACAAGCATTTATATATTCCCTTTCCCCATTCCCCCTTCTATATATGTTTCCATCATTTCCAAATAGATCTATTTCAAACCACTTCCTTTCCCTTTCCTTACTAAGAGACACAAAGCTTATTAGCATGCAACTTTCGTTATATGTGACACTATTTGGTCATTATATCATTATTATTTCCTTGCCTCCCACCCTAATTTCTCCATCCATGAGTAGCTTACCTATCTGTTGCTACAATGTGCCAAATTCAAATTTGATTGCTTAAATCGTTTATTTTTACATGTATTTAGCACATAAAAAAAGAAGAAATATAAAAGTAAAAACATGACTTTATACAGGGGTTTCCTGTATCCTTTCTATTCTCTTTCTGACTGTGTTGTCTCACACTTTCCCGGATTCCTTTCCTTTCCATAACTATAACTCAAAGTGAATTTAGTTTTCCCATCCTAATTTGATGTTCTTTAATATCCTAAGATATCAAGTTGTCTCCATTAAAGGTTCAATTAATCACCTTAAATTTCATTTCAATATTTACCTCCTTCCCCCATTTCTTTTCCATATATTTCCAAACCTTTTCCCATCCTTCTCTCCATTTACTGTTATTCTCATTTCTCAATTTATCTGAAATCAAATCCAATTCCATCATGTCATATATTTTAAACCACCAATCTTCCAGATTTATGCACTTATCCGATTTCCAAGATCTTGCAAAAACTGTCCTGGCTGCTGTCAGCATATAAAATATGGTTTTACCGTATGTTCTCTCATCTTCATCTTTCAACATGTTCAACAGCATTATTTCCGGTCTAAGTTCTAGTGTTATTCCTAATATGTTTTGTATTTCTTTTTGTATCTGTTTCCAAAACATTTTGGCTTTACCACACAACCACCATAAATGAAAAAAGGTTCCTACTTCTTTTTGGCATCTCCAACATTTGTCATTAGCAGTATTATATAATCTGGCTATTTTATGAGGTGAGAGATGCCACCTATACAAGATCTTATAATAGCTCTCTTTAATGTCCTGACACAACGAATATTTCATTCTTTTATTCCACGCTTTTTCCCATTGATCCAACTCTATTACTTTTCCACAATTCTGTGCCCATTTAGTCATGGCTTCCTTTATGATCTCATCCTCAGTGTACCATTCTAATAATTTTTTGTAAATTTTAGATAGTATTTTTTGGTCTGAAAGCAAGATAATGTTTTCTATTTCCGTATTAGAGTTGGCTAAACCTGTTTGTTTTTTGTCTATTCTGTATCTTTCATGGAGTTGCCTATACAGGAACCAGTTTATATTCCAATTCTCTTCTTTCAAGGTTTCATAAGATTTAATTTTTCTGTTGTCATCTAGCAAGTCACTATATCTGATCCAGGTCTCTTCTCTTTTAGGATCTACACTATATAAAGCCTCGTGTGGGGATACCCACATCGGGATTTTTGGTGATATTCTTCTCTTGTATTTATTCCATACTTGGAATATCGAGGCTCGGATGAAATGGTTATTAAACCTGTTGTTTGCCTTGATTTTTTCGTAAAACAAAAAAACATGCCATCCGAATCTGATATCCGTACTTTCTAACTTTAAGAGTTTTTTATCATTCAGAGTCATCCAATCCTTCAACCAAGTAATAGCACTCGCCTCGTAATACAAATTTATCATAGGGAGGGCCAGGCCGCCTCTTTCTTTGGCATCACAGAGAATTTTTTGTTTGATTCTCGGCCGCTTGCCTGCCCAAACAAACTGTGCTAGTTGTTTTTGCCACTCTTTCAAGATTTTTTCATTTTTAACGACCGGAATGCCTTGGAACAAATACAAAAGTTTCGGAATAACCATCATTTTAACAGCGGCTATTCTTCCCAACAGAGAGAGCTTAATTTCAGACCAATTTTTGATTTCATTTTTGATTTCAGTCCATTTCTTTTGATAATTATTTTTAAACAATTTTGTATTGTTATTTGTTAAGATTATACCTAGATACTTGATCTTTTTACAGACACTCATACCAGATCACTTAAGATGGCTTGTTCCTCCTGCTTCATGTTTTTTGTTATAGCTGCTGATTTTTCTATGTTGATTTTTAGACCTGAGACTATTTCAAAAGATTTTAGATGTTCAATTAAACAATTTAAGCTTTCTATGGGATCTTCAAGCATTATCACAAGATCATCTGCATAAGCTCTAACCTTTAGAGATTCTCCTTTAACCTTAACTCCTTTGATCTTGTCCTCACATCTTATATTAATCAACAGAGTTTCCAAAACCAGAATGAACAACAATGGCGATATAGGACAGCCTTGTCTGGTCCCTCTAAATAATGGGATAACATCCGTTCTCTGATTGTTCACAATCACTCTTGCTGTCTGCTTTTTATATATTGATCTTATCCAATTTGTGAATTTTTGACCCGCTTTTATTCTTATTAAAGTTTTGATAATAATTTCCCAGTCAAGGCTGTCAAAAGCTTTTTCTAAGTCCAGAAAGATCAATGCCAGCTTCCTATCGCTGTGTGTATCAAAATGCTCGATGGTGTCAATAACATATCTTAGATTTTCCTTTAGATGCCTGTTTGGAAGGAAGCCGCATTGATCTCTTTGGATTATTATTTGCAAAACCTTTTTCAATCTCTGTGCCATTATATCTGCGAACAGTTTGTAGTCTATATTAAGTAAAGATATAGGTCGATAATTCTTTAGTTGTTGATGATCTCTTCCTTCTTTTGGAATTAGACTGATGTTTGCTTCTTCCCATGTCGGCGGTAGTTCTTGTCCATTAATGGTGTTCATTAATTCTAACAGTGGTTGTTGGATTTCATTCTGGAAGACTTTGTAGTATCTGGCTGTGAAACCATCAGGGCCTGGTGCTTTATCTACCTTGGCTCTCTGTATTGCTTCATTAAGTTCTTTTAAGGAGATTGATTTGTTTAACTCTTCTATTTGTTCCTCATTTAAGGTAGGTATTGGGCATTTTTGCAAGTAATTTTCCAAACTTTGTTTTGCTATTTCTTTTGGTTGAAAGAGGTTTTTAAAGTAACTATGTGTCATCTTCTTTAAGCTCTTCATGTCTGAATAGGTGTTATTCCCATCACACTATTTTACTATTGTCTTTTTCTCCCTCATTTTACCAATTCTTTGCGCTAACCAGCGGCCTGGTTTATTTGCTTGTTGGAAATTTTTGATATTTAAATTTTTCATCTTGTTTGCTAAGTCCTCTGCATTTTCCAAATTATATTGTTTTTGTAAGATCTTTAACTCTTTTAGAGTGTTTTCCGCATTAGGATTTTGTTTTAGTTCCTCCTCTTTTTTGGTTATTTGATTGGTAATTTCTCTTATTCTAGCTTTCCTTTTTGCTATTACCTCACAATGTTTTTTAATGAAGAATCCTCTGACAACCGCTTTACTTGCTGCCCATACCATCCCAATCTCTGTCTCTTTATGCCAATTTTCCAAAAAGTAATTTTTAATAGTGTTTTTAGCTTGTTCTACTATTTCTGGGGAAGTAAGCAAATAGTCTTGAAGGTGCCATCTAAATTCTGTGTTTTCCTTTTGAATTGATAACAGAATTGGATTATGATCAGAATATGATTTTATCAAAGTTTCCACATTTTTAACTTTTGAAACAAGAGATTTGGAGACAAAAAACATGTCAATTCTAGAGAATGTTTTATGATGGTCTGAGAAGAAGGTGAACTCCCGTTTATCACCATGTTTAAGTCTCCATGTTTCCACTAAATCCATGTTGTTCAATATCTTAAAAAAAGATTTTGGTAGTTTACCTTGATTCTCTTTTATTTTTTTTGTTGATAGTCTGTCTAATTTTGGTTCTATAACCGCGTTCCAGTCCCCACACATTATTATATGTTCCTCTTTGTAGTCTTGTAAAACATTTTTCAGGTCCTGATAGAATTTTGCTTTATTGTTATTTGGGGCATAAACTGCTACTAACACCATCTTTTGTTCATTTATATTTATTTCCACAGCTATAAAATGACCTTCTTTATCCTGAAATAAATGCTTAGATTGGATTTTTTCTGATACATATATAACTACACCTTTCTTCTTTTGTTTGTTGGCTGCCACATATTCTATTCCGAGTCTTTTATTCCTTAGTATTCTCTCATCTTTCTGTTTTACATGTGTCTCTAACAAGCAGAGGATTTCGTATTTTTTCTTTCCTAGTAGATGGAAAACTTCCTTCCTTTTTACTTTGTCATTTAAGCCTTTTATATTCCAAGACATAATCCTTAGGTTTTGTATTTGTTGGTACATTTCTTTTCTCTTTTCTCAATTTATTTGGCTTTGGCTTTATGAGTTTTTTTTTTAGGTTTACTTATTTCTTCTTCTTCTTCTTCTTCTTCAGTGTTTAAATTATTTGCTTTTTCTGGTGGTTTTCCTTTTAGTTCCTCTTCTTCCTCTACTTCCAGTTCCGATTGTTCCGATGCTTCTGAGATTTCTTCTTCTTCCGATTCTTTGTTAATTGATGATTTTGATTCTTCTTCGTCTCTTTGTTCTTTGTCTTCTTCATCTTTTCTCTTCCCATTGCTTTCTTTAAGTTGTTCAGGCTTGTCTCTCAATTCTTTATTCATCTCAATTTCTTTATCGTGTCTTTTCCAAAATTCTCTAGCTTTTGGGATTGAGTTCAATTTTATCCACCTTTGTCTAAAATATACCGATATTCCTTCTAGTTTTTCCCATTTGTACATTACGTTATGTCGGCTTAACTGATTGGTCAGGAATTTATATCCTTCTCTTTTTTGAAGTATTCTCTTAGGTACGTCTTTGAAGATCCTTACTTCCTGATCTTCAATGATGAGCCTCTCCTGATAGCTTGTCTGTAATAGTTGATCTTGCACATTTTGTCGTAAAAAGTAAATAACAATGTCTCTCGGCAAACCTTTTTCTCTTGCAATTTTTGAGTTGATTCTGTATATTTTATTTGTACTCCAGCTCAGTTCCTGTAACGACAGATTCATATATTCTGCAAGTACTGGCAATAGAAGATCATATAGGTTTTCGCCTTTGTATTCTTTCACGCCTCTCAGCTTGAGGCAGCACTGTCCCATTTTTTGCTCCTCCAAAGCTTTCATATCCAGAAGTTTTTCTTTTTCTAATTCTTGTGTAATCTTTACCTCCCTGACTGTGTTTTCCACACAGTCCGCTCTTTCCTCCAATTTCTGGATCCTTTTAGTTGCTTGTGTGATCTCCTTAGTAACAGTTTCTAAGGTTTGCTTAATGTCTCTTAGCTCCGCTCTCATATCTTTCTTAATGTCTCCCCTCAAGATTTTTATCTCTTTTGCAAAGTTTTGTTCCATATCTAATTTCAGTTTTTTAATTTCCTCTATTACCGAAGGTTGTTCCATGGAGTATCTTCTCTGCGAGTAGCTAGAAGTTTGGCTTGCATAGTATGCTTGAGATCCTGCTGGTCCTCTTTTGGGAGCTGTAGCCATTGTTAATTGGATATCAGCAGGTTGAACAGCAGGAGACAAGCTTGGTTAGGTTGGAAGAGACTCCACTAAGTTGAGTTAGAAGGAATGCCGCTCTTTGGAATGCCGCTATTCGGAAGAACTCCGTAGTTTGGAGAGACAACGTAGGTTGGAAAAGACTCAATAGGTTGGAAGAGACTCACTTAAGTTGGAAGAGACGACGTTGTGTGAGAAACTCAGTAGCCTTAGAGCCTCGTTTAGGTTGGAAGAGACGCAGGTGCTTGAGCGGCTCCGTAGGTTGAAAGAGACTCGCTTAGGTTGGAAGAGACGCAGCTGCTTGAGCGGCTCCGTAGGTTGGAAGAGACTCGCTTAGGTTGGAAGAGACGCAGCTGCTTGAGCGGCTCCGTAGGTTGGAAAAGACTCGCTTAGGTTGGAAGAGACGCAACTGCTTGAGCGGCTCCGTAGGTTGGAGAAGACTTGCTTAGGTTGAAAGAGACGCAACTGCTTGAGCGGCTCCGTAGGTTGGAAAAGACTCGCTTAGGTTGGAAGAGACGCAGCTGCTTGAGCGGCTCCGTAGGTTGGAAGAGACTTGTTTAGGTTGGGAGAGACGCAGGTGCTTGAGCGGCTCCGTAGGTTGGAAGAGACTCGCTTAGGTTGGAAGAGTCGCAGCTGCTTGAGCGGCTCTGTAGGTTGGAAAAGACTTGCTTAGGTTGGAAGAAACGCAGCTGCTTGAGCGGCTCTATAGGTTGAAAGAGACTCGCTTAGGTTGGAAGAGACGCAACTGCTTGAGCAGCTCCGTAGGTTGGAAGAGACTCGTTTAGGTTGGAAGAGATGCAGGTGCTTGAGCGGCTCCGTAGGTTGGAAGAGACTCGCTTAGGTTGGAAGAGACGCAGCTGCTTGAGCGGCTCTATAGGTTGGAAGAGACTCACTTACGTTAAAAGAGACGCAGCTGCTTGAGCGGCTCCGTAGGTTGGAAGAGACACCACTATTTGAGAGACTCGATGGGTTGTTAGAAACTCACTTAGGTTAGAAGAAACTCACTTGCTTGCGAGACTCAGAAATTTATCGAGGTTTGATAAGTTGGAATAGACTCAGTAAGTTGGATGAAACTCGTTTAGGTTAGAAAAGACACACCTACGTAAGAGCCTCAGCGGGTTGGGAAGACTTGACAAGTTGAGATAGGTTCTGTAGGTTGAAAGCAACTTGCTTAGGTTGGAAGAAGCACAATTACTTATGAAGCTCAGATATGTTAAAGAAGCTCAGTAAGTTGTAATGAACTCAGTAGGTTGGAAGAAACTCATTTACAATTGGAAAAGTCACAGCTGCTTATCAAAGTTCTATAGGTTGGAGAAGTTCAGTCTGTTGAGTATAGCCCAGTTTTGTTGGAGGGTTGAAGGGCTATAACAACTTAAAGAAGAAGAAAAAATCTTATATTTGTGGGTAGCTTAGCAAACTGAGATTCAGTATTGCAGAAAAAAGAAAAAAGTCAAGGTTCCACTGAGCATACACAGCTGTTTGGCTGCTCAGCTTAATTACTCCCTCCCTCTTGCTCAATATTAAGAAGTAAACTTAGATTAGAAGCAGCGCAGCTGTTTGAAGTTTTCAGCAGGCTGGAGGAGGGCCAATCAGTTTAGGGTTTTTACACAGTTCAACAGAATCAAGCTACCTTCGTTGAGTTTGAGGAAGCTTATTATGCTGAAAGAAATCCTTTTAGCAAAACTATTACCAGCACAGTTCTTCAGATTTCCAAGTAAATGTAGATGTAAATAGTTCAACCTTCCAAACAGTAATACCAGCAAGTTTAGGAAAACATCAGCAAATTCAGTTGAAGCACAATTAAGCAGAGCAATTTTTAGATAGAGCCAGCATTCAGTTCATAGTCTTATAAATGTCCTGCTGGAGCGGCTTTTACAGAGTGCTTTTCTTTTCTCAAAGTCTCAATGTCTCCTGCTCCGTTCAATATGGCTCAAACACGCTCAACACACTCAATCTTCTATAAATCTTCCCCCTCTTTTCTCAAGTCTGCCTTAAATGTAACGTTCAGAAATTGCTCTGCCAATATTATGAGAGGATAAGTGGGAAACAACTTCACTTCTACTAGCATATGCACAGTAGTATTGGGAGACCAAATCCTTGTAGTGTCCTTCCCCCTCTTCACCCAGTAATTCCAGGGCTTACTTAGCTTTAGTATATTTTAATTTTGTCTTTTTACTTGCCGCTTTTCTTAAAGAGGTTGGCGTTTGTGTCTTCTGCCTATTTGGCTGCTACCGCGCCGCTGGGTTCCGCCCGGACTCCGCCTGGGCTTGCTCCTCGACTCCTCGGCTCCTCGGCGTTTGGCCCCCTCCTCCTCCGCCTCCGCTGGATTTCTCCACTTCTTCAGAGCCTTCCAGAGCCTCTGCGGGCTCCCTTCGTAACCCCCGATTTATCCAGGGGGAAAACCGCTGCTTTTTGGGTCTTTTTTTGTTTTAAAACTGACCCGTTTTTACCTTGCAGCTTGCAGCACGGAGCGGGCGCCCTCGCGGAGCTCTGCGAGGACGCTCCTCCCACTTCCGTGCCAACCCAGTTCCCAGAATTCTATAGCATTGAGCCATGGCCATTAAAGTGGTGTCAAACTGATTATTTCTGCGGAGTAGATGTAGCCTCAGTTACTCAAACTATCCACAGAATTCAAGCAAAATTGAGGAAAAACAAATTGAGGAAGGCATCTGGAGGCGGCACATGAGTACGACAATGGGATGACATCAACCTTAGTGACAGGATCTGCTTAGCTTTTGATGCTGATTCACTTCTCTCTGTCCCACCACCTTCCCAGGTTTGTTTGGTGGGAACAAAAGAAAGGGATGTCTTGATGGCTGCTCCCAAACTTTGGAACACCCTCCCTAGGGACAAGAGGCACTGCATGGATGGTTCGTCCTGTCCCTAGAGATGGAGTTCCAAAGTTTGGGAGCAGCCACCAAGACATCCCTCACCTTTGTTCCTAGAGAAGAAAAAAGTGTCCCAGCACCACAAGCTGAGCAGAGTCCCACACTGCCCCTGAAACCACTCCAGTTAGCTCAGAAAGTGTAACTGTTGAGCAGTAGGGTGGGCAAGCTAAAATTGCATAGCCTAGGGACTCAAAATTGTTTATATGAGTCTAATTTCACCCAGAAAGTTTGGTTGCAATAAATATTTTTCCTCTAGTGATCAGCAATGGGGAGCATAAACTTCACGTTGATAAACATTAAGAATACATGAAAACACTCTGATTTTTTTTTCCCATTGACTTGAGTATTCTTTTTTTTAAAAAATCTCCATAATGAAACCTGGGACTATTGGATGACTTTTTAGTTGCCTCCATGAGCTATTATCCAAATTCATCAATCACTTTAAAAAGTTTTCATGATCTAATGTTCAAATATGGAATTGCCTGTTTAATATTCATCGAATAAAGCAGGAGCAAATGTTTTGGCTGAGTAAAAAGATAATTAACTAAAGGTGTGGAAGACTGTAATGTTCACCTCCTAAAATGAATTGTATTCTTTGACTTAGTAGCTAATATTTTGTATTAACCCTGAGAAAGAAGTGGACAGAATTCAAAGACATAGCTATGTTAGTCTGGAAAATCGGTAAGCAAAGGGATGTTGTAGCACCTTCGAGATTACCTGAAAGAAACTGGTAGCATGAGCTTTCATAGACTTGGAGACTATTTTTTCGGTAGTGTGATGATCCCACGGGTTAAAGCAGCCCAGCAGCACCTGCTCCTGGCCTTTATCCACAAGGGATCTCTTTTAGATTTCCCCAGAGTCATCTGACTCCCTGTTTCCACTCCATGTTGAGTGGAATGGGCACCCTTGAGGCCCTCTAGAACTGCTGCCACCACCTAGCGAATTATCAGTCCCCCCCCCCACTGCTTTAGCACATGCTAGGGCTTGCTAAATGGGAATTATAGTTCTTTTTCCACTTCCCACTTGCTACCAGCAAGCAACCACTGAGCTAAGGCACGTGTTGTAGGAATAGAGAGCAAACAGATGTGTTTCAAGAAAACTGATTTATTCTAACTACACAAAAATAGAGCATAGAGGTATCTTACTCATGCAAGACCTTCCTGCCTTCCAGGTACAGGAGCATAGTTACACAAATGTTCATTTCAAGCAAGCCATAGAAAACATAATAAAAGGCCTAAATCGCACTACTAGCACAACTCCAAATTACTCACACAGAGATAGGAATTGCGGTCCTTGGTGGATCTGGGCGTGAGAGTTGGTCATTGCCCCCGTCTGCCCTGCTTGCAGAGGTGCAACAGCTGGACTTCCCTAACAAGAAGAAGACAAAGCCCATGTGGTTTCATGGTTTTTAAAAAGATTTTGCATGGAAGGTTCTTGAAAAGTTCCGATCCTATTTCACTGTTTGGCTAATGGGCCATAGGTCATCTGTGATGTAATTACTCATTAGCATGTGCTTCAAGCTCTCATTAGCATGTACCACCCCCCAGATTAACCCTTTGTAGTCTGAGGAGGCCCCCAAGTGACTGGTGGGTCCCAGTCACTACACGCCCCCCCCCAAATCTCTGACAGGTTGGAAGAAACTGGAAGTTGAGGCCAAACTGGCTGAGATTTCATCCTGTGGGGAAAAAAGCATGTAAACAAACATGAAACACGCCCCCACAGTCCATTTGGGTTGGAAACAACTGGAATGGAGTAATACTGGCTGGGATGTCCTCTTGTGACCTATGACAGAAAAGATTAAACAGACCTACAACACATAATATCACAATTATAACTAGAATAACCTAAATGAGAGACACAAAAACAAGCAATATAGTAAGTTTGACATTTTGTCCCCCTTCTTTGCAGAGTAACTCCCCGTTCTCAACACAAAGCTTCCACTCAACTCCACACAGGCTCTTTTCCCACCCCTATGCAGGTAAAGGGAGAGGCAGAGAGAGGCAGAGAGAATCCTCCACTTTCCTTTAAAGCATCCTAGCTAACTCTAATTCCCAAGTTCAAACACCGCTGCCACCATGTGATGATCCCAGGGGTTAAGCAGCCCAGTAGCCCCCTACTCCTGGCCCTTATCCCCAAGGAATCTCTTTTAATTTCCACCCTAGAGTTCTCTGGGTCCCTGTTTCCACTTCCTGCTGAGTGGAATGAGCACCCTTGAGACCCTCTAGAACTGCTGCCACCACCTAGCGATTTATCACTTCCCCCTGCTTTAGCACACACTAGGGCTTGATAAAGGGGATTTATAGTTCTTCTTCCACTTCCCACTTGCTACCAGCAAGCAACCACCAAGCTAAGGCTTGTGTTGTAGGAATAGAGAGCAAACAGATGCGTTTCAAGAAAATGGATTTATTCTAACTACACAAAAATGGAGCATAGAGGTATCTCATTCATGCAAGACCTCCTTGCCTTGCAGGTACAAGAGCATAGTTACACAAATGTTAATTTCAAGCAAGCCATAGAAAACATAATAAAAGGAGTAAATCACATTAACTATCACAACTCTAATTACTCACACAGAAATAGAAATTGCAGTCCTTGGTGGGTCTGGGTGTGAGAGTTGGCTGTTGCCCCTGTATACCCTGCTGGCAGAGGTGCAACGGCTGGACTTCCCAAGTAAGAAGAAGACAATGCCCATGTGGCTTCAGGATTTTTAAAAAAGATTTTGCATGGAAGGTTCTTGAAAAGTCCCGGTCCTATTTCACTGTTTGGCTAATGGGCCATAGGTCATCTGTGATATAATTACTCATTAGCATGTGCTGCAAGCTTTCCCCCCCCCCCCCCATTAACCCTTTGTAGTTTGAGGAGGCCCCCAAGTGACTGGTGGGTCCCAGTCACTACAGGTAGTCCACTGCATCTCAACTATATGGAAAAAAAAGTTTATTATGGGCTTCAATGTTCCATATATGCTATCTTCAATGTTACATATATGCAGTCAAATTGTACAGAGACAATTCTTCCTAGCACTTAAGCTAGGACACTCCCTGCTTGCTTTGCACACACTGAAGTCTTTTTTTTAATATTTCTGAACTAGAGCAGGGAAATTGAATTCTCATTATAGCACCATAACTGAAATGATGCATTCTCAGTATATTAAATAGTTCACTTCACTTCTGCAACCTTGAACTTGGCAACATTTACATCATTAGAGCAATTTCCTCTCACTCTTCCAATGCGTATGATTATCTATGATGTCAGTTTTGAGTATATCTTGCCACATCCTGTCCTACCAGATGAATTTACAAGTAGAGCCACAGCATGGACTACAATAATGAGAAACTTTGCCATTTCCCAACTTTTGGTACTAATTAGCTATATTTTGTTTTGACCACAGGGGACTGAGATCAGTAGATAAGGACTCTGTAAGCTGGTGTGCAGAATTCTTAGCAGGAACTTTATAGAAAACCAAAATAAAATCAGAAACGACAAGGTGCTAGCTAGCTTTCCTTGGGTGGTATAAGCACATTTTAGTTTAGTTTAGTTAAGTTTAGAGAAAAGCAATGTGATTGCTGCCATTTTGAATCCCATTTGCCATTTGAAAGATGATGGGGTGAGAAGGAAAATGTGTACTGTTTGTATCTCCAGAGGGATTTCTAGGAGGGTGCAGGGGGTGCGGCCCACACCAAGTGGGGTGACACCGCTGTTTCCTAAACTGCCTTTGTGCAGATACAGGCTGTGCCTTTCACCTGCATCCCTTCAAAATATTGAAGAGATGGTGTAAGTGGAACAAGGCTCAGTAGAAGGAGAAAGGAGATGCTCCATTAAAAAAAGGATTAAAATTTTAAAAATACTTTTTTAAAATTTTCTTTTAGAACATCACATCCTATCCAATTTTAACTTTAACCACATGGAACTGTGTACATGTAAATACATTTAGGCTGTGCGTACGATATTGTAAGGTATACTTTTAAATTTTCTAGTTGTTTATGTAACAGCTATTATCACTACATTCAGGGATATACAGGAGTTATGCTTCATGATTGGTACAAAAAACATTACTAAGGATTCTGTATGGTGTGATATGGGAGGAGGTCACTGTGGGGGGTGAAACCATGAGTTATGGCACCAGGTGATGCCAAAACTAGTGACACCACTCTTCATGTCTATGTGTGGACATACTATGTAAAGGCCTGAAGTGTGTGGGAGGAAGGGAATGGCACCCCAGCCCACTTTGGATTTTGGCCCTACGTACCAATGGCAAGAAGTCCTTGAGAGGTTCACCATAGATTTCCCCCACAGACAGGCCCCCCAGATTGCTTTAAAAAAATTTTGAGCAGCCAGTCAGGAGCAACTACAATTACTAGCATTTTTCACAATGTTTTTGAGTTGTCAAAGTGTCCATTCTTGTAGCTTGACACTAGGAGGGAGGCAATGTTTCTCTTGCCTGTTGCTACACAGATCATCCTCAAAATCATAGCAAAAAAAATTAACAACACAGTCATCCAGCCAGGATGGTGTTATACAAGCATGGTGTTTGTGCAGGATCAAATTGTTTATCATTTTCTGACCTGGCATTCACCAGTAGCATTTTCAGTTCATGGTCACTATGGTCATAGCTATCCAGGCTATTTCAATCAGGGACAAGCTTGAGAAAATCAACATCTTATTTTGGTTTCCTCTTCTGAAATAACATGCCTCTCCCTTTTTTCTTCCTCTGTTGTTGTTGTTGTGTTTGTTGTTGTTGGGTGCCTTTCTGACTTATGGTGACACTATCATTGGGTTTTCTTGGCAATTTTCCTCAGAGAGTATTTTACCTTGCCATACTCTGAGGCTTGAAGAGTGTGACTTGCCCAAGGTCACCTGCTAGTTTATCACATGGGAGGAATGTCTCTCAATTGCGAATGGAGCCAATTTGCAATTACGTGAATTCGCGGGTTCAGCGAATTTACGTGAAATCTGATTGCATTCGGAATGCATTCTAAATGACTTCCCATTTCCCGAAAATGACCCCCCCCCCATTGCCCAAAATTGAGTGAGATACTCTAATACGCAATTACGTGAAACCCCATGATTGCGTTTGGAATGACTTCCCATTGCCCGAAATTGTGTGAGATACACTCATTCGCAATAACATGAAACCCCATGATTGCGTTCGGATTGCCATTGCATTATACCCCCAAATTCCATCATATGATAAACTCCCTAGTGGGTTTACATGGCCAAGATGGAATTAGAATCCTGTTTTTCAAAGTCCAAGGCTCAAACCACTACACCATGGGGATAACTGTTCTATAATTCCCCCCTTTTAAAACATACACATACACACAAACATACACTCCTAGTATTTATCAGACAATCCTCTCACCTTGATTATTAAAAAGATGAAATCCTGTTCTAGAAGGTAGGTGTTAAAAAGTTGGAGGTGCTCCTCCATTGTGCGAAACAGGAGACCAAGTCGTCAATAGTGTGCTCTCCAAAACTGCGTGCTCCAAAGGGGTGAGTCCTTTGGTGGACCAGTCTAGATTTCCCCAGCACAATGGGATAACACAGTCCAGTAGGGAGGAAGTTGTAGTTCTTGCTGGGGCTGCAAGTTTGGCCTCAGTCCCCCAAAGGGGTAGCAGGTTGGTTCTAAAAGGGTCACTGGTGAAGCAGAAAAGCATTTGTACAGTTGATGTTAAGAATGTGTGTATCTGATTTTAAGCGGCAGGGGGGCTAGATAATTCCCATATGTGAAAACATTTTCGACAGGCTGCTGGAATCAAGTAAAAAGTAAAACACTGTGATTATCTCCATGTACCACAAATGGTTTGGAACCTGAAAGATGGGCTAATAGCTCAACCCCCAATATAACAAAAATCCACTTTAAGAATATGGAGAGGAGCCCCAGAAATAAAAATGGTAAATTGTGAGACAATGCATTCACAAGCCCATAGGGACTCTTAAATATGCCTTTGGAACATATCCTGTCTTTTCAGCTGCACATTACATGTGCTAACTTTTTTCCCTCTGTATTTCCCAACTTATGTTGTATCTGGGGGAAGCCCTTCAAAATCCAATTTTGAAATACTATGGCAACCAAATCTTCACTTCTGAAGAAACTTAAGCAACTAGGTGTTTGTCTAGAAGAGGAAAAAAATGAAACCAAAGAGTTTGATTCAAAAATAGCCATGTTCATAAGAGTGCTATTGGCATCAGTGTCTTTGTTGTCAGTGAGGGAATTCATGCAGGTCACTTAGGAAGTGGTTTGAAATAGATCTATTTGGAAATGATGGAAACATATATAGAAGGGGGAATGGGGAAAGGGAATACATAAATGTTTGTATATGATATATGTATTGAAGAACAGACTATTTGAAAGATTATGTTGTATGTTTTAAAAAATGTAATAAAAATTATTTTTTAAAAAATGCCTGTTTTGCATTGTTTCAATGTATACTTTAAATCTCTTCTTCCTCAATACATTTTATCCCACTTTTCCCCTTCAGACAACCATCAACAAATGTCACACTCACATTTGCTATGGACATCTATCAGTGATTTACACACTGCATCAATCATTTGCTTTTAATGTTTTGCTGAGAGAGGAGAGGACCTTTCCCAAGGTCCAACAACCCTACAACATCCCCAGTCCCTTCTTCCCCTTTAGATTCAGTCACAAATGCACGCCTTTGCCACCCTACCATTCCTGTATCAGTGGAAGCTATAATAGATTTCCATTTGTTGTTGTGAGGGAAAGTGGGTTTCTCTAAATTAGAAAACATTGCTGTACTTTGTGTATTATACAAAACTAACTTTCTAAGCCTGCTGGCAAAAAAGCATGCACTAACCAATACTGAAATACTTTTCTATGGCGTGGGTGTATGTACAGTGCTGCACTGTGCTGCAGTAAGCAGTGAAATTACACCAAAAAGAAAAGAAGGTAATGGATTGTGTGTCTTTTGAAGAAAGCAGTGGATTGAGCCAAAGCCACATTTAAAACTTCCTTAGAAAGGCAAGGAAAGCTGAATGAGAGATCAAAAGTAGGGGGGGGGGAATAAGTCACTTGGCCAAGTCTTGGTGGTTAGAATAGGAGGAGAGTAGAAAGGAAGAGATGGAAAGCAAAGCCTAACAGTTCCAGAGGATTGTAAGGATTTTCCCGCTCTCTTTACTACCTCTAGAGACCACCATCAGGAAATTGCTACATGAAATCTGGAATACACAGGAATGGAGGAATGGTTAGTTGCTCAAATGGTGCAGTTCCATTTGTTCTTGTCAGATAATTAGAAAGCAAACTCATGAAAAGTAGGCAAATTTGAAAAAGGATAGAGTAAGAAACCCATCTTTGCAGCTTGCTTCTATCAGCAACAACAGAAATGGCATACCCATGAAGGAAGCAAATTCATTCAGCATTTGGACATGCAACAAGAATCACAGCAACCCAAAGTAGTTTCTAAATCCAGGGTCCAAATTGTATAATTTGATGCCACTTTAACTTTCATGGCTCCATCCTTCAGTGTGGTGCTTGGAGTTTAACTGCCAGTATGGCAGTTAAAATGGCATGTGACTACAATATTTCTTTAGAAAGAAAATGGTGCTGGTTGTGATAGGTATGAAAGCTGGATTGACTGAAAGTAATTGTTTGCCATGCAAATTCAGATATAGTGAACAATTGTGTGTGATTCCCTCCCTCCTAGAAATGTCACAGTTTCCTAGTCTGTGTTTCCCCCACTACATGTCAGGGATATATATCTTTCTATATCTTGTTCTCAAGATTACTTGTTTGTATTAGGTATGGTGACAAGAGTTTTTGTGAATTTTTCTAAGTTTTTAAAAATATTTATAAAACTTACTAAGGGTGCAAATTGTGCAAAACATTTACAGTGTTTCTGAATGTTTTGATGAGGTGGCTTGAACGGTAGTGTGCCTAGAAGTGTAATGAGACACTTTTTCTTCTTAAAGTCAACAAAATAATATTCCTTGCATCTACACTGCCTTTTCACAAGTTTACTCTAATCATGAGAGCTATGTCAAGAATGATAATGCTGCACCCTCCTTTTTGTCCTGTTCTTCCTCCCTCCTTGAATAGTTGTGGATTGGATCAAGAGGCAAGCTTTAGCATGGATGGACATGGGAAGAGAAGCTTGGTCTACAGAAGATGGACCAAAACTTGGGTAAGTTACTTTCCAGGGCTATAACTCTCAGAATTCTCACACCAACATTGGAGGTATAGTAAAAAAAGGAACTTCTTCATGTTCTGGGGAGAGCAGATGCAGTTCTAGTACTGTGAATGAGTGGTGTTACATCAATTTTATTAATCTGGATACACATTTGTATCAAAATGAAAATACTTTTAAAAACTGCTCACACAAATCAAGCAAGAGCTCCAAGGTCAAAAGGAGGGAGAAGACTCCTTACTAAACATGAAGATTTTATCCTTTATAATAAAATGACACCTGCTTCCTGAATGGCACCTCAGCAGCATCTTCCTTTGAAATAAAAAATAATAATCAGTAATGTCACTCTCTAAGCTCAATAATTCTGAGACTAAACCCAAAGAAAATGCAATTCCCGCATCCCTTTTAACATAAAGCAGTCACACAGTGAAAGACTGTCCTTGTATTTCACATAAACAAAGTAGTTTCAGCTTCCAGCTACTGAACTTCTCACACATAAAATATACATCTGGTCTAAAACTGTCACACTCTGGATGTTTCATTGCCTCTTTTTATATACCTTGAATCCAAAATGCTAAAACAATGTCAAGCTCACACTGAAATAAAATTTACATTCCTCTGTGCATAGCAAATTAAATTTCGCTCCAGAACAAACAAGACTGACATTTTTAAAAGGCCCCTTTCTTTTGAACACATAGAAGGATTACACTAATTGGAGTCTTGTGAACCAAATATTCTTAGCAGCCCATCATTCAACCTGTACTCTTTCCTCAATCCATATGTCTTTCCATTTACAAATACAATTAATCCAACCTCCTACTCACAAATCTCAGATGAGATTTGCAAAGGGAAAGGACAATATACACCACTGTATAATGCTATACAAAACCAGAGTGGTTATACTTTCATTTATTAATATTATTTGCACTCCATTCAATTGTGAAGGATAAAGGGATGTTATAACCTTATTAAATGACATGCCATTAAAAAGAATGACATGCCAAATAAGGTTGGGGGATTCTATTAATTATCACAGCAGATACTGAGAGAATGTGAAGGACAAACCTTCAAATACAGATCTGCATGGTCCAACTCATCCCTTAAACTGTATTGAGTTACAGTGGCTGAAAATAACTTTGCTGTTGTAATTTACATCTTTAAAACAATGATTTAATGGTTATGTTAACAAGATAACAGTGCAATTCAGATTCAAAGAATCGAGTACAAGTTCCTTTGCTAGCATGCCATCTGATTTCAGAGACTTGCTGACAGAGTAATCTGTCAGCAGAAGTGCTCTGTTGGCTGAGATCTCTTGAAAAGCCCAACACAAGGAGCCAGAGAAGGCAAAGGAAAACCCAAATTATGCCAGATCCAAACCACTTTCAGCCCAGGGACACAACCACAATAATAGCACAAAGTTAGGCCAGTAGTCCTGAACAATTTCCAACATCCTTAGACTGAGGGGGGGGGGGGGTAAGGATTCAGCACTCTTTCAGATGGGCTCGCATGAATCAGACCATTATGGCCAATTAGGATTGTACTGTAACTGACTTCAATGCGCTGCTGAGGTCACGTGAACTTATTTTCCCAAAAAACTGCAGTATAAAAGCTGGAGAAACTAACATTGATACAACTAATTTTTCAGCTGTTGAGCAAAGTGATCCTAGCTTTCATCTGAAATGTTAGATATGCAGACGGGTCAATCAAATGTGGGAGCCTTCTTTCTTCCTCTTCATGCTTTGTGTTCATTGTGCACCTTTTTATTTTAAAAAGCACCATATGAATGTTCACTTGTGTGTATATGTTCATTCAGTCAATGGCTTATTAGAGAGCAGCAGAGCTAATGAGAACTAGTATAACATAGGTCTAAGAGAGTCCTGGTTTAAATCACATCTCTGATATAAAGTCATTAGATAGCTAGAGGTGCCCCATTCTCTTTGAGTCTCAATCCTCCCATTTGTATAATAATATAGTGTAAACTGGTATGTCTGTATCTGTAAGGAATCATTTAGACCCTGAACCACCTGAGTTTGTGGATCATCTGTCATCTTAGGTCTGTGAAAAGGGCTTGCTAGAAGGGGTCAAGTTGCGTGGGCAAATTTAGTGTGGTTGGTTATGGAGATTATTTGAGATTATTCCACAAACCTCCATTCTCACCATGATCATGGTGCATACATAATGGCTTGGGAGCAGTCCCGATTACATGTGTCTGCAATCACTGTAGCAGCCACTAACCCTGCCTCCCTGCCCTATTGCTTTACTAGCATATGCCTTTCTTCATTGTTTTTTTAAAATTCTCTCTCTCTTTTTAAACATTTTAGGCATTATGATAATGTGATGGGGGAGGGGGGGAAGAAGAGAAAAGAAAGGATTTTTTTTTAAAAAAGAAAGAAAACAGGTTGTTTGGGAATAGCAGTGGGAGAGAGAGGGAGAAAGAGGAGGAAACTGACACCACATGACTGGCTGATACTAGGACTGCAGACAGACATTATTGCCACCAAATTTAACTATATGGTTGCGATATTGGCAGCAATGGTTGGGGAAAACTACCAATGAAAAGGAGAACAGACCAGGTACAGCTCAGTCACAGATGGAGGAAAGCCACGGTGTCATCTGATAAGATTTCATGATATATGTGTCTATTCTGCTTTACTTCCACTTTTTAGCCTGAGGTCATACTGTCCCGAGTCTTTATTGGATGATAAATCAATTCTTCTAGGAAAATGTTTACTTTTTTATGCTTGCACCCTAATCAAGGAATGTTCCATCCCCTAAGTTTCTACAATAGAAGCAAGCTACATCTTTCTGTGTAGGACCTGGAAGTGAAAATGAAAAGAGGAAGGGAGATATGATTCATGAACCAAGATTTGAAAAGCCAATTAAACATAGCAATGAGATTAACTGGCAGATTATTCATATTACAAAACAACAATTCACTCCAGACCAGTTGGAGTCAAATCTTAGTTGTGCTCCAAAGCATCCCACTTTTAACAATTCTCTTTCCAGACCTCCCTTTGTCCAGCCCCCAGCCCACACTCCTAACATATCAAAGAGGTCTTGTAACTGGCTACTCCACTTCCTAAATCCTTACCAACCCATCTTTCCCAAGGCTTTGTTGACCATCAAACACTTCTTCACTAAGGACCTAACAGAGCCATATATCTTAACTAGTTCAGCCATTGTCTATCTGTATCCGTTTTTGCATTTCAGTTGAATTACAGACCTCTCTGCTGTTTTCCTTCCCTTCCTGTGCTTCCCACTAGTAAACCATAGCTCTGTTTCTCTATCCCCATTATCCCCATTCTACCCCATCGCTACCTCACGACTATTATATCCCCCATATTTCTCATCCTGGCAGATTCTGACATTTCATCATAGCAGACTCTGACAGGAGATGAGTTTTCTCTGTAGAAAATCCAGTGGCAAAGGCTATGAATCTTGTGCTCAGCCTAAACATATGTGCGAATAAACCTCATATCACAGAAACATGTTACAAGGCAGGTAACCTGCTTCTAAGGAAATGAAACTTCCCATTTGTTGGAACAGTATGGGCAGTGACCTAGCTGATAGGACTGTTAAAAAGATAACTATGGATCACTCTTAAATAAATGGGTGTTCTGAAATATCTGATTGTCCTGATGCCTAATCTGTACTCAGGACAAAAGGCTACCATGAAACAGAATACAGAGAAATGTTTTCCAACTGAGGGAAGGGGCTCGAAAAAGGCTGCATCTTATCACCTTGAATGGTGAAAATATCATCAGTTAAAGCAGGATTAGACAAAATAGTTTATCGCACAGGCCCTGGAATGGGCCTGGTGCATTACAGAGGCGGGGGGGATGGGAACGAGAGGCAGCATAGAACGCAGTTTACCGCACAGGAGAACACTGCCACTGCTGCCGGAAGTTCCCATTCCATTATGGATGCGTCCCCGGAGGCGATTTTCAGGAACTGTTTAGAAGCATTCCTGAAAATTCCACGATCTATGCAATAAACTCCTAAGAAGAATGAGGGAAGAGAATTAAAGAAATATGAGATATGCAAATGACACCATACTATTAGCAGAAAATAGCAAAGACCCAGAACAATTACTTTAAAAAGTAAAGGAAGAAAGTTCAAAGGCAGGTTTACAGTTGAACACTAAAAAAAAAAGAAAATCACCATGGATGATTTACATTACTTTAAAGAAGACTATAATGACATTGAAATAGTTCAAGGTTTTCCATACTGTGGCTCAACCATCAATTGAAATAGAGACAGCAGGGAAGAAATTGGAAAACTAGGACTTTAAACGACAGTTATGAAGGAGCAAGACAAGATCCCAAAGTGCTAAAAAGAACAATAAGTGAATCCTGAAATAAACCCTGAAATCTCCATAGACGCCAGTGACTTGGCCCTTATGGTCTCTATGATTCTATGGCTAAACTGAGGCTGTTGTACTTTGGACATGTCAAGAGAAGACATGACTCACTAGAAAAGACAATAAAGCTTGGCAGGGTAGAAAGCAGCAGGAAAAGAGGAAGACCACATTCCGGATAGATAGACTTAATCAAGGAAGCCACAGCCTTAAGTCTTCAAAACCTGAGCAGGGTGTAGATGGTAGGGGGACCTAGAGGACTCTCATTCATGGGGTTGCAATAAGTGGAAGTCATTTTCGCAGCAGTTAATAACAAACAAGTGCTCCCTGGCTTACAAGGTAGGTTTGGAGTGTGGGCATAGGCAGAAGTAGTTACAGCAATGCACCTCCATCATTGTAGTTATGTCAAGTGATGCAGAATCTTGGCCATGGTCTGAGAGCTGTGAATACTATACAAAAATCAAGAAAAAGACTGAGATCAGTATGGTCTGGATGGACCACAGCACTAACAATCAAGAGAAGCATTTTAAAGATCTCAAAATCCTATTGTTGGATCAATAGTATTTTATGATGCCTAAAGGAAAAGAAAGTACTGACTTGAAGAAACGTGATTTTGAGAAGCAGAAGAAACAAAATGAAAGTGGAAGCATGGAAGCAATTGAAAGCCAATAGCACATTTAGTCTGTGAGACCTTAAAGATAGAAAATATATTATCTGAAATGAACAGTTTATGAGGGAGCTTATTGTCTTCCTATCTTAAGGTGTTTTCAGTCGATGAACATAAGTGAAAATATAATTTTTTTCCCAAAGAACTGTATGAAAACTATTTTCTTTGGCAGAAGATTTCATTGACTGCAGCCTGCTTCACCAGATACATCCACAAAAGTGAATGCCATTTAAAATTTGTTAGTCTCCAAGATCTCAGAAGTCATATTTACTGCTAATGTGTCTACTTCATTGGAAATACTGTAAAATCAAAATAAATAAATAAATAAATAAATAAGAAACCAGTACATTTTCTATGCTATATCACACCCAATATTTTTCTTCAGAGAAAAACAAAACTTAAGGCAATGAACTCTAACCTGAGGAACATCAATTTTGTCATGTAGGGGTGGTACAGACCGCCCAAAAGGGTGGTCTGCAGCCCTGCTTTAAGTGGTGAGATGGGGCCAGGGCTGCCGCACCGGCAGCCCCAGAGGCCCCATCCCGCCGCTTCTGCCGCTTCCCCGTGGCCTGAACACGGGGTGCAGCAGGAGCCCTGGGCCCCCACTGCACCCCACTTTCCTCGGCTGTTCCGAGGGGTTATCCTCTGGGTCCTTGGCACGGCCGTCTAAAAGGACCTGGTTCCAAAAAGGAGCTCGATTTCCATTCTCCTTTTGGTGCTGCGGAAAGGGCACGCTTGGTGCCTTCCCATGGCGCTATTACATCAGGCACATGCAGCATTGTTTAAACACTGCATACGCCATGATGCTATAATGGCACGTCCTTATGGACATCGCCATTTTAAAATGGTGGTACCCATACGCTTTAGGGTTAGGGAGGGTGTGAATGCTAAAAGCGCCTTAACCCTAAAGGCGCCCATTTTAGCCCTAATCATGCCTCATTTTGCCCATCTAGATCAGGCCGTAGATACCCATAGGCCTTGAGATACAGGGTGCTTACACAGTGAAGCTGAAAGATGAAAGATGCACTAATCCAAGATTTGGTATTATTCCAATGAGTCCCTCTCACTGGAGGGGAAGGAAGATCTGGTCTTCCCTTTCCCTCAGCTCTATTGGCTGTCACCATATATATAAGGGCTTTAAAAATTACAGCGACTTCATCATGGGTTTCTCCCCCACCAGTAGGATTAACTTCTTAAAAATTTTTGCAAAAATATTCTAAAATGAGTTAAAGACAATACTGTTCAGGGAAGTGTTCCCAGATTGTTATCCAATGTTGTTTTAATTTGTTGTTTGCTATATTATAATTTTTTGCCATTGAGCAGGTCAGGTTTGGCCACTTTCACAGTGGCTCAAAAAAAATTAAACTGCTTCAAAGAGAAGCCTTTTGGATTGATAAATTATCCTCTTATAAACCTGAAGGCTTGAATGAACCGTTGGACTTGTCTGTTTTTCTATAAAAATGTTTAAAAAATTGTTGTTACATAGTTTCATGTGTGGCGCTTCAACTGAAATTAATTTAATACTATGTAGTAGTTTTGTAGAGATATATAGTATACACACATTATATATTATGATCTTGTACACATTTCTAACATTACTCATTACATGCTAGTTTGTTTTTACATTGTAGATTCCATATATATATAATGTTAGATCTTCTTACTTCTCAGCCTGTTTCAGGTTTTACTTGTTGGGAGAGAATTAGTTTATTTGCTATAATGTCCCTTTAAGTATCTTAATGATTGCATCAACCACCTGTAGGACATTGAATAGTTACAGTATACTAGCTCAACCAGTTATTACTAGTTGACTATCATGGACTTTCCATTCTTGTGCTAAAGATGTCTTTCATTATGGGTAAACTATTGATTTATAAATGCATGGTGCCCTTTGGTATATTGACCTTGTAATGAGTGTGTGTGTGTATTATCGCTAATTTATGTTAAATTAACTTTTCATTTGTTCACTGAAGATGGATTACTATAAGGAATTATATCCTGAATGGAATATTATATTGTCACTGAGGAAGACGAGTGAGTGTCGAAACGGCCACACAATTTACTCCGGAGGTAGCCGTCAGCCAACAGTTGCTACCAGTAACAATAAAATTATCATATCTATGCTACCATTTCCTCTCCTTTCAACAGTATCCTTCACAGTCATACTACCAATATGTTGAGATACCAACACAGCAAAATTTCTTGCTGGCTCATTCATTGAGAATCTTCAAGATATTGGCATCATCATCGGACTCTTTATAGTTTGACTTACCCTTCATTAATACTTTGGACTCTATATTAATATCTCCTTTTATATTCATAGTTATTATGCATGTTCGTTTGTCAGCTCTTTGTTATTGTTAACTTGTATTTATGTATCTTTATCCTTTCACATATATACATTATATCTATATTGCATTGATACTTTGTGGTTCTTGGTGATTTATAGTTCACCCAGTGATCTGTTTACTCTCCCTTTTTGCATCAGTCTGTTGTAAGCCTCCTGTCTTCTTTGGTTCTTATGTACAGTGCTGTGTAAATTTACAGTGCTTTATAAAATAAGCTTAATAATAATAATAAATTCCCATAACATTTTTGTCACATTCCTGAAAAATCAAATAGACATACGAATTATCACATGATACCAGACCAAGCACAATACTTGACAAAGGAGGCCAAACACATATTTTATCTCATTTCATTAAGTGTAGAGTGATCAAAATGAGAAGAGATCCAATGGATGCAGGTATGTGCCTTGAGAAGTTATTGGTCATATAAAATGTCTTCTCCACATCTAAACAAATATGTTTCAGACTTTGGAAAATGTTGACCTAACATTGGGGTGGGAGAATAGCTGGCAAATAATCAAAATGATTCTTGTGAGTTGATGCTCAAATATCATTGTTGCTAGTCTTCATCCTCCCCCAAATTCTTTGCCAAATGTCCCTCTAACTAAGAAGGAAGTGTTTAGCTTTAAGCATCAGGTACTTGTTAACAATCTCAAGTAATGGAAGACTTTGAAGTTTAGCAAGGTCAAAAAGAACCAATATTCTTTTTAGGGCAGAGGCATAGGGAGTTTTCCAAGAGGGAAGCACAGAAAGGAAAACAAAGGGGAATCTCTATAGGTAGTGAAATGATCTGACCACTAGGTGTCATTGCTTGCCCCACCATGGCAACATAGGAAGCTTTTCATAGGCAAAGATTTATGTTGCACTGATGAGCAAAAACAGGTGAAGTTTGTTATTTTTGAATTATTCTGTTGATTAGATATAGTTAAGCATGTAATATTGAACAAAGTAGAGATTTATGTCATGTTTCCCCAGAAGCTTTTTTTTTACTTTCAATGTTTTTGCATTTATCGTTGACATTCTATCCTCTGCCACATCTAAACCATGCCCTACATCGTGGTGAAATCATGTGACCTTCCAAATATGGTTTAACTGCAACTCCTAGCAACCCAAGCCAGCAAAAGTAAGGATTAGCAATGTTGAGAGTCATATAGTCCAGCAACAACTGGATGGTTGCATGATTCCAACCCCTGTCAAATGTCACTTGAGCACATGGGTTTTAATAGAGTTGATCCTGCATTAAGTTTTTCTTTGAGGCAGCCATTCAGCATGCAGTACAATCTAGAGAAGACTGAAAAGTCACCTTGATCCTAAGGACTAATGTGCTTAGACCTTTTAAGACATATTTCTCTTTCTTCTTGTAGAGAGTGCCTGGGCTGAGAAAGTAATGTCATCCATATTGACAGATTCTGCATCCATGGATTCAACTGTACATAGCTTGACACCCTTCCCTGCCCCACAAAGTATGTGTTTGTGTGTGTGTATGTGTGTATATGTGTGTATGCCAATGTCTACAACTTGTAGGCTTGTCTACTGTGTACTGAAGTTTTTCTTAGAATGCCTATGGCCCAATGAAGTTATTGAAATGAAATGTCCATAGTCCAATGGAAAGTGTGTTTTTTTTTTGTTTTAGTTCAAGTTGCATAATGTTTCCCACCCCAGCCTGTTCAGTGGACTTGTCCAAACAAAATATAGTCAGCCCACCATAGCCTCTGCTTGAAAATATTTTTTAAAAAAAATACATACATTCCAACAAACTATGGAGTTTATTGCTTTGCCCTTTTTCCTGATCCAGGCATGGCAGAAACCTTTTAAAAACAGCTTTTACTGCATGCCTCCATGCCCAGGCAGGAGGCATCCCATACCTGATCTACACATCTCCTGTACTTTGCAAAGAATGGGAAAATCCAAAATGTGATTCTGCCTTTTATATAATGGATACCATTTTATTACACCACTGAATATAATGGAATGTTAGCATCCACAGACTTTAATATCCATAGGCAGTCATGGAACGAAAAACTAGTGGAGAGCAAGGACTGATTGTAATTTATTGTGAGCTGTCTCATGGTTTTGGCGTTAACTGTAGGAATATAATACATAGAATACATCATAATGTATAAATGAAATCAAGGATCCTGTTATGTGAAGAAGTAACATGATACTTTCTGTTAGAGGTTATGAGTGACTTCCAGGTGAGTGGGTGGGTTTAAAACCCACACTGTCTCCAATACACAATTGCTGCCTTGGATAGCTCTTTTAAAGTTCATTCTAAACTCTAGAGATTACTGTACTGCCAATTGACATGGAAGTCAACAGGCACCACTGTATTTTGGTTAAAATGATTCTGTTAGTGATATGAGGTTAGGTGCTTTTTATCAGTTTGAAATAGTTTAATGGCCATGGCTGCATCCTCAAATATAATGTTATTGAACATTTTAAAATATTTTTGAATATTCTTTCTATCCTTACTGCATCCTGTGAGGTTTGTGGTTTGATGAAGGACTAAAGCTCTCTGGCTGAAAATTCTTGATATCTCACACTCAGCTCCCATGATTCCATAGGATGTTTCCATAACAGTTAAAATGGAATCATGGTGTTATAACTGTGTAGTGCAAAAGGGCCCAAGGAAGTGAAGGCAAGGAAGTCCACTGTCAAATCTGTTGAGAGGCCACTTCCATTAGGCTCCTTCTTCCATTCCTTGTCACCAGAAAAAGGTGTTCCATCTGGCTGAGCTTAGAGGGAGAAATGAAGTTATGCCACTCTAATGGCTTAGGTGGCAGCCTATCAACATTTAGGTCTAATCTGCACTGCAAAAATTATGCAGTTTGACATAACTTTAACTGTCTTGGCTCAATGTTATGGAATTCTGAGATTTGTAGTTTGTTGTGGCACTAGAGTTGTCTGACAAAGAAGGCTAATTATTTCACAAAACCACAAATATCAAAATCCCATAGCATTGAACCATGGCAGTATTAAACTGTAGTATTAAACTGCATTAATTTTGCATTGCAGATTAGACCTTAGTTCCTTTTCTCCCTGGGCTTTTTCTATTCTAGCTAGTCATTATATCAGAACTTTGAAGCTGTTAAGTTTCCACTTCTTACCTCTTACCCCTTCCTTCCCTGTCTTTCTCCATTCTGCATTGTACTGTTATTGATCTTTATAAGTTAGTGTGGAAACCATTTTTTTAGTTGAAGAGCATAGGTACAAAGATTATTCAAATACATTATAAACAACAGTGGCTATTAATGGCATCCTTCTTTCAGATAGCATCAATGAAATTATTTTAAAGTTTATTTTACATTTAAGGATATTCTACATGAAATCAACTTACTAGTAGGTGCTAAGATATTCCTTACTGAACAGTTATGTTTCTGTTCCTGTATGCTCCTCCGTACAAGTTCTTGGTGTTCTCCTGGTATTGTAATTTTCACCTGTTCATTTATAATTATTTATTTTATAAGTGTACAGGCTGGTCTGTGGCTGTAATAGAGCTATGCATGCATATTAAAGGCACAAAACCTCTGTGCATTAAAAATGCAGCAGTCCTAGAGATCACACCCTTATGTTTCCTATGTTTACCTTCCCATTTCTCTTTTAAGGGGGTTACAAGCTGGGCTGTAGTCCCGAGCCCTTTACAGTATTTGCCAGAGCCACATGGGCAACAGATGTCTGACTGCATCAAGTATCTTTCCTCCTGCCTGCTGAAGTGCAAATGGCTTTTTAAACTTAGTGCAGGTTAAAAGACACTTCATGCTTCAATGCAGGGCAGGAGGCCATTGTGCCTGGAAGTTAATGAAAGAACTGGAATGAAAAGATTTCTACTGTTCCATGCTACTCATTTATTGTTTTCCCAGTTCGTTGCATCCTTCAATCCACTCTTCCTAAACCTAACTAGGAACATTTCTATGATAGAACAGGCACTATATAATGTGATTTTCAGCATTTCAATTGATGCATGTCTTTCTCATTCCTCTGCTTCTCATATTACTGATTGACTGAAGAGGGGGAACCTACTGAAAGAAACAGCAATGTCAATCTAATTGTTTGCATTTTGTGCATCAAGGATACTTTATTTGAAGGCTCAATAGACACAGGGGAAGTAGCTTAACTTGCTAACCAGGAGATGAATCAAACCTATGGTGAAATAGTGTGTGCTGTTTACTAAGGATGTCCAAAGTCTGTTCCTTATGTGTTTGGCAGTTCAGTTCTTGTCATCCAGTCTGTTATCTACATAGCAATCCTTTTGGAACCTTTTTTCTCCTTGGTGGATTTATATATACAAAATAATATGTATCTATAGATGGAGAAATGTGCTCCCTAATGTTCACCCTTCTCTCTCTCTCTCTCTCTCTCTCTTTTGCATGACTTTTGTCACCCATCATCTTCACACACATACACCCTACTTCCTTCCTCTCTTCAGTACCAGTGGAATTGCTTTATATACTCTCTTCACAAATGGTGGGGAATGCAGGAACTCTAGGGTCCTTCAGTTAAAGAACATTTGGAGGACCATACAATTCCCACCCTAGTCATAAAGCTATGAACACTAAACAGACACCAGTTTCTCCTTTGGGCACTTTAACTGACACTGCAATGAGTTCTATCTTACTTTCATAGGCTATCTTTTTGCAGGCTGCAGCAGACCGGCACTGGAACAAGTCAAAATTACCACATGAAGTGACTTGTCAGTCATATGTCTGCTCACATATCTGCTCTATTTCTGGCAAACATTTTAATGATATTTTTCAGCTACACGCAGGTATATGTCTATGTAGAGCAGACAGAATACATATGATTGAAGGGTATTATACTTTAAACTGTTTAAGTATGTGTACATGGGCATGGGCATACACACACACACACATGTGCATGAGTATGTACAGTATATATGATAACTCAAAAAGAGATAAGATGGATGCATTGCTAAAGATCTCAAGGGACACCATTTTGCAACACCATTGTATTTAAAGAGACTTGAGCATCCACAGATTTTGATGTCCGCAGGGAGTTTTGGTACCAAAACCTAGTGGAAACCATGGGCCCACTGTAAAACCTTTCCAAAGCTCTCTCCACTGGTGTGCATTCAAGCTGTAAAACTTGTTCCTTGTCTGGTGGGGGACACATGAATGTTAAACTCAGCAAGCTGAATATGGCTCCCCCTGAAAAAAAGGTGTATTGTGGTCTTGTTGAAGGCTCCATCCTCTTGTATGCCCTTATTTGATCCTCACCATCTACTTTCCCCCTTAAACAGTTAGCTTTTATTGACCACTCATCATGCTCCTTTGGTGATCTCTGCTCCCACCCTTAGCTCCCTACCCTAAACATTTGTCATACATCTGGATTTCCATTCTCTTAGCTACAAAAAATATCCAGGCTCAGGAATGAGTTTGCTCTTGTATAAAATTCCCTGGTGCTGTAAAGACATGATATAAAATTGCATTTGGCTTCAGGCTCATTGGAGGAATGAACAAGGTGAAAGTTTAGGGGACTGGAGTTTTCCATTCCCATAAACAATAACATTATCCATCTATGTGTGTTAAATCTGTAAAGTAGGAGAACATATTTAGGATCTCTTCAGAATGAAGGCCAAATTAGGTTCTTTCAAGTAGTGCCAAATATATACTCTTGCTCCAGGTATGCTTAAGAATTCTGAGTGTGTTGTTGAGACAGAGCAAGATCCATCTAGCCCAGCATTATTTACCAGAATCCAGAACTAGTAAAATTAGTCCATGGTTCGCCATGGGAGTGGGTGAAAATTTCATTCAGTCTGAAAGTGAATTCACAGATTTATTCATAAGTGCAATAGAAAGAACATGTTTTTTTTTGTTGTTGTTGTTGTTGTTTTAAATCTGAATATGGAAGCAACCACAATTGGCACATTCATCTGTCAAGGCAGATGGCTTTGATGTTTTATTTTGTATAGGTCTGTGTTTGATTCCTTATGTAGGCCCTATATTCTCATGTTTCACAGCCCAATGGAAGGCAAAACCCACGTTAATCTCTTATTTCTCAAAGCAGCTGTACTTAGTGAATTTGGTCAATACAGAGAACTTCAGATAGTTGTTTTTTTTCTTCTTCTCTCCCTTAAGACCTTATAAAATCTTACTAGTGTCTTCTTAAAATCAGTGGAATGAACTTCAGATTATTATTTAAAAAACAGTTGAAATGTGGGAGAAGGCATAGTGTACCTTCTGGTGTATAAGGTTGAGGAACCTTGACAAATAACAAGTTAAGACCTTGACATATTCAAATGGTAGTCCTTGTTTTGTTTGTGCATGTTTTTATAAAACTCATTTCCAATAACATGGCCTAAGGAAATGTGAAATTTGACAAGTGTTGAAAAGAGCATTCTGCAGGTGATGTGATGACATTAATTCACCAGCAATGGAAATTTCTTAGTGGAAAGAGAACATTGGAAATAAATTTCAAAACATAGTACATAAATTCCACAAAAGAGCAGTATTATTATTATTATTATTATTATTATTATTATTATTTCATAGCTAAATGGGCAATCTAAAATAAAGCCCAGGTTTCTATCCCAGAGAGGCATAATCTTCAACAGCAACATTTGTGCACTTCTCCAAGGCCATTGCATCAACTGCTTATATTATGAATGTCCTCTGCATTATTTCCTTTCTAAAGTCTGTAATATTCTTACAAAATAAGTCAGTAAAAGCTGGCATTAATTTCTTTTCATTGATATGGGATGAAGCAGATGCAAATAAAAATAACATGCCATTGAAGGCCATAACTGTGGAGTGCGACTTTTTGGAGACTATAATGCTCATGAAATGGTTTAAATGCAAAACAGTGCATGCATTTCATTTGCATTAGCAAACCTCCAAGTGCTAATCTCAAGAGATAAGTGAAATTACAGTTGATTGCATCCCAACTGGCTGTTGTTTTGTGCCATTTCTCAGACAATCAGGAACCCAGCAGCATAATATGGTCTCGTGCAGAAGCTATCCAGGGGTTAGGAAGAAAAGCTTTATGAATTTGAGGAGAGGGGAGAAAAGATTATGAAGGATAAAAGGCTAGAAGGATGATCCTTTTTATCAGGGTTTATGACATCATATATTGCACAGATTCAATCTAAAGATTATGCTATCCATATAGGCAGCATGGCAGGAGAAAGCATTAAGACAACCATGTGTCTTTCTGCTTCATAAAGCAGAGTAAAAGGAATGTGTCACCTACTCGAGTAAGTGCACTTTCTCAATTTTGAAAAAAGTATCCTATATAATTTAATAAGAGATGTGTGGTCTAGTGGTTTGCTCACTGGACTATGACTCTGAAAACTAGGATACAAATCCCCACTTGGGCAAGTCACACAATCTCAGCCTGAGAGGAAGGCAAAGGCAAAAGCAAACCTGAACAAATCTTGCCAAGAAAACTCCATGTCACCATAAACTGGAAAAAAATGTGAAGGCACACAACAATGCAACATAATTTAATAATCACAGATACTATTTCCTAGTATACAAACTATTTTTTTTTTTAAAAAAAGAGCAACATTGATTTTTAGGCTATAACTGGAATGAGAGAATCCTAACAGAGTACTCCTGGGCTATCTATTCAATGGTCTCCCTTAACGTCAAACATTCTGAACATTAAAGGTGTCTGTCCAAACTTTCCATTCATACTCTTTCATGTAAAGTGATTCAATAACATAGATAAGCAGCTAATCCTGTTGCTGATTGTTCTTTAAGGCCTGGCTGACTCTCACATACCCATCACTTGACTTGTCTATGTGAATGGACCAGGGCACTGGCTATGATACTGAGGTGTGGCTCAGTCCAATGGCATACAGTGGGAAAACATGAGGATGTGCACCAGGCTTGCCAAACCCAACTGGTCCCACCCACCAAAAACTCCTCCCAGCCACAACTCCACACCAACATTGCTATGGAGTGTAGAACACACACACACAAACACACACATTGCTTTTTCCAGTCTGATACAGTGAGACTGTTTCAGTTAGCCTGAATAAACAAGCCCTCAGAAAAAGGCTGTAATAGAGTCAAAGCTTGGGAAAAATTAATGTTTGTCCTATGACACCACTGACTCTTTTTCCAAGTTTTGATTCTACCACTGCCAGTTTCTGAAAAAGATCTCTAAGAGCTTGTGTACACAGGCCTGATTTTTTTTTTTTACAAATAATTTTCAAAAATCAAATAATTACAACAAACAATTCATTTTTTTTTTGCAAAGAGTGACTACCACTGTCACTCACTAGACAATACAGTAATTTTGTGGTTACCTATGTTGGATCCAATCTTAGTCACACTTAGGATAGTCCCATTGAAAGGGACAGAGCAAATTAATCATGGCTTACCTAAATGGCATTGGTTTAATGGGTTGTTCTAAGGAACTGTATATCCTCATCCAAAATAATGTGTCTGTTTTAAAAAGGACAGTTGGCCCATCATATCAGCAGACTAACCATCCATGGTTTGTGTATGTGTGTATGACTTTGCCCACTTCATGTAAATCACCGGCAGCACCTGCATGCAACCACACTGACACTTGCATGTTTACATCACCATAGAATCATAGAATCATAGAATCATAGAGTTGGAAGAGACCACAAGGGCCATCCAGTCCAACCCCCTGCCATGCAGGAACTCCAAGTCAAAGCATCCCTGACAGATGGCCATCCAGCCTCTGCTTAAAGACCCCTAAGGAAGGAGACTCCACTACACTCCGAGGGAGTGCGTTCCACTGTCGAACAGCCCTTACTGTCAGGAAGTTCCTCCTAATGTTGAGGTGGAATCTCTTTTCCTGCAGTTTGCATCCATTGTTCCGCGTTCTAGTCTCTGCAGCAGCAGAAAACAAGCTTGCTCCCTCCTTGTTTCCTATGCTATTTTGGAATGGGATCCCATAAGGGAAAGTGAGTTAGGATTATAGACAGAGTGCAGAAATGGGGGATTTAACAAAATCGTCTCCCAAACTGCTGTTCAACTTGGGCCAACAAGAGGAAAAGCAACTTTGGGGAAAGGTGATTTCTTATTGAGGGCATTTTAATCATACTGTAATGCATGGATAAATTTAAATCCATTTCCTTTTCTACTGCAGCCCACATTCTGATTCGTCCTCTTTATGGACAGCATCTGCTGTTTCTTAGGGAGGGAAGAAATGCAATCAAAAACAGACACAGAAAGGCACTTACACATTTAGGCTGAAATCCTAAATGCATTTATCTGAGGATAAGACCCAGTGAACTCAATAGTTTTAATTTTTTTTTCTCCCCTAAGCTTTCCCATCTTGCAATTCATAAACCATTCATGAGCATATCACAAGGTGCCAATGCTGTTCAATTTCTCCATGAAAATCCTGGGGAAGATAATCTGAACGCATGGGACAAGATGCTATCAGCATGCTGATGACACCTAAAAATATTTCTCCATATCTTCAAAACCAGCCTCAGCTAAAGATAGTTTGTCTCCTCTGAATTAATGCCTGGAGGAAGTAATGAGTTGGATGGAGGAGGACACAGAAGTTGAATACAAACAAAATGGAGATGTTTATTGTCAAGGGTCCTAATCTGGGATTGGAGGTGTGTAAACCATTTCTGGATGGAGTTACCCTCCCCCAAAATACTCTGTTCACAGCCTGGGAATGCTTCTGGATCCATCACTCCAAATGCCAGTTCAGATAGATGCAATAGCCAGGGGTGCTTATCATCGGTTTTGGCCAGATGTGTTCCTTCCTAAAGATGCTAGTATACATGCTGGTAATCTCTAGGCTGGACTTCTTATTTATTTATTTACCACCACCACCACCCCCCTGGGCTGGACCTCTTCAATTGGGCTATCTCTGTACCAATTTCAGAAACTTCAGTTAGTTCAAAAACATGGCAGCCAGATTGGTTACTGGTACATCTAAGAGTGATAATATTACATCAGTATTAAAATCACTCCACTGGCTGCCAGTTAGTCTCCAGACAAGGTACAATGTGTTGGTTATTACCTTTAAAGCCCTACATGGTTTGGATGCATGTTACCTACTGGATCACCTCTTCCCATGTAATCCGCCCTGTACATTCAGGTCCTCTGGGGGACGTTTATTTCAGTCAACCAGTAGATTGGCAACTGTCACCCAGAGGATGTTTTCCTCTGCTGCCACTAGACTGTGGAAAGGCTTCATGTAAGAGAGTCAACAGAAAAATATGCTGTCAGTATTTAAAAGAACATTAAAGACCTCTTACAGCAGGCCTATTCTATGATTTTTATATTAAATTTTACATTATGAACTGATTGTTTTAACTCTCATATAGCAGGCCTATTCTATGATTTTTAAATTACATTTTACACTATGAACTGATTGTTTTAAAATGTAATGGTATTATATGTTCTTTTAAACTGATGGTATGTGTTTTTAACTGATGTTATGTCTTGTATTTTAATCTGTTGCTGTTCCCTGCCTTGATTCATGTGAAAAGGCAGGTAAGAAATCATCATCATCATCATCATCATCATCATCATCATTCCTGCAGGAATTTAGTCAGTCAGTATGACTCCCCAACACAATTTGATTATGTGCTGTACTGTGATAGGAACTAATCAATTAAAATCGACTAGATAAAAATGTTCTAATATGAGATTATAACAGACAGAGAACTGAAGAACAAGAGAAAAGCTTTTGGTGGAGTGAATGAGAAGAGACATTTTCAAAAATTCACATAACTGTATCCTTTTCTTCCATGCTCATTACTGAAACAAAGGTGGGCAGGAATAAAATCATGGGGGGCATTTTTTATCTTCATTTTGTAAAAGTTTAAATACAGACTTTTAACTTAAATGGCACTTTAGCATAAATTTTAATGCTTATATTTTCCCAGCCTACAATTGAATTAGATTATTGTGTAGCTTATTAATGACTATCAAAAGGCTTTAACCCAGTCATACTAAGTTTCCCATCTCTGAGTTGCACCATACTTTTTGAGGGATTCAAACTGAGGTGGCTACTTTACCATGCAAATATGTTATCTTGACCAATAAGCATTTCTTCATCTGTGATAACCTGGTAACCATGTAAGTGCACACCTCCTAGGCATTTATTTGGGGAGAGCAAAGCACAAGCTTAATGATGAACATAACTTGCAATTGACCATGAAATTACATTGCCACAGTCATTAAGAAATAATTCAAAACAAACACCTAACTGACCAGCTTGTGCTATTAACATACATAGTAGTGGATGAAGCTGGTGAAAATATGAGCCTGTTGAGTTCACTGGGAAAATCCCATCTGTAAATGTTTTCTCCACCTCACCCCACCCTAATTTTTTCTGACCACAGAAGTAATCTATTGAGTACTCTCTTCTGTAAATTTCTTCCAGTCCAATCTGCAATTGGTTTGCTTAATTGCTGTTATGGGTTTCTGTTGTTGCACTTGTAGATTTTCTGGAAATAGCCTTTGAACAGCTCAATGGCCTGTAACACAACACTTGTTCACCTGTAATTGTTAGGGCACAGGAAGTTATTTTTTTCCAATAATTATGCTCGCCTGGCAGTTAGATTCTGCTCATTGACACAGAATGTCTGGAGATGTTTGGAACAGACCCTTTTGAAACTTTTTTTAAAAATTTACACTTCAGTGGTTTTAAGTCCCTTATTTCTGTTTTTGTGTATGTAAATGATATGTCTTTGTTTTTGTTTCTTGATCTATCAGGCAATGAAAGGGGATGTATAGAACAAATTGCCTAAATCTTATGTGAGTACAAATGTACAACCAATAAAATATTAATATTAATGATTCCAGTAAAACACTAAATCATCATCTAATAATTGCATTGCCATCATGATAATCCTAATCAAAGAAGTGGAGCATTTCATTTTAATAAATCTCCTATACAAAATCGGGTGGGTAAGCCTGTCGGAAGAGATCCATCTTAAGTGCCTTCTTAAAGGCATGTAAGGTGGTAATAAGACAGATCTCTTCTGGTAGGCTGTTTCACAATTTAGGAGCAATGACAGTAAAAGCTCTATGGGAAGTCATTGTTAATCTAGTCATTTGATATTCTAGTAGGTTCTTCCCGGATGTTCTGAGAGTGCAGGGCGGATTGTGCAGGGAGAGGCATTCCCTCAAGTAACCCAGGCCCAAGCCATGTAGGGCTTTCAAGGTAATAACCAACACCTTGTACCGGAAGCTGATCGGCAGCCAGTGAAGAGATTTTAACACAGGTATTATGTGGTCAGATCTAGATGAACCAGTGACCAACCTGGCTGCTGCATTTTGGACCGGTTGGAGCTTCCAAACTTGGTACAAGGGTAGGCCCATGTGGAGTGCATTGCAGAAATCTAAACAAGAGATTACCAGTTCATGTACCACTTCAAGGTCCTTTTGGGACCTTGTTGGTGTATCAACTGAAGTTGATACCAAGCAGTCCTGGCCATCACATCTATTTATAAAATAAATAAATAAAAATATTATTTGAGATGACAACTGAGGCGACGAGTCCAGGAGTACTCCCAAGCTGTGAACTTTGTCCTTTAGGGGAAGTGTGACCCCGTCCAGGACTGGTTGACAAATCTCCTTCCCCAGACTTGGGGTACTTATCACAAGTACCTCCGTTTTCTCTGGATTCACCTTGAGTTTGTTTTCTCTCATCCAGCCCAATACCGACCCAGTGCAGGCATCCAGAGGAGAGATGCCATCCTTAGTCACTGCCACAGCTAGAGACATAGAGAAATAGATTTGGATGTAGTTGTAGACACAGAGAAGTAGATTTAGATGTGGGACTACAAGATGTAAAAATATGAGACCCTGCCAGAATGACATCTTCACAGCAACAGATTTAGGAGCATTATAGTTCTTCCAGTTTGTTGTACTAATTAGAGCCTTGGGTAATGCATGGTTTTTCAAGTATCAATTTAAATTCTGCTCCAGTTCTTTTGTAAGACGTGCCTTTTCAGTTTTATATTTTCTTCATCTGTTCACGATCAAAGGCTATTTTGATTCTGAACCAATATCTCTAATGTAATCTTTATAAGAGATTGTGAATCATTTTGAGTTTGCTGAGTCTAAATGATAATATTAATTTTTCTATTCGGTCTCGCTTATCTTTAGAGAGCATAGGAAATTGTCTATTCTTTTTTCAAAATATGTACTGATGACTGGATAAGTTAACTTTTAGAAGCTCTCTAAAAATAACATGATTACCTACCTGTTTAAAAGAAATTGTTAGTGTAATAGCAACTTTTTACTTTCATTTCACAATATGTATTCTCGTATTCTTTATCTAGTTAAGGCTTTGACAAAGGCAAGACAAGTCACTAAGTATCACTGCAATAAGCTCTTACATACCAAGCATGCAATCCCACTGGGGTGAATCCCATTAAACTCAGTGAGGATTACTTTTGAATTGGCATGTATAATGATAAATTTCTCTGTCAATTTGTTAAATGGTGGACATTCAAAGTATTTTGTCATGCTAGGTAAGGCAACATATACTCCTTTATTTATCCAGGCTACATAACCTTTTTTTTCTTGATATTGGTCCTCCACCAGAACATAACACAATGAAAGTAGGAAAAAAAGAAGATAAATCATCTCAGTACACACACACACACATCAAAGGGTGAAGGAATAACATACATACGTTCTTCCAAAACTTACTCATAAAGATCGTTGGTTGTATTCAACAAGAGGGCCAATCGGTGATGCTATGTAAGAAAAAAGAGCTTTGCTACAGGTAGTTTTGCTTTCTCTAAACCAAAGAGAGGGAAGTGTTGCTCATAGACTGCATTCAGCTTCCAACCCCCTTGTTTAACTTGCCTAGCCTCCTAAGTGGATTTTACCATTGTTGCCTGATGAAAATATCTACCATCAACATTTGATAGTAACATGATTTCTTGCCAAAACATAGAAAACTAGCTACCCACCTACTCTATCAATCTATCTATCTATCTATCTATCTATCTATCTCTATCCATCCATCCATCCATGGCTCTGATGGAACAAGAACATAGTGAGATTGATGGCAACAAATAATTCTAAACATGGTGATTACTTTAAGTGGCAAACATAGAGTAGGGATTTAAAACCGCAATGGGTTTAAATTGGTGATAAATTTTCTGCTTTTATCTGACAGCAGTTTTTCCTAATCTAATTCTCTTTCTTAATCCAGATTGGGAGGAAGTGTGGCATGCTTGGAGCTTCCCAGGTTTTTGAAGGAGAAGAGTGAATTTGTCAAGGAAATAAACATGATTCTGTCTGCTCCCTTGACTGGAGGAGGAGAGAGCTTTCTCCTCTCAGATTGCTGCTTCTGCTGTCACTGACAGGCACAATCCTGAAGACCAATGCAACTGTAAGGAATTTTACAATTGCTCCATATCAGAATAGGATGGGGAAGCACTATAATCCTCAGCAATCACAAATGGGCTCCCTCCGCAAGAATTCTTGTTATCTCATCTCACACACTGTTGTATCCAGACAAAACGGGATGGGGAGGGGAAACAAAGCATAGACATTTTTTTTTCACTTTCAGCCCTCCTCCCTCACCATGAAAAAGGCATCAAGTGGCCTTTCCAAAACTACTCCTTGTAACTCTTCAAAATGCAATGCTTGACCTCACATGAACAGTTAGCTTCTCTGAGACCTTTTACTTACTTTGCAGTGGAATGTAACTTTATTTACTCTTCAGTGGAATGCAACTGTGGGTATTTTGTTTATATTTTTTATTTATATATAAATGATGAATTTAACAAAGAGAACATTTATTTAATTATTCATATTAGTGAATATAATTTCTTTCAATTTATTTGTATAATGAATTTAGGTCGATATCCAGCATCAGGAGAGGTAGCTTAGAGATGCATCTACACTAGAAATAATGCAGTTTGCCACTACTTTGAGTGCTGAAGCTCCGTTCTATGGTATCCGGAGATGTGTAGTTTCACAAGGTCTTTAGCCTTCTCTGCCAAAGACTGCTGGTGCCTCACAAAACTGCAAAGCCTAGGATTCTGTAGGATGAAGCTGTGAAAATTAAAGTGATGTCAAACTGCATTATTTCTACAAAATAGATGCATTCTGTAGGTTCCAATGCTACCTGCTAAAACCTTACCTTTTAATTTACTCTAACAGATACATTTATCAGGTGCTGGAAAACAGATTGGTAAGTGATGGTAAGTCCTGCCTTCTCCTGGTATCAGGGCTCACTGTGGCGGGCAGCAGTAGGAACCATTGCTACCACTAGACGCAGTGTGCCTTACTAGCTGGACTGGTGTGTTCAATGGTGATACACACTGGACTAAATTAATTTCATTCCTCCTTTTTACCAGACAGGTGGGAATGATTTATGTTGGGCAAAAATATTTTTTCAGGATGAGTCATGGCGATGGAGTGTTACTTTTGCTTGTAGATGCATTCTGTTCATCCAAAAATAATCTGTGGCCAGATGGTGGTGGGGAAAAGCCACATAAAAGCTAGAAAATTCACATTGACATTGTTTCTGTCAGTAGTAGTAGCAGCAGCACAGACAGACTACATGTGAGAGTACAAAGAGCCCTTGGTTCAACACAGACTGTTAAATGGCATTTGAAGGTTTCAAATGGCCAAACAGCTCCAAAGTGGCAAAGTTCCTGTAGTCTGATTTAACTTTCCTTCTCCAACATTATCTCACATATCTCAAACATATCTCAAATGGCCTTTTACTATTTAATTTTTAGTTTGTCATATCACAGTTCTTTAGTAGAACCCTTATACACTTACGCAAATTATCCCCCATGTTTTGCTGCATTCTGTGCAACAAGATTAAGAGCTGCTCAAGTCTGACTTACTGAGAGGAAGCATGGCCACTCACATCGCTGTTGCCACATCTCCATAACCTCTGCCACATGTTTTTTATTTTTTATTCTCAGAGCCACACAGCATGCAGGTGTAAAGAGAAGTGCTAGTTGTGCAAAACAGTCATGGCTAATCTTCACAGAGTAAGTCTCAAATTCCTGGCTCTGAGGTGAACTGTTTCAAAACTAGGCACTGTAAATAGGGTGTTGTGGCAAAGCAGTTGTGCCACTGCCCACAGGGCCTAGCTCTTAGGAATCTTTGGCACAATGTATTTGAGATCTGGTTAGCTCTAAAGAGCTGCATGTCACCTTTTTCTGTGTTGTAGCATTGCTCCTGCAGAAGAATTGCTGATTGAGTTCTTTTGCATTGTAGAAATAATGCACTTTGACACCACTTCAGCATACAGCTCCATCCTACAAAATCCTTGGATTTGTAGTCTGGCAGAGAAAGCTAAAGACCCCAGGACAAACCCCAGGATTCCATACAGTGGAGCTATAGCACTTATAGTGGTGTCAAAAGTGCATTATTTCTACAGTACAAAGACTACCAGCTATGGAGAGTCAGGGTGGCTTCTTTCTGGCTGTGGTATTTTCTGCAGTACTGGAGTGGTTAGAGAGGCTCACCGTGCAAATGTTCCTGGATAGATATATGTGAAATTATTCATTCTAAGCAAATTTAATAAAATCTTAATCCCTGTATGTATACAGATTTGGTCTTACAACTGAACTCCCCAACACCGGTTTTCTAGTCTTCTTGGTCTTGCACAGGAGCAAAAAGACAATAAGTTAACATAACATCAAGAAACTACTCTCTTTAGTTTTCTACTTAAAAAAAAATTATGAAAGTAAACTTTTTTTCACCTTTATAAAGTATAAAGTGATCATGAATAGCAATCATCTGATAAAGATCAAAGTATATAGTCACTTGAAATAGTCATATAGCCCAAGTAGTATAAAAGCATCTCTTCTTTGTATTCCACAGTTTAAAATATATATGCAAATTCAGGTCATTCTTGAGAAAGGAACAGTTAGCTTTGCACAGGACAAGGACAACCTGGGTCTCAAGGAAAGTTACTTTTCTGTTGTTAATGGAAATGAAATTTTATTACCTGTGGCCAAGAAGAGATCCCTCTAGAACAACTGAATTGCAATCTAAAAAACATCTGATACAAAATGTAGGCCTGTGACATCATCTTTCTTCTCCTGTATGGCTTTTTAAAAACATCTTTTGCCTGATGAAGCCGCCAGTGGAGCTTCGAAAGCTTGCATGGCATATTTTGTGCATTTCACTTGGCCAGTAAAGGTATCAATTTTTTGTGCACTTTTGGATTTTCTCCTTTTGGAATAGATGCTCTTGTATAATAAATGTTAAAAGTTCATGAGAAGCAGTAACAAAAATCTCTCACTTGCTTTCGTGAACATGATTTGTGGTGCTTTTTTTAAAGCCAGCAATGAAAACATGTTCGCCAGCTGTGACCCAGGCACTCTTCTCTTTTGTTTGCCCCAATATTCAACTCCCAAGAAGATTCAGGAACTGTGAGAGGAATTACGCATTCCTTGATTGTCAGACGCTCTCATCACACCAGCTTCAACAATAGATGAACTCACAATGACCTTGAAGTTTACAAGTTAATGAGTTCAGTTATGTAAGTGAGAACATATAAATACAACAGCAATAGCCAGCAGTATAGCTGAGCAAGACTTTGGAAGATCTAGAAGCCATCTGATCAACTGGAGCGAAAAACATTGCCTGCAGAGTTCTTCTTAGTAACACTGTCCTAGATTAATCACTTAAGGTTATTTTACCCATAGAATGCATTAGACAAAAACAAGTTTATATATTTTACTTGAGTAAGGAGTATTAAATGCTATATATCTAATTGCTATGTTAATACATAGACCAATGCTGTGCATTCTGTCATCGATAGGCTCATTATGATTTCAGTGAAATGGATTTCCCGGTCTTATTTTCATTTTTCAGTGAATCATATCAAAATAATGATAGGAAACCTCACAAAATAAGTACACTCTTATGTTTCATTACACCCTGATTATAATCAGCTCCCACTGATTAATCAGCTGGTATTATTTGATGAATTGCAGGTGAAGAGTTGAGCCTCCACACTGATTTAGGCCTGCATGAAATTTTGCAAATCAGATCAATCTTGATACAAACATTTACCTTAAGGTTTTTATACTTATTATATATAGCCTACATGGAGAGTCACTGGTGTAATCCAATGTGACCAGCACATCAGCTTATTCAGACATATTATTATTGCATTGCTCTAAGCTAGTCTTGATTCATCTGTCATTTTATTACATTAGGATGAATAGTGATGCCTTTTCGCATACATTTGTTGAACTTGGTCACAATTTATTTGGAAGCATATTTATAAAGTAAGGCTGTAATCTTATTACCTGGGAGTAAATTCAGGTGGGAAAAATGAGTGTTAACTCTAAGGAAGTATACACATAATTTTCTGTCAAGTCGAGTATAATCATGCAAAAGTTCAAATATTTATCTGTGCAACATGTTTTTAAATAAAATCCTTTACCACTTTTTTGTTACTCTGCTCTCTTTTTTTGTTTCTCACCTTTTGTCTCTAAGAGTCATTTTCAATCTTTTAACTGAAAATTTTTTAAACATCTATATTTCAACTTCCTTTAAATCAAATTTGTACTGGGGCAATCTTTCTGCCCTTTTTAGACAAAATGTCTGGTTTACTGAAGTCAGATATTTTGGGTCATAAGCCATGTATCATTGCCTTGAAGAAATAGTTTGAGGCATGATTAAGAAAGACATCCACAAGCCCTTACTTCAGCTGAAATATCTTTGCAGTAGCTTCGGGGTAAGCCATATATTGTAGCCATATAAAGCCAAATGAGTATGTTTTTTGAGGGGGGCATGCAATTATATAAGAGGGGATAGGGAAACCAAACTTACCAATGGAATGTTCCATTAACCCATCAAAATATCCTCTTTCTAGTATAGCAATATTTGTACTCAATGTTCTTATTTATTGGGATCGTTGTTACACTATAACCCCTGCCTGTGATTCTTCCATAATCTACAGTAAAAGTAATATACTATAGCATAATTGCATCTTATTTAAAGTGTCTGTCTCTCTGTTTCATCACATAGTTACCAAATCTGCTGTGTTATCTAATCAGACAATGATCATAATAAAGTTTTGGATCCAGTCTGTCAACAACCTTCAGTACCTCTTGAACAAAACATTTTGGATTTCTGGGAAACATGCAGAGGTAGCTGTGCTGGCCATTTAGCCAACTGACACAGAAGGCAACCAAACAGTGATACCTTTATTGGCCAATCAAAATGCACAATATACATTTTGCAAACTTTCAAAGTGCCCCTGGCTTCTTCATCACGTAAGATGTTACAACAGGAGAATAATTAGAGATGTTAGTAAGATGCTTGCATTCTGTTGTTTCTGTCCTTAGTTAACCTAGAGACTTGAAACTTGGCATGCACCTCAGGAGTATTTTGCTTTTAAAATGGATTGATCAATTGAACAGACCAGTGGCAACATGATAACACAGGCAACAAAAGATTTCCCAATAATTAAAATTGATTAATCTTTTTTTTTTTAATGGACACCCTCAAGAGTGCACACCAAGGTCTCTAGGTTTCCGTCTTTTTTCCAGCTGTAGCAGGTTTCAGCTATAGCAGAAATGCACTCAGGGGCATTGGACTCTGAAACATATGCTTTCTCCAGGTTTTTATCATTCATCTGATTGTCTTGCAAATATTAGGTGGGGAACCAGCTACATATATTTGCAAGCCTGTTGTATGTATGAGAGAAGAGTTGACTCCTGAGATCAGTAACTCTTGACTTATATGCTAGAGGCTAACTTCCAGCTACACAATGCCTTGGATCCATACATGTATTGTACAAACAGAAAGAAACTGCAATTAATGCAATTCCACTGACCTACAGATGTGCACACACCTCATGTCCTATCTTGTACAATTTCACAGGGTGTCTGAAGCCTCAGGAGCAGATTCATAGGACACAGGCAATTGCAGTAAGGGGGAAAACTAGAAAACCTCATATTTTGTTAACCTATCTGGATCCAACCAACTACAAGGTATATGTTTTAATAAATTGGTATTGATGCCTATCTTCCAGTCATGTCATGGTAACAGCCACCTTCAGATAACTTCCAGAAGAATATCAATATGCCCCATTTTGCTGTTCTGTACTGTAGGAAGGAGGGGTGGGGGAAGATATCTTTGCCAACAGGTGCATGTTCCTTTGCTCTGTTGTGAATACATTTGTCTCTTTTTAAATGACTCCCAAAATTGCTGAAAATGTGACTCACTTTAGGATGGGAGTAGAAAAAAATTTGCAAATACAAATTTTCATCTTCCTAGGTTAGGAAGATCTTCCTAATAGCATATATTAACAGGCTGGACTGCCACTAGGGACTTTTCAGACAAAAAAGGAAAGGTGAATAATTTTTGTTTTCTGTGGCATAAAGCAGTCATTTTTATTTTTGTTAGAATTTTCTTTTTATATTGGTATATTGGGGAAAATCAATTGTATTTCTTTATAGTGGATGTTTAATAGCTCACATATGCTTTGGATTACATTTTATAAAGAGACAAACAAAAAGAAAGGAAAAGGAAATCTAATTAGTCAGTTTCCTAACTTGCTCTTATTTAAAACATTTCATTTCATGAAGTTTGGTATTAAACAATCAAGCAATACATTCATCATGCTACAAAGAGTCATATGCTGAGTATACCACATCAAATGAAAAAATGGTTCAAGGGTCCTTGAATTCATCCTTCATTTCAATGTTTCCCATGCAATATTTTTTTTTAAAAAAAAATTAAATAACACCCCCAAAATGTTAGTGTTAAACATGAAAGCTTGGCACATCATCAAACAAAGCAAACATTTTGGGTCTTTTGTCTGGATTGCTTATGCTACCTTTTCACATTCTCAGGACTGAAATTTTGGATGAGTTTTTTTTTTTAAACGGAAATCTTTTATGTTTGGTAAATTGACTCTGAATTTGAAATATGTAACTAGAAAATTAATTATTAGACTGGATGGACTTTTTTCATATGCCATATTTGGGTTCTAAGTATCAACACAAAAAAAGCCTTTTAAAATGTTTTTGTAATCACACCTAGATTTATATTGTTTGGAAACCAGATAATATCAGTGGAAGACTTGCCTTCACATTCTTTCCAATCTGGTTTGTCAGGTGATAGGTTTATTTGGGAACATGATTTTTTTTTTTTTTTAAAAAAAGGTTAAACTCAAATGACCCAAACTAGGCACTTAAAAGCAAACATGCATGAGCAGAAATTGCCTCTGTGTGTGTGTGTGTGTGTGTGTGTGTTTTGTTTTGTTTTTGCAACACTTACACAAGTTTACAAAACTTGACATGTGCTGACAGGACAGACTTTTCTGAACAAGTAACCTACTGTCACAAGGATGGATCAAAAGTGATGTATTTGCCTAAGCAAGGTCAAGCTTTTGCAAACACATACACCAAACATTGAAATTTGAAAGATAATGAGGACAGCAGCAACTTACTTGAGAAAGCTGAAATTTTGATGTGAAGTGGCAGTGTATTTCCATACACAATGTAAGTGCTGAGTGGTGCAAACATGTCTGATTGACAAGATCATTATTTACACTAAATGGAGAATAAAGAGGGAACAAAAAGAGTTCTTTTGCTCCAGGAAGCACCAGGAAGACTTTAGAACCTGATTGACAACTCTGCTTGTGTCTACATAGGCTTGCTCAATGTGTCACTCCAAAAAGTGTTCCCACCCTAGAGTTCAAGATGTTATACAGAAATTGGCTTGGTTGACATTGGCTTGCTTCCTGCTGAGCAATTACCAATCTGTAAGATAGATTCATGCATTCATCATTCTTCCAGATTCACGTTTGCAATCCTGGCACTATTGCTACACTCAGAAATACCACCCCCCCCCCCACACACTTAACAGCCAAGAGTCACACTTAGAAACAGAGGGCTGTTCTGTGAGAAGTTGAGGTACAGTGAAAGACATTTCCAACCCTCTCGGGCATCTGTGATGGAAACATCATCCCAGTGCACCCTGCTCTCCAGCAGAACAGATCTCTGTTGCTCAGTGTGGTTCTGTCTGTTACTCTAAATTTGGGGAACCAGTTTAGGGGGTCATACACAGTTATGTATTTGCAACTACATCTGCAATGTAGTTTTTAACCACTGGTTTTATCTTGTATGTTTTCAATTATGATTTAAATGTATTTTAAACTGTGTACTTTTAATAGTAGTGATGTTCAGTTGTTATTTTTCCCCACATTTGCAATATTACATTTTAACTAAACTTTTATTTTAAATTATTTCAAGCTGCCTTGGGTCCCAGTTTATTAAATAAAATAAATACTGGCTTTGAAGTAAGCAGAACTGAAATCTTTTCCCACTACTGACCAGGAAAAAAGAAAAGACCCATGGTTTTCTTCCTCAGTTTTATATTTCTGATGTCTTCCATTAATTTCTAAACTTTGTATTTTAAACTGTTCAAAGTGCTAGAGTCAGTACAGACTAGCCCACAGGATTTAATTTTGAGTTTGTAGCAGACTACCTCCCCACCCCCTGCAAAAGACCTGGTGTCACATAATGTATACTCTTTTCCCAGGGCATTTATATGGAGAAAGATTTGCCTTGAATGCTAAATGTAGATCATATCCCACTAAACCCAGAAATTTCTGTGGATAAATTCTAACACATATTTTCTGACTATATGTGCTGCTCTCCGTGTAACCTCTAAAACTGATCCTATAAGCACAGGGAAAAAAAAATTCCTGATACTTTACTTAAGTAGTAAAATATTTATCCAGTATCAGATATGAAGACACAATTATGTTTCTGCAACAGCATATTCATATTGCAATTGTTTCTGTGTTCAAGCTAAAGAACTACAAAATTCAGAACAACAAGCTGACCTTATCTGAAGGAAGCTGACATTCCTTTTTGACATTCAGCATCTTATGTTCTGCTGACATTTCAAAGGCTTTATCCCTTGGAAGGAAATAAACCTTCTTTGTTTTTAATAGTTATCAAATAACACTATCCAGCACAGTTTTACTACCATTCCATGGTTTTCAAATGGCTTGTTTTGATATCTGAATGTGACCATTTGCACATTGTAGGAGTCATCTTAGAAGGTTCTGGAGAATAGTTATTGGGCCAAACCTTATAAACATCAACTAATTATAAATATATAAGTAGACAGTTGGCAGGGATTTGTGAATTTTCAGTATTGTTTCAATACAATCAGAATTTTATTGCTTGTAATCATTCCTCATGCAAGAAAAGGATCCGTTTATAGCATATCCTTTGCTGTTCTTAATTCAGAACTGATTAAAGGCAGGGTTAGCATTTAAAAAAATAGGACATGTTTACTAACTGACTACTTCAAACCAGTAATCCCTAGGACAGCTCCCATTTTAAATACTCCTGCCGTATAAGCTGTGATAATTGCAACTAGAACTATTACTGACCTTAGTTATATTTTAATAACAATAATTTTAATTTATTATTGAGTGATAATCCAGTTACTTCAGCAATACCCCAATACAATCTATTCTTCCAGCGCTTCAGGTTTCCACAACTACCCTGGGAGGAAGGTTGGAGGAAGGGAAAATGTCAAGGATCCAAAAAGAAAAATTATGGGCAACAAAAGGGAGAATGCATGGAAGGTCTTAAGAAGGGAAAGGGGGGGGTAAACATCCAGGTATTCTGGTGGAGGGGTCTAGGATTATTCATCACAGCTGGTTCAATGTCATCACTTTGGTACAGCTGTTTCAGTGTTGCTGATTCAGCATGAATAGTTAAGTATGGCCAGTTGATCGTGACCATTTCATTGTGACCGACTGAGCACAGCTGTTTCAATGTTGATTGGAGAAAAGAATCTAATGCTGCTCATCCACCATAGATGTTATACAAGAAAATGTTTAAGCCCTGTCCTGTCACCAAGCCCATTTCATCACAGGCATCAGAGAAGCCAAAGATGATCAGATGAAAGGGGTGAGTGGGGAAAGTGATCATATGAAAAGGGGTAAGTGAGCAAGATAATCAGATGAAAGGAGTGAGTGTGGAACTTGATCAGATGAAAGTGGGTGACAGGGGAAGATGACCAGATGAAAGGGAATGAGGAAGAAAGATAATTAGATGGAAAGGGTGAATGGGGAAGAGGATCAGGTCAAAAGGGTTGAGTGAGAAAGATGAACAAATGGAAAAGGGTGAGGGAGGAAGACAATCAGATGAAAGGGATGAGTAAGGAAGATGATCAAATGAAAGGAGTGAGTGAGGAAGATGATCAGATGGAATTTATGATTGTATGTACAGCACTGTGTAAATTTACAGCGCTATATAAATAAAGGTTAATAATAATAATAATAATGGAAGGAGATGAGTGGGAAAGTCAATCAGATGAAAGCTGTAAGTGGGGAAGAAGATCAGATGGAAAGAGTGTGAGGATGATCAGATGAAAGGGCATGAGGAAAGAAGACAATTAGATGAAAAGGGTGAGTGGGGAATATAATCAAATGAAAGGGCCAAGTGGGAAAGATGATTAGATGAATGGGGTGAGTGGGGAATATAATCAAATGAAAGGGCCAAGTGGGAAAGATGATTAGATGAATGGGGTGAGTGAGGAATATAATCAAATGAAAGGGCCAAGTGGGGAAGATGATTAGATGAATGGGGTGAGTGGGGAAGATGATTAGATGAAAAGGGGGGAGGGGGAAAGAAGATCAATAAATGTGGGTGAGTGGGGAAAGTAATCAGATGAAAGGGGTGAGTGGGGAAGACAATCAGATGAAAGCAGTGAGTGTTTAGAGTGATCTGATGATGGGGTGAGCAGAAAAGATAATCAGATTAAAGTGGGTGAGTGGGGGAAAGTGATCAGATTAAAGGGGATGAATGGGAAAGATGATCAAATTGAAGAAGCGAGTGTTCAGTGTGATCAGATGAAGGGCAGGAAATATGGAGGGCAGGAAATATGGAGTTTGCAAGATTCCTCACAGCTCCTAATCTGCCACTTAGGGTGCTCAACCTAAGGATAATGGGGAAGAAGACAGAATAGGGGAATTTCAGGACAGAATAAGTAAAGAGATAGTACAGGAATACTTGATTAACCTAAATGAATATAAGTCTCCAGGACCAGATGACCTACATCCAAGGGTATTAAAAGGACTGGCAAATGTAATATCGGAGCCATTGGCAATAATCTTTGAGAACTCCTGGAGAACAGGAGAAGTCCCAGCAGACTGGAGGAGGGCAAACGTTGTCCCCATTTTCAAAAAGGGGGAAAAAGAGGATCCCAACAATTATCGTCCAGTTAGTCTGACATCTTCCAGGAAAGATTCTAGAGCAGATCATTAAACAGAGAGTCTGTGAACATTTAGAAGGGAATGCCATAATCACAAAAAGCCAACATGGGTTTCAGAGAAACAAGTCTTGCCAGACAAATCTGATATCTTTTTTTGATAAAATTACCAGTTTGGTAGATGAGGGGAATGCTGTGGATATAGTATATCTTGATTTCAGTAAGGCCTTTGACAAGGTTCCCCATGACATTCTTGCAAACAAGCTTGTAAAATGTGGGCTAGACAAGGTAACTGTTACATGGATTTGTAACTGGTTGACTGGCCGAACTCAAAGGGTGCTCAACAATGGTTCCTTTTCATCCTGGAGAGAAGTGACCAGTGGGGTCCCACAGGGTTCTGTACTTGGCCCAGTGCTATTCAATATCTTTATTAATGACTTGAATGACAGAATTGGGGGCATACTTATCAAATTTGCAGATGACACTAAACTAGGAGGAGTAGCCAATACTCCAGAAGACAGGGTCAAAATTCAAAATGACCTGAATAGACTAGAAAGCTGGGCCAGTGCTAACAAAATGAAATTCAATGCGGAGAAATGTTAGGTACTGCACTTAGGGCGCAAAAATGAAATGTACAGATATAGGATGGGGGACATCTGGCTGAATGAAACTACGTGTGAAAGGGATCTAGGAGTCCAAGTAGATCATAAGTTGAACATGAGCCAACAGTGCGATGCAGCAGCTAAAAAAGCCAATGCATCAATAGAAGTATAGCGTCTAGATCAAGGGAAGTAATAGTGCCACTCTATTCTGCTTTGGTCAGGCCCCACCTGGAATACTGTGTCCAGTTCTGGGCACCACAATTCAAAAAAGATGTGGAGAAACTGGAGCGGGTCCAAAGGAGAGTGACTAAAATGGTGAAGGGTTTGGAAACCATGCTCTATGAGGAACGACTTAGGGAGCTGGATTTGTTTAGCCTGGAGAAGAGAAGGTTAAGAGGTGATATGATAGCTCTGTTTAAATTGAGGAGGGAGCAAGCTTGTTTTCTGCTGCTCCAAAGAACAGGACCCGGAACAATGGATGCAAGCTCCAGGAAAAGGGATTCCACCTCAACATTATGAGGATCTTCCTGACAGTAAGGGCTGTTTGACAGTGAAACACACTCCCTCAGGAAGTGGTGGGGCCTCCTTTTTGAATTGTGGTGCCCAGAACTGGACACAGTATTCCAGGTGGGGCCTGACCAAAGCAGAATAGAGTGGCACTATTTCTTCCCTTGATCTAGATGTTATACTTCTTTTGATGCAGCCTAAAATTTGGCCCAGTTTTCTAGTCTATTCAGATCATTTTGAATTTTGATCATGTCTTCTGGGGTATTAGCTACTCTTCCTAATTTGGTGTCATCTGCAAATTTGATAACTAGGCCCCCAATACTGTCATACAAGTCATTAATAAAGGTTTTGAATAGCACTGGGCCCAGGTCAGAACCCTGTGGCACCCCAGGTCAGAACCCCTGTGGCACCCCTAAAGGAACCATTGTTGAGCACCCTTTGGGTGCGGCCAGTCAACCAGTTACAAATCCATGTAATGGTCACCTTGTCTAGCCCACATTTTACAAGCTTAGACAGTGAGGAAATAGAAACAGTAAAAGAGTTCTCATACCTGGGATTAAACACTGAACAGAGTGGGGACTGGAGTCAAAGAATCATAAGAAGAGAAAGAATGGGGAGGGCAGCTATGAAAGAACTAGAGAAGATACTAAAGATTAAAAACGTATAACTTGAGCACTAAAGCCAGAATCATCCAAATCATAGTATTCCCCATCTCCATGTAGAGATGTGAGAGCTGGACAGTTAAGAAACAACATAAGAAGAAAATCAATTCATTTCAGATATGATGCTGGAGAAGAGTGCTAAGGATTTCATGGACAGCCAAAAAGACAAACAAATGGGTCCTTGAACAGATCAAGCCAGAAATCTCCTTGGAAGCCAAGGTGACAAAACTGAGACTGTTTTTAGTTTTACTTCAGACACATCATAAGAAGACGTGATTAACTGGAGAAAACAATAATGCTAGGAAAGGTGAAGGGAAGTGGAAAGAGAGGGAAGCCATTGTTAAAGAGGTCATGGGTATGAATTTGCAGAAACTGAGCAGGACAGTAGAGGACAGGTAGATGTCTCACTCACAGAGTCTCCATGGGTCAACACCGACTCAATGGCAGTTAACAACAACAAACTTTTAAAATTATATTTTTAATTGATAGTTTTCCAAACATTAAAATTCTGCAAATACATGAAAAAACAAGAAAGAAAAGTTAAAACATAAAACTTAGCTATAAAAGAAAACACAGAGAAAAAGATGATCTCAATTTTTCCCCTTTAAACAGTATATACACTCAAATTATTTCAAATCTTTCAAGGAAAATTCTCTTCTTCCCATCCCCTAATTTCTTTTAAAAAAACCCCAAAAAAGGAAAGAAAAAATTTTTTTCCCTAAAAGTTAACATACCTACCATTAATTAGGTATGAATTAAAATATTTTCCTATTTCATCTTTCTCTCAGACCTTTTAAACTTGTCATTTAATCCTTTCATTAAATCAACTTTCAGATTTACTTTCCCCTGTTCTACCTATCACTATCTAGTTATGTTCTTATTAAAAATATAAACCATTAAATCATATTGCATTGTGATTGCTAACATTCCATTCAAATCTTAAAGCTAAAACCTGTTTACTAAGTTTGGAGTTTATTGTACTGGCTTTACTCCTGCAATAGATGTGGGATGTAACTTTAAGAATGCAGATATTATTGCACTTCCCTGTTGTTGGGTACTATGTCGCCCATTTGCAAACTGGGCTTCTGCTACATCTTTTCAAGAATGGGAAAATCCTTCTTGAAAAGATGTGGGAGAATCCCAGTTTGCAAATAGGCTGCATATTCCCCTGTGATGGGGAAATGTGATAAGATCCACTTTCTTAAAATTACATCCCCCGTCTATCACTGGAGCAAAGCCAATGTGATAAAATCCATAGTTACATAATATTAATCCTCATTACTTCCAAACTATAAATCACTAAATCCAAGTATTTCTACAGGTTGAATATCTCTTATCTGAAATTCCAAAATCTGAAATACTCCAAAATCCAAAATTGTAGCTGGGAGAGTGACACCTTTACCTGCTGATGGTTCAGTGAACCCAAACTTTATTTAATGCTCAAAATTATTAAAAATATTATAGATAAAATTACCTTCAGGCTAGGTTTATAAGGTCTATATGAAACAAATATGAAATGTATGTTTAGACTTGGGTCCCATCCCCAAGATATTTCATTATGTATATGCAAATATTCCAAAATAAATAAATAAATAAATAACCCAACATCCAAAACACTTCTAGTCCCAAGCATTTCAGATAAGGGACCTCAACCAGTATCCCATTTCATATTATAAAATCCATTTCAAAAGCATTGTCATTACCCTGTTTCCCTCCAAATAAGACATTCTCAGAAAACTAGTAGAGGTTTTACTGAATTGCTAAATATAAGGCCTCCCCCAAAAGTAAGACCTTGCAAAGTTTGTGTGTGTGTGTGTGTGTGTGTGTATATATATATATATATATATACACACACACACACACACAGTATATAATTGTGTTTTATAAGAAGAAATGTGAATTCTTCTTCATGGAAAAATAAGAGATTCCCTGAAAATAAGACCTAGCGCATCTCTGGGAGCAAAAATTAATGTAAGACACTGTCTTATTTTCGGGAAAACATGGTACTAAATCATTACCAAATCCAATCATTATCTTATGCCTGTAACCATTTCATAACCTAGATTCAACCCAATTTTAAAAAAAAATTCATTTAAAATTTAAACCTCATCTTCTTTTCCACCCCTTCTATTCATGGCCTCCTCCCCCAGTCTTCTCAAAATCCTTTCCTTGAATCTTATTTATATGTTCAGTTCCTTCCCATTTGCTGTTTTAAAGTATTTATCTTGAGTCAGAATACCTTCCTATTTCATCTTCCTCTCAGTCCTTTTAAACAGGTAGTCTAATCCATTCATTAAATCAACGTTCAGATTTACTCCCCGCATTCTCCCAGTTGAACTATTATTCCTATTCCACATTCCAAAACCTTTTGGTCCCTATTGTCTTTCATTTGCCTCGCAGGTCAGCTGCCATGAAAGAACACAACTACACAAGTTTTGGAGTGAACATGGCCACAACTTTATTAATTCCAACATGAACAATAGGGTTGGCCCAAAGCATAAGGTCTGAATCTGGGCATCAGCCAAACCCCCGTTGGCTAATGAATGGTTGCTTATATCCAAGCATCGGGATGACGTAGGTGCCAAGCCCCGCCCTAAAGCACAGTCGGGCAACTGTGCTCCACCCACCGATTTGCAAGGCACTCTAGTCACCGGGTGTCAACTGACTGTAGCCCCCGCACTGGCCACATCAGCACGCTCCAAACACCCGGGTCACGAAGACTCCCGATCCAGAGCCATCGAGCCCTGGAAACCCCTAACCCCAGATCCAGGCCTATGCTGCCGCCCCCGCACAAGTTGTGACTAACAACTCCCAGGGAGGGAGGGTGGGAGAGCCGAAAATCGCAATGGCGTTCCTCCGCGCCCGCAGCCTGAATTTATAGGCCCAATGGCCAATCAGGGGCTGCCCCGTCACAGCAGCCCCGCCCCTAATCTGGCTGGGCCAATGAGGGCGAGAGGCGGGCCGCCGGGAGCCAATCAGGCCGCCCGCCTCGCCCGCCTTGCATTCTGGGACATGTAGTCCGTCCCAGAAAAAGGCGGGCTGCGTTCCCGCGCTATCCTCCCGGCCAGCCAATCACGGGGGAGCCCGCCCCCGCAATGGCTGCCGGGAAGACCGCGCAGCGGGAGGCCAGCATGGCGCTTCCCGCGCGCGGCAACAGCGCCGGCCCGCTGAGTCGGGCGGCGCCATTTGCCTCGCAGGTCAGCTGCCATGAAAGAACACAACTACACAAGTTTTGGAGTGAACATGGCCACAACTTTATTAATTCCAACATGAACAATAGGGTTGGCCCAAAGCATAAGGTCTGAATCTGGGCATCAGCCAAACCCCCGTTGGCTAATGAATGGTTGCTTATATCCAAGCATCGGGATGACGTAGGTGCCAAGCCCCGCCCTAAAGCACAGTCGGGCAACTGTGCTCCACCCACCGATTTGCAAGGCACTCTAGTCACCGGGTGTCAACTGACTGTAGCCCCCGCACTGGCCACATCAGCACGCTCCAAACACCCGGGTCACGAAGACTCCCGATCCAGAGCCATCGAGCCCTGGAAACCCCTAACCCCAGATCCAGGCCTATGCTGCCGCCAAACAGACGGTGAGGAACGAACCGCCTGCCGCCAACCCTATCAAACGCATTCAGGCTGAACACAAACCAATAGAGCAACCATACCCTCAATGACCCTCAGCCAGGTCCCGGTCCGGGCGGATATAACCCAGGAAAGCCCTGGATTTCCAGCGTCCCAAATGTTTAATAGAGTCAGAAGCCAGTCCGCTTTGAGCAGCCGAAGTAGCCGCCCCGATCCGGAAGGAATGTCCCCCAAAGTCTTTCACTGGCAGACCCAAATGTCTGAGGGCCAAACGCAACACTGCCACCAGCTGGTAACGCGTAACTGGAACTCCATTATAGTGGCAGAACAAGGAACCAGGACCAACCGGGCGAACATCCATGAAGGCGTGCAAGGTACGGACAGGGCACACCAGCGATCCCTTAAAGCGGTTCAAAGTAATAATGGACCCCTTCCCCAGTTGGTCGCATTTTGACCTCCGAACCAATAATGAAACAGAACTCGTAGTGAAAGAAACATCCCCAACCTGAAGAGAACGCTCGGAGGTATCATTGGCAGAATTAGGAACGAGCTCCCCCAACCTCAGGGCCCCGAAAAAGGCAGTAACGAAAGCAGCCCGAAACAGACCGGCCTCATATTGAGAAGAGCAAATCACAGGTAAGGCAGCAGAAAGCTGCTCGAGCAGCGGCAGCGTGATGGGACGTCTGGCATCCAAAGACGGACCCTGGGATCGCCTCCAACCCTCCAGAGTCCGCCTGACTTGGAAGGAGGCACAGGGGTCACCCAGACCAGAGGCTTTAGAAAAGAACGATATGCCCGCCAGCAAAACTGAAATGGCCCGAGGGGAGGACCCGTTAGAATATAACCAGGCCATGAAGCCGAGGACAGTAGGGGACTGGACGGGCCAATGAGCCGGTATATTGCAAACTCGAAAATAAGCAGATAGCTTAGGAAAAACCCTCGTATAAGCCTTCTGAGTGGAAGGAGCAATAGACGCCAAAATGCCCTTCATAATGATAGAGGTCCAAGGTCCCACAAGTCCTGAGGAAACTGAACAGGGGAGGGGTCCGCTTCCGGAGCCAAACGACGGAATCGTTCCTCCTGGAAGCGAGAGAGAGCATCAGCGATGTTATTTTCAAGTCCAGGCACGAACCGTGCGGAAAAAGAAATGTTATTAATTAAGCAATCGAGTACCATTCTCCTAACTAAAAACATGACTCTCTCAGAGGAAGAAGACATACTGTTGACCACGTTGACAACCGCCTGGTTATCACACCAAAACGTGATCTTCTTGTTGGCAAAATCCTCCCGCCAAATGCGAATGGAAACCACAATTGGAAATAATTCCAGGAAAGTTAGGTCCCTCAACACATTTCCTTGAGCCCACTCCTGTGGCCACCGTTGAGCGCACCAATGGCCTTGAAAATAAATCCCAAAACCAATGCTCCCGGCTGCATCGGAATGCACTTGTAAACGGTCGCCCAACTGCCAGGACTTCTGCCAAATGGCAATACCGTTAAAATTGGAAAGAAAAGACTCCCAGACTCTGAGATCATCCTTAACACCCTTGGAGATCCTAACCCGATGATGGGGAAGGCGAGCGCCAACTGTTGCTCTGGCCAGCCTAAAGCAAAAGGCCCGTCCAGGCGCCACCACACGACATGCGAAATTAAGGTGCCCTAGTAGGGATTGAACTTGCTTCAACGTAGCTTTTTTGGCAAACAGGAAATCCGCTAAAAGGGCCCTTAACGCTAACAATTTTGCCTGGGGCAAGGATGAGGTGCCACGGACAGAGTCCAGTTGGATGCCCAAGAAAGTGAGAGAAGAAGCAGGACCCTCAGTTTTTTCCTTCGCTAATGGGACCCCAATCTCTCGGGCCAGGGCAGAGAAAGTGTCTAAGAGTTTTTTACACTCATCGGTGCCAGCCCTCCCAACAAACAAAAAATCATCCAAATAATGAGTCACCAACGGGGAGCATGCACGCCGTTTGAGCTCCCATTCAAGAAACGTACTAAAGGTCTCAAACGCTGCACAACTAAAAGAGCACCCCATTGGCATGGCCTTATCAAAATACCACCCTTCCCCAACTTTGAAACCTAGCAAACGAAAATCACTAGGGTGAACAGGTAACAATCGAAAGGCAGATTGAATATCACATTTGGCCATCAACGCCCCTTTACCACAGGAGCGAACCAAACGGACTGCATAGTCAAAAGAGGCATACTTCACGGAACACAACTCATCGGGAATGGCATCATTCACCGAGGCCCCAGGTGGGTGAGACAGGTGGTGAATGAGTCTGAACTCCCCTGGTGCCTTCTTGGGAACAACCCCAAGCGGAGAAACATGCAGATCAGCAAATGGGGGGGAACTGAAAGGCCCTTCAATACGACCAGCCTCGATTTCTTTATTAATCTTACTGAGGAGGACGTCAGGCATATCCCGAGCCGATTTCAAATTTCTTGCCACCGCAGGAGGAGGAGGGGCCACCACGGGAATACGAAAACCAGACGAAAACCCATCAGCCAGCAAACGAGCAGCCTCCTTATGAGGATAAACCTCCAAAAGAGGCAAAAGGGCTCCCACATTAACCGGCGATCGAGCCATAGCGAACCCCCGAGAAGGAGGAGAAGGCACCTCATTTCTGGCTCCCTGACCCACCGGCGTCAGAGACAGGGGCCCCGTCACGTTTGCCGGCTGCCGAATGGGCAGGGCGCCCTTGTCGAAAGGGCTGAGAACTATTACGAGAGCAGGAGATCTTGGGGTGAGAACCTCTGCATAACTCACAGCAATGCTCATATCTGCAATGAGCCCGCGTGCAGCGGCCCGCGTTGAAATCCCAGCAAGCAAGCCTGCGCTCCCGCTTACCGGGCGCCTTGAAGGCCCCCTTGGACTTAGCTAACGGGCCTACTTCTAAAAGCCAAATCTCGCTGTGGAGTTGATCCCACCGCTCGCGAGAGCTAAGCGACGCCTGCTGCCTAAAAGCAGCGTCGTACGCAATGGCTGCTGCCTCCCCTGCCACCGACCTAGCCCGAAGGACGTGCAACAAGTGGCAGTCGAGATGCCAGGCCCTCTCCGGGAAAGCCATGGACACGACCGCTTTGAACACTGTATATCCCTCCAGCCAATTAGAGAAATTGTGCTCAGCAGGGGGAACTTTAGGGTGCCTCTTGGCACGTTTCGGAGAAGTGACTGCCCAAGCCTCCTGACCTTTTGGCTGAAGGAGGGTGAAAACATCAACATAACAGCCCCGCAAAATAAGTTTTCGAACTTTCTTGGACAAGTGTGAGCCCGGGGGGCGATCTCCGGGAGCAGAAGCTGGGATGGATGAAGCCTGAGCGTCGACCCAAACCCCCTGCAAACCCGGTCTCCAGGCCCTCCTCCTAATAGCCCACAAAGGCAAACCAGGAGCCCAAGCGTGCTCTACCCAGTATCCATCCCTGCCATCAGGGACGCCCGAGGACGTACCCTCCTGCCCCACCACAGTCCCAGGAGCACTAGAGGCGGAACGCCTCGACTTCTTCTTCCTCTTCTTCGACTTCTTCTTGTGTTTCCGCTTCTTTCTGGACGAATCAGCCGCTGTCGCCACTTCCAACACTTCATCGTCGGAACTGGTTGAATCCGACGAAGAGCTGGAACTGGAAGACGAGCTGGAACTCGAAACCGCCAACTGCCCAGCCACGTGACGATCCTGGGCCCCAGGAGCAGAACTGGACGCCGAACCGGACGCCTGAACCGGACCCGTCGCCCCGACCGAAGCTTGAGCACTCCCCTCAATCTCAGATGATGTCGCACCTGCTACCGATGGAGAACCGCTCGCTGCAAGAGCCTTAGAGATGATATCAGAAAAGGACCGCGCCAGCTCCGCCGCCATCAATTGAGAAATAACTGACGACGCTTGCGAAGCAGGCCCTTCACCCGATACCGCGCCTGTTCCGGATGGACCGCCCGGCGACGCGATACTTCGAGATTCCGCGCTCGAAGATGCCACCGCACACGAAGCATTGCGACCACGAGATGTTGCCGTGCGCCCGATGCGAGTCGACGGTGCTTTCAGTTGCTGGTTAGCACCTTTTGACTTAGACGGCATGATGAACCCAATTCTAAAAGCTGCAAAAGTACTGGACTTCCGACAAAGTTAATCACGGATGGAGGGGCGGGCTCAGCAGGGACGCATCCGCGATCACCGCCCCCTAAAAGCAAACAAATTTATTGAAGGCAGGCTCAGCAGGGCCGCAGCCGCGATCACTGCCCTCACGTGAATGCCCAAAGGCGACGCAGACCAAATCAGGAGACAGGGAGAAGCAGTCTAAACCCCCACAAAGAAGAACCCTCAAAAACAAGGGGAGGGGGTAAGAAGGAAAAAAGAGAGCGGGCTCAGCAGGGCAACAGCCGCGATCACCGCCTCAAATAAGAACACGAAGGAGGAGTGAAAATAACCCCTTCTCCGCACTGTGGCTTATGCTGAGATGTTATGGAAAATATCCCTAACCGGGGCTCAAACTTGTGTCTTCCAGCGTCCCAGTCCCACGCTCAAACCAGCAAGCCACGCTGAATAAAGACCCAATGCAGCAAAAAACCCCCCAGAAGAAAAAGGCCCCGGCTAAAACAACCGCAGGGGGGGGGAACACACCCGCACGCCCCCGAGAACCGCGGTTTAAAATTGTACCGCGTGATGAGGGGGGGGGCGAAGGCCACCAAATGCGCCCACAGCAGCGTGGCGCAACCGCGGTAAAAGCCGCGGAAAAGGAGGGGTGGACACGGCCACCCAAAGCGCCCACAGCCGCGTGTGGCGCACTCCACAATGGCCACCTGGGCCCCCGACTGCCCCGGCCAACTCACCCGGAGCTCTACGAAAATCGCAATGGCGTTCCTCCGCGCCCGCAGCCTGAATTTATAGGCCCAATGGCCAATCAGGGGCTGCCCCGTCACAGCAGCCCCGCCCCTAATCTGGCTGGGCCAATGAGGGCGAGAGGCGGGCCGCCGGGAGCCAATCAGGCCGCCCGCCTCGCCCGCCTTGCATTCTGGGACATGTAGTCCGTCCCAGAAAAAGGCGGGCTGCGTTCCCGCGCTATCCTCCCGGCCAGCCAATCACGGGGGAGCCCGCCCCCGCAATGGCTGCCGGGAAGACCGCGCAGCGGGAGGCCAGCATGGCGCTTCCCGCGCGCGGCAACAGCGCCGGCCCGCTGAGTCGGGCGGCGCCATTTCTGTGGCTAATCCCTCTATTAATTCAACCTGAATTTGTTTCTCCATATAATTTTCAACCTCAGTCATTTTGAGATTAGCCTCACATTTCTCCTCTCCTTGCCTTACATCCCCCTCACTATTTCTGCCTTAAATCTCATTCCTCAGATTCTCAGTTAGCTCTTCATGTAGATTCTTTATCAAGTCTGGGAGCCCCACATGTCTCAGAAAGTATATCTCCTCCAGCAGTTGCATTAAATCCTGCTGGGAAGGTCCAGCAGTTATGCAGTTAACAGTCCACCTTTATCCTCCACCTGGTTACAGCAAGCCCTAATATCATGGATTTAAGCCCTAATATAAATTTTGTAGGCCTCCCAACAATTCTCAGCAGCCCTAGTTGTCATACAAAAATTGTTAGGAATGCTGGGAGCTGCAGTTGAACAACAGCAGTTCCACAGCAACTCACAATTCCTTGCCTTATAATTTGCACCTGGCTTCATCTATCCAGACACCTATTATTACTCACGAGTCACAAAGACTATATCTCTCCTGTATTTTAGGACTCTGAGGTGTGACTTTACATAAGAAGCTCATCTGATTGTAGTGTAGTCTCTGTGAACCTACTAATTCCAATATATAGAGTCCATAGCATCATGCCAGTATCTCAAAGCAATGTGATAAATATGATTTCTCTTTTTCTTCTATTGTTTATCATCTTGTTATTGCTAAGCATAACACATCCTCCTAATGCATAGACTTATTACTATGAATGTAGATCTATTGAGTCATTGGGACTATGTAAGGTCCTTTGATGCAGACAGGGCTGCCAGGTCTCAGGGTGATCCTGAGAGTCTCCAGTTTTAGTGGTCATCTCCATGTGAGAGATGAAACTCAGCTCCAAGCAAGAGGAAAGGGCTCCAGCTTAGCTAGAAGAACAGCAACTTGCTACAGTTTGCAAGGCTTCATTGGTTTGTTGCTGCCACTTGCAAACACTCTCCAGGATTGTCTTTGAATTTACATATGCAAAGGGATCTTGCAGTATCTTTGATACTAACTCGACAGAAGTTGGTAGCATAAGCTTTTGTAGACGTGAGACTACTTCCTCAGATGTATTTGGCAGAGTGGAAAGCCTAGGGAGAGCAGGAAACGGTTCTCTCTGTGTCTGAATGTAACTGTGGTCATGCACAACAATGGCATTACCAGGGGCTGACCCTAGGCCTTGGGCTTTGGCCTGGAAACCTCAGGGTCTAGGTTAATCCTGAACTGACAACTCTAGATCCAATGAGTTTAACTCTAGTTAGAACTAGCCTTTGGATTTCAGTGGTGTAGATGGTTTATAGAATCACTTCTTTTTCTTATCTTGTTTCCAGCAACATTTACTAATAATAGTTCTTTTGAATGCCCCTAGCCCATTGGATTCAATAATGATTGATTTCAGCTGGCCTACTAGAGTGAAATGTTCTGAGGTTTGTAGTTTAAAATAGCATATAGATTGGGCAGCCAGCTTTATGGTACCATTTGTAAAGGCTAGAAGTTTTAATGAATACCTTTTAAAAGTACTGGGTAAAGCTGGCAAGAATATATATATGGCTGTAATTTCAGGCAGATGTTTGAAAGTGTGAAAATTCCATTAGATTTAAGAATGGACTTTCTGCTGGATATTGCAAAAAAAATTTCTGTTTTCCACACTAGGTACATCTTTTCTATTATTTATTTTTCATCCATAGCTTTACCTTCTCTCAGAAAACTCAGCAAATATTTGTTTAATCTGTAAATACATCCTGGTGACAAAAGCTGGAAGAGCAATATGTTAAAGACTATCAAATGAAATATAATGTATGTATGCATGCATGCATTCATACTTATATGTAGTAAAATAATGTATTAGCCCCATTTTCTGTATTCAATGTGTGTTACATTAAGAGAAGAAAATAAAGCAAACTCAATGACAGAAACAGAAACCTTGCATCAATCAGGACAAACTTAGCCACAGAGGCATTATTCCCTCCTCCTTCTGTCTTTAGAGGGCAATAAAGAAGGCATACAAAGGCATAGATTGCTCCTTGCAATCTATACTTTATATGAAGCTGAAAGTTGCAACTGGGTCTGGGAGGAAAAGAAGTTATAAAGATGGGCAAAGTTGTAGGAACCAAACTGTGGACAGCATTACAAATAGCATTTGTGTGCAAAATTGTAGGATTTTTTAACAGCATTGTGTAAAAGGTTGTGGGATCTTTGGAGGAGATTGCACCAAAAACACTACTTGGGGGAAAAGTTGGTTATTTTTTGCATTTTTTTTTTTTTGCACAAACTTTTTCTTTCTTTTCTCGCTTCCTGCTTTCCTTCCTCATGCTAAAAATAAAAATCCCAAAAGACAAGTAATCATTGAAAAACAAGCAAACCCCTTCAGACTTGTGCCAAGAGGGGAGAAAACACTTGCCATTGTTACAGTAATATTAAGGTGCCAGTTGAATCCACTTTTGTATATAGAATGGATGGTGCCATTTTATTTCTTTTGTCTGGTAGGAACATATTTTGAACCACCCCTGATAGTCTTGCCTAGTACTATTGGATAGTTGTGCACATAAAATCTCATGTTTGACCTTTTGGGACACTGGCAATGACTAAGTTTCTTCCCAGAATTTCCTGTGAGTCATTGCGTAGCAATGCCAAGTTGGCTCGCAACTGATAGAAGAAACAGCTACACTGGGTGGCCCATGTGCACATGCACACACCATGTATTTATAATACTCAGCACTTTTATTTAATATTCTGAAGTGTCTGAAACACTTTGGGCATACACATATCATTTCTGTATCTTTGGGCAGTATTGTTCTAATACTGGAAATATTTAGGAAAGGATGGGAGGAGGAACTGGCTGAGAGGAGGCCATGTAGACAAATCACAACTGAGGTAAAAATGGAAAAGGAAACTTTTCACCACTTTTGTTCACAGCAACTATCTCAATTTCTTTAAAAGTGAGATCAGTTGATATGGAAGACACTGTTTTCACATATTTGACCACTAACTGAAAAGAGATTAAAAGTAGTGGTGTGAATGAAATCATATTTGCTGTTCTTAAATGCACCATATTTCTTTTATTGAGATAGTATTTTATCCTTCCAGTCTTCTGGTGCCATCTGGCCTTGGAGGGAGAGATGCAGGCCCAGTTCCGTCAGGCCTGGCCTAAAGTAAGGAGCAGAGCCCTCTCTCCATTCCATCTGCCATGGTCCAGGCCTCACAGGGAGAGAAGAATTGCTGGACCTGATCCCCCTTCCCCACTGCCATTCCCTTCTCCTTTTACGTTGTGTCTTTTTAGATTGTAAACCTGAGGGCACAAATTAAATTAACTATTTGTTAGCTGCTCTGAGAGCCTTAGTGGCTGAAGAGCGGGATATAAATACTCTAACTAAATAAATAAATAGTATGGAAGAGGCACCTGGTGAACTGTGTATGCCTTGGTTATAGTCATTTTAAAAAACATCCACCCACCCATTTATCCATCCATTAGTTCATTACTGATTTAAAGGCCATAAAGTATTATAGATTTTAACTGGGGAGCATTGCCCTGAGAAGGTGGTTTTCATAAAATGAATAAAATGCATTTTAAACAACTAAATAAATCAACCATAAAAAAGGTTTTCACAAAATGTATTAGTGCATAGGTCAGAATATTGTAAACCTATAAAGGCAGCAGCTTAAATTCCCATAAATGTCATATCACTAAGAGCAGCTTTAAAACAGCTCCATAATTTCCAGTTAGAAGCACCAAAAAACCTGTACTGAAGACAAGCCAAAACAGATATATTTTAAAGGGAATATATTTTAAAGAGAATTCTAAAAGCCCTCCTCCAGACTACAAATCCCAGGAATCTATAAGATATGCCTGCCTTTCAAAGTGGAATAAAGTGCTATCATTGTAAAGCATGAATGGGTCCAGGGTGAAAGGAGATGGTGGAAAAGGGAGTTTCACAATTTAAGAGGCACCAGAGGACCAAACTACATGTTACACTCCTTACATATCATGTAGTTCAGTGATTCTAAAGTGGTGTGGCAGGACCCACAAGAGTTATTCATGGGGGCACAAGACTTAGAGGCCCTGATCAGTCCTCCTCTTCCTCTTCCCAATTTTTTTTATATCTAAAATTTACACATCCTTTCAGTGAAATATTGGATTTACTTAAATGAAACTGTTCTAATTTGAATACTGTTGTTTCCTTACAAATTTTTAAAATGTGAATATACATGAATGTGCACGTGAAAATATGCACACTAAATAAACAACATATTTTTATTGATATACTGTGCTGAGTGGAGGCATATGATGTCCACATGTAGATGCAAAGGGGGGTCCCTAGAGTAAAAGGTTTGAGTACCACTGGTATAGCTACATTTTGGAATGCTTTCACACCACACAGTTATAGTACTATGATTCCACTTTAGCTGCTATGAAAACATCCTACGATCCTAGAATAAATGCAGTTTGACACCACTTTAACTTTTCCAAAGTGCTAGGGAACAGGGTGGCAAACAAGGATGCCTCTATCCCTTTTCACAGCAGGGAGATGTTTGTGACAGAAAAGTGCCTTTGGACTGTCACAGTTGCTGCAACAGTTAGGCACTTTGGGATTGTCGCAATTACTATTGAAAAGCATGGTGCTACTTGGAGAGGTCTGGAAGCTTCTTTGCTCACTGCTTTTCTCCCTAGCACTTCAAAAAAACCTGTCATGGGAGAGATGCCAGGCTTATATGGGGAGGGTCTGGGGAGTGCTTTTGCTCATTGCACTGGAGTGAGACCATGAGCTTGAGATATTATATCACGACGAACAAATGAGAAATATATGATCAATTTGTGCTCTCTCTTTCAATAGTTAGATATGAGAGTGGGTTTGTAAGTCTATGAATATATAAATTATGGGTTTGTAAGTCTATGAATAAATACTAAAAATCATGCTAGTCAACATATATAAATCAAAGCAGCTGTGTCCTAGATGATCTGTTAAAGATGAAATGTAAACATACACACACTTGTAGATAGATATTTGATCTATAATCTCTCTCACTTGCTCTCTCACTCTCATATCTAACTATATGAAGGAGAGAGCACAAATTGATCATGTATTTCTCATTTGTTCATTGTGATAGAATATCTCAAGCTCATGGAGCAAACACTGGAAAGCTATCAAAAGAGTACCAAGACAGGAAACATTGTGTCAAAATGGCATCCTTGTGTAACTTTTTCAGTGATGATCCCATAACAAAAGACTGAACAGGATATAAAAATGCAGGCCAAGAAACTGGAACAAAATCTGGAATGTATCATATTCCTTCAGAGGGCAAAGCCATTTACAAGGTGTCTCCTCATAGCAAGGGCTCTGCTTTACATCAGATTAATAGAACAGCTCATTTTTAAAAGTTGTAACCGTATGTTGTTAAATGTCTTAGGAGTCACTCTATTCAGTTCTGTCATCTTAGAGTTTCCTGCCTGACAATTATTTGTGTGGCACTGCCAGAGCATCTTTTAAATATTTTTCTTTTCCTTGTTAGTAGCTTTTAAGGGTTCTTTATTTTTTGGCTTTATGTTTGCAATATACTTTCTATTCCAAGTCCGAGTTGTTTTTACTGAAGTCCTGGCACCTTCTAGATTGAACAGTATTTTTATACATTGCTGTTACAATTCCATTAGCCTGGAGCTTTTAGGTCCTACTGCACTCAGGAGGTCTCATTAGGATCTGAAAACCATCAATCAGTTCAAGAAGGACTGTTTGCAGCAGCATCTCAAGTGTGTATTTGGACAGAAGGCAGAAACTAAGCTGTCTGCTTGGAAAATTGCATAATCCAAGCAAATGTGTTGTCCTACGGAGCACAAAATCTAACCATTATATGATGCAGTTTTAGAAAAGTTAGTGAATACACCAATCATTGCTGCCAGGAAGAAGAAAAAAGAAATACCCCCAAATTCCAGCATATGGTTGTGGTTACCAATGTTTAAAGAGTGGCTAATGGAGAAATAAGTTTTAAGCAGATTCAAAAAAGGAAAAGAAAAAAAGGGGGGGATGGCAATCACAGCATTTAAACTTTGCAGCCAAAAATATGGCCCCCTCCACCATTATATACTGCCAAACAAAATAATATGGCCTGAGTGAGACAGAAATGGTATCAGAATTGAAATGTAAATGTTTAGGTGTTGGAGGGTTTTGTTTTGTTTTGTTTAGGGTGTTTGTTTGGGGGAAGAGATTGTATACAGCCAACCAGCCACTGTGCAAAATACAGAGGTTAATAAAGCCATTTAGAATAATTTCTGTGTATATATACACCTATTTCTGAATAAAACTATGAAGATGGGGGCACCTCATTTTTCCATTGGATATGGCACAGTGAAAGGCTGAGTTTTTACTACTTGATTGGTGTCTTATGGGCTTTGATAGTTCAAAGTTATCATCATCTATTAGAAGTTAGGAATTTTCCAAGTAAGTAGTGGGTATACTTGTGCATTATTTCTTGTTTCTAATGGTGCTTCTATGCTTTCCTTATAGTTATGAGGAACAATAAAACTACAATTACAGTATGGTGGGGCGTCTATATAGACCACCAACTGAAGTGGCAATTCAGTCCATTTTCTTTATCTTTGTTAGACCTATGCCTGTTGTTGTTTTGTTGTTGTTGTGTGCATTCAAATCATCACCCATGCCTACATTTAGTAAAAACAAGTGTTTGAAAAGTTTTTCTCATTAATTAAACAAAGAAATAAAATGAGAATTCAATTCTTGATTGCAATTAAAAACAACATCCTCTTGTCAAAAATCTTTTCGTTTCTTATTTTATTTAAAGTGGAGGGGAAAACATTTTGTATAGTATTTATCTGAGTTGGAAAGAAACTGGAGTTCGTCTTGGTTAGCTGTGAAATAAAAGAACTGGGAAACTAAATGGAAAACTCAACATTTGGCTTATGTTCCAAGCTGATTTAAACTGCTTTTCCAGTCTGTCCAAAATATATTTCCTTGGGTGAGAAAAGACAGACCGAAATGTCCAAGTTACATCAGTTATCAACATTATCAAAACCGTGGGGAACACTTTTATCATGACATGGCCTTCTGGTCTAAAGGACTATGAGATAAATCACCATCTGTAAATGGATAAAACATTTTAAATAATTGTATATTTGGGGGAAAGGCAGTTATAAAGCTCAAAGAATGAACCAGCTGTTGGGACTGTTCACTCAGTTTTGTCTTTTAAAAAATCATCACATACAATATTTGCACAGATGCAAATACCTTTCAGATAACGTCTTCCTAAAGACTCGATCTTCTTCAGACTCACATGAATTCTCCTCTTGCTGTCAAGGATGCATTCTGGACCTCCCTATGTAAATGGTTCTCAGGTCTCCTGAAGAAGCTGAGGGACCAAGAGGGCTTGCATGTGGGCATATTTCCATCATCCTCACAAACTACCATGTGGTGCTAGCAGTCCTTGCTACACCAACCAGATACTCTCTCCTCTGAATCCCCCATAACAATGCTAGCAGGGCTTTTCATTGCAGTAGCAATGATTAGGACCTTGACTTAGGTCTTCCATCTATATTTAGTGGATAACCAAAAAAAGAAACTACTGTCCTTTTTCCTGGGTGGAAATACTAATGTGGATATTGAAGAACTGTGTATAAAAGAGCTCACTAAAGTGCATAACAACTACAGATGTAATTCTTTGCTAATTTTTTCCTTGAGGGAAGCAACAAGTAATTAAAGCAATTTTTCTTTATGCATTTTGAAAGTCTTCAAAAACAGCCCAGCTTAAGACATTACCAAATGAGCCTCACTGTAATCACATTAATAGACTATGGAAACATACCAGTTTGAAAGCAGCCATTGTTGCATGTCTATGCAACAATGTGACTGGGGCTGTTTCTGCCATCATGCTCTCTTACACTCTCCTCCGTAACCCTGCCTCCATGCCCTATGTCTTACTCAGAATACCTACTGGGATTTTTACAATTTATTTTTATTTGTACTTTTAAAACCAATTCCAGAGTTATGCTAATGAAATTTAAGTAAAACAAAGAAAAGAAAAGAGACATTTTAAAAAAAGGAAACCAGCCTGTTTGGGAATAATGAATGGGGAAAGGGATGGGGAAGAGTAGGAAACACTGACTCCCTGTGACTGCTAATATTGGAATTGCTTTGGCAGTGATGTTTCACACCTGAGAACTAATAGGATTACAGTGAGATTGGGGACTTATTGACAGGTTTTCCCCATCAGTGAAAAGGGATGCACTATATATAATTTGGTCTTAGTATCAGAGCTAAAAATTAAACAGTTGTCAGAGATTATCACGCCTAGATCAATCTGAATTAGAAAGGATTTGCATTTTCACTCAAGATTCCAGCCAAAACAGGAACTTTATCAAAGGGATGCAGTCTGAGAGGAGGTGTCCTAAGTGGAGAGAGCGATTGTGATTTCGAAATGGAAAACAGTGATGCCTCCGTTGTTCAGTGATCCAGTGCAGAAAGGCTGAAAATGGCACCAGGAGAACAAGGAAGGAGGAAAGAAGGATACACCCCCTGGCCAGCGCCTTTCACATTAGCCCTCCCCGTCAAAATAAAACACAGTTGAAACAGTTTCATTTCCATTGATTTGCCTCTGACGTGGCCCGGATTTTCCCAAAAGATGCGCTGGAAATGTGGTGGCAAATAACTCCGCAGTCACACCGCATGAATTTGGATTAAGACAATATACTGCGAATTGTTAGAGATTGACAGCAAATCATAATGGAAACAAGGAACATGGAACCAGGAGCGAATGTGCCCTCAAGTGGAAACATTAAAAAATACATCACTGCAAAATCTTGGATAAACCGCTTGAAACACCAGTGGAAATAGGGCCAAAGAGAATTTTTATTTCCAGGAAAGTATTTCAAGTCTAATTTCTTATCACTTACTATGTCAGGTGACTTTACACCAGAGCTTAAGATTTCTTGTTGTAGTCCTGTCATCCATATTTTGAATACTGTTATATTATATTATATTGAATTGAATACTTGGGGGGGAATTAAGTGGGGTGGCTTCAAGAGACAGCTTAGGCCTTGTCTACACTGACCAATGTATGACGAGATGCAAATAGCTTTCAGTTTTTTGTGCTTTCAAGTTGCCTATCAACGTGACCCCATGTGTTTGATAGGGTTTTCTAAGGCAAGGGATACTCAGAGATAGTTTTGCCAGTTGCTTTCTCTGAAATATAGCCTATAGCACCTGGTATTGCTTGGTGTTCTTCCATTCAAGGTTCCAAGATCAGATGGGATCCGGTGACTTTGGAGAATTTAGGCTTGCATACCTTATATAATAAAAGATACATGCAAGTGGGCCAACCATGGTAGAAATCTTCATTTACCAAACATTTAACTGTTTAATACTGAAGAGGCCACCTGTAACATCTGGAAGGAGTTCAAAACAGGTCTTCTTCTTCAAACTTTCCTGGAAAATCCCAAAGCACAAGAAAGGGTTTCAATAAACCACAAAATGAATTCTATTATTATTTTCTCATTGCATCATCTGTCTTGCAGCCAAGGCCAAAGAGAAACGGCTGCTAGCAAAGCTGGGATTAATTTCTTGTGCTTTTTATCATACAGGCCAATGCAACTTGACTGGAGGCAGTTGGCTATGGAAATGACCTTTCCAAGATTTTTTCCTGTGGTTTGCAGTGCTCAGAACATAAAGAAATGGCAATCACTCCCCCACACAACCTATGAAGCCACCAAGTTTGAAGCACTGAAATGTAACAGAGCAAGTGAAGCACTGGTTGTCCCAGCTGTTTTATCTGTATTTGATAATGAACAGAACTGGCAGGCAATGCAGTTTCAATAAAACATGGGAGGGGGGGGGGATTTTCCCCAGAAGTTCGTGAACAAACCTCTCTGTAAAAGAAATGTGTTTGCATATTTAGTATATGGTGTTTTTTTATACACATTTTCTGATTATAGGCAGATGTGAAGTAGACTCCAATACAGAAATTCATTAGATCTAAAGAAAGTGAGCTATACCAGCCAGTTTTCATACAACTGTGGAATCACATGCCCCATTTGTATATATTAATGCTCTGTGGCAAGTCATCATTTTCCAAAATGTGCCTAATTATCTACACAATTATTTATACACATATTCCAAAGAAACCCATTTTTTTTCATAAGGAAATTTCAAGAAAATAGTGATTTCCCCATGCTAAATTATTCTGTGGGTTCTGTACATTTATAGAGATCTTTAAGAATAAAATTAACCAGAGCTTGGAAGTTATCCGTTATTTATAATTAATTCCCTTTCTGTTTGTTATGTAACTGTAATTTGTTAGCTGCTTTTACAGTTACAGGCAAAAGTGCCTTATGGAAGGGGAGATCACATGGTTCAAACACTAGCTTGTTTTGAGCTTTGAGACAACAATGAGGTGGACAGCAGGAGGATATATTTTGGTCCACAGCCCAGTGGTTTGCAGAGTTCTTTTTTTTTTTAATCAAACAAACAATATTCTAGTTATTTTTGAAAAAATGAATGAAATAGGTAAGTCAGAATCCTCTATGCACTATGCTGCTGCATAACCAAGGTTATGTAGCAACATAATCATCTATGTGAAACCTAGACTGTTCCCCCCCTACTTACTAGTTAGCAGCTGCTGTGACTGATGAGAGTCTGTTCCACTGTTGTTTGGCAAGTGGCTGACTGACATTTCTACCCTCTTGCATGAGCCATCTCTTTTGCAACAGGCAGAATCAGGGTTCCTGTTGCAATCTCCACTCACAGCAGAGATTACTTGAACTTGTAAGTGGGTCTTGGCGGACTTTCATGGTTTCCCATAGACTTCTTAAAAGACAAATAAATAGGTATTAAAACATTAGACATATCATGAGAAGACATGACTCACTAGAAAAGACAATAAGGCTTGGGAAGGTAGAAGGCAGTAGGAAAAGAGGATGACTGCATTCCAGATGGAGAAATTCTGTCCAGAAAGACACAGCCCTGAGTCTGCAAGGTCTGAGCAGAGCTGATAATGAAAGAGTAACCTTCAGGTCTTATTCATAGGGTCACCTGGAGCCAAAGTCAACTTGACAGCAGTTAACAACAAATATATCCACCAAATGTGAGGGTATATAGGGACTATGAATATGAAGCACTCACAATTGCATAACTCTCAGTTATACATTTATAACTACCCTGGAGAGTTCTGGCTTTACTTTATAAAAATTACAGCTATAATGATAACTACTTTGGGAGCTATAATTGTGACATATTACTTTAAAAGTACCTTCCCCAGATCTGCTTTAAACATACAATATATATACCCTATTTATACCCTCGGACCAAAATTAGGGTTCGGGGGCATGCAGCAACCGCATGCTGCTGAACCTTAATACGTGACGGTGACACCATCATGGCTTGCCACCCTCCAGATGGGCGGCACCATGATGGCACAAGCATTGCGCACTGCCCAAATAGTGCTCGCAGGAAGTGACACAACTGGCACTCACACGCACGCACCAATCACACTCCTTCTAAGAAGCTTCTTTCGGCAGCTCCTTTTTACTCCCGGGAGGGAGTGCATCATTACTGCGGCATTTGAGCCCCAAAGAAAATCAAATAGTGACAAGTGTTTGCAGCATGCAGGTGGTGGTATAGAAAAGGCTACTTTTATTTTAGGATTTTGGTTATTACCTCCAATTTAAATCTTATTATGTGGATCTGCATGTTGTCAAACAAGTCAGATTGATTTCACCTGGCTTTACGACCACCACAAATGTGTATCCCTAATTGTGTAATAGGAATGGAAATAATATTTGAAAACATTTTTAAAATGGTAAAAAAAAAAAACCATGTTTCTCCAGCTTCAGGAAGAATAATATTGACTGTCCAACATACAAATTAGTTAAATGAATGAATGAATATTTTATGTATATGAAGCATTACTTTGCAGAAATATATTATTTTCTACCTAGAAAATTTTGCATAGTTGTAAATTGCCTTTGAAAACTGCAGTTTTTGAAGACTTTAGGCAGTAGAGAAAATATTGTTAAAATTATTCAGTGCTTCCTTCAAGAACAGAATTTGTGAACAATTACATTTTTTTATTATGGCAGAGCAACTACTAAGGACAATCTTAACCTTTGTTAGTCTGAAATTAGTTGAATCCGGTTTCCTCTTCCTCATTTTCAGTCCCTACACAGTTTGCCATGAATACTTCTGTCAGGATCCTCACTCTCAAGTGGCTAAGATTTTTATATCAAAAGATAAAAATAGCTCTGTTGAATGTTACCTTTTTGGCCTACAGGTCCCAGAATCCCCCAGCCAGGATGAGCTCTGGTCATGCCTACTGTCAAGCCAACACATTTTAAAAGTTAGATTTGAATAAACTTCTCTTCAATGTTATGATGCCTCAGGGTGATGATTAATTTTCAAATTCTTTCCATCCCATTTGTGGAGAAAAAAAGTTCTCATCCTTCTACACTGGCCAGATTCAATAGGTAGTTCAATTCCATCATGCTGAATGTGCCTTCTATCCCTGTGTAGCTGTTAAAGATGATGAGCCTGTTAGATTTTTTTTAAAAAAAGGTGGCAACAAAAATACAGTTTAATATATAGATTTCAAAACCTAACCTCTGAGAGTTAAGCACACAAAGTGGAGTAGGAGTGCCTCTGGATTTTATTCTAGGGCCATTACTCTTCAACATTTATATCAATGGAGATTATCAGATGGGGGTAGGAGTGAAGCATGATGCTCCTGTCTTTATCAGATGATTGTGCAAAGATTATCAGATGACAATGTGATTATCCCATCAATGAAAAGGAATACCCATCATTTATATCCATTTCTTAATAACAGGATAACTTGTTAATACTGAATTGATGGGACAATTCCTCTTCATTGATAGGATAATCATGGGATAAGATCCATGTGTCTGATAATCTTTGTGCAATCACACAATAAGCAAAGCACCATGCTCCCATCTTTCTGTTGTCATTATTCCCCCCCCCCCCCCATCTGACAATCTCCAATGACTTGGATGACAGAGTAGAGGATATTCTTATGAAACCTGCAGATGACAAATTAGGGACGGGTTGCTGACTCACTTGAAGATAGGAACAGAATCCAAAAGGACTCAGATAAACTAGAAAGTAATAGAAACTGGACAGCTTCCTACTTGGGATACTGTAGCTGGAGATCCTGCACTGTGTAGGATCAGCTCTATGATTCTGTGACTGTGGGCTTTGTTTTACATTCATTTTTAATCACTAGTTCTTTCCATTGCATTTATCAATAAATTGTTGGACTATTTAACTTTCTTATTTTTTAATTCTAAAAAATGGGGAGAAAATATTACTCATCCCTGCTTGTCAACATATACTCTACACTTTGTAGTATGTATCTACCAACACTTCATCTTCTTGTTATGATGACGGGGCTAAGATTAATAATTCTTTGGATGTGGAAGGTGCCCTTTCCTCCATAGTCAGCTTTGCACAGCCAGCAAGAGAGTTTTCAAGGCCCAGGACAGGTAAGATAGTGAGGAACCTGGCCAACAAGAATCCATGTAAGCATACACAAAGCTGTCAGACATTCATGAAAATTATTCATTCATGGACTAAAACATGAGAGTTTCTCTTTCATTCTTGGATCAATCAGAGTGCTGCTCCAATTTGCTTCCTGTCTCTCGGAGATAAGAATAGGGATGGGATGTGCTTTAAAACACCTTCTTTTCCATGGTACTCAGTGTCACAGGCCTGGTGGTGACCTTGTTGACAGCTCACATGGAAATGAATCCTCCCTTAAAATCTCCTAGGCTGTGATAATTGCCACAGAGAATTACTCTGCAGTGACACTGCCTGGAAATTTTCAGTGGCACTCACTCATTCTGGGAACTCTTTCCCTGGAGGGCCTAGAGGCCTTTGTGTGACATGAGCAGGATGCCTGCCCTGCTCCAGAAACCCTCCTTAATACCTTCTGTGTTTCTTCCCTGCTTATTAAAAAGAAGAAAAAGAAAATCACTCTGCAACTATGCCTACTACACCTGGGAAACATAAACCAGCATGGCCAGTCTTATACCTGTTGTTGCCTTGCACAGAATGATTTGTACAGCATGTACAAAAAGATTTTATCTTAGAATAATTGGTTTAACATCTCTTATAGTTGAGATGCAGACCTAGATAATAAAAAAGAATCTCCATTCCACCTTCCCAAGGATACAAACAAAAACAAACAGCTTCATTTATATACTGCTTCATACTGCCTAAGCAGTGTCTAAGTGGTTTACAACTGTAAGCTACTTGCCCTCAACAATCTGGCTACTCATTTTAGTGACCTCAGAAGGATGCAAGCCTGAGTCAATCTTGAGCCCTTTTGCTAGTACTGAACTCACTTATGGTTTTGAGTGAGTGGCTACAGTACAGGCATTTAACCACTGCACCACCAGGGCACATTTTACATCACACTTAATTTTCATTAAAGAAGCAAAAATAATGCATCTGGACTATTCCTTACCAGACAGAATGCACACCAATGGTTTAAATAATTACTTAAAACTTAAATAAGCCTTTGCTCTGTTTTGCATACAACTCTGCAAAACATTTACCCATTATATCCAAACAGAGGCCCAATTATTCCCCATGTGCCTTTTGAGGTTTAATATCACCCTACTCTTTTTTAAATGAAAATATAAACAAATTACCAAGAATTCTGGTGAATAATGTGGCATGGTTTGGCCAGGGATCAATGAGATGTGCATTGTGGGGGCCTACAGCAAATTAGGATTGGTCTGCCTCCATCACCTAGGCAGCCCTGACACTCTTCAGTGTGACCAAGTTGCATCACTTGTGCTGTACTGCAAAAATTGTAGTACATAGCCTCTACCCAGGCTTTTCCCCAGCAATATTTTGAAAAGCGACCAAAGCAAGTGAAGGTATACATCAGACGGAAAGACAAAAAGGTTTTTAATAGTAAGCCCCAGCTGTACAACAGAAATGTTTGGATTTGGATATGAATAGCCCTTCCCTTTCTGTCAGTTTACAGGATAACAGGACTAGGAAGAAAGAGACCCGTGGGACTGTAAAGAAGTGTTAATTAGAAGTAAAATGTTAAACTGTTAAAGAGGTGTTAGAGAGCAAATAATTAGTACCAATTAGATGGGGGAAGAATTAAAACAAGAAGTGCCTTGTAATCTCTCAGATAATAAAAGGTTGTGTTTTCTATTTCTTCTGAGTGTGATGTTTGCTATTTTGTTGTTGTATTCCTTCCACCACAACAGCAAAAAAGCATGCTTTTTAAAAGGGATTTACAAGCCAAACCAAGGTAGGAGTATTTCATACATAAATATGTCCCAAATTTCTCTCAGTTTTAATGTAAATTCAGAACCAAACAGGAGCATAGATGACATGACCTGGACTCTGGCATGGAAGGTTGAGGGCTCTAACCCTTTAAAGAGGCTTTAAATAGGATTGGTCCTGTTGCAATGGGATCTTCAGCTTGATTTCACAACCAATGAGAGCTTCCGAGTAAAATCACAAGTTAGTTAAATACCATTATTCTTGTTCACTCAGTTCTACCTCCCTCTTTTGCTGGCTTGGAGATATGTTGCAGGAGAACATGGAAAGAGAAAGAGAAAGAAACAGAAATGGCTGAGTGATTGAAGCAACATTCCCAGCAGCAGAGCGGTATAAACATCATTTGATTTGGATGCTAATAATGAAGACAGTTTTTCCCCCCTCTGGGGATTTATACTGTATTAAAGTAAAATGAAATTATTTTCCTAATTTTCATACCCCTTTTATTTTGCTCCAATGTGCCCAGAAATCCACTAAATTACATAGTAAATTTGTTTTAGTATTCCTGTTTACAATAGCAGAGTAACTGTGCACTTTTTTCTTGTTTTATTACCCTATTCTCAATTAACATCATTTTTGTTGCACTGAGCAGATTGTAATGCTCATAGGCATAAAAATTTAGAGAAAACATAAGAGCATCAATGTTGTCTTTAGTGTATGCTGATGCATAGATTAAAATGAATAATGGACCATTTTCTGTATTTTCAATTGCCAAAATTAGCAACATTATTATCAGATCCCTTGGCACTATTTCTTTAGTAACTTTTATAATGATCTTTTTCTAGAACAGTTCAGGCTTATACCATCTTCTACATATAAGTATATACTTGCTGTACATAATGTATTTTGTACTATATAATTACTTCATATATATTATATATGTGTGTCACTGCCTGCTTGTTCTGAAAAACTGATACATCTTTCACCAGACTGGAAAACCTACAGCTCACAAATCTGCTCACATTTAACAGATAAGAGCATTTAATTCATGACTAGTGATAGCTTTGAGCAAGGCGTCAATGCCATCAGCCTTTATGTCTTTGGTTAGTGGAATGTGGTTATAAAAATAGTCATATTGACTGTTAGACTGGGTCATAATCCAGGACCTGAAAATTATTTCTTTTTAAAAAGGAAATTAACCATCATACTAATTATGCTGTAAAGTCAACATAAGGTTTATTTAAACATATGTTATAACTGTATTCCTATGCCACCTTTTGGTATAAAATGGCCCCAGGTCAGCTGGAGATCCTACATGGCCCAGTGGTGTAAGTGTTGGACTAGGACTCTGTGAGACTAGAATCTGAATCCTTCCTCAGACATAGAAACCCCACTGGCTGACCTTGGTCAAGTCACATTCTCCCAGTTTTACAGGAAAGCATGTCAATCTCGTCTGAATAAACCTTGCCAAGAAACCCCAATGATAATATTGCCATCAGTCTGTGTCAGCCTGAAGGCTCAAAACAACAACAAAAAGAAGGAAGGCAGAACTCAAAGACAATAGGGCCCAAACAGACAGCCAAAATAAAGCTGTTTTGGGCCACTTTGGAGGTATGCTGTTTAAATGACACATGCATCTTAAGAGGCCAGAAGCTGCACCAAAGCTACACTGCAGTCCTTAGCTTTGGCGTGGCTTCTGACCTCTTAGAACACATGCAAAATTTAAACAGCATACCTCCAAAGTGACCCAAAGCAGCTTTATTTTGGTCTGTTTGGACCCATAGCCATGTTAGTCTGGATCAGTATGCAAAGGGATCTTGTAGAGCTTTTGAGACTTGTGGTGTAGGCACACTGCAGAAATAAAACAGTTTGATACCACTTTAACCGCCATGACTCTGGGTTTTGTAGTTTGGTAATACACTAAAGCTCTCTGACAAACCAGGCTGAATACCGTATAGAACTATAGATCCTAGGATTCCAAAGGATGAAACCATGACAGTTAAAGTGGTGTAACATTGCTTTATTTCTGGAGTGTGTATGCTTCCTTCACCTGACAGAAATAAGTTGGTAGCAGAGGTTTTCCTAGACTACTTCATCAGATACATGGAGTCAAGTGCATCAATGGGGGAAGCTCTCAAAAACATAGCAATGGGATATATAAACAGTGGAATAAGGGTTGCCTATCTCACAAACCTGCAAGAATCATGGTATCTTTTTTATCGTTAAAAAGAAAAATGCTAAACGTACTTGTGTTCCAAAGCAATGACTAAGCACAAGTTCTGTAACAAAAACAGAAGGGAGTCATGTGACATCAAACTGAGGGGAAAGGAGTGGGTGACTTCAATGCATGTTTTTCTTTTTTTAGGGGAAAGTAAATGTTTTGTCTGTTAAAAACATCAAGAAATAAGGGAATAGGAAGGTGATCCCATGTCAGATTTTCAGCATCAATGTAGAGATGGCAGTGGTGAGGATGGCAGGAGATATACTCCAACGTGCGTAGCCCTGCTCTCTCTTTCATTTTGTTCATATGGAGAAAAGCAAGTGAAGGGAGCTTATATGAAAATTCTTAAGAACCACAGATGCATACTACTGCATATGTTTTCCTCATCTGGTATAAAACCACAGTCATGGTCCCATATTCAATAACACCTTGCTTTTTTCCCCTGGCTTTTGTTCCTTTTGCAGTTTCCAATCAGCCATCACAACATCTCATTACATGTGTCACAACCAGGAGCAATACCCATAAAAATGACTTGACCCTAGTGTTATAAATGATCCATCATTTAGGGTGCCCTCAGTTTCAGGGTTACAAATTAAAGAGTGGCCATCCTAATAGCTTTAGAATTAAATGCAGATGTTTTGCATCAAACATAACTTCTATTTTGCCTGAGGTCTGAGTTGAGTGTGCCAATTCTATTGTTTGAAGACAAAGAGGCACTGCACAGGGAGAAAACTTATATCTCACTGTCCAGGCTTAGGTGGTGCAAGTAATTAATCATGGGAATAAGGATGGAGACATTTAGACTGGCTGAACTTCAATCCAAATGTCCAAAATGAAATACCAAACTGGCAAAATGATTCATTCCTTCATGCATGTTTGTGGTTGCTGTTGATGTCTTTGCTTGCAGGGAATGTCATAACTGTGCAATGAGGCACATTACCCGTTAATACCAAAGGAAAATCAATTGATTCCAGAGGGGATTCACATAATCATTGAACAGAGCCAGAGACTGTAAGATGTGGTTTTGTATGTTATGAAAACTATTTCCCTTGATTATCATGTTTAAATTGTTAGACAAAGTCTAACATGGCTATATTTGTAATTAAACACTGTGCAATGTGGGCCTGATCTGTCTCTTTTTGAAAGACCACCATTGTTTCAGGTTTATTCTTTGATTCACGAGACTACTTGATGCCAAGGATTCCAACAGATAAAAGCGAGCCAAGTATTTAATCAACAAACTGCATCATATTTGCATCCGTTCTATGTTCTTATCTCTACCCCATGAAAATAACAGATGCAAGTTCAGTAGGAATCAGAAAGGAAGGAAGGAAGGAATCAATAGGGACATTCAGAAACTTATCAAAATAACTTCCTATTTTTCTTTTCTAGTATTGTGATATGTATATTCAGCTGTTCAGCCATGCTTTCCTAGCACTGTCCCCCCTCCAGTTTATTATTTTGCCTAGATATGCAGGCATTAAATTACTTTAATAATAAAATAATTAAGGTATAACTAACTTAATTTATGCTATGATTATGATAACGTCACTTGTTTTCCAGTGCAACTGACTTACTTCTTTTTTATAGTTACATGGTACATATCCCCACTATGTGGGTGTGTTTTCTTTTGCAAGCCCACACTTTGAATTTTAAATTGAAGCTCAAAGTATTTTACTTTTAAATACTTAATTAAAAGTATTTTAGTTACCCTTGAATAATGACTGATGATGCATCTCCATGGGCTAAATGGTCTCATCTAATTTTTATACCAAGCCATCCAAATGATGTACGGGATGACTGGGGCCAAATCCAAGCCTTCCCATTGCCTCAGGGCTTTAATCCAAAAATCCTTTGCCAATATTGCCTCCCAGTACTACTACTGCCTAGTAGCTGTTTGGCACATTTAGTCAGGCTCCTTAGCAAAAGCCTGTCTGACATGGAAGATCCTACTAGCAGCACTGCTACAGTCAGCATAATCTCTTGACTCACAGAAGCATGCAGTCCCACCACTGTGGAAAGGTAAGGCCATGGTGGGTTCTAGTGCCTTGTTGTAGGAGATTATCACATAGCAGTTCACCCTCAGGATAGGTGTAGGATCTAAAAGTCAAAGACAGATTTTACCACACTGCCCCATAGCCAGGCAGTATGGAATGCACACTTCTGTCTCACTCAATTTTTCAGACATGAGATTTTTTGTGTGAGAAGCCCAGAGAAACATGGGTTGCGTACAGGTTGCATTCTACCCAGCAACAGGGCACTGCAGTAAATCCCATGTCTATTGCTGTGCAATAATCTCCATGAGTCGACTTTGACTCATGGCAACCCTGTGGATGAGACATCTCCAGGACTCCCTGTCTCCAATACTCTGCTTATGTGTTACAGACTCCTGTGTCCAGCCATCTAGTGTGTACTCTTCCTCCCTTTCTACTACCCTGACTTTCCCAGCATTATTCTCTTTTCTAAAGAGTCATACCTGCTCATGATGTGGCCAAAATATGACAGCCTCAGTTTGATCATCTAGTGCTTTACCAAATTGCAAAACCCAGGATTTCATAAGAGTCAGGTTGTGTATTTTGCAAGGGCCTCTAGGTAATGATGGGCTATGCAATGGTATTGTGTGATTATATTATCATGTTGGTGCCTGTTTTTCCCCCTCTTATCCACTCCCTACTCAATGAAACTTGGATAATCAGGCAGACCTGCCCTCATGATTTTTTTAAAAAAAAAACTAAGTAGCAATTTTAGCTGAATAAAATATTTGTTTTAATCCACATTGTAAGCCAGTTCAAGTCCCATTTCTCTCAAAGGTGGGATAGGAATCAAACAAAACAAACAAAATGAACTCCTCGCCATTCAACAACAGAACAACACACAGATCAATATGCAAATCACATTCCCTCAACCAATAGTATATATACCCCACTCTCTTCCATGCCAGCATTCTCTGAAGATGCCAGCCACAGCTGATGGTGAAATGTCAGGAAAAAAACTCTTCTAGAACATGGCTTCATAGCCTGAAAAACCCACCAAAAACTATGGATGCTGGCTGTGAAAGCCTTTACCTTCACAAAATAAATTCATTTATGAGCTTCTGGTGGTTGAGGTGACCCGCACAGTATGGATTAGCAAGACCTGGAAGTAAGATGAGAGGACCAAGCTTCACACAGCTCCACCCAACAAGAAACCCCACAGCACCAGATCAGATTGATGCCTACCGTGGGAGAAAAAAGGACTCTATCATGTGAAATAGTGTTAAATGGGAGGGTGTGCACTTGTTGTTGGACTATGGAGACACAACAAATACTTCCTCTACTCTCGGGTAGCCTGGCAGTTTTTAGAGACAGTTTAGACAGTCTCTAAAGTACTTGAGGTACAAGATTAATTTTGTTCACATCAGTCTTGATACCATAGTTACTCAGATGAAATCTAGGAATGGTGTACAAAAAGCACCTGATCATCATTCTTGGGATCAGATCTGCTTATTGTCTCTAAATGTGGAGAGGATCCAGACACCAGGATCTGGACTACTTGCCCATCCTGGATATTGAGTGGATGGATCCAAGAGGTAGGTAATGGTATAATCTGGTTGTTCCCTCATCACTGAAGAAAGTGATGTTTCAGCTTCAGCTAAACATGAGTTTTGGAGGCAAGGTTTGAAAAACAGTAGTAGAAATCTTACTGGAGCTATTTTTGGGGAATTGGATTACTTGGACTGTTTCAGTTGGTTTCACATCTGTATAGGCACAGTTTCTGGCTAGAAAAATAAACATTTAAAATGATTGACCAGTCAGAAAACATTTGTAGCATTGTAGTAAGCAGTAATAATACAAAAACAAAATTGCACCAGCTTCTTTTCCACAAGTACAATAAACATCATCTTTCTTTTATAAAACAATGACACCAATATCCCAAGAAATTTTAAAATTCAAGGCCTGCTTGATATGTTGGCTCAGGTCACCTATATAACTGGATAATTCCATTCACCATTCTGACCTATTGATGAACTGAAGGTCTTGCTCGGCTTAAATGTAGGTGAAAATATGATCAAGACGTAAGGATTTCCTGCCACCAGGTTTGTTGAGAACTTTCAGTTATAGCTTAATTTGCTGATATTTAATTATATTGATAGATCTGCATACCTTTGATAAGCCAATCATTGGTAAGATATAATATACATCCCTGTCACTCATCAGATTTTTTTATTGCCTGATTTCACCATGCATCAAAGGTTTTTTTAAAAATAAATAAATGAATAAATAAATATTTGTATCCTTGTGCATTTGACATCTTGCAATCAGGCTTATATACTTTAGTAATTCAGGAGCATAAAACTAGTAACTGTTTTTTTAAAAAATATTTAAAATGTTTGAAAAAGTCAGCACCAGATCAGCCCAGTGCATGCAGCTGCTGTTATGGTCAGTCTGGGCCCAATTTGGGCCATAATTCTCTAGACTGGCCCCCAATAAAGTGGCCTATGTAGATGCAACCCTAGATAATTGAACCTCATTGGCTGCTCTCTCTTCTGCTTCTTTGTCAAAAGGGAGAAATGAAGAGGGATGAGGAAAGCAGTTCTATACCATTTTCTTTTATGTTACAGCACTCCCAACTGAAATCATATATTACAGTAAACACAGGGCTTTCATCAAAAACACTAGACTAATGAATAGGTATAGGTATGCTTCAAGATTGGTATCAGATAATATAGGGGATATAGCCTGCTAATATCCCCAGACCTTAACAATATGCACTCTCAGTCAGTATTATTTCCCCGGCAATGACTGCAAAATACTGCCTGGTTGCAACATTAAAACTATAACAGATAAAACTAATACTAAATACAGTACCCTTAATAATCCCTCCCCCCACAAGCCTACGCAAACCAAGGAGCTCAATAATGTTCGTGATATTCCTATTATTCGCGCCGGAGTTGAAGATCGCGGTGGGCCATCTAAAAAGGAAGCTCCCACCGACGTCTGCTCCTCCATTCCCGAGTCACAAGTCCACTGCCCAGCTGTGACGAAAATATAATAGTCCGGCGCTGGGGAGGCTCTTCTGGGGCCCGTGGAGCCGGCTTTTTGAAGGGAGCGCCTCTCTCACCGGCACTCCGCCCCAAGAGTCTTCACCACAGCGCAGCTGTGGTCGGTGTTCCGGCGCTGGGGAGGCTCTTCTGGGGCCCGTGGAGCCGGCTTTTTGAAGGGAGCGCCTCTCTCACCGGCGCTCCACCCCAAGAGTCTTCACCACAGCGCAGCTGTGGTCGGTGTTCCGGCGCTGGGGAGGCTCTTCTGGAGCCCGTGGAGCCGCCTTTTTGAAGGAAGCGCCTCTCTCACCGGCGCTCCACCCCAAGAGTCTTCACCACAGCGCAGCTGTGGTCGGTGTTCCGGCGCTGGGGAGGCTCTTCTGGGGCCTGTGGAGCCGGCTTTTTGAAGGGAGCGCCTCTCTCACCGGCGCTCAGCCCCAAGAGTCTTCACCACAGCGCAGCTGTGGTCGGTGTTCCGGCGCTGGGGAGGCTCTTCTGGAGCCCGTGGAGCCGGCTTTTTGAAGGGAGTGCCTCTCTCACCGGCGCTCCGCCCCAAGAGTCTTCACCACAGCGCAGCTGTGGTCGGTGTTCCGGCGCTGGGGAGGCTCTTCTGGGGCCCGTGGAGCCGGCTTTTTGAAGGGAGCGCCTCTCTCACCGGCGCTCAGCCCCAAGAGTCTTCACCACAGGGCAGCTGTAGTCGGTGTTCCGGCGCTGGGGAGGCTCTCCCCTGTCTCTGCTCCTGTGCAACGCCAGGTCCATTAAAAACAAGACCCACATCATTCAAGAGCTAATAGAGGACAACAACTGTGACCTGGCGTGCATAACTGAGACCAGGCTGGTGCCTGAAGGGGATGCTGTGTGGGCTCAGGTCCTCCCTTCCGGGTACTCGGTGAAGGACCAGAGCAGGTTAGGTGGGCGGGGGGGGGTGTTGCCTTGGTGCATAAAAACACCTTGTCTCTAACCAGGAACCATGTTCGTCAGACCTCCTATATCGAGTGTATTTACCTGACCCTGAAGGCTAGAGACAGTCTAGGGATTCTATTGGTGTACCGGCCACCCCGTGCGCTAACAGACTCCCTTAATGAGCTGACACAGTTGATCTCGGAGCTGGTGTTGGAGTCTCCCAGGCTATTAGTCCTGGGTGACTTCAACATCCCCTTCGCGGCCAACAATCTTCCATCTGGTGCAGCTCGGGAATTCATGGATACCATGACAGCCATGGGCCTGTCTCAGCTTGTCATGGGCCCAACGCATTTTGCGGGGAATACACTTGATTTGGTTTTCTGTACGGACATGGAAACTCCGTGGGTGGAAATCACCAACATCTCCGCCCTGTCATGGACGGACCATTTCCTGGTGGAGGCAAGCATCAAGGCATCAACCCAGATCCCCTCCGGGGGTGGCGGACCTATTCGAATGGTCCACCCTCGAAGGCTGATGGAACCTGATAGGTTCCAAGAAGCCCTAAAGGGGTATATGGTTGGAAGTGACGGCGACACTGTTGATGCCCTAGTTAACACCTGGGACACGGATTTCTCCAGGGCTATACACAGTATCACTCCCAAGCAGCCTCTCAGGCCTGCTTCCAAAAGGAAGCCCTGGTGTACGGAAGATCTCCGGGCAAGGAAGCGGGTCCTGCGACGGCTAGAGCATGCCTGGCGGAAACACCAGCGTTTATCCGACAAGGCTCTCCTAGACCATCTCTTGAAGAACTATGGAGAGGCGATACAAGCAGCTAAGAATTCGTTCTTTGCTGCTCGTGTCGCGTCCGCGGAGTCGCGTCCAGCAGAGTTGTTCAGGGTAGTGAGGGAGCTAACTCAGCTCCCTCCTGCCCCGAACCAGCTCCTTGAACCTACTAAGGCCTGCTGCGACAAATTTAACAACTTCTTCGCGGATAAAATCTCTCGGATAAACGAAGGTCTGGACGCCAGGGTTGAAACAGAAACCAGAATAGAGGTGTCGAGAACTTCCGCGGACTCAGTTGTACTGGATCAGTTTGAGTCTGTCAGTACCGAGGATGTGGACAAGATCCTTAGAAGTCTTAGGAAGACAACCTGCTCCCTCGATCCCTGTCCCTCGTGGTTAGTGGCACAGGGGGGACCGGTTGTAACTTCATTGTTACACCGGATCATTAATTCATCTTTGAGGGAAGGGCAGTTCCCTGAAGATCTTAAATTGGCCATCATAAAACCTATATTGAAAAAGCCCTCCCTCGACCCCCTGGTTTATAATAATTATCGGCCAGTTTCGCTGCCGCCATTTTTGGGGAAGGCGATCGAGAGGGCGGTTGCACTCCAACTTCAATTGATCTTGGATGAAACGGATTTTCTAGATCCATTTCAAACCGGTTTTCGGGCGGGTTACAGGGTTGAGACTGCCATGGTCGCCCTGGTCGATGATCTCCGTCTGGGCATCGACAGGGGTAGCGTGTCCCTGTTGGTGCTCTTGGACATCTCAGCGGCTTTCAATACCATCGACCATGGTATCCTTCTGGAGCGCCTGGCAGAGGTGGGAATCGGGGGCACTGCGCTCCAGTGGTTCCGGTCCTACCTCTCTGGGAGGTTCCAGATGGTGCAGCTGGGGGACGTGTGCTCCGATAAGAGGGCCCTCACCTCTGGGGTCCCTCAAGGAGCCATTTTGTCCCCCATGCTCTTTAACATCTACATGAAACCGCTGGGAGAGATCATCCGGAGGCATGGGGCGCGGGGTTATCAGTACGCTGATGACACCCAAATAGTCTTCTCTATGTCTCCGACTGATGCAGTGACCAGGGATGGCATCGCTCCTCTCGTGGCCTGTTTGGAATCGGTAATGGACTGGATGAGGGAAAATAGACTCAGCCTGAATCCAGAGAAAACGGAAGTACTCGTTGTAGGTTCCCCCGGCCCAGGGTTGGAGGTGGTTCCACCAGTCCTGAACGGGGTCACGCTCCCTGTGAAGGACACTGTACGCAGTCTGGGGGTGCGCCTTGATTCGTCGCTCCATCTTACTTCCCAGGTGGATGCGACGGTCAGGAGCACCTGTTTTCAGCTTCGGCTGATACGCCAGCTGCGTCCCTACCTGGACCGGAGGGACCTTGAAACAGTAGTACATGCTCTCGTAACCTCTCGATTGGATTTCTGTAATGCGCTCTACATGGGGCAGCCTTTGTATCACACTCGGAAGCTACAATTAGTGCAAAATATGGCAGCCCGGGTGGTCACTGGTGCTCCCAGGACCGCCCATATAACACCTATTTTGAAAGATCTTCATTGGCTGCCTATTAGCTTCCGGGCTCAGTACAAAGTGCTGGTCGTCACCTATAAAGCCCTAAATGGCTTGGGCCCAGAGTACCTAAAGGACCGCCTCTCCCCACACAATCCGCCCCGCACACTTAGATCCGCGGGGCAACAGCTACTTAGAGTTCCAGAGGCTAAATTAGTAACAACTTCAAAGAGAGCCTTTTCCATCTCGGCCCCTAGCCTCTGGAACTCCCTGCCCATTGAGCTCCGTTTGGCTGCTTCCCTCCCCGTGTTCAAAAGGGGTTTAAAAACATACTTGTTCGATTACGCATACCCCTGACATCTTCTCACACCTGATTCCCCTCCCACATTGGTCACATACTTTGACATACTGCCACTGTAATTTGATATACTGTTTTACCATTGTTTTAATGTTTTAATTGGTTTTTATTGTTTATATTGTTTGTTCTTATGTTGTTCACAGGAAGGGCGGTATACAAATAAAATTTATTATTATTATTATTATTATTATTATTATTATTATTATCTGAACCTCAGCTAAGGCAATTGACTCAAATCAGCTTTAATTTAAATTCTGGGTATTTATTAAAGAATCAAGCAAGGAGTTCAGAAATTATTTGTCTTAAATAAAATGAACTCAAACATCTAGCTAATACACACTTCCCAAGACTCTAAGAATAACTCTGCAAAGCAACTGCAGAGATATATGACATAGATATCTTGTCCATTGTGTTTTATGCAAAAGCAAGAAAAAGGTACTGGCTTCTAGCCTGGAGCATTCTCTGAGAAGAAAATTCTGGTTGACCAATAAATAAATTTCAGACAGGACCATTGCACATCCCACATTGTTCGATATGCCTCTCTGACCTTTTAAAGGGGCTTGAGATGGAGGCAGTTTGTATAGAGGAGAAGACCCTTTAGGAGAGAGGGAAAATGTCAAGATCTTTTCATCATACATGAAAAAAAAAATCAATTTATATTTTAAAGAAATTAACATATTTAAAATGTGGAGTTTTTGTAAATAGTAGGTTGCTATACTGCTTAAAGGCAGAGCCCAAGTGACAATCATTTGGAATTGGTTTTATGTTTCACCATGAAAATCTGATCAGGGTGTTTGGATACTCAATATAAATTAATACAGAATAAATATTAATAATGTATACAGTTATTTTTATGATGTTCTATTTTTCTGCAGGCTAGCACAAAGCCATAGATTCGAATCTTTAATATAACTGCTGTATTTTAAACTGACCTAGCAATATGTAGCCTTATAATTTTTCATAGAGTTTCATGGTAGAAAGATAGAAAAGACTATTTGATTATTTTCAACATAAGCTTTGCTCCTGGCAATATTCCTTGAGAAAGATTGCCTTTACAGTCAAATGCAGACAGCATCCACAGCACAGACTATTTACCTGTTTGTGTGAAACCACATAAGCTTTCGAACAAATTATGGCTGACACTGTGGCCAAGAGACCATTATTTTGTCTGTTGCAGGAAAATACCATGGAGCCTCTGGGGTTTGGCTCTTTCTCCTGGGCGGATGCGCAGTGCTGTCACTTCTTTTCAAAACAAGAATAAGATTAAACAGCAGAAAATGAGTAAAACTCAAATAAGAGGCCATAAACTTTACAAATAGAGATTTATTGCAGCAGCATTCTACTGAACGTTGTTTCAAACTGGATGAACTCAAAACATTATTTGACTTGCTTTGCAGACAGCTCCCTTGCCTTGGCACCCAGACATCTGTGTTTAATAGAACCACTGTTTCCAGTTGTTTTTAGAAGAAATACTAGAAATAAGACAGAAGATGTTCTGTCTCATATCTGAATATGATGGGCAAGGAAAAAGGACTCTTCATGATGATCATTCCAGCAGTGACTGAAGCATGGAAGAAAACCTTCAGAAAAGTTCATACTAGTTCCCCATGAAATCTAGACAACACAGAGTTTTGTTTGACAATAAGTACATTTTAATGTATTTAAAAGAGGTGCCATTGAAAATAGCATGCAGAAAGAGTATACCACTTGTTTATCAGAACCCAATCTCCAAGAAACATTTAGGTTTACTTGGTTTAAAAGTAATTAAAAACTCAGTTTTATAATGGGAAAAATCTATTGATTGTTTATTAGTTTATTCATTGCTGTTGCTTTTGTTTGTCTCTATTGAAATTAAAATTTAGTTGTCTAGAGAGTATTGTTAACTTACATGACAATCAGCTCTCAAGATACATTCACAACACAGGGGCAAGTTTGGTTTCCTTCCTGTAACCCATTTTATATGGACATGTTTGTATCAAGGATGTAATATGAAATTACAGAACAATTGACAGAACAATTATTCTTTTATTATGAAATTTGTTTTAATATTATAATAATTTAATTCAATTTAATGTATTAGCTTTGTATGTTTCTTTTAGTTTTGTATGTTTGCACTATTTTTTTAATTGTAAGCTGCCCTGAGTCCCAGTTTTAGGGAAAGGGTGGGATGCAAATAAATGTGTTGCTGTTGTTGTTGTGGCATTATATTTATGAAACTAGTGATACTCTCAGCTTCCCATATGGATCTACCAGTTTGCACATTGGCTGGAATTATGGTAATGTTAAGTTCCCCTGCAGAAGCAGCTCAACCTTTTTGTCCAATGAGCAATGTCTGCATTCATTTCATATTTTCAGAAGCAGAGGTGCTCATGAGGTGCACAGATGTCTGCACAGATGTACATGAGGATGTGCATACACATTTAGGGGAATATTACGATGTGTGTATGGTTGTGCCATTCAAAAGAAAAGTAACATAGTTTACAATCATGGAATCCAAGAGATGGCAATGTCACAAAGGCCATCTAGTCTAACAATTAAAGTACTCCGGAAAGATGCTCATCCAATCTCTGTATAATGACCTCCAAAGGTGGAAAGTCCACCACCTTCCAGGGCAGTCCATTCCACTGTCTAACAACTCTTGCAATAATATTTTTAAAAGTTCTTGATATTGCTTAAGTGGAATTTCTTTTCTTGCAATTTGAGTCAATTAGTTTGTGTTCTAGTGTCTGAAGCAACAAAAAACAAGCTTGCATCACCATCTATACAACATCCCTTCATATGTTTAAAGACAGCTACCATGTCACCGATCAATTTTTGTTCTCCACATGCCCAGGTCTCTAAGCCATTCCTCATAAAGTTTGGCTTCCAGACCTTTGATCATCTTGGTAATAATAATAATTAATAATAATAATAATAATAATAATAGTAATTTATTTCTATCCTGCCCCTCTGGGTAAGCAATTGGGGTGGAGTACAGCATTTAAAAACAGTTACAGTTAAAATGTGACAGTCCGATCCCCCCTCCCACCCCTTAAGAATCAATTAAACTATTTCAGATTAAAAACAATATCAGTAAAATCACATGACAATAATACTGTACTAAAGGATATATGAGCAGCTTCAGAGATGTCTGAGGTCTTGATAGGTAGGGCTGGATGGGCAGGTAGAATCGTAAGCATTAATCACTATCTGGGAAGGCCTGCTGGAAGAGATGCGTCTTGGCGGCTATCTTGAAACCGTCCAAGTTTGTGATAAGACGCATCTCAACCGGCAGGCCATTCCACAGCCTGGGGGCAACAGCAGAAAAGGCCCTCTGGGAGGTCTGTGCCAGCCTAGTTTTCATAGGCTGTAGTAGGTTCCTCCCAGAGGATCAAAGTGTGCGAGGGGCTCATATGGTGAGAGGCGGTCCCTGAGATAGGATGGACGTAAGCCATGTAGAGCTTTAAAGGTCAAAACCAGCACCTTGTACTGTGCCTGGAAACTAATCGGCAGCCAGTGGACAGATTTAAGCACAGGTGTTATGTGCTCTCTCCTAGATGTCCCAGTAACTAACCTGGCTGCCATATTTTGGACCAGCTGAAGTTTCCGGGTTAAGCACAAGGGCAGCCCCATGTAGAGCACATTGCAGTAATCTAGACATGAGGTAACCAAGGCATGTACCACAGTTTCCAGGAAACGGCGCAGCTGGCATATCAGCCAAAGCTGATAACAAGCACTCCTGACCATCGCATTCACCTGACAAGTCATGTGAAGCGACGAGTCTAGAAGTACTCCCAGACTGCAAACAGAGTCCTTCGAAAAGAGTGTGACTCCATCTAGGACTGGAAGTTGTATTCCCAGACCTGGTTTCAGGCCGGTGACTGTCAGTACCTCCGTTTTGTCTGGATTTAGCCTCAATCTGTTTTCCCTCATCCAATCCATTACTGCTGCAAGGCAGTCATTGAGAGGAGAGATGCCATCTGAGGTCTGAGCAGATGATCTGGTCATGGAGAAGTAGATTTGAGTGTCATCAGCGTACTGATGACACTGCACTCCATGCCTCTGAATGATCTCACCCAGCGGCTTCATATAAATATTGAATAGCATCGGGGCAGAATGGCACCCTGAGGGCACCACATTGAAGCTCGATTTTAGAGGAACAACTGTCCCCGAGCCTCACCCTTTGGGATCTGCCAGAGAGAAAGGAGTGGAACCACTGAAGTGCAGTGCTCCCAGCCCCCAACTCTCTCAGCCGATCTAAAAGGATGGAATTGTCACTTGTGTCAAAAGCCGCTGATAGATCCAAGAGCACCAGCAGGGTCACACTACCCTTGCTCAAGCGGAGGTCATCTGTCAGATTGACCATGGCAGTCTCAACTCCATATCCTGCCCAGAAGCTGGTTTGAAATAGATCAAGATAATCGGTTTCATCCAAGATGGCTTGGAGTTGGGAGGCGACAGCTCTCTCGATCACCTTGCTTAGAAATGGTAGCAAGGAAACTGGTCTATAGTTGTTCCTGTCCAGGGGATCAAAGGAGGGTTTCTTCAGGAGAGGCTTTACAGCCGCCTCCTTTAGACAAGATGGAATAGTACCCTCCCTGAGAGACGCATTGACCACATCCCGAAGGAATATCCTCAATGTGTCTCCTCCCTGGACGACCAGCCATGATGGATATGGATCAAGAGAGCAAGTCTTCTTCCTCACACTTCCAAGGAGCTTGTCCACATCATCAGTACTCACAGATTGAAACTCATCAAGTAAGGTGACAACAACGGACTTGCTAGGTGCCTCATTAACAGATACTGCTAAATTGGCTCTAAGTCGGCCCTTATCCATGAGATTTTATCTGCGAAGTGGATGTTGAACGCATCACAGCAGGCTGTCGTAGGGTCAAGTAGGGGATTTGGCACAGGAGGAACCTGCGTCAGCTCCCTGACCACCTTAAACTGGTGCTGAGCGGGACTGTGCAGACGCAATGCATGCAGAGCACAAGGATCTTCGTGCTGCATGCAAAGTCTCCCAATAGGTGCGTAGATGCTGCCTATGGCAAGTTCTGTCAGATAAGAGATGAGGCTTCTGCCATTTGCACTCTAGTTGTTGTCCAGCCCACTTCATTTCCCTGAGCTTGTCCATGAGGGCTTGTGGTTAGGAGTGGGTTGGAGAGGACGCTCGGGGGCAATTGAGTCGAGAGCTTTGGGAAGATCGGTGTTCCAAGTAGTCATCAAGGTTTTGACAGGATCGTCAGCATTACCAACTATTAAACCCTCTAGGGCCTTCTGGAAACAAATTGGTTCCATTAGCCTTCGAGGACAGGCCATTATAATGGGTCCACCACCCCCGGAGGAACGAGGCACAGCTTTGAGATCCATCTTGGTGAGGAAATGATCCGTCCATGACAATGTGGAGATTTTAGTTACCTCCGCCCACAGATATTCCTGTTCCGTACTAAAAATCCCATAGTGTGACCAGCACAATGGGTAGGCCCATTGACCAATTGGGAAAGGTTCATGCTTGCCATGGATTACATGAACTCCCGAGCCACTCCAGATAAATCAGAAGGGCTGGTCTCAAGAGGGATGTTGAAGTCACCCAGAACCAAAAGTCTGGGGGACTCCAACAGCAACTCAGAGACCAGCTGAGTCAGCTCGGTTAGGGAGTCTGTTAGGCAAAGGGGTGGCCGGTATACCAATAGAATCCCCAAACTATCCCTGGTCTTCAGGCTAAGGTACATACATTCGATGTGGGTTGTTTTCCGGACAGGTTTCCTGATCAGAGTTAGGTCGTTCTTATGGACTATATCCATGCTGCCGCCCCCCGCCCACTTTCTCTTATCTGTTTATTGACCGTGTAACACACTGGGAGGTCCTGCGCCCATGTTGCAGCACTGGCGTCTCCCAGCCAGGTAAAGCATGCCAGGTCGGTTGCTCTTCCTGGTCACATTACAGCTTATTTAATGAAGGATAACACATAAATAAAAGGCAAGTTTATTAGCAGATCAGGTATATGTTAAGTCCTATGTACAACTTATCATAAGTTTACCACTATGTCTCAGCAGGACAAACAGATGACTTCATTATTGAGAATGCACCTTTCCAGAGGGTGTCAGTACATCAGCATCGTACATCAATTCTGGGTTTTAGTCTAAACTTGAAATGGGTTGTCCAAGGTGTTGAATCTCCTTGGTGTTCAGATCTTTGGATAGGCTTCTTTAAGGTGTGGATAAAACCTGGAACAGATTAATGGCCTCACTAATATGGAAGCCACCAGCAGTATGGGTAACCTAATCTGTAAGAAAGCTGGTCCCAAAGCTCTTACACTCAACCCTTTGAAGAAGTTGTGGAAAATCATACAAATATAAACAGCTTTCTACACACACATATAAAAAATCACCAAGGAGAAAATGCAGTATTCCCAAAAAGAAAGAAAGGAAAACATATTCTGTAGCACCACAGCATCTTTCTACTTCTTCTGCCGCTTTTTAAATTTCATACTTGGGTTCTTTGTTTCATGTCTGATTTTCCCTCCTTTCTAATTTACTTATACTCCTTTCTTATCCAGGCATGTTAAAAGATGGCTGGTTTCTATTCCATTCACAAGTTAAATTTCATTACATGAAACCAGACCATGACAAAATGCTTGAGTTTGTAGACAGATGCAGCATACAGAAATGAGTCTCCTCAGGTCTGTAAAATATGCATTAGGATAGCTGCCACTAAAATTGAGATATGTGTTGTGCTATCTGCAACAAGAAACTGTTGGTGATAATTTCTTCTGGAAAAGATGCTGCTGTTGAATTTTGAAAACAGGGTTGGAAATAGGCTAGGTCTATTTTATTTATTTATTTATTTATTTATTTATTTATTTTACAATGGAGCCTTGCAGAAGAACCTTCTCTAGGGCAGAATGGCAGGACGGTCAACAACAAGGCCTAATCTTTGGTTAGGAGGAACAAATTGTGCTAATGCTCAGCTGTATTAAGCCAGACACTGGCTAGCCTATCATCTTTGCAAATGCATTACCACAAGGGTGGCAAATCAACACTCAGTTTTATGGCTGCTCTGGGTTGTAGGGGTGTTCTCCCAGTGCTGAGGCATTGTCTGGAATAGGATGGCTCCCATAGAACTCTGGGCAGATGTAAGATGAACAGCCATAAAAGCAAGAGTGGATTTGCTGCTCTCATGTTAATAAATTCACCAGCCACACCTGATCCAACTGCATAGAATGGATTGGCTACCAACTTCATATGCCCCCATTTGTCCATTTTGTCCAGCTTCTAGAACATTGATAAAGAGCTTGAGATAAAGCTCCTCCTGACACCAAAGGGCTTGACTAGCTTACTTATCTAACCACTTTAGCAGTGGTAAGTGATCCTGAAGGCCTGAATCTGTGTGGATTTAACAGCCTCAATGGACCAGACCACAATGAGATTTGAGACAAAGCAGAATCTGATCCTCTGTGGAACTATCTTTCTTCAAGAGGCTGCCCCTAGGACAATTTAAAAACTGAGGTTCCTACTGGGGGGGGGGGAATAGGCCAGAGGGACTTACCACTGCCCCGAACTTGGGTCACAGCATCAAGTGGGAAAGAGAGGTTTTCATGTTGTGCAATTCTTTGTTGCCAATAAACTTATCTGCAGCAAACTCTGTGGTTATATCTCCTTAGTAGAAGATGGAATGAGAGGGCTATGAATGATGTGTGTCTCTCTCCATGGAGAGTGTGGGCAGAGTCACAGACTGTCCTGTTTTGTTTATTTCATCATATCCAAAAAAGGTTTAACAGGACAAGCTAAACTTTTCAACTCACAAAGGGTGAAATGAAGCACATTTGTTCTATATATTAAACTCAGAATTGCTTTACAGATTTGTTTCCTTTATAGTGGTCTACTTCAGTTTCAATATTTTGTGATTCATGAGGGATTGAACAGGGAGGCCATATTACAGACACAGAGCAGATATAAAACAAGATCATTTGTGAGCAAGAGTGCTTTTGCTTTGAGGATTTGATATTTTACTAGATACAAATTCTGTCAGATGGAATAAGACACTCTGCACAATATCAAAATAAGCCCTTTCTCCTTCTACCAGCTCAAAAGGACTGAACATTGCAGTGCTTGGTTTCAAAATGTTAATGATTTCATTTAGAGATTACTTTAAACTGAAAATATAGACATAAAGATAAGAATATTCATGTTTTTATTTGTTGAAATATTGTTTCTTAGAACTATTGTAATATGTTTGTATCATAATTGAAATTATGCAAATATTTATATACTTGTTGTAACACATACTTCTATTTGTCCTGCAACATTTACTTCTATCATCCCGGTACCACCATCTTGGGTTATCAGGACAGCCAAAACCAAAAATAAATAGGTCCAAGAGCAAATTAAGCTTGAACTCTCCCTAGATGCCAAAATGACTAAACTGAGACTGTTGTATTTTGGGCATATCATGAGATGACATGACTCTTTGTAAAAGATAATAATGCTTAGTAAAGTAGGAGACAGTAGAAAAAGACCAAATTACAGATAGATTGAGTCAATATAGGTATCCAGAGCCCTGAATTTGCAAGATCTGAGCAGGCAGTCAAAGACTAGGGCTCAGAAAGGTCCCTCACTAAAACCAAAGCTGACTTGTGGTCACAGCAGCAACAACAACATATGATTTTAGGTTGCTTGGTAGGAACTGGATGGAACTCATAGCCTTGTTCTCTCTGTAGTAATCCTATATTTCTGTGCAGCCCATCTCAGACACAGTGGGTGGTCAATATGATTTAAAATTTCTCAATTTAATCACTGAACCCCCCTCCAAAAGATCTCAGGGAGAGTTATTCTGTACTAAGCTTCTATCTTCATTTTTCTGAAGTGGAGTCATAGTTCTCTTATGAGGGGTATAATAGGGCAACAGTGATTCTGTGTTAGTGGGCTGCTCTGTGTCCACTCTGGAGGTCCAGATACACCCACAGCGTATAGTATCCCCCAAAGTAGGCTATTCCTGGAACAAAGTATGAAAACAAGGTATTCGTATTGCTACTGATCTATTGCTCCTTCCACTACCAGGGAGAAGCTATATATATATATATATATATATACACACACACACACTTTTCACTGCTGGAACCAATGGGCTTGGGATGACAAAAAGCAACGATCTATATGAGAGAAGGGAGGTACCTTCATCCCCCTGTACTTCCATACTCTGGCCACTATGAGCTGGAAGGGCTTTAGAGGCTACACACTCCTAACTTCCAATGAGGACTGTTCCAAGGGACTGAACTGGAGACCAGAAAGTTCCTGAATAAGAAGAGTCCTAATATATGAGACCAAACACCTGTTAGTCCAGCTTTCTGTTTGCACAATGACCAACAGGATGCTTAAATGAAACACTCAAGAAGGTGAAAACAACAGAATCATTCCAAATACAGTTTAAATCTAGTGTCTGAACTCCCCAGGTAGACTAAGCCAGACATCTCCCTCTCCCCTTCCCTCTTTAACCCACCAACATCAGCAATATGGGGAACAATAATGCTACTGATACAGTCAGTACAGGAATATGTAAGAATTACAACCATCTAGATTATGCTATCCCAGAGTCCTAGGACTTTACCACATGAGGCTCATAAAGTGCCTGAATAGCATTTGTGTAGGAAACAAAACATATTAACTAGGAGACAGTAATTATTGTGCATCTGTTCAAATGTGCAATGGTTCTGTTTCTGTCTTGTCCTCTGCCTTCTGCACACTGGCCTCCATAGCCTGCACTGCATGCCCTAACCCTTTCCCAGCATACCTTTCGGTCTGTATTTATCTCTATTTTTATTTATTTATTTTATTTTTAGCACAGTTGCATGATCATGGCAATCCGTTAAGTGCAAAAATAATGAAAGAAAATAATAAGAAAAAACCCCCACATATCCTGCTTGGTAATAGCAAGTGGAGGTGGGGGAGAGAAATATCATGCACACTTGCACAATATGTTTTCCTGCAGTTTGGAACTTCAGTTGGAGGAACTTATCACATGTGAATTAAAGTGGAGGGGGGGGGATCAGAATTGGGAGGCATTGACAGGTTTTGTCCATCAATGAGAAAGAGCATTCCAACAATGGATGGACTACAGTCCAGCCACTGGATAGATACAGCATCATGTGATAAGGTAAGGGCACAAACACTGCTATCCTAATCTCATGCCATTTTAATAATAATAATAATAATAATTATTATTATTATTATTATTATTATTTATATCCTGCCCAATCAGCAAGGAATCAGGGCAGGTTACAGCAGTGGGAAAAATACAAATCAAATAACAATAACAATGATATAATAAAACATTTCAGCACAACAATAAATAGCAAAAATTACATAACAATTAATAAAGCAAAAATTAATAGAAAAAATTACATTCAGTTCAGCAGTTATTAAAGAAAAATCCCAATTTCTAACCCCCCCCCCCCCATTTCAGTCCTGGAAATGAAAAACACCAATAACAATAGTATAAACAGTAAACAATCTTAACAGATCACAACCTAAAACCATGAGAAAGACGGAGACTAAAAATTGTCAAGCTCTTAATTTCCTAGTGAGGAATGGGCTGGAGGCTTAGAAGGACTCCACTCACACTGCCATGTCCTGGGCTGGAGGGGAGGCCCCAGTGTTAAAGGGCCAAGCCGGCATAGGCTCCATGTCCTCCAGAGGTTGGCTCCCTGTGTGTGATGAAATCCCTAGTCCAATATGCAAGCCACTACCCCATGCTGGCTTTCTAAAGATAAAATAGTCCAAGGTACTGTGAAGCTAGCAGCCAGTATGGCAGAACTCCAGGACACCAAAGTTCAAATCCCTCCACAGAAACTCACTGAATAAGGTTGGGCAAGTCATACTCTCTCAGATTCAGAGAAAGGCAATAGCAAAACCCTTCTGAACAAATCCTGCTAAGGAAACCAAGTGATAAATTCACTTTAGGGTCACCATAAATCAGAAACAATTTTGAAGCCACACAGCAACAATAAAGTGAGGGGGGTTATCAGCTGTTTGAGGATTCAGAGATAACTAGGTAAAAATTGACAACAAAGAAAAGACAAATTGGTGTAGCAAGATGTTATTGTAGAGGTTGAAAGCATTTGTGGATTAAGACAGGGTGCACAACTAAAGGTGTGAAATGGCAAAAAAGTGGTGCTCAAATAGATACAGAACAGTTGGTAAATTTTGTCAGAAGACTCTGTGTGAAGCAAACCATATTGCTTGGGAACAGACGGCTTTTATTTTGCTATTTTTATTTAAATTTTAGCTTGCAGACTTTTATAATTTTCATATTTTTATAATTTAATAATCCTTAGCATTCAAAATAAATTATCAAACATATTTTTTTAAAAAATACTCACTTTCCTAGGTATTTTTAAAATCTCTAGTTACTCTTTTAATTTTCTAATTGTTCCTCTGAAATTTACAAAGGTCTCCAAAGCATTATGTTTACTTGGCAGGGAATTTTTCCCAATTCCTTCAGCTCCAGTTTTAAAATAACACCAAAACTTTTCCTGCTGTTAAAATATTCCTCTTGGGTTTATGATTTTTCACAGTCATGAATGACATTTATGGGAGCTAGTCACAAATATCATTATTTTATCAATAATCAGCCTTTCTGAGAAGGACTCTGACCAAATGTGTTTCAAGATCCCACACTTCTGATTCTGATCAGATTCTGATATGGGTTGATTCCAACTTAGTCATTGTTCAGTTTCCTTTGTCAAGAAAATACCACATGTTCCTTAACTTGGATTTCCGGGGGGGGGGGGGGGTGTCCAGCTTTTTATACCTTCTGCCTGCTTTAACATGTACTATTAATGACTTGTTGTGACTTAAGAGGCGGATAATTTTTAAAAACATGTCCAGTTATGTACAGTCTTTCAGTGCCAAAACCCAAAACACAACTCAATTGACTTTGATGCCCTGTTTTATAGTAACAGTTTCAAACATGTTGAGTGAAAAGCAGGCATGCAGTGCTGAAGAATTGAGAACTCAATTTTTTGTTCAGTGAGAAAATGGTTAAGGTACACTTCACATACAACATGAAATTGCAGTTTGGCACTGCTGCATGATAAAAATAGTTACTTTGCTGTAGAAGTTTGAAAAATGGTACTAGTACATTAATCAATGGATCTTTTAAAAAGAATATTGCAAAATATACTTGAAACAGATTTGTAGTGTAAAGCTAAAGGTTTTACCTTGACACCAATGTTTAATTATAAATTATTGTGGGCAGCAGTGCTCATCTCCATTACTAAGCCTAAGAGCCAGCATTGTCCAAAGACAACTCTGGTGGTCATGACTGTAGAGAACACTGTTATCTTCCCACTGAAGTGGTACCTATTTACCTACTTGGACTTTTATTTGCTATTGAACTGCTAGGTTGACAGAAGCTGGGACTAGTGATCCCACTCTCTACTACCTGCAGCCTTTCGCAGCATTATTGTCTTTTCTAATACTTGTGCCTTCTCATAATGTGGTTAAAGTACAACAACTTCATTTTTAATATCTTGGTTTCTAGTGCCTCACCAAATTGCATAACACAGGATTCCATAAAAGTTAGACTACATAATTGTGTAGTTTGCAAGGGCCCCTAGGTAATGATAGGCTATGCAATGTTGATATACTAAGCCAAAGAGCCAGCATTGTCCAAAGATGACTTGTGTGGCCAGCATGAATGCACAGAATGCTGTTACATTCCCACCAAAGTGGTACCTACTTATTTACTTGCATTTGCATGTTTTCGAACTACTAGGCTGGCAGAAAATAGGACTAGTGATGGGAGTTCGCTCCATTATGCAGCACTTTGCCCTTGAATTACCAACCTTTAGACCTTACAATCATCAGAACTGGCTTCTTAACCACTAAGCCACATGTAAGAGTAATCAATTGGCAAGAATTCTGTATCACTTACATAGGTGAGCAGTGTCTCCGAGCCTGACCTCCCCAGTCACCACTTATCAGGAAGCCATTGCAAATGGCTGCGGGTCTTTTCCCCTCTCAATTGAGAAGCAGCTGGCTGATATTCCCATGCCACCTTTAGCAACCTGTGGTGCAACAGCCAGCCGGGTCCCTATTGTAATTCCTTCTTGCACCGAGGCCGAGATCACTCATGTGAGGGGAGTGAGAATGTCATGCAGCTGTTTCCCAATCAACATGGGAACAGTAGCAGCAGCTGCCTGGTAAGTGGTGTTTGGAGAAACTAGGTAATGCATAAGGATCATGGATGCAAACCAATCATGAATGTTTAATTTCTAGATTACACATTTTAACTGCCTTATCAGTTCAGGCCAATACCTTTATTTCTTAAGTTATTTCCTAAGTTATTTCTAAATTCAATGGTAAGTGTGGGTCCTTAAGTGTCCAAAGCAGCACCATTTGCACAGAGGAGCAAGCTAGGGGAGAACTCAAAGCCTGAAGTGTAACAGTTTCTTCATAAAACTCCTAATGGAAATGATCCAAGAGTTGAGAAAAAGCAAAGAATGTAGCAATTGAAATACTACAGATTATGCTGGTAAAGGACATGGTTGACAAGATTACTGAACAGAAACACTTCATACTGCAACACTTTTTTGCTATCTGCTCCCCCCCACACACACACTCTCTTGAATCAAGATCTTCTATCTCTTTCATTTATCTTCCACATTCATTCATGTTTTATTGGAATCTGTTATATATTGCCAAGAGACTCCCAAAATTGTTTTTGTGAAGAAATAGGTTAAATTGAAATTCTATTATTTCATAGTGGGATTTATGCTTCTTAGCATTGTAAGCCAATTTGTGAAAGCTTTTTGCATTAAAAAGCTGACTATAAGTGCCTAAAACTGGTTTTAGGTCCCACTTGTATTCCTTTAAATGCTTTGTATTTTTATTATATTAAAATAGGGATATTAAACAATAGCACACAGTATAAATTATTTTCTGATGGTTTACAAGACAACAATAAAAACAATGGAGGAAAATTATTTCTGTAGACCAAGCAATACTGCATATTGGATCATTTCTTTAGCTTGAATGTACTACGTGGTAGTTTTGTCTTGAAAGACAAATATCTCAAGGATCTTGAACAGATCTACAGTGCTTGTCCATCAGTTAACAGTTGTTCCAGAAAAGGTTAAATTTTTATTTAGAAGGTTTCCAGAAGTATTACTACATCATAATGGACAGCACATGAATAACAATATATATAGCACATGAATAACAATAAATTCTGCACTGGGCCAAACAAAACAACAAAAAATATTGGCTATGTATTAGGCCCAAGCCTATTTTGCCACTGGTGTGAACAGAACATCCTTTTTCATAAGAGGGAGTAAATGAACACATTAACAGATTCCACCTCAACATTAGGAGGAACTTCCTGACAGTAAGGGCTGTAAGGGCAGAATGTAGTGGAGTCTCCTTCCTTAAAGGTCTTTAAGCAGAGGCTGGATGGCCATCTGTCAGGGATGATTTGGAGATTTCCTGCATGGCAGGGGGTTGGACTGGATGGCCCTTGTGGTCTCTTCCAACTCTATGATTCTATGATAGTGCATTTTCGTTCTTCTCGGTTAGTGCCATCTTGAACTCTTCCAACCTGAATTGTGGAAAGGTCCAACTGGTTGGGGAAGGAGAACCCACAGCTAACCTTGATTTTGCCATTTTCTATAAGGAATATTGTTTTACTGTGCCCTTACATTAAATGGTACTTGAACATCTCTGGATTTTGCTATCCATGGTGGGTCCGGAAACCAAACCTCAGCTGATACTAAGGTCTCTCTATAGGTATATATGTATCTACATGTTTAATTTACATGCAGCCTTTCTCCTAAACTAGACTCAAGGCAGTTCACAAAAGATACTTAAAAACAATACAGTTTTAAAAAAACAGCATTAAAAACATCACATTAGTGTAACAAGTTAAAATATAAAACCATTAAGAACATACAAAAGCAAATACTGATAAGCAGCGTCCCTGGGTGCAGTTATATACATAAAAGCCGGCTTGAATAGAAAAGAGTTCTGCTTGCTGGTGAAAGGAAAGCAGGGAAGGGGCTGGCCTAGCCTTCAGTGGAAGGTAGTTTCAGAGGGTGGGAGCAGCCACTGAGAAGGCTCTCTCTTGTGTCCTCACCAAGTGAGCCTTTGATGGTGACAGAACCAAGAGAAAGACTTTTCTTGAAGAATGTAGAGTTCTGGCAGTGGGAGAGTGTTGAATATAATCCATCCATGCCCTGACCACAAACAGAATGGACCTCCTTTTTCTTGGTGCAGCTACTGCTTGGTAAAGTAGGTTTGGGGAGGGATAGGTCTGGAAGTACTATACATACATAACCAAGTAGCCCATGTATAATTTTGCTCAATGTCTTTTGGACCCAGTTTATTGGTGAGAATAGATGCTAACTAATTAAAGTTCTCAGCAAGGATCCTACATGTCTGAGAATGAATTAGAATAGTTTGCAATATGTGTTGTGTGTGTGCGTGTGTATGTGCATGGTCTCTCTATCTTACAGAGTAAAATGACAACAGTATTTCTCAAAAGTCCAGATTGTCCCGGAGCCTTTAACTTAATCTGCAGTGGCCTTAACCTTCAGTGAAGTTTAGATAAATCTCTCCAATATTAAATATTAGCCAAAGGGCAGGCATAAAATCTCATTTGGATTTACAGGAGCCTTTTTCAAAAAGTGAAACAAAAAAAAAAAAGTTGAATTAAGGAAAGTTGATTTATGTCTTGCAAAAATATTCTGTTCCAAAATGCTTCCCCAGGGCAGCAGTCCTTTAAACAAGTACAACCTGAATTGACCCGTAATAATCTTTATTTAGAAGGCAAAGGAGAATTATATTTCAGCAAAGAAGCACTATGAAAACTTGAGCTACAGATCTCATTTTAAAAAGGAAGAAGTTAGTACTGAGAAGGAAAATAAATAAATAAATCTCCAGAAGAAACAGAACCTGGTGAGTTTCCATTCTGGATGTGGGTGTCTCGACATATTGGTTCCACTTTCCAGTTTTATCTCACATATATGCCAATCTTTTTGAGTGAACACATAATATAAAAATGACAAATGATATCACACATGTGATGAAACCCACAGTTCACTGGTCTCAACTCTTTAACATTTACTTGAAATGTCAAGTCCAACTATGGCAACAATATGAAGTCCTGGCAACAATGGTGGAATAACAGAAGGACTGGTTAATGGAAATAAGTAGAAGGGGAAAATGTGAGTATATCACAACTGTGCAAAATCCCTAACAACACCAAGTAGAGCAGGGACAGTTATTCCATAAATGGAAGCTAGAAAAGGGGAAAAAAAAAATCAAAACAGACTGATGTGAATGAATCAAGAGGTATTAGTTGAGAAACAGTCCAGTATGTTCTAAGTGTTATGCCTATAGGTAAATCATTTGTTATCAGGCCTATATAGCCTGATGGCACCAGCCTTTGCCTGATCTTGAAGGTCAAGGAAGGGCAGGCCTGATTAGTGCTTGGATGAGGGTTACAAAGGAATACCAGGTGCTGTAGGATATATTTCTGAGGAAGGAAATGGCAAAACAAACTTAAGTTTTTATTACTCGAGAAAACCTTATGAAATTCATGGGGTCACCATATGTCAACAGACAATGTGCATGTACACACACAGAGATAACATGAAAATTATTTGCTAAATCCACCATGACTAGCAAACAGGCAAAGCTTGGCAAATGATTTTTTGAAACTAATTCATCATATTACTTACTGCAACCACCAAAACTATAACTTCTTACAGATAATATAAATAATTTATATCATAATTTTTGTGTTACTGGTTGCTTTTTAATTTATTTGGGGGGGGTCATGTAAAATGATAAGAAAATAGTTGCTGTTGATTTATAACACTTGCCATCTCAGAAAGGAAGTTACAGAATCATATTCAGCCATGAAAGCACAAACCATTGGTGTGTTCTGTTTTGTTGCATTATTTATAAAACTTCTATCCTGCATTCCACCATAGGTAACTGACAGTTATAGAATTCAAATAAAAACAAATAAAATTTAAATAGAGAAATTAAATAAAGGCACAATTAAAAATGATACCAATAAGTAAGATGTTGGTTCAGATCTGGTTGATTAGCAACCCAGTTTAAATGCCAAAAACCTCTCTGGATCAAAGGAGAGTTGAAATGCCAAAGGCTATCTTCTATGTAGCTTGTTTTCATCTGTTGGCAGAAGAACGACACAGAGTGAGCCAGTCTAGTCTCCCTTGGCAGAGAATTCCAGATCCTGGGAGCAATTCTGTTACCCAGGTGCTCACAGAGATTGTCTGTTGGTGCAACTAATCTAGTTTTCCATTCTCAAACCAGAACTGATCTGTTTTGTGAAAGAAACCAAGGGCTGCCCCGTTAGCCTTTCACTAAAAACTGATCCTTTGAACTGGAATTTGTTATGATCCTCCCTTGCCAATTAACCTTCCTTCTGTTCTTCTATGTTTGATCTTTATTTATTTATTTTAAGTTTCTGGGCAAAAACAGTGGCTTTCTTCTAACTGCACCTTATGCAAACTTACTCTGCAGCATCCCAACAGGCCAATTTAACAAGATTGTTTTGAATTCCAGCCATGACCTTCAGTGTTTGCAGTCCATCCTTGGTTTTGCTTCTTTATAAATTTCATAAGCACACTATTTGTTTTTGTCCAGTTTTGAAAGAAAATACTAATCAATGCCTCCTGTCAAATGCTTTATTTTTCTCTCTCCATCTGTTACCACCTATCCAAGTATGACTTTTAGTCAATTCCATGTGCAATATGGTTCTCTCTGTGTGTGCGTTTTGGTTCCTTCAGACACATAAGAGAAAAGAATAGGCACGTTCCTCTAATCTTCATGTGGCTCAGGAAGTTGCATGAGCTTAACATTCAGTGCTATGCTTTCCTGTGTTTATCTTATCATGCACAATACTAAATTCATTGCTTATTCTAACACTTTAATAGAGAGACACTTTGAAAAACTACTTTTGGGGATTTACATTTGTCAGAATGCTCCTGATCATCTAACCCTGAAACATACAAAAGATTTGAAAACAAGGTGTATTTTTATTTCTTTGTTTTGTTTTCAAAACAAAGCATACCTCAAAGCACACTCTCCCAACAAAGCATACTGTCCCAAAACAGTACTTCTTCCAAGCTCTAACAATCTATAATGTATGGTTGTATGTTGCTCCTTAAAATGGAAAGGAAATCTGGAATTTAGGATTGACTGTTTGTGTTACAAGGCCAAAAGAGAAAGAACCATACTCCGTCAATGTGAGAATAAATTCATTCCACAGTGAAGAGGGAACCTGAAGCTGCTAAAATACAAAACTCCTTTAACTTTACAACTCTGTATGTTGGTGAGGGCTGGCTGATATTGGAATCCAATAGCTTCTAAAGGGCCATATGTCCCTTACTTTTACCCTACTTGGAGACAAAAATGAAACAGCATGATGCACTACCCTGTTTCCCTGAAAATAAGACATACCCAGAAAAGAAGACCTAGTAGAGGTTTTGCTGAATTGCTAAATATAAGGCCTCCCCGAAAGTAAGACCCAGCAAAGTTTTTGTATATAAATATATACAGTATATAATAAATGTTCATTTTTTGTTCAACAACAAATGTGAATTCTTCTTCATGGAAAAATAAGACACCCCCTGAAAATAAGACCTAGCGTATCTTTGGGAGCAGAAATTAATATAAGACACTGTCTTATTTTTGGAGAAACACGGTATAGTGGCATAACTATGATGGATTTGCCATTGGTGGTGAGAGGGGGGAAAGCCACATATGAAGTATCCAGAAAATAAGGTATTGTAAAACTAAGGTTGCATCTACACTGCAGAATTAATGCAGTTTGATACCACTTTAACTACCATTGTTCAATGCTATGGAATTCTGGGATTGTAGTTTTGTGAGATATTTCATTTTCTCTCTCAGAGAGCTCTGGCATCACAACAAACTACAAAACCCAGGATTCCATAGGATGAAGTCATGACTGTTAAAGCAGTATCAAACCGCATTGATTCTGTAGTGTGGCAACCACCCAAGTTACTGAGATATGGAGTGATTCTAAAAATTCAGAGCCCATCGTATTAAAAATACAAGACAAGAAAATCCCACTATATTTTTGATGACTGGTGTTTATGCATAGGCTTATGTACACAAATATCTAATATCAGAGAAGAAGAATAAATGATTCTGTCCTGTTGTCACAACTATTATAAAGGAAGAGTAAGTGTTCCTAATGTTGCAATTTACACATACATATATAGGGTGGTGGTGAATGTATAATATATTCCATACAGTACAGATATGACTGCCAAAGAAAGCTTTAATGAAGGAGTGTTATCTGATGTCCATGTGGAAGAAGTCCCTAATGTAAAAAATGATTAATTCAGGAAACATCTGTTGAAACCCAAAAGCAAAGAAAGTTGTAGAAGGAAGCCAGTATTTGAGGCACTGGAAGGAGAAAAAAAAAAAAAACCTTCTCCCTGTTGTGGTACTATACATTTACAGCACTGAATGAAAAGTGAACATCTGAGTTTGTGCACTCAGATTGGTATCATTAGAAATCTGTGCCCAAAGCCAGTTGGATTAATTAAGATAACTTGTAGAAGCATAAATTAGCTGTTGATCCTACTGATACCAAAATTTAGAATCACACAATTTCATTCTGTGTGTCATCATTAGATTGATAAAGCAGTTGAATACTGGTCGATACACAGATGTTTCTCATTATCTGATTACTCATAACTCATAACATGAAAGGGGGACCTGGAAAAGTTACTTTTTTGGAGTACAGTTCTCAGAAGTTCAACCAGCCACTGGATTTTAAGAGTTGTAGTACAAATAGTATCTTTTCCAAACTATGATGAGGATACCGTGATACCTCTTGTTACCCTTGACATATACAATTTCATTTCAACATCAGTGGTGAAGCTGAAAGTTCTGCTTGTATATTCATGCATCAGATGTTCGGAGAAGTCAGTTATGGGTAGACAACATGATGCTTAGTGCTTCAGCACATTCATTCAGTTAAACTAGTTGATCTAGTTAAGATGACAAAGGTTTTTGATTACTTAAAATTAATGTAGGTTTTTCTCCACTGTAAAGTATTGCTCCATGAATTTTTTTGTTTGCTGCATACAATATGAATAAAAACTGATCTTCAAATCCATGCCTGCATATTTGTTGTCTTGAATGATGGGAATGAATCGTGGATACAGATCATGCAATGGTTGCAAAACGAACATTCGGAAGAAATGAAGGAAGGACTGGGTGCCAACAACTGAAGCTATTTCTGTAGAGAGTATATATAAAAATGTAATAATTGTAATCAGAATGATAATTAAAATCTCTACATCCTCTCCTAGATATCATTTCTCTTTGTTGACTATATTAAAAAACATATTTTCTACAATGGAGGTTAGTCTCAGATCTTGATGTTTACACACTGCTTTATTTTATGGTGTGTGTGGATTTTAAGCAAACACAATAACATGCTGGCTGTTAGCACATGAGATGTATAGAGACCACAGCAAGTACTTCACAGGCCATAACACTTTATAAGTACCATAGATGAGAAACAGCCAGACCTTCCATGATCCCCACAGTATATAATGATCTCCACATGCAGAAATATATAAGCACAATACAGCATTATTGAAGGTTTTGAAGCCTTTTAAAATATATGAAAGATACTTTAGAAATTTGTTGTATGTACATACACACACACACACACACACCTATTATGTCAACTACATGAACTGAAGGGAAAGGTTGCTGGGCATATACAAACATGGATGAAGACAATGAAAGGAAACTCAATAAAAACATTATAATAATAGAAATGAAAGGAACACACCCTGATAGTGGATGACTCTGTGGGATTTATCATGTGTACTTAAAGATTAATTATTAGAGAGGAGGTTTTCTTCAGGATTTCATCTCCTGATTTGTAAGCAACAATGAAACCATATTTCATGTTTTGAAAGTCATGGGAAAGTATGGTTTACAAGCCAGGATAGACACAGCGATGCTCTGGGCTGGTTCTACAACTACTGTACAGGAATAATTTGCTTACCCCAAGCAACAGATAGTTAGAAGCAGGAGCTCAGTACTGTAGGAAGAAACAATGTTTTTCCTAGGGCTTGCCAAGCAATTCCCAGCTAGCCCAATGTCTTCAGGTGAGGTGGAAGATGTTCTCACATGGACAATGCATAATAACATCTAAAATCTGCATGCTTACATAGATATCACTCCTTACCATCTTAATTCAGAACAACACCAACAACATCTTGACAATATGTGGGCCGGTGACTCACTCTGTCTAATTTTTTCCCATGTAAGATTTTAACACCTTTGCATGATGAAGAAGCCAGTGGAGCTTTGAAAGCTTGAGACATATTTTTGTAGATTTTGGTTGGACCTATAAAGGTATCACTGTTTAGATGTTATTGTACTTTGCTATATGGCCAAAATGGCCACCCCGGATATGTTTCCCATGGTCAGTGTTGAAGAACAACTACTAATCCAACTGTCTTATGTGAATAGAGTGAGAAGAATTCCATCTTGTTTTTAATCTCAGGCACATGTGCTTGTGTGGATAGGAGACCAAGGGTGTGTATAAGCACATAATTCATTCTTGGGTCAATAAAAATGTTTTAGCAGTTCTTTTATGTGCCATGGCCACTTCACCAGTATGTTTCACTACCACTTTCATGACCTGTATTGCAAAGCTTTTCAAAACATACTTAAAAAATTCAAGCCCTACAATCATTCTTCTGTTTCGTAATCTTCACTGAGGAAAGCAATGAAGCTACTTTTGCAGATTGTTCGAGAGTTCCCCTAAACACAGTGCAACAAAAGAAGACAGATTTTAATATAAATCATGTCAGGAAAGGAAACTGAACAGCTTCTTTTGTTAAGAGTCACCAAAAATATAACAAGAATTTAATAGCAAAGGATCCTTTAGATCAGTTAGAGTACATTAACAAGACACGGTAGAAGAAGATGACAGGTTCTTTTACTGCATGAGTGGGTATGCCTCTTTGTTGTTTAAAAGGCCCATAACCAGTTCGTTGTGACTCAGTTGGAATCTAAGCTTGCCTCACCTGGGGGATGGTGCTCTTAAAACTAGATGCCCAGTACTAATGGGATTCGTCAGAAAGTCAAGGGAAGAGATGTTTCTGAGTACAAAATAAGAACATTGTCTTTGATGTCAGAATCCCATGTGCAACCTAGATCTGTCTCTTTCGTACACTGCATCGACAGCATGTCTTTTTTTTTTTCTTGCAGAAAAAGGAGAGTACACTGAAGTTTTCCAAAAGATTAAAAATAAATACTCCCACATCCTCAAGTACTGTAACTATTTTCTGGAACAACTTACTGAAATCAATGTCAATTCCATTAAAGAACATTGCTTGACATGGGGAGAAAAATAGTCTCTAGTGGATGCTGTAATTTTCTGTGCAAGGGGAAAAAAAGTACTGGAAAATTTTGAGTACAACAACTTCTGTTAAAGGGGTCTGGCCAGAATCCTGTTGGGTTCTTACTCATGTATAAGTTACCTTCTAGAAGGAGTTGGCTATTTCCATCCAATCCAGAACAACAATGTGCATGCATGTCTGTGCACATGAAGATTGCACATGCTCAAAATGCAGATGCAGAGACATAATTTGTTGCACCTCTATTGATACAACATTGGAATTCACCAATGAGGCAGGATAGTGCAATTGTTTTGTAATTCTGAGAGTATAGCTACAATCTTTTTCTAACAGTGACAGGGCAAACTTTTTTTTGCCCTTGTGACAGACCCTCTAAGAAAGAAATATTCTGAGGACAATATGTCTCACCATGCTAACTGAAGAGTATTTTATCCATCTCTGTTTTCTCTAGATGTTTTATTAGAATGGATGTATGGGGAAATTCTCCTCATTCTGTGATTTAATGCTCTGGACAAGCAGTGCACCTTCCAGCTATAGCCTTCTTCAGGTATTTGCCAAGCATGACTTTACCACAAAGAGGAAGGGAGCTGGGTATGCAGGCTACAGCAATACTCTGCACATCCCCTGTTTTGATGAAAAACATCATCAAGAGCACTGTAAATATAGAGATACACATAAACAGGAATCCTGACTTGAAGACAAATGCCCTCCCTTATACAATCTTTGCAAACATTCCCCATTTTCCAGAAGGAAGCTGGGAGTAGTGATGGATGTACCAGAATTCTCACTTTTTGTTCTGTTAGAATGGAGAGATTGGTTTTTTTTAAAAAAAAGAAAAGAAATAGATTGTGAAAGGAAGCAAAACTGACAGATTCATCCATCCAGACCCAGGGGTTTGAGTGCATAACTCTTTAAAATATTAGTGCATTCAGTTATGTTAGTGCTTTACTAGGATTTTCTCCTTTTTTCTCCTGAATGTTTCCTAATCGTTAATAGTTGCATGCTATGGCCAGTGCTAAGAACAGCATGTTAGAAAGTTCAGAGAAAGAGAGAAGCATCGTGTATGACGTGTGGTAGAATCCATTGCATCCCATTCCCTCTCACTTCAGTAGCAAAACCTTTATTATGGATTATGCTGTCAAGTGGAACCATTGTGATATCAAAAGCGTGGACTCCTGTAATGTCACAAAGGTAGGACATGCAAGGTTTAAGAAGCAAGCTGGAACTGCTGCTTGGTCCTGGCAAACAGGCCCAGTATTTTTGTTTTGGTTTTGGTTCCATAGGGCTATGCAGATGCAGAGAGATTCAGAGGCACAATTTGTTGTATGTTCAGTGGTACAACATTGCAATTAACCAATGAGCCAAGATAGTGCAAATGTTTTGTAATTCTGTGAGTCTAATTAATCTCTTTTTCCTCATTCACAAGAATATTGTGAACACATAGCAATGTTTAAAAAGATTTTCAAATTTGAATCAGATACCTCCCCCAAAAACCTCAAGCCCAGCAACAATGCAAAATATTCCCTAACTAAATATGACACACATATAATCTTCTTAAGAGTTAAACACGGTTAGTTGTTATAATGTAGTGTAAACACATGTAGGTTTGAAGCAACCTCTCCATTAGCATGCAGATTCTTCTTTACTGTTTCTCTTTGGAAAAATTTAACTAAACGTGCTTCCTTGCACCTTTCATACCATAATATCCTTCTTCACCTGCCTTTAATCTGAAACTGCCTGAAGTTTTAGATTAGGAGTGGGAGGTTTGGGATTTTTATAATATGAGGGAAAGAATATTATTATACTGCAAGAGAAGAAGACTATTACTGGAAATTAATGATAATGAGCCAAAGGCATTAAGCTATCAGCTCTCTGAACAGCTAAGATACTGACACATTTGAACATCAAAGCTGAGTATAAATTATCCCTATTATTGCTGGGTAATAAAGTAGCATATTCTGTACATCTGCCTTAGCTGGAGAATTATGCATTTTCCTAACTTTTATCTGTTCACACCATGTCAGTGGGATGTGCTGGAACAATCTGACTTATTTAAAATTCACATTACTCTTTCCTCATGAAATATATTATGTGTACATGAGAGGAATACTTTTCAAATTCTCTCAACAAGTAATTATTATCCTGCTTAATCTACTTTTGTCCCCAATTAAATCAAAATTACCCAAACCATATTCAACAAGCACTGATATCCGTAACAAGCCTTAACCTCAGGGATATTGCAAGAATTAACCCATTGTTAATTATTGGGGTATGTTCATTTCAATTACATAGTTATATGCAGCACTGATATTTTGCCATACAAATAACTTATCTGGGTATCTTATAACAGGAATAAAAGTAAATTTAAATGTACTAAATGAAACAGGTGAATAACAAAACAGAGAAGCAGTATCAATAATAAATGGCAAAAATTAGAAGATGGGAGTACAGTAAAAAGTCTAGGGAAAGAAAAAGGGTATTCACGCGATGCTGAAATGAAATCAAGTTATATAACAGGTCAGACATTTGGGGGAGTGTGTTGAACAGCCACAGCACCACCAGTGAGGCGATCCTTTCCCCACTAGCCCCTCACTACATGACATCTAGCAAGGACCTGTTAAGACCTATTAAGAATATCTTAAGAGCAAGTTAGGTACATATGGAGCCTAGTAATCTTTTGGTACTATGTGATCAGACCTGAGGCTACCATCCTGTGCAATATTTGGCAACCAGGCACTGACCAACCCAAAATAAGGCACATACACAGTTGACTTCTTCTAAAGTCCTTGGAGGCTTTTATCTCACAGTTGCAATATGTGCAACAAAGGCTCTGACATATACTGTCCATTATATTTACAATCCACACTATTCGCACTCACCAAACCAACTCCTTTCTCCAATCTACTATCCACAACACACACCTGCTCTAGGTTTCAGGGTCCTTATATACTTAACTAATTACAAAGGATTGGCACCTGGTATTTTCCCCCATTTACAACCATATCATTGTTTTTATATTTCCTTAAAGGGATATTTAACCCAACACAAATAGGGATGGCTACATGCAAAAAAAGATTCTAAAATATTAAATATGCCTCCATTTCAGAAGCCATGCCAGCCTTCATTTACTATGTGTTGAAAATGAAAAATAAAAAAATGGCAACATACACCAAGCAGATTAGTGTCACTTTCCAATTGGCCCACTCACCTCAATTCTTCCCCAATCCTGACACGCACATAAAAAATCCAGTTTTCCCTAAAACTACATAGTAAAAAGTCAATTTTAAAAATTCATAATGCCTAAAACAAGATGAATATTGTTAATTCCTACAGAACTGGAAACAAAGTAAGTACATTTTGTTTTTGCCTGTGTAAAAAACTCTTTGATATTTATTTATTTTATTTTGAGTATTTATAACCCACTCTTCAGCCACAAAGGCTCTCAGAGTGGTTTACTTTTTTTAAAGACAGTTCCCTCAGGCTTACAATCTACAATTTTGGGTGGACCCTAAAGCTGGCATGCTACATCTGTTACAGTCGAACCTTGGTATCTGCAGACTTGCCATCCATGGATTTGAGCATCCACAGATGGCAAGCAGCATTGTGCCCAATGACTGCACATACACGCAACCTTGCTGCCACTGGAAACAACTGAACTGAAGTCCTCCCTCCCTCTCCCCCTTCCTTCCTATCTATAAAGGTACTTCCTGGGCACCAGTTTACTTCATGCATCTGAAAAAGTAGACTGTGGAATGTTTCACACGGGAGGCAAGCGTAATTAAAACCTGATTAAATTGTGATAATAGTGTGATTGGGGGAAAGACTGTCACACCCCCGCATGCTTCTCCCATTAAGTAATTACAGAAACTCCCATTATTACCCAATAACACATCCATTACTGTTTACACATGGGACACGAAAAGAAGAAGTGTATGGGGGTGTGATAATCTCTCCCCCCCCCCCCCCCGATTCTGTTATTAGCACGATTTAATCCTGTTTTAAGGACGCTTGCCTCCTTCATGCGAAAGAGCCCTCAGGATCTGCAGAAGTTTATGCTACAACTTCTTTCACTCAGTTAATCTCAAAGATCCTGCAAGATCCCTTTTCATATTATCTATCATATTGTGAAGTGTACAAGTTCACTTGGACATTCTCAGCCCCCATGTTAGTTAGGGACTGTGGTAGTTTTAGTCCCCAAATAATAACTTTTCTAGTATTTGGGAATCTTAGGGCTGAAACAGCCCTGAAGGAGTAGCTTCAAGCTTCCCTAGAGAAAGCCAGATCAGGGCCATGGCAACTGCAAGCTGTGGCTCTGATCTGGCTTTTTGCCAGCCCAGAAAGAGGCGACAAAGTGCCAATTCCTATTTGAATCAGCAAAAAGCTGGCTTTTCTATGCTGTGGCTTTGTTGCACTCCTGTAGTGTGCAGTGTATAAATGCTATGCCACTGGAGCACCAAAAGCTGCCTTGCCTGCCGGTCAGTTGGCCAGCATGATGCCACCTTGCGTGCTGTGTCAGAGCATGTGGCACCTAAACACTGCACTCTAATGCTACCTTTGTCTGTTTTGCTTCTAGCTGCCTTATCACACCAGGCACAAACAGGATTTAAATGAGAGTTAAACAGGAAATGTCCTGTGATAAACATAGGGCATTTCCTGTTAAACTCTTGTTTAAATCCTGCTTGCCCCCTAGTGTGATAAAGCAGTTAGTCTTGGCTTTCAAGCAACCACAACAAAATGTCTTTAAAAATCTGGATTGCCATTCAATTGTAAGCACTTTTCTGTGCTGGCCAAATTTGTGAGTAATGAACAACCTTTGATAACCTTTAGCTGATGATGTGTTATCCCAATAGCTGATGCCTGAGGCAAGCCACTTCACCTTTCCTGGCCCTGTCAAGATTAATACTATTTCATATGCAGCTCAAGAAAAGGAAGGGTGGTGGTGGCTTTCTTGACTCATGCAGGGCCAGCTATTAAGTTTTTAGAGTGTATCTGTTTTCATTCACTCCTCAGCACCTTCGTACCTTTGGGCAAATCACAAATCCCATATATATGTATATATATATATATAAAGAAGTGGTCCCCACTGTGATGATGGATGCAACACACCCTCTATATATAGTATGACAACAAGCGGGTGAGAAGTGACACAATTCTTTTACCACACATTGCATGCAATAAACTTTAACTTCAAGCAAATGTAGACCATAAAACACTAGTGATGGGTTTACCAGATGGTGTGGGTTGTAAGATTTTAATACATATCTTTATTCTTTTAGGACTTTTTTTATATACTTTCTCATAAATCTAAAAGAAGAATACCTGTCTAGTGACCAGCAAGTCATCAATGATCGGTGATTTTACTGTATGTTAGATGTAATGAACTGTACATATAGATCACTTGATACATGGCAGTACTCAGTCAACAACAGAATAGCAGGATTCTGTGAATAGTCTTTCATAAATTAAGTGCCCTAGAAACTTCTAAGAAAAGAGGTCGGTAGATTAATGTACTCTGGGTTTGCATTGCAGAATTGGACATGTGTTAATAGTATGGCCATTATTCTTTTTGAAAGTTGCCAAGCAATACCACAAGGCTTACAACAAAATATAAAGGATGCAAGGGGGAAAATGCATCTGTGGGGAAATTATCATTATTTTATCTAATCATGTTTGTTTCATTAGCACAGGTGATACTGTTTCACAAATCCCAGTTGAAATGTTTCAGTATCATTTACTTATCTTACACTACATGTCTGGTAAAGCTTTCCAATATTATCTGTTTTTCCTGTGTGGTGTTGTTTGTATTTGTTGTTGTTTGCCTTTATAGGGGGCTCAGAGGGAGCATTGAAGTCATTAGCTTCAGTCATTGCTGAGCTGGTTAAATAATGAGATTAAATTCTTGTATTGTGTTTGTAAAAACAAAGGAATGTATAGAATTTGCATGCTGAGAGGAATATATTCTGTGGGGAAGTACAACTACATGGTGTAAAAATTGAAGCATTTTTCTAATTAGTGAAGAAACAGGCATAACATCCTGGTTAAAGATGGTATTCAAATGAATGCTTAAATGCATCTTAGTGTAGTGTTTTGAGTTTTGGAGTGTGATTCTGGAGACCAGTTTTCGAATCCTTACTCAGCCATGGAAATCCACTGGATGACCTTGGGGAAGTCACTCGCCCTCAGACTCAGAAGAAGACAAGGATAATCCCTATCTGAAATAATCTTGCTAAGAAAACCCCATGATAGGTTCACCTTCAAATCACTTGAGAGCACATAACAACAACAACAACAACAACAACAACGCACAAATAGCCTAAAAGCACAAGATCCTGTCTGATCTTGGAAGGTAACCATAGTCAGTACTGGATAGTACTTGGATGGGAGAACACCAATGAATACCAGGTACTGTGGGCTATATTTCAGAGGAAAGAAGTGACAAAAACACCTCTGAGTATTTCTTGCCTTAGAAAACCCTATAAAATACATGAGGTCATCATAAGTTGACAGGCAACTTGAAGATGTGTGTGTGCGCACATGCACGCACATATATGGCTACAGCTAACAAGGCAATTGCAATGGAACCCCAGCAATCTATATTCCAATGAAGTGAACTAAGTGGGCCAAATGTTCCCTCACAGAGCTAATGAATGAATGAGTACTTATATGAAGGGCAACTTCAAACCACTAAGTATGTGACATAGGAAGAGAGAGGTAAGTATGCTCTTGGGCCAAACTAGGCCTCCCCTATTTATTTCTGTGCTGTTTGGAAGACCTCTGTATCTTGACTTTTCTTCTTCAGCCTTTTTTCTACCTTAATTGATTTATTAGATTTGCACTTCTGAATTGTATTTTTGATTCAGTTTACAATTGACAATACAAAGCATTTGCATTTACATTTTGCTCTGAAAAATGAAACTAACAATTACTATGAAAAGTATAACTTTCAATCCTATTTAATTTTTCATGTTATATATAACTTGGTGATTTGTGCAGAAGGCATTCTACTTACCATCAAAACAATCCTGGTAGACTCCCAGAGCCTTTTTGCTGACACAGCAGTAGAGGCTGGTGGATCTTAGGGAAGTTGGGCAGTCAATCCATTCTAGGCTCTAATCTTAAATTTTAAAGGCATTAGCCAAGGTGTACAGTCAAAATGGGTTCAGCCCCTTGCATAGATGCTTTAAAATTCAGCCTAAATTCTACAGGAGATTCACCACTTCACTGATGCTAGATCCACCAATCTCCAATGTGTCACAAGGAGAATATTCACACATTACACTGAGGACTTGTCTAATTGGTGTAAATACTCTTCATCCTATTCAAATAGATTAGGATTTAGCCACACATGGTTTGAAGGAATTCAGGCTTTCTGGGGGGTGGGGACTCCTTAAATTCTACTGAAAAATGATTCAGGGTTTTTACAGGAATATCTGCTTGTACCCATGAGGGTGCACATGATTAAACATGTGGCTTAGTGCCTGCTTTGCATGGATTTTAATGGCTGCACATTTTTGACAGAGGAAGGCCAAATAAATGTGAATTTTCTCGGGAAAGTGAAGAAAGGTGTGAATGCACATAATTCACATAATACACATAGACTAGCCCAAGTCGTGGTACTGAACCATGGTTTAGTGTTACAAGGTTTAGTTTTACAAGGATAAGCAGCAAATGATCCCTGAGTTTGCATGCCCCTCCTTTCGTCCAGTATTGTGGGAAAGATTTCAGAAGTTTCCACTTCCATTTTAAGTTTAGCATCATATCAAAGACTAATTATTTAAACTATGGCTTGAAGTCAGCTTGTTTCAGCAAGCTGTACCTTAGAGCACAGTTTGTTGGGTCTGGACAACATATAAAGCTGTGCTTAATTTAAAACAGATTCAACAAAAGAGGAGGGGGAATGATATATGAAAAGACTCAGAAGTGTCTTCCTTAGGCACAATAGCTATTCCTTCATACAGATTTCTTAGGTAATTGTAAGGGGAGGAGTGAAGAGAATTTAAACATCTGAAGCAAATATATTCCAAACTGAAAGCAGTAAATAGAAAATTATTTCCTTCTCTAAAAGTGCTACATAAATGAAAAATAACACAAGTTGTAGGACTTGATGTAGTACACCTCTAAAACCACAGCATTCAAGGTTTAGAGGATTTTATGGCATTTTGTAGCTCACGATGGCATTTACAGTGTTACAATTTACAATTACGTACACAATTTTATAGAGCCACACATGTTCCACATTATAAAATGAAAGTGTGCATGGTGCAACGTTGACCCAAGCTGTTTTCCTGGTCAGTGAACTCATGCATCATCTTGTGGTGGAGACACATTAAACTAGAGGAAAGCCAGAATGCATCTGTGGAGCTGGCAAATCAGCCACTTGTTTGTCTATGTAAGAGAGAATTCTTTTGACAAGCCAATCTCTAGTACTGGGAAGGATTGCTTGGAAGATTTGTTTGGAATTGATATGGAGGTCAAATCTATTGGGAAGGCTTTATTTTCACCTTAGAGAGTCCTTTTGATGTGTGATACCCTTCATACACAGTTGTTCTTGTTATACAGAGGAAAAAAACCTTCTTTCCCAAATGTTGTATCATTGCCTTGAATTTTTTCATATGGAACTAACTTTAGTACTCTGCCAACTTCCTTTGTTATGTGTTTAATGTCACGAGAAAATAAATAATTTTAATCATTTGTACCCTCTTACCGATTTTGTACCCTTTGTACCCATTTTGGAAGAAGTTGGCATGGGAGTGTGGAGCTCACGTAAAAGTTGCAGCATTTCTCTGTTGGAAATTAGCACAGCCATCTAGCACTACCCATGACTAGATACCACAGTGAAATAATACCTGTACAATGAAACAATGGTATTTTATTTGTGTAGGTGTGTACAACATAGCAAACATACACACACATATTGCAAAGTACAAAAGAAACTTCCACGGCTTTCTGTTCTGCTCTCAAACAAACCCACATGAAGCAAAAAAAAAAAGTGACAAAGTTACAGAATATTGTGCTTCGTATCAGTATGTTTTCCCCATGCAAAGGAAGGTAAAGGAAAAGAGGAAGGGGAAGGGAGGAAGTCAGAATTCAACAATTTCCTTGAAGCCAGCATTTCTGTTTTTATCAACCTAGAAAAATGGACAACATGACCTAGAACATTCATCAGTTCATAAAGTGATTGGGTTGTGTTTTGTTTGCTCAGTTTGACTAAACACATGATCCCATCCTTTCCTTGTTAGAGTGGTTGATTTTTTGGGGCAAAGAATGTGGAACTTAAACAAGGCTCACAGGCCATCCAGTCTCCTCTGCTTGCTACAGGAAAGGCATACTTCTGGATAAACATGGTATGGCATCAGAAAGCACTGTAAGGCAAGGACTGACAACCATCATTTTGAATGCAATCAGACACCATACCATGTTTATTCAGAAAGAATTTTGTATCATAGAAAACAGCAAAAAACAAACAGCAACTATAGTGACAATGAATGTCCACAAAACTGAGAATCAAAAGAGGCTCTAGGAAATATCACTGATGCAATCTAAATTCTTTCAAACTTAGGGGTAATGACTTCTGATTCCAATGGCATCGGGAGTCATAACAATCAGCCTGATCAGGTGCTTGATGTTATACTTACTGCCCATACATACAATGGATCAGCAGTTAAAATGTACAAGGCTACTCCAAGATATGTTGCTGCCTGAGGTGGAGCAGCAAATAACATCACACTCTAAGTATTCAAACCCATCCTATTTCTTTTAGCACATCAGGCAGGAAATTCCCCAGACTCCACTTCTGCTATCCAGCAGTAGAAATGTCATACTAAATGAAGTTGTAACAACATTCTCCTTTCATGACACCCCAAATCCACTGCCTAGTGTGGCAGTTTCATCCTGCTTAATGGTAAGGCTGGCCTTGCATACTCCGACCATGTGCATAAGGCTGAACCTATGAAATTTATGTCATTATTACAATGTACAAATGACAAACTTGTACTTTAAAAAATTATACACACACACACACACACTACTAAAAAGGAAAAGAGAAATTTGATAAATTCATAACATTCCCATAATAAAAATTATGATTTTTTTTAAAGGTTAGTTTGTAATCACCATTTTTATATCAGGAAGGTGGTGCACAGTGTCTTCATAGTCTTTTAATTATTCTTCATAATACATTTGTGCTTCTTATTGTATATTATCTGGTTTTATTACTCTGAATTGTTTATACTGAAACCAGCTTATGACAGAGACGCTTGCAATAAAGTGCTTTTTAAACTGTTTCTGCAATCTGTTCACAATTTTATAATGCATTGTTCTTAAATTTGTGGTAGTATTCTGAAGTGACAACAAAATAAAAACATCAGTAGTTTTAGCACATACATCTGCTCCCCATTACTTTACATGTCTAACTCTTGTGCTATTTCCTCAAAAGCACAAGAATAATTATACATCTCATATTTTCTTGTTTAAGAAAACATGGTACATTGATTAAAACGATTTCTAGGAAAATATTTTTGTCCCACTCTTCTGTTTGAGAAAATGTAGCATCATGTAAAGTGACGTTAATACAAGATGTCTCCACATCGGATTACTGCCACAGTATCCAACTAATTTTTCTGATTTCCCTTACCAATAAAATTTACCTAAAGTAAATTACTACAGCTGAAAAAGAATTGTATTCTTTGAATAATAAAAAGACCTCAGTTCTCAATACAACCATCACAATTTATTCTACTCCTTTCCTTTCACTATCTGATAAAGAATTGATGTGCCACAGGAAATAATTTTGTTATCATCCCAGCATGATCTGATGACACTATGCCCTTGACATAGCTGAACAAGTGAAACTGGGAGTATATTCTGAATTTTAGTTATTATAGAGATCTAGGGTTTCTAATTTTAGGGCATAAACAGAAAATCTGATATATAATTTGCTTCCAGAACTACATCCCCACATTTATCCTAAATTCATCTTTTCTTAATATTGCTTTTAGCTCTCATTAAAACATAACAAAGATTCCCAGAAAACCAAACCCTTCTTCTCAAAGGCAACCACTGAACTTTAACAAAGTTCCATTGTCTGCCCTAGAAAGAGAAAACAAAAATTAAAAGGAAATCTACCTGTAATCTGGCAGTATTTGAGGGGTATAATAACTCAAGAGGATTGAACATAATATTCAGAATGCAGCTCACCTAGCAGTCAAAATCAGGCATTTTCATTTTCATTCCTTTTAAATTAGTGGCTTATAGTTCTACAGACCACCTCAAAGCACCAGAAAGTTTGAAGAAACCATACATTTTGCAGATTTTGTGTCTCCTTTGTTTTTAAAAAGTGGTCTGTTTTGCTGCTATGGTGACATAGGTTCAGGAAAAGCTGAGAAATGAAACAGCTTTACTGCATGACTTCAGCTGCAGAGTGATAAAGTGTCAAAGAGGAGGGGAAATGTGCTGCTATTGTTTGAGATTGTTAAGTCTCCACTTAGGAAAAAAATGATTTTTTTTTTAAATTAAAAAAAAAAAAACAACCTTTTTTGTGCTTGAAAGATGAAATTGCCAATGATCTGATGAGGAAAAATTTCTGCATACACTAGATTTATTATATACGTATGTCTTGGATTTCTTTTCCTTTTCCTTTTCCTTGGGCATTGTGGGAAAATGTAACCCTTTGGCTACAAAAGTGCTTTTTTTTAAATGGAGAACATACATACCCCAAACTCCTCACTCCCAATATCAGATGTAGGTTGTGAATCTAATTTGTAAGCAATTGTGTTAGGTGTTTCATATCTAGATTAATATGAATAGGCGCCCATTTTCATATCCAGTATTATTCTGGGAGGCGGAAATAACTTTATAGTGAGTTTACAACTGTGTTTTGAGATACTGATATTTGAATTTCAGTTTAATTTTATCCTTCCCTCTGACAGGCTCCTTTTCACTTATGTTTATAGTACAACATACACACAAAGCACACTGATCTGGAAAATATTTTAATTTCTGACAAATTCAAATACTTCCATTTTATGAATGAAAATGAGTTTGAAAGGCAATGAATGTTACAACCATAATGGTGAGCCAGGCATTACATTGCTGTGCCACATGAACACATTGTTGCACCATTTGGGGATTTGGGCTTGTAGGGCTAGGAGTATTTCTAGACTAAAGAGTCCAGCCACTCACAGATGAAAAGCTGCATCGATAGAAGTATAGTATCTAGATCAAGGGAAGTCATAGTGTCACTCTATTCTGCTTTGGTCAGGCCCCTCCTGGAAAACTGTGTCCAGTTCTGGGCACCACAGTTCAAAAAAGATGTTGACAAGCTGGAACATGTCCACAGGAGGGCAAACAAAATGGTGAAGGGTCTGAAAATCAGTCCTTATGAGGAGGAGAGGCTTCAGGAGCTGGGTATGTTTAGTCTGGAGAAGAAAAGCTTAAGAGGTGGTATGAGAGCCCTATTTAAATATTTGAAGGGATATCATATTAAGAATGGAGCAAGCTTATTTTCTGAAGCTACAGAGAATAGGACCTGGAACAATGTATTCACACTATAGGCAAAGAGATTCCACTTCAACTTTAGGAAGAACATCCTGACAGTTAGACAATGGAACACACTCCCTCGGAGTGTGATGGAGTCTCCTTCTCTGAAAGTTTTTTTTAACATAGGCTGGATGACCATCTGTTGGGGGTGCTTTGATTGTGTATTCCTGTAAGGCATGGAATTGGACTTAATGACTGCTACTGTTTCTTTCAGGTCTATGATTCCCAACTTCTTTGGTGGGAACAAAGGAGAGAGCCTTTTTGGTGGATGCTCCCAGTCTTTGGAACTCCCCCCACAGGGAGGTCAGTATAGTCTCAACTTTGCTTTCCTTCCATCAGCAGGTCAAAACCATATTAGAAGACCATATAAAAACCTTAAAAACAGCACTGAATAGCATTAAAACCCCACCACAGTTAATTTGTAAATTAATTTGGAATGCCATCAAGCCTTTAATGGGGTTCTGATGCTATGCAGTGCTGTTTTAAAGTTTTGTGTATGGTCTTCCAATGAATTTCTAATGTTTTAATGTTCAATGTTTTAACTTTAAATTGTTTAATCACTTTTTAAAATAACTCTTATATTTATACTTTATAAATGACTTTGTATAGTTTTATTCTTTGTGTTTTTAAATATGTTGTTAGCCATTCTTGAGTCCCATTATTGGAATAAAAGGGGGATATGAATGAATTTAATAATACAGTAAAAATAATAAAGGATCAAAACATTTTTTTCTAACTTTCCCAAGAAAGTTCAGTCAATTTTGTTGGGTTTGCATGTGCTTCCAAATAAAGTACGTTGTGCTTAAGTATCATTAATTTTGCTGGATTTAGTTATGACTAAATTATCTCATTGATTTCAGTTGGGTTTGAATGCAATTTATTTTCTCTGGACTGGTGCCATATGTATCTTTGGGAAAACATTTGCTTTCAATATTTACATTTGATTTTAAGTGGCAGGGTACTTGCTCCAGCATATCTCATATGATTGTTTTAAAATGTATATTGTCGTATGGTTTGACATTAACTTCCATCATAAAAAGCCTTATTCAAAAGAATGAATAGATCTGGAGATATGGCCAGATCAGGTCTCTGTGTGGTGAAATTAGAAACTATTTCCAAACCCATCTTCCCTGGTGTAAAAAATTAATATGATTCTACCAATGAAGTACTGAGGCCCTGAACAGACAGACCAAGAAATCACAGGCTCAGCCCATGCTTTTCTGCCCTGGGTGCTAACCCAGATTTATGCCTGGGTTAGCATGGGGCAAGCAGGTGTTTACATGCCCACCCATTCCCATGCCACAGACCCAGTTCATTCCATACCTTACTCTCCCTTTGTTGCTACTAAAAAGATTCCCATTACTGTATCTGATGTAGAAAAGGGTGCCTGGTTTCACCTACATGGCCAGGCACACTGTTTCCACATCAGACATGGCAACAGGGGTCTTTTCTGTAGCAGAAATGGGAGATAAGGTGATGAATGGGGTGCGTACATTGAACACGAGCCTTTTGGCCTTGTGCAAAACACACAGCAGAAATAATCCAGTTTGAGACCTCTTTAACCCTAGCTCAGTGCTACTGAATTCTGAATACCGAATTTGTAGTTTTGTTAAACATTTAGCCTTCTCTGTCAGAGAGCTCTGATCCACAGTAAACTACAGATTCCCAGGATTCCCTAGCACTGACCTAGGGCAGTTAAAGTGGTCTCAAAATGGATTATTTTTGCAATGTGTTTTGGAGTTTAGTTGTCTTAAGGGCTTCACCTGCACTGCAGAAATAATCCAGTTTAACACAACTTTAACTGCCCTGGCTCAATACTATTAAATTCTGTGAATTGTAGTTTTGTGAGATATTTAGTCTTCTCTGTCAGAGAACTCTGGTGGGACAACAAACTACAGTTCTCCAAATTCCACAGTATTGAGCCATGGCAGTTAAAGTCGTCTCAAACTGGATTATTTCTGCAGTGCAGATGCAGCCAAGGATTGCATTCAGTGCATATTTGGAGACAATATGGGGCCTTGTAACTCAAACCTCCATTCTGGATATGGTATAAAGACAGTTGAAAGCTGGACTTAGAAAAAAGGTAAAAGGTTTTAAAAAAAATAACTCGTGTTTTCATCCCAGGCATGAACAAATTGGGAAATTTTGATAAAATTATGAAAGAAAACTCTCCTCCATTTTCACCATCCAAATTTAACAGGTGAATTTACTCCCAACTACCTGCCTGTCCTGTACATGATGAGAAACTTCTTAGAGCAAATACCGGTAAGAGATAACTCATTTCAGCACTAACATGGCTGAACAAAGAGGCAATCCAAATATAGTCTCGATGGATTTAAGCACCCAAAAGTTTAAATTTCTCCAATATTCAGGTTTTTTTTTTCTTTTTCTAAAAAAAAGTTTTATTCTCAAAATATGAAAAACTTTACATGAACTTCAAAAAAATCTTGTCAACAGACATTGAAAGGAAATCCTCATTCTTTCCTATTTGAAACTTTCTCTTTATTGTGACACCTTCTCTTGAGTCACTTTCTGAAACAGTAAGTCAGAATGGAATGAATGGGGTGCATGAATAGAAGTTCAGATTTTATCAGTGCTACCATATTTCAGAATTGAGAAGATATTCAAACCTGAATCACTACTGTCTCCCCATTCACACATAAGGATTCCCTGAGCCTGAACCATTTTTAATTATTTTTTGTCTTGACTTCTTCTTGAAACTATTTTCAATCTTGAAGATCCTGATGCACTGATGGAAAACTGAAAACTATGTTTTAGCATCTTCCAAATGATAAGATGTTAGGGGCTAATGGAAACATGAAGATGAGCTCTTCCTTCATTTATATATGGGAGATAACTTTTTGAGATTAAGAAGGAGGGCCTATTGATTCTGGTCATGAACAAACTTCTGGGAATAGCATCTGACTAACACAGGAAGATCTTTTTAAAGGGGGGGGGGGATTTTTTTCCTCAGGCCCCATTCACACTACAAACATAATCCAGTGTAGTTTGCAGGTGGGTTACCAAAAAACCCACTTAACAGTATATTCGATACTGAGGTTTCCCCTGCATCTTTTAAAAAAAATCACAACGATCCACATCTTTGGTAGTGTCAATACACTACTGAATTGATTTGGATCAGGCTGCATCATTCCCAGAAATGGAGGCATCTCATTTTAAACTGAAACAGTGGCAAGTGTGAATGGCAACAGGGTTTAATTGCCATGGAGAGATTCAGCAATGTAAAACGTAGTGGGAATTGCATCAGCATGGAGATCTGAAACACCTCAGGTCAAAAATGTAAGTGTGAATGCCCCATAATTTCAGACACCTCTTGAGGAAATTAGCAGCTTTTCCAAAGTATTGACTAGAAATGTTTGGAGACAAACATTTAAAAATTAAGAAGATAATTTTCCTGTCTCCATCACTGGACAAAAGTGAAGAAGAACCAGTCTTCATGTTTTCCCATCTTTTGCCAGTCAATCACAGAAGGAAATAGTGATGTGCAGAAAACTGGAAAACTTCAGTTCCCATCACAAGACAACATGAGCTTATTGGATGGTCTTAAGCATGCCATTATTTCTAAGCTTCAGTTCTTTCTATGGCGATTATTGGGCCACCATAAGGGATCTTTGTAAGGATCATTGGGATACCAATTTGAAATACTCTTTAAGTATCTATATAGAGGCACAAAGTATATTGCTAGTGTAGTATCTACTATGACCTCACAAATAGAAGTCTTCAGAATCTATGCTTGGGAAAATAAGAATTAGGCAAATTTCTTGGGAATATTTTTCTACAAGGTGAAGGAAAAAATGCCAAGTACACTTGTATTTATTTTTCAGGATAATTGAGGGGCAGGCAAAAGTAGCAGACAAGAAACTCAGTAGAAAGAACAATAAAATTCCCCACTTTCAATTGTTTTTGCTTACTCTACAAGCTCCAGAGCCAACAGGTCGGTATGTTCATAAGGATTCAATCTAGTTCTGAGCACAGTGGGGAGTTTGCTTGATGGCTCTTTGAACTGAGATTAATAGCTTAGCTAACCCTTTTTGATCCTGCCATTTTGAAATTCTTTTAGGAATAGCCGAATGAACCCATTTCCCCAAACAGGCCTCCCTTACCCTGACTTCATCACTGCTTTCACTTGTTTCATTTTTATGATTAAAAAGGCATGGATCCTGCATGGTTCAAAATCCCACCATGCTTACAAAAACCTAAGAATTCTTCCTCCCAGCTGCATGGAATTGCCACCCCAAATGCTTTAATAATTATTTGGATATAAGAACACTGATATTTCTATATGTAGAAATGGTTTTTAGAGGAAAATAAGATGCAGTGAAACAGTCATGATTAAAACAGGGGTTGCTTTTGAACACTTTGATATGACCATCACAACATTCTAAAAATGCAAGAAAAAGTAATAAATTGTTCTCCTAAATAATGTGTGTGTGTGTGTGTGTGTGTGTGTGTTACATCTTTCATTAATACACTGACACTGACGTTCTTGTACTCGATCCTGATTGTACTTCCAAAAATTAAAATGGCAGAGTATGGTCACAGCAGGGAAATTGAGTAAGAATACATCAGGAGGAAATGGTCATACATCCACATGGAATTGATCATTCTTAGACCATTCTTAGAATACAGATATAAAGGAACATGAGGAATGGGATATGGCAGGGGGGAAAATCAGTGAATGCCACTATGCTATTGTTAGCTTGGGCTATAGTAATCTTTAGTGAAGGTTCAGTCAATGGCACTGGGTTGGAGTTGTGCTAAATCAGTTGTACTTTGGTACTATTGAAATCAATGGGACACAAGTCATAACTAACCCATTCCATTTATTTCTGTGGCAACCAAGTGCAACCTGCCTAATCTGGACCCAATTCAGTGTGTCATGTAAATGTCACAATAATGATGACTAGTCCACATTAGCAAACCAAAGGGACAGCTGCACAAAGAGGGGCAATGGAAAGGTGGGTTAGGGGAAAGAAGGTCAATGGAAGATGCAGAGGCTGTGGTTGCATGGCATGTAGCTCTTGAAGTTTTAATGCAGAAGAGAACTTCAGAAATCCTCTTTAAAATAAATGTAATCTTCCATGCCCAACACATCTGTGGAACTATGAATTGCAACTATTCTTGCTACACCATCATCCAGCCTAAAGAGGAGAAAGAGAGAGACAGGCCAGCTCCATCAGCCAAAGTAAGAAGAAAGGCTTCCCTCCTTCCAATCCACCATCATCCAGCCTCAGAGGCCGGCCAGCTCCATTGGGCCTAGCCCAAAGTAAGAAGAACAGCCCTCCCTCCAGCCCAACTGCTATGGCCATGGCCCCGGGGGGATAGAAGAACAATTAACTTGAACCCTTCCCCACCACCATTCCCTTCTCCTTTTGTGTCATGTCTTTTGAGATTGTAAATCTGAGGACAGGGAACTTTGTAATTAAAAAAAAAGTGAGCTGCTCTGACAGCATTTGTTGCTGAAGAACAGGATATAAATACTCCAAATAAATAAATAAACACAACCAGAGTAAAAATATTCTGCATTCTAGAGTTAAGTAAAAATAAAATAAAATGGGGTGTATCTGTTCTGCTTTATCATCACTATTACATTGATAGACTACTTACTGGAATAGTAGAGCTATCTGAAATACTATGCAGGGAAAAGGTGGAACCATGAGTTAAACCATAGATTCTCAACCTTTGATATTCCAGAGGTTTCAGATTTTAATTCCCAGATGTACCACCCCACATAGCCAATGGCAGGAATTCTGGGAGTTGAAGTCCAAAACATCTGAAAAGTCAAGAGCCGACAACATATCAGTATGACAATATGGATGCAGCTGGGGTGTGGAATGCAGTCAAGTATTATTGCCCATAATTTGCCACCGATTCAACCGGGTGGCTGTATCCCGAGTCCCAGACACACTTCAGAGGCTGCTTTTTAGAGAAGGAAAGCACGCCTGGGACCAGGATGCAGTCACCCGGTGGAATGAGCAGCAAATTTCAAGCAATTTCAATCCTGCATCCCATCTGCATCCCGTTAGGGAGCAGTTCATAGAGCCCCACCCTATTATATAATTTGGCCTGCCAACTACATCTGGGAGGGGATGTGGAGAGTTAATAGTCTCCTGCCCTGGTTTATTGTATAAAACCTTTTCCTACAATTTGGAAGTAGTATAATTTTTCTCATGGCATGAACTGTAACAGCATAACTCTTGCACATTCGGAACCAGATTGTGTCCTGTGTTGGGAATAGGAAATTGTCAGGATTAGTTTATTTCTTATTGTGGAACTACCATGGCCTCTGCCTCCACCTCTCAGATCATTAACCCTCTTAACCTAATAGTCAAACTGAAATTTGCCACTATGAGATGTAATGATGGCTTCCAACTTGGACACCTTTAAAGGGGGATTGGACAAAAGCATGGAGGATAAGGTTATCCATATCTGCCAATCATGATAGAAATCCAGTCCTTCCAGGACCAGATGTCTCTGTATGTCAGTTGCTGGGAAGCAGAATCAGGATGGTGCTATTTTATTCACGGCCTGCTTGTGAGATACAGTTAAATCAATGTCAAACTGCAGTGTAGATGCAGTCCGACTGGCCACCACATGACCAGAATGCTGGACTCAACAGATGTTGGATGGCCAGTGTGGTGTAATCATCTGAGCTTTGGGCTAGGACATTGGGAGAGCATGGTTCCAATCCTGGCTTGACCATAAAACCCACCGGGTGACCTAGTCCTCATACATGATTGGCCTTATATCCTTAAGACAGAAAGAACCCACTGGTGCAACTAACAGCGGGGGGGGGGGGGAGTATGAATGATTGTAGCATTACACTTCACATATTAATAAAGAGTTTGGTAACTGATTGTATTGTCCACACTTTCCCACCAGAATTGTGCTCACAGTGACTGTGAATACATAATTGATTAGAGGATAGCCAGCTTTATAACTCTTTCAGTCTTTTCTTTCTTTCTCCTAAGAGCTGCCATACTGCTCATGAAATGGCAGGGCTTTCTAGTTGAACTCTTGGACTAAATTAGGAAGAAGCTTTGCCTCCCCATCCCCACCCCCCAAAAAAACTATAAAGGAAGAAGAAAGGTTGGTGATGGTTACAATGGGAAGTTTTCCAGCAATACCCTGGATGGAGCATAGTAGTCAGTGTAAGTTAACCTGCCAGCAAATCTAACTGTCTCGCCATGTTTTGCCCTACTTTAGATATATACCTCTACAAACACTGGCTGTTTTTCCTCTTTCTTTCTTTCTCCATAATAGACCCTATATGCTCTCATTGCTCCTCAGTATAGATTGAATAGTTCAAGTTAGTATTGCTCACTGTAAAAAAATCCACTTTAGATATTTGATAGCAGATTAAAAACAAATGAAGTTAAACTACCAGTATATAGAAAAACTCACATCTCCAGTATCTTCCAATCTTAATACAGTCTTGGCATTACATTCCCTCCACAAATATTTCTATAAGAGATACATTTTTCATTTTGAGTAAGTGCTTTCAGATTTCTTGCTAATTTTTATATTTCTCTGTCCCCCAATATGCAACCTGATCCACCATGCATACCTCTGAAACCCTGATGTGAAGACAAACCTCAGCTAAGGCAAGATGAGTCCAAAAATCAAAAAGAACGGTGTTGAAATGAGACAGCCAGACACATGTGGGTGAGCAATACCATTAAATTGGGAAGAAACACTGTGCACCCTCACAAAATAATTACTGAAATAGTTTGTATTTGCCTCTCCCTTTCCCAGATGCATATTCATTACCATAAAACATTTTTTCAAAAAATAGTTGTGGTTACAGCAGTAATACAATGACCACATTCTAAGAAAAGGAAAAATGGGAAATTTAGCAACGAAGAAAAAATGTATTTCAGAATATTTCACTGAAATGTATGGATATATTACAATAACTCACTGCATTTAATTTTCAGTAATATAACATGACTGTAAAGTAGGGAAGCAAAGAATGCTTTCAAATTGACCTCATCCTCAATGAGAAATAGCATCTGAACACATGAAGACACTTTATGAAGGAAATGCTTTCTTTGTAAAAAAAAAAAAGTTTGCACAAAACAACTTGATTTTTATGTCAAGAAAAGTTTTTTTGTGCAAGAAACCTTTCTGCACAGAAGATTTCTAAACAGTGTATTGCAAAACAGTGTATTGTTGTCATAAAGGGAAGGGGGAGAAATACAACAGAGTGCAAAATGCACTTGTTGGGATCCTGTTGGTCGCACACACAAGAATAAGTCCAATTTTTTCTCCTTCTTCTCCTTCTCAAGGTAGCATGTCTATATTTTTAACGGTCATTGCAGGGGGAGATATTTATAATTTCCTCACACCACAACTGATCACTACAGATGGCATGGAAGACTCTTATTTGTTTTATATTTATTTATTTATTTATTTATTTATATCCTGCCTTTCTCCCCAGAGGGATGCAAGACAGGACTTTCCTGTGCCTCCATGCCACCATTGCAAACAGGCATTTACTGGCCAAAAGATTGTGGAGGAAGCCACACAGCATCCAGATATGTCATAATAGCTGAATGTATGGGGTTACCTGGGATGTCCCAAAGGATGATGTTATTTTCATAGACCCATTATAAGAACATAGCCGAATACTATCCTTTGCCCTTTCCTAGCCAATAAATGGCCATGTTGGTATTGATGGAGACAGGTTAGTTCTCCATGTGAGGACATAGGGACAGAGTTCCTTCTAATAGAGTTTCTGACAATAAGATCTGTTTGACAGTGGAACACATTTCCTTGGAGAGTGGTGCAGTATCCTTCTTTGGTGGTTTTTTTTAAACAGAGGCCAGGTGGTCATCTGTTGGGGGTACTTTGATTGTGTATTCCTGCATGGCAAAAGGTAGAACTGGATGGCTCTTAAGGTCTCTTCCAACTCTATGATTCTAGTAAAACTTTATGTTCTGTTTTATGACGCAGGATACTGGCCACTGTTTTCTGAACAAAAATTAGAAGGGGGTGTCTCTCCAAAAACATCCCACAGCGCTAAATATATATATATAATTAAAAAATGTTTATAATTCCCATAATATCATCCAGCAGGAAGAAAACAAGTGAAATTGTTCTTTTTGCATGCAAAAATAAAATAAGTAATGATAAGACAATTCAAATCAGATAGCATTCATAGACTATGAAACTGGCCCTGGGGCAGCACAACAGAAGCATACAGGACCAATTTAATATGTGAATTTAGTAAGTTGTTATTGAAATCTCAACAAATGTTCAAGCATTTGCCTGGCTGTATATTCCAAAATCCACCGAAGGAGCCAACTGCTATCAACTCTGCCACATCAAAAACAGCTGTGTGTATTGGCTACATGTATAATAGATTGTTCCATCAGCCAGAAGCTCCTCTTTCCATGGTGGTTTTTTTTTTTCATTTTCAAAATTATATTGGCTTTGTGACAATATTGGCTTCATGGGCCAGAAACAATTCACTTCAAAGATATACTCTTCCACTTAACCCCTTAATTTCATTAGAGAGAGAAATAAACAACAAAGGCAGCATGAGAAAACTAGATGAGAATGAGAATGTACCATAGGGTAGGTGAGGAAAGGGGTGGATGCCAGGTCCATGAAGGGAATAGAAGTGAACTATACAGTTGTCTTAACGGAACATTTTAAGGGATGAAATATTAAGATGGCAAAAATAACTTATAGTCTGATGAAAGAAAAGTTTGGGTGCTCTTGAACACCAAGGAAGAAGGAGCATACTCATGCTGGTGGTAGAGGCAGGTCCTTCTTTCTTTCATGTTCAAGTGCACTGGGAACTAGCTTAGACTCACTCCTGCAGCTGATCAATAACCAGGGAGACAGTGGTGAGCCCAGCAATTCACTGTCTGTCCTGTTTACCTTAGCTGGCAGAGAGCTGGAAGCAAGAGTTCAGAGTGCAAGTCCAGACAGCAGAGACTTGGAAAATATTAAGAAGCAACAAAGGGATTCACATCCTGTTTGTTATTGTTGCTAACATGGGGAAGAAACTGAGCAGAGAGAGCAGCCTCTGCCCACCTCCATGTCCTTTTGGAAGTACAGTGAGACCTTGATATCCACTGGGATTTCATTCCAGGACTCCTTGTGGATAATAAAATCTGTGGATGCTCAAGTCCCATTATATGCAATGGCATAGTAAAATGGTGCCTTTTATATAAAATGGCAAAATGAAGGTTTGCTTTTTGGAATTCAACCATTTTATAAATGTTTTCAAACTGTGGATATTTGAATCCATGGGTAAAAAAAATCCATGGATACAGAGGACTGGCTGTATACTGGTGGACACTAACATCTCACCAATATGAGATAGGTACTTGCCCATTGTCTTACAGGACTACAGTAGAAGGCAGACATTGCAAAAACCAAGACCCTTTTGCACAAGATGTAGGATTTATCTTGTTTTACTTAGGTGAAGTATCTACTACAAGCCCATTTGAAAAGTATCTACTACAATTCCTTATACAACCGAATTAGACAATACACACAATACAGTGGTCCCCCGGCTTACGAATCCCCCGGGTTGCGAAAACCCCGGGATCCGAAACCGGCGGGACCGCTACTGTATTCCCCGGGATCTGAAAGATCCCCCGGGATATGGAAAAAAAAAAACGTGCGGCCCCTTTAAATCGGCCGCGCGGTCCGTTGGCGAAAGCGGTCCCCCAGGAAACGAAAGCTTTCGGGTTACGAAGGTAATCTTGGAACGGATTACCTTCGTAACCCGGGGGACGACTGTATCTCCAGTCCCTCTGCAGAGGTTACAGTGGTCCAGTTGTACAACATGTCTTTCACCTATGCAGTGTTACAGCCTCAACAGACCAGCATTAAAGGTCGGCATTGGGGCTCAGTAGGGGTTTGGCGTCTGGATGATGCACACCCCAATTCCATCCCCATGCCGGCGTGACACTGCATGCCCCACCTCACAGTGGGTAACATCATGGCACTCCTCTGGCACTGCGGCCAGATGACACAGCACCAAAGGAGCCTTGAAAAGCCACAGCACCAGAGACTATGGCACCCTCTCCATTGCACAAAAAGGGGTTGCTTTTTGTGGCTCATTTTTGCACTGCAGAAAGGCCAGATCAGTTGCCATGGCCCCGATATGGTGCTGAAAGGTGTTGCTGCAGGCTGCCCCTTAGGTCTTTGTTGATATGAAAGCATGAAGTACTGCCAGTCTTCTGTAAAAAAATCAGGAATTCTTTATATACTGAAGGGTATATCTTTTAATATATCTTCCTTTAATATTTATTCTCCTTTTCTCAGCTTTAGTTTATCCCCTCCCCAGCAAACTTTATATTGTATGATCTAAGACTGTATAAACGTTATTTTGAATTCATCTTTCAGACTCAACACTTTTTTTTTTTTTTTTTTTTTTTTGGCCACTCGGCATCTGGCTTTTAGCAATTATCCAGACAATGTTTTAGAGATTTTTTCACCTTAAGCAGTTGTCTTTATCATAAACTCTGTATAATACTTAGGATTTCTTTCCTCCTCCTTCTCTTTCTCTCCACAGCTGTAATATAGAAATATGTCATTAAACAAGCATCCCATCCTTATGTCTGAGAATCCATATTGAAAATTACCCGCTAAAATGATGATTCTGTTCCTCCTCCTGCTTTGCTTCTTCCTCCTTTCACAGATTTTCTCCCAGAGCTTTGTTGTGTTACATAAAAAAGTTGAATACCCACAATAATTTGCATTCATCAGAAATTTGATGAATTTGTTGTTGTTAACTACCTTCAAGTCTACTTCAGCATATGGTGACCCTATGACTGAGAGACCTCAAAGTTACCCTGTCATCAACACCTTATCATCAAGCAGAGGAAGTTACCCAATTGGTCCTTCTTTTTGAGTAAACATGTTTTACAGGACTAGGCTACTTCCAGCCCAGAACCTTAAAAACATCCTTCACAACATTTTCACCAAAATGTCCTAAAATTCATAAAATCTTATGGTGGTTAACTTTTTTTTGGTGGTGTTTCAGTGTGCTAAGTCACTCTTTCTTGTCAAGAATGGGAAGAGTACACTCGCTATGTTGGGGTCAAGGAGAGTTAGATGAATACTTTCTAGACTGGCAACCACAGGAAACCTCAGCATCTTAGTGTGTAGCATCAAAACCAAGGTATTTACTCACACCCAATCACAATCCAAATTCTGAAGTGGTTAAATATTTTTCTCTGGGCTCCATGGAACTATTCTACGCTGTGTTAATTCTATTTCATCTTTTATTGATTCCCCCTACCCCATTTACAATTATTTAAGTCTCCTATGAGTATGAGAAATATTAGGCCTTATATTGTATCAAATTGGTTTGGAATGGATTCAGACTTCTAGATTGCTTTACAATGAATGCAACCATTCAGTTTGAAACTGATTAATTTAAATCTCATATTTAATCCATATCCCTTCCCCTAAACCATAAACACTGGAGTCAGAAACACCTGGGGGAGACTTTAGAGTGGTCTTTGGATGCAATCTTTTGTTTCTCATTCCTGTATGTAACATTAATTCAGCTGGCCTGATCAAATCCAAATAGCCTTGGAAATGAAATGTTAAACAAAGTGAAACTTGTTTGTCTTAACCTTAGGTGGTTTTGATAGATACTGATGGTATTTTCTTCAAAGGCCCATAGTGCAATACTAAAAACCAATATACATCCAGTTAAGAATGGAGACTGTAATCATATCCTTCACAGGTAATCTTGGTGAAGTCAGTGACATGGCTCAGAAGTAATGGCTGTAAACTAAATTTCTATTTCTTGTACTGCTCTAGTCCAGACTTTTAATGAAGAAAGCAATCTTGAACATGTGCAGTATGCGGGTTCACAGTGTGCTTTGTTCTCAGTCACAACAACCAGCCACCACCACACCGCTTCTATTTTTTAAAATGTACTTATTTCTTCAGGGTGAGTTCAGTAGCTGTACATGGGAATAATAGAAATTAGGTTCATGTGAAGAAGATGAGGAAATGATAAAGTAAGATGAGGGCCAGTCCTGCTATTAGGCAGAGTGGGGTAGCTTTTTTAGGCAGCTGATATAGAGTACCATGAAAGGAGAGCAAAGATTAGGAATATAATAAGTGCAAATAAGTGCGAGGGGGCTTAAAGCTTGTGGGGTCTTCTCTGTCAGGTGCCAACATAACTTGGCTTATATTGAATACATAGTTGTTAACTGCCTTTGGGCCAACCTAGACTCACTGTGATCCTGTGGATGAGACATCTCTAAGAACCCCTATCCTCCACTACTCGGCTTAGGTTCTGTAGATTCAGCCCCATGATCTCCTTGATTGAGACTGTGGAGTGTATCATATGACAGAATTTGGGGGGTATAATCCAATGGCAATCCGAACGCAATCATAGGGTTTCAAGTTATTGCGTATGAGTGTATCTCACGCAATTTTGGGCAAAAGGGAAGCCATTCTGAACGCAATCATAGGTTTTACATTAATGCGTATAAGAGTATCTCACGTAATTTTTGGCAATGGGGGGTCATTTTCAGGAAATGGGAAGTCATTCTGAATGCATTCCGAATGCAATTATATTTCATGTAAATTCGCTAAACTAGCGAATTTATGTGAATTCGCATTGGCTCAATTCAAAATTGGGAGAAATTCCTCTCGTATGATAAACTCTCTTCTATGGTTCTACCTTTCTTAGCATTATCATCTTTTCAAATAAATCAGACTTTCTCATGATGTGTCCAAAGTACAGCAGCCTCAGTTTCATCATCTTGGCTTCCAGGGAAAGTTCAGGCTTGATCTGTTCAAGGACCAATTTGTTTGTCTTTTTGGCTGTTCACGGTATCCTCAGCAGTCTTCTCCAACACTACTTCTTAAATGAGTTTATTTTCTTCCTTTCCACTTTCTTCACTGTCCAACTCTCACATATGTACATTGTGATGGGAAATACAATGACTTGAATGATTCTAAATTTAATGCTCAGTTGTATGGTGTTTATTGCATTACAAATAAAAGCGACTTACCTCTCCTGCATAGAGTCAATTGCAGGATGCAGCTGGGAATTATTGCACGAAAGATGCCACCAATGCCGCCGCCCAAGTGCATCCTACATAAAAAATGGCTCCCAGCCACTCTTAGCCTGCCCCTTTTCAAAAATTGTAAGCTCCTGACTTTGCAAATTTGGCAGCTGAGTGCGGCTGGAAGCTGAGTTTTAGGTGGGATGCAATTGGGTGGCGGCACCGGTGGCATTTCCCATGTGATAATTCCCAGATGCATTGACTCTAATTTGAGAGAGGTAAGTTGCTTTTATTTGTAATGCAATGAATTCAGTCGTGACACTTTAGGATCTTGTCTAGTTCTTTCATATCTTCTCTTCCCATTCTTAATCTTCATCTGATTTCTTGACTGCAGTCTCTGTTTGGAGACTGCATTGAATACTATAGGCCAGCCAATCACCCACTTGGAAACTGAATAAGAATTATTTTTAGTGGTTCCTTCAATTAGCCATTCAAAACACCTTACTGTTTGTTCCCTTGCTTGGATGTGTACTACTGATCTGGCACACAGATTGATTGTTGCCTAACATGGCTAGTACCTGACTCTGCATCTAGAAATATTGTCTGAATTCTATTGAGTACACTTCTGGTCCATACCTGGTTCCATTTTGTTCATTTCACAGTTCTGTTCAAGTTGAAACACATACTTTCCTTGAGCAAAGCAGAGTTTTCCAAACCTAGATAAATCAAAGAGCCAAATAATTATCAGTATGTAGATCAGACCAAGCCCCAAGATCCTTCTGACGGGTTCATAGGGTCATTCACAGTAGGTAGTTCATAGGGTCATTCCACCTACAAAAGCCAAACTGATTTACCATTGATCTTAATTCCACACTGGAGATGGGATTGCACCTTCTACCATATCTGAAACAGCAGAGTAGCTTGAAATTCTAGGAACATGTAGCTTTGTTCCCCAATAGAAGCAAATTGTCATGAGATATGATTCGCACCTCCTTGATATGACCTAGTATCTGTACTTAAAATGCCTCATAGGACTTCATATATATGACAAGAAAGGCTGCACATTCATACTAATCTACCACATTACAATGTACCATGTGCCAATGTTGTTTGATTCATAATTTATATACACACCATCTCTGCAGGCATACAACCATGTTGTAAAGAGGAGTTTATATATGTGTGTGTGTGTGGTCTGGTCCCTTGTAATTACTACTGTTCCTAAAAATATCAGATTGTTTTTAAATATGTTATTCACTCCAGTGAGCATGTTTTTAGGTAAAAAGGTGGAATAGAAATATAATCAATAAAGAAATAATGAATGCCAGAATGGTTGTTATTTATCAAGTCTTTAAAACTGAACAAATGGCTGTAGAAATAATAATATTAATAAGTTTCTCCTGGAACAGCTTCCAAACTACTTCACAACACCCTATTTTCTTCCTAATAGCTAAAAATCAGACATTAATTGCAGGTTCCTTAACCTAGTTTTAAAGTTTAATATCCTTTTTATGAGATTCTTGAGCATGCTCAGAGAAATTAATACCAGCTTAGAACAATTTACAATAATATGTTCTTAGTAAGTTGATTCCCCACCCCTCAAAGGTCTACACTTTAATTTAAAGTGTTTCATCTCTCTGCCAGTCAGAATTACAATTCACCCTATTCTCATATGGGGCTAATGTGTCCTCATTTATTTTGTGAACTGAATTTGACTTGAGAAACCTTAACATTATTTGATCTATGAGACTCTGTGTTAAATAAGACTTTTTTTTAAAAAAAATTAAGAATGAGCATCTATTTTTCCTAACTAAATTTGATAACTAATCACACACAAAAGATGATTTGCTGTAAGTACAGTACCAGCTCCCATCTACCATATGTCTTTGTATTGGCCTCAAAACATTTGTTCAGCAAAAAATTAAAAACTGAAGGGAGGCTGACATACAAAATAGGAAAACATCCTTTAAAATCTTGAAAACTACTACTCCTTTACTATAATGATGGATCAGAACAAAACCATTCCCTAATTACATATAATATGATAAATAAAATGTGGGCTTTATAGCTTATTGAGAAAATACATAAAACTATCAATAAAATGTGGAGCGTTATATTTTATTAAGATTACTGCTGTATGGCATTCAACTCCAGAGTACACACAAGAGCTCCAACAAATACGTTGTACTAAACAATTACCATCCTCCATATCTTCAGTGTCAGTAAAAGCATAATGTGCTCAATGAGAAGATGGTCATAGTGCTACCCTCAGTGATGGGTGGTGAAGAGCTTCCTAACAGCACCACATTCATGTGCCTATATCAGATTTCTGCTGCTTTCTTAATCACAATGCCTAACCCAATGCATTCTATTGTGTACAGGGTGTTCCAACAACAATGTCTACTACAGTCACTTGAAATTATAGGCAAGGCCCTTCTGGCAGAAATAGAAGCAGAAAGAAGGTTTTCAGTGAAAATCATGATTCAGGATCCAATCCAGATTAGACAGGTCCGGCCCATTCCATGACTCTTGTTCCTTCGGATTAAAAACTGTAATATTAAGCACAACTTTTAAAATCTAGACAGTTGTAGTATGCTACTCTGTCTCTTTTAAGTGACAAGCATTACAAGTTTCTACTGTCTTGCGGAAGGCAAACAATCAGATATATTTTTGCCATTAGCTGGAAATTGGAGGAAGATAGACCTTCAGAGCTTGTAAAAGTCAGCTTTTGGACCACAGCTCCCAGAATCCCTCAGTTAATAGTAACTTTTCTAGGCTCTTCCCCTGATTTGGGCTCTGAGATGCAAAATAAAAATAAAAATCGAAGCTCTTCTTCTGATCAGCTCAAATTCAGCCTGTTGTTACCTCTGAGAACCGTTTTCACAAATACTCTCAGAAGAGAATAATCTTTCCATTACATTTCATAATTAGAGATAACAATGTTTTCAGAGTGGATTTCCCTTGAGTTCCATTTGCAGAAATACTTGGAGCTCTTTATAAATTTACTATACAAGTTAATTTAGCAGGAGTCTGGGGCATGAAACCACAGTTCAAGAGTTTCACAAATAAAAACAGACATTGAAAACGGAGTCATATGACTGGTGTATGTATATTGGTGAGTAAATGATAAATATCTGACAACCAAGAGAAGAGATAAAATGACATATATACTACAAAATATCTTAGCCTTCACTTACATTTATAAAAGCCCTTTTCTCATTGATCAGAGTTTGCAAAAAAAAAAAAAATACAGTAAATACAGTATTCTCTCTTTCTGATGTTCCTTTTTTACATTCAGTTTTTTTCTGTCAGATGAATTAATGAATTCATATACTTTATTCAGTGGTTTGAGTGCTGGAATCAAAGAGATAAGAGTTCAAATCCCCACTCAGCCAAAGAATCCACCTTGGATAACCCTGGGCAAATTGAACCCTCACAGCCTTAGAGGAAAACAATTGCAAAACCTCCTGAGCAAAGACTTGCCAAGAAAATCCAAAGATAGATTTGCCTTAGGATCACCATAAGTCAGAAACAACCTGAAGGCATGCAACAACACAACAACAACCACAAACTCAGGTTATCTCTATAATTCCTAACTGTCAATCCATAATCATTCCTGCACTCAAATATGTTTGCAATATTCAGGAAGCCAGTACCTGGGACATTGGCCATGTCGAAAGAAAGGCAATTTAATAACATGCTTCAACAGCAAAGTATCTAAATGGCTTTGTGTCAGCTGGAAACAGTATGGAGATCAATTTGGAATGTTTTAAGTGTAAAATTGAACCGCAGTTTGGCTCACTAGTCTCTTTTGTCTATATCGAAATCATGCTTTCTGTAGCTGCCAGCTGAGCTAATGTTACCTATTGGTATCCTGTTTCTACACTCTTCTTTTTCAATGACACACCCTGTGTTGGCGTCTCAGCTAGTGCATCCAAAACAAACACTATATTTGGCATCTGAGTAATGGAGAGGATTTCATTAGGAAACAGACAGAATTTGCTTCCTGTGCCCTGTGTTTTTTCAAGCTGAATGTATTTATTTTTGTTTTTCAAAGCGGTTTTCAGTCTTCTTTATATAAAATTACAGAGCCACCTGTACTGGTGCTGGAAATTAGAGAGAAATTTGGTTTTGATTTTAGCAGAACAATTGATGGCAAATGGAATTAGAACACAACTAGCTACAGGCACACAGCTATAAAAGAATGTTGTTTTTTAAATGAGCCTGAGAGACTCGTACACAAAAACTATATGTCACTAGAATGCAGACTCTACATGAGCCCCTCCAGAGGTGGAAAAAAATCTCACAAGGGTGCAGGCTTTGTTTATTATTATTATTACCATTAACTTTTATTTATATAGCACTGTAAATTTACACAGTGCTTTGTTTCTGGCTTTGTTTCTGCATAAACCAATTTTATTTTGGAGATACAGGCAACATATTCTTCATCCTGAAATATTTCTTGGGAACTCCTGGCATTGCCAATGATGTTTTATTCCTAATTTCCAGATTAGTTTAATTAATCTGGTATTTTCCAAAGCGTACCTCTACCTGGCTGTTTTGGCTATCACCAATAAATACAGATTCACAGAGATCAAACAAGGAAAAGAGGAATATTTGCACCAAATCAAAATGATCACAATGGTCAACTAGTGTAATATTGCTAAAGCACGTTTACTATAACTCCTGATTAATAATGAAGACTCAATGGGAATTGGTGAAAAACAATTTCTGAAATGCAGATGTGACATATGATGAGGGGAAGAGGGCAGAAGAACACAAAGACGGGGGAAATGAGCAAGATTTTGGATGCAAATCTGGGAATATGCAAGTAAAACTAAAACAAACTCTCAATACTTCTAGACCCTTTTTTCCCTTCTAGATTATACCTTCCTGGAAAAGCATGCAAAGGGTGTATACTCCAATAACAAGGACTTGCATATATGAAGAGATCCTTTGAAGGCTTACTCTTCATTAACATTATTGAAAATTATTTCCTCAAATGAGCTCTATACACATGAGTCTTATCGCATATGCAAGTAAAGTGGAATTAAAGGTGAAAGATAAAGGTTTCCCCTTTGTCAGGGTTGTCTAGTCATTTCTGACTGTAGGGGAGAGGGCTCATCTCTGTTATTAAGCCAAGGGAGCCAGTGTTGTCAAAGACGTCTCTGTGCTCATGTGGCCAGCATGACTGCACTGAACACTGTTACCTTCCTATTAAAGTGGTACCTATTTATCTACTTGCACTTTTACATGCTTTTGAATTGCTAGGTTAGAAGAAGCTGGGAATAAGGATGGGAGCTCACTCCATCATGTGGCATTTGGGTCTCGAACTGCTGGTTTGCTGTTGTCAGAGTCGGCGTCTTAACCATTAAGCTAGCATGTGGCATTACAACAGAATGATAGTGGATAATAGGATAAGAGCACCTCCAGAAGAAAGTTACCTCATGACATCATTGTTATTTTGTTCTTCTCCCATTCTGTCTCATTTAAAATGCACTCCTTTTTAATATCACAAAAATCCATTAATGACTCCCTTTTCTGCCTCTGTTGCACTGTGATGTCCCATACAAAATTTCAATACAGCTTGTATGGTGACTTAGGCAGGGCTGCTCTGTTAGGCATTGAGGCTCAACTATGAAATGTACAGATGTGCACAAAAGGAAACCAGCAATCATGGGCATAATTGTCTGCAGCTGAAGGCTGGAACAGCAGACAGTGTTCAAGGTCAGATATGTGCTTGATTGCACGTAAGCCTGGGTAACATCAAAAAGTCTTCCTGTCTGAGGGGACAACATTGTTGGTGGCACAAGGAAAGAGTCACCAGAAGAGGAGGGGTTTGTGACCGCATGGCACAAATCTATAAATAGCCTGCACACCGCAGTGTGGGTTGTTGGGTAGTCGGAGTGGATAGATGGTTGGAGAGTTTTGTTGGACGGGCGTGTATATATTTGTAAATACAGCAACTTTAAGAATAAACACCTCTGAGGAGAGAGATTTGGCTCCAGTCTGTTTCATCAGCAGCGGGCAGGAGGAATTCCTGATAAAGCCGAACAGCTCCAAGGTCGCCGGTAGTTCCAAAGGCATTGGAGATTGCTTTACCTGTGCATCTGCTTGTTTACATCAACAAGGGTTACGGGCCCAGATCGTTATCTGATAAGGCATCTCCGTTTGTGCTGAAGAGTTCAACTGGCTGTGTGAGAGAGGTACTTTGTTGCTGTGATGTGCTGTCAGTGCCGGAAGGCTGGATGGTAAGATTTTTGGACTGTTGTCTGTGTCTTATCACAATTGACAGTAGAAGCTGGGAAAACTGCCAGGACTCTATCTTTACACTGCTTAATGATGGAGGCAGCTAAATTTTCCAAACTAGACGAAACTAATTATGCAGCTTGGAGTTCCTATTGTGAGGCTTTGCTGGTCAGAGAAGGACTGTGGGATGTTGTTGAGAGAGGACCCACAGCAGATACTCTTGACCGAGATAAGAGAACAAGAGCTACAATTTTGCTTACAATCACGCCGTCGCAGATCAACCATGTCCGGGAGAAAAGAACCTCAAAGGCAGTTTGGGATGCTTTGAGGGAGATTCACCAATCTAAAACAGCTCTGTCAAGAATGATTTGGTGTAGGAGAATGTATGCCTGCAAAATGCAGAAAGGACAATCGCCAGAAAAGCACCTGGAGATCATGGCTGATTTGTTCAGCCAGGTGCAGATGAGAGGTGTCGTCCTTGCATCTGAGCAGAAAGCATACATCCTGCTTGGGAGTCTTTCTGATGATTTTGAGAATATTCTGTGGAGTCTTCAGTGTTTTGATGAATCACAGATTACTGCGGAGTTGGTGGCTGCACGTGTCTTGGAAGAGAGCCAACGTCGGCAGTACGAGGCAGGGCTCCAGAGGCAGCATGCAGTACCAAGACAAACACACCCAACCGAGGCTTTCAAGGAGCTGCAACCGGAGAAGGCAGCTGTGTCCAGGGAGAGAAAGTGTTTTCACTGTGAGAAGCCAAGCCATCTCAAGGAGGACTGTAGAAAGCTGGCAGCAGCAAGGAAACAACAGCCTAAAGATCCTGTGAGCAGGAAAGGTGTTGTTGCTGTGGTAAAGAACAATGACTATAAAGCCCATCAGGCTGTAGACCCCATTTGGTTATTAGATTCCGGAGCATCGTCGCATATGATTAATTGTGATAGGCTCCTGAAAGATAAGGTGCCATCTAATGTACATTCAGTTGCTTTGGCTGATGGTGCATCAAGGGAGGCAAAAGTGATGGGAACTGTGTTCATCTCAAGTTTTGGAAAGGACTTTTCAAATGTTTTATGTGTTACTAAGTTGCAAAACTGTTTGGTTAGTGTGTCTGAATTAACCACCAGTGGGTATGCATTGAGTTTCAAAGGGGATGATTGTACTATTAGCATAAATGACCAAGTTTGTGCTAAAGCAATCAAAAGAGACAAAATGTACTATATGGTTGACAAGGCAGAATGTTCAGTAGTCAACAATGTGCCTTTGCACTTAGACTGTGCTCATTACTACCATAGAGTCATGGGACATACAAGCTTCACAAGTTTGGGGAAGCTGGGGGAAGTGTGTCCAGAATTTAAAATGTCCACTTGTTCAAACCACCTGGATTGTTCAGTTTGCAGCAGGATAAAGCTGAAGGCTTTTCCTGTGGCCAAACGCAGCAAATGCACCACACAAAGACCTTTTCAGGTTGTGCATGCTGATTTGGCTGGTCCTTTGGCCAAAACCATGGGCAAAAATCAGTACTTCATGGTCATTGTGGATCGTCACACACGGTTTTCGTATGTGATGCTCATGAAGGAAAAGAGTGAAGCTGCTGAACACATCAAAAATTGGGTCAATATGATTGAAAGGGAGTTTGAATACAAAGTAGGATCTTTGGTTACAGATAGAGGTGGAGAATTCCTATCTAATAACCTGAAAAATTGGTTGAGGAGGAAAGGGATCCGCCACAACACGACGAACGCGGCCGTTCCCCAGGAGAATGGCTTAGCGGAGAGACACATTGGAGTCTTAAAGCAAATAAAAGATTGCATGATGCTCGATGCAGAAGCACCAGAGCAGCTTTGGGGGGAAGCAATTTTGACAGCAAACCATGTTGCCAATCGCACTTGGAATTCTTTTGTAAAGAAAACTCCATATCACATGCTGTATGGGAGACCACCAAATCTCAAATACCTGAGAGTTTTTGGGCAGTATGCAAATGTGTATGTGCCTGCAAACTTCAGGAAAAGGGGGGATCCTAAATGGAGAAGGTTGATGTTTGTGGGGTATTCTGGGAACAGCTATAGATTTTATGTAGGTCATTGGGAAATCTTGCTGTCCAGAAGTGCCAACTTTGAAAAACATTCAGGTTGGGAAAAGCTCCATGACAACAAAGAGGTTTTTCTCAAGCTGGGGCAGAGTGACATAGGTACTGGAAATGGAGGGGTGCTAAAACAAGAAGCATCTACTGAAAGTGAACCCAGTACTTCTGCACACCATCACACACAAACACATCCAACTTTGCACTCACCAGTCACTACACAAAAGTTTGAAAAGGTGTCCATGAAACACACAGAGGTGCAAACTAGTTCTGACAGTGAGGATGAAAAAGGCAGAACAAAAGTGATTGTGCCAAGGAGAACTCAGAGAGTGAGGAGACCTCCAGATAGATTCGTAGTGCAGGGTGCAAGAGCTTGTTCAGTGATGGCAGATGAGCCAGAGAGTTTTGAGGAATTGCAGTCATATCCTAAGGAGGAGCAGGAGAAATGGTTTTCTGCCATGGATCGGGAGTACTTGTCTTTACTAGAAAAGGAAGTGTTTGAGATTGTGGAGAGGCCTAAGAACCACAAGGTTGTAGGTTGCAAATGGGTTTTCAAGAGGAAGGAAATGCCGGATGGAACCCATAGATACAAGGCAAGACTGGTTGCAAAAGGTTTTTCGCAGCAGAGGTTTGAAAATTTTGACAAAACTTTTTCACCTACTGCAAAGCCAGAAAGTTTAAGGCTGGTATTAGCTTTAGCAGCTAGGAAGAATCAAGTAGTGAGATACTTTGATTTTGAAACTGCATATTTGAATGCTCATCTTAATGAGGAGGTTTTTATGGAACAACCTTTAGGTTTTGACAAGGACAGGGATGAAAAGGTTTACAAGTTGAAAAAGGCATTGTACGGTTTGAAACAGAGTGCACGTTGCTGGAACCTTTGCATTCATGAAGAGTTGGTCAAATTGGGATACAAACGCAGCATTGCGGATGCGTGCGTGTATACAAAAGGTGATGTGACCGTAGTGATTTACGTTGATGACTTGTGTGTCGCAGCGAAGTCAGAGAGGGAAATTACATCAGTTCAGAAAGAGTTGTGCAAGAGGTTTAAGCTCAAGGATTTGGGAAATCTCAAGACTTACTTAGGGATTGAAGTTCAGTGGACTGAGGATGGCAGGTGTTTGTTGAGCCAACAGAAAAAGATTGAAAGACTGATTGAAAAATGTGGCTTGCAGAATGCAAAAGTTGTAAAGAGTCCAATGACTTCTGGAACTTCTAGTGCAGAATCATCAAAGGAATTTGAGAATCCAGAATTGTTCAGAAGTGTAGTAGGTAGCTTGATGTTCATTGCAAACAACACTAGGCCAGACATTTCGTTTGCTGTTGGAGTACTTAGCAGAAAAGTAAGTGTTCCAAAAGTAGAAGACTGGACTAGAGTGAAACATGTGCTGAGATACTTGAAAGGAACCAAAGAAAGAAAGTTGGTGATACAGGGCAGTGAACAACAGCTGGATTGTTATGTGGACAGTTCATTCGCATCAGAATTGCACGACAGAAAGTCAGTGTCAGGTTTGCTTGTAAGATTTGCTGGTAGTCCAATAATTTGGGGCAGCAGGAAGCAAAACTGTGTGGCTTTAAGTACTACAGAAGCAGAATTTGCAGCATTGTCTGAAATTGCAGGAGAGATCCAGTGGATAAGGCAATTGCTTGTGGATTTGGGAGAAAAGTGTGAAGAGCCTACTGTAGTCCATGAGGATTCACAATCATGTATTGCAATGTCTGAAGCTGAGAACTTAAAGTGTAGGACAAAGTACATTGGTGTGAGGTATCAGAATGTGAGAGAGATGGTTCAAAACAGAATAATAAATCTGGAGTACATTTACATTGACACCAGGGACAACATTGCTGATGTTCTCACAAAAGCTTTGCCAATTGAAAGGCATGAACAACTATCATGTTTGATAGGCATGGCACAATAAACACAGAGTTTGGCTGTTCAACAAATGTAAACATCGGAAGATGGCAAACACATATGTGGCGAAAAGATACACATCTGTACATTTTGGAGGGGCATGTTAGGCATTGAGGCTCAACTATGAAATGTACAGATGTGCACAAAAGGAAACCAGGAATCATGGGCATAATTGTCTGCAGCTGAAAGCTGGAACAGCAGACAGTGTTCAAGGTCAGATATGTGCTTGATTGCACGTAAGCCTGGGTAACATCAAAAAGTCTTCCTGTCTGAGGGGACAACATTGTTGGTGGCACAAGGAAAGAGTCACCAGAAGAGGAGGGGTTTGTGACCGCATGGCACAAATCTATAAATAGCCTGCACACCGCAGTGTGGGTTGTTGGGTAGTCGGAGTGGATAGATGGTTGGAGAGTTTTGTTGGACGGGCGTGTATATATTTGTAAATACAGCAACTTTAAGAATAAACACCTCTGAGGAGAGAGATTTGGCTCCAGTCTGTTTCATCAGCAGCGGGCAGGAGGAATTCCTGATAAAGCCGAACAGCTCCAAGGTCGCCGGTAGTTCCAAAGGCATCGGAGATTGCTTTAACTGTGCATCTGCTTGTTTACATCAACATGCTCAGCTGGTCTGCTGTGGGCAGGGAAATGCCAGTCCACCTCCAGTGATCAGAAGAGAAAGAAAAGGAGCAAGATTTTTAATTCGGTCTGCCCATGGACACTCTCTTATCCATCCCTACTTCCACCACAGAGGGAAAACAATGCAAAGTTCAGGTGCCTTCCTTTACAACTCCATACATTCCAATATTTTAGTCAAGCAACATCAAACTGCTGTCAAGATGGCAAAAGTTAGGAATGAAAAACAGACAAGCAGGTGAGGATGCATTGGTTTCCTAAACTTTTAGAATTTGTTTCCTTTCTAGAAAAATGACTGCTCCCCCCTCCCCCACACACACACTTCCAACTGGGGCTTGTCAGAGAAGCCAAAACTTTGGTTCACTGTCTCCCCTCCTCCTTTTGTGGCCCTTTTTATTGTGATGCTGGAGAGCATTAACAACATTCTCAAGTGTGACAGTGTTGCTGTGTTGTTCACACATGCTCAGTAAGGGATTCTGGGAGGCAGATGCTGTTTACCTTGCCTGTTGTAGGCAGGCACACACAGCTACAGCTACATCAGTAGTACCTGTCATATTTGCATATTGAGTTATTTTCCCCAGTGTGTAGAAAAGCAGTTCATACATCTAACTTAAGAGTAACCTGATCTCAGGGCCTTGCCCTGATTCTTAAAACCTTGACCCTCTTCTCAGTCCTTGGGATAAAGGGGAGAAATCCCAGGGTGAGAGCAATGATTTGAAAAGCATGTGTGTGTTCTTTGTACAAAGTATGCATATACCGTGTTCTGCAGCAGACAGCTTTAGAATGCAACTGTAGGCTTTCCAAACTCCATATAGCCCATTCCGTCCCCTGCCCTAGAAAATACTAAGATGACCCCCACATCTCAGGAATATTTGTTGGTGTGTATCTTGAAGTTACCTGTTGACTTATGGCAACCCCATGAATTTCAGAGGGTTTTCTTAGGCAAGGAACACTTAGAGGTGGTTTTACCAGTTCCTTTCTCTGAAATATAACCTACAGCTATATGTTCAAGATCCTGAAATCTCAAAGGCTGGGATGCTTCTGAGCTGACAACCTTAACATGTCTAGAGTGTCAAATGGAATTTGGTCAATCATTTAAGCATATTGTTTATTTTTCATTAGTCAGTAAACTCCATAGCAGCCTTGTTATATACTTTCTGTCTAGCCTAGCATGTTTCAGTCTAGTATTTAGCTATTTTTAAAAGGTTTCTCCAACGGCTTCAAATTTTCATGACCAAATATATCTGTGTTGTCTGAAACTAATTAAATGCTTGGTAAGGTTGAAGTTCCAAAGCCACATACAATTTATTTGCCCCAGCTGGGCATATTATTTGCCAAAGAATAGTTTCAGAGCTATGAAATTTAACTATTATCTGATTCCCATCACAAAATACTGTAGCTCTGTTTTTCTTTCAGATAGTTCTTGTTTACTTTTGTTAGCTAAAAAAATTAGTGGCTTATTAAGCAATCAAGGTTGGATTATATAAAGATTCTTCCAAAATAGTAACTAGAAACCTCACATATAATCTGTGGTCTCATATAAAATCAACTGATTGCAATATTATTAATGATTCCTTCATGGTTACACATGGAACTAATAAGGATATTGCTTAAATTTCTTGGAAGTATTCATAGAAACTTTTCTAAAAATTCTCACAGTTTTTGTTAAATATAGTAATGAACTTTGGAAATGTTTGTAGCTAACTATTTGTGCCCTCTCTTCTCCCACGAGTTTTAAAAAAAATGCAAGCATATTTCTACATAGCAACATATCCCATATGGCACTTGTGTAGAACTTTCAAAGCACAGTGATATATCTTGTATTTTAGTTGTGCTTTCAATTCTACCTGAACTACTTTTTAAGAGGATGAACTTCTACAAGATGTTTGTGCAAATTCTGCAGAACCTATCTTGTAATTTCAATTTGGCTTACTAATAACTCCTTAAAACCTGAGTGACATAGCATTAAAAGAAAACCAGCAAGAATCATTAGTGACTTAAAAAAAGATATTGTTATTGTTGTGTGTCTTCAATTCATTTTGGATTTATGGAGAGTCTAAGGCAAACCTATTGTGGAGTTTTCTTGGCAAGATTTATTCAGAGGAGGTTTGCCATTGCCTTCCCTTGAGTCTGAGAGCATGTTATTTGCCCAAGATCATGCAGGGGGTTTCATCACTGAGTGGAAAATCAGACCCTGGTCTCCAGAGTCATAGTCCAATACTCATACTCATGCAACATATTTCCTTATAAATACATTTTTCCTCACTCTAGTTAACTACACACACACACTACACTTGATCTTAGCCAAAAGGCCAAGAAGCGAAAACCTACATTGAAGCCTTGGCACTCCCCCACAGTGGAATTCTGAGGCACCAAAGATCACTGTGAGAGGTGGCCACTGGTAGAGAACTTGGTATGCCATCCCTCATTCCTCCCCTTTCCAGTGCTTCAGACATTCCCCATGGCTGTGTGCATAGCTTAAAAGGCAGGTGGTGGGGTGGTAGATCATTGGGAGATGTGGCTGCAAAGTTGTAGTTATGACATCATAGGGATTGTACTCCATTTTCCAGTTGAATTGAATGTGATCTGGACACATACAAGCACAAAAAACTCCTCAAACTCCACAAAAAGGGGCTTTCTGGTTTTTCCCTGAATATCACTGAAAATCCACAGAAATGCAACTTATCACATCCTACATGTGTGGCCACCCATCTAGTTTGTATGGATTCAAATTGACGTGAGGGCGATCTGGCTGCAGCATCTGTCACCCCTTTGATCGCCAGGGTTGATTCGACTGAGGCAATGTAGTATGGATTCAAATGGCCATATTGAGCAAAGGGAAGAGGAACAGATGCAAATCTATGCAGGAAATTGAAGACCATTAACCATTGATTTGAATGTGTAAAAATCAACAGCAATGCACTTTCCCATATATCTCCCTATGCAGGATATCAGCTAAAGTTTCTCATTCAGCCCTGAGTCTTTATTTATTTATTTATTTAATTTATATACCGCCTTTCCAAAAAAGATCAAAGCGGTTTACAAAAGTGGATAAACAAGGGTTCTCTTGCCTCAGGCAAGCCCTGATGGAGCTGGGCCTGCCTCTTCTTTGCAGAATCTGATAAGGCAAGGGTCTTTCCCAGTCCTATTGAGCCTCTGCAGCAGTCATTTTCAAAACTGTTGCTGGCCTTCTTCACCCTAGAACTCAATTTTTGCTTCAAGATGTCAGCCTTGCTGTTGTGACTGGGCCTTGATACAGTTAATCTGTTTAATGATTTATTTGAAAAGTTATATTATTGTTCACTCCTCTGTTCTGGCTCATTTCTTCTATATCATTCTTTTCCTTTGAAAACAATCACTTTTACTCACATCAATGTTACAGGTTTGGGGTAGGTGTAGACACAACACTCCATTTCCAAGGGGCTGCCTTGTTCCAAAGTGCTTCTACTGCTTACAGAGCCCATGTGTGTATGTATTCATGTCTGTGCATTTGTGTAAATTAGTCTCTCTTTCTCCACAACTCAGATATATTGTTATCTACCTTTTCTATGAAATCATGGATATATTGAGAAAATATTGAAGAATATATTGGGAACAATCACTAAACAGAACATGTATCTTCTTTGTCACTGACCATTAAGAAAAATGCAGCAATCTTTCTGGCTCCTTTAAGCAACTAAGATCCAAATCCCCTATCTTACAGCATAAATACTTTGTACATAGCTGTTTTCCTCCTTTTCCTCCATGCTTATATGGAAAATGTTATACTTTGAGAAGCCAGTATACTTTGAAACATGTGTGTATGAAACACTAAGTGATATATACAAGGAGTTTATTTCTTTGGTTTTGGTAAAGAGCCATTAATCTGGTTTAAAGTGGTTTTCCTCAAGAGACATCAGCTGAGAATTCACTCTTATTTTGTGAGGTGTTTGTACTTAGTTTGTGAGCCAGAAGTTCATTATGCGTAGATGCAAGATTTCTCTAATGCTTTATGGCATCCAAAACCTCACAAAAAGCCAAAATGCTGAATGTGTTAACATGATTATTTAAAAGGCTCATGGGGAGAGTATGTTTAGAAATAAAAAGTAGACTAAAAACTTATCCCACCCCCCACCCCCAAAATGAAAAAGGACAATTACAGGAAATTTAAATGGGTGTGTGTGTGTGGAAAGATATGCTCACTGCCATTGCCTCAACCTGTGGCAGCAATAGCAGTAGGGATGATCTTGCAGCATTTGACATGAAGGAGAATTAATTTACTTTTGGTTCATATTTTGAGTTTTGTAATGACACCCAAATGACTATTGGCAGAATTTTCCTTTTGGATTAAATGTCTTTCTAGTTGTGGGGTTCTCTCTGGCTTCACATTTTCCTGCAAGGTTTTCTAAGACCCTTCACTTAAACATGGGGTACTTTAACCTGACATAAATATAGCTCTATGATCCCACTTTAACAACCAAAGGCACCAGAGCGCTATGACTGAGAATTCTAAATACTGCAAATCCCAACTGCAGATCCCAGGATTCTGTACAATGCAGTCCTGGAAATTCAATATACTCATTGGGTAGTGTTAAAGAGGCCATGGCCTGCTACATTTTAGCTAATCATAGTTATTTTGCTTCAGAGTTAAGCAGTGGCTTTTCATGGAAGGTACAACCAGTTCACATACAACACTGCTTTTATACTAGGGATGTGAAGAAATCTAGTTAAAAGTATTCATTCTTAGTGAGACAGGATGCTTGACACATCTAGATAGCCTGTCAGGAGTTTGTTAACCTCAGTGAGATTTATCACCGCCATCATGAGAAAAAAGACAAAAAACACTTTCTAATCAAGATTTTCACAATCATTGTAGAATACCTCTGTACAAAACTAGTATATTTTTTTCCTCTATGAAGCAAAGTGTATGCACTCATGCATGTATGTATGCCCACATACATACACAAAAACAGAAGAAATGGTTGCTTGCTCAAAAACATTTTAACCACTCATCCAATAGTTGTAAATTTAAAAGTCTGTACAACCAGGCAGTGGTTGTTGTGGTTTATTTATGCAACCCATGCAAATTTGCACAGAAATTATTTTCATCCGTATGAAAATTCTATATCTCACCATCTTGCAGGCCATGATAAGTTTTGGCTTCTCTCTGTTGCCTGTGAGGATGTTGCCTGGAAGCCTAGCTGAATACAGCACAATGCTAGCAAATATCTCTTCTTCTATTTGCTGTCTTCTATAGCTTTGAGCTCACCAGATGTCATGGCATCTAAATCTGTGGTAGTGTATTTGTCCATTGTTATCCAGTATACTTTGTTTGTCAAATCATGCCTTTGAGTACAGCAGGCAAGTTAGATTTTGGGCACAATTCTGATATAGTGACAAATGTATAAGAGTGAGATGTGGTGTTAGAAACCAGAGTTGTATGTATAGGGCAGCCCAAAACATAGCTTCATATGGAGTGAAGAATGCTGTTTTGTTGGTGGCATAAATTATCCCATTGGTCAGACCATCTTCTGAACATAGACTGGGAGGCAACCTTTCCTATCCTGTCTCAAATAGAAAAATATTTAAGATCAGCCCTGATTTCCTTCACGTATTTAACAGTTTATTCAAAAGTAAGCCCCACTGAGTTCCATCTGTTTACTATGAGGTTAGTGTGCATACATTTCCAATTTATAGTGAAATATAATCACACATTTCTTTGGAGATAATTTGGTCCTAGTATTGCTTTGTTGGAAAACAAATGCTGGCTGCTTGCTTTCAAAAGCCAACTTCTTAGACTTTTGCAATATACGAGTATATATCATTTCTCCATGCATGAACACATAAACACATACAAATTTGTGATGAGGGAAGGCTGAAGATGGCAGGCTTAACTTCATCTAACTGCTATCTCACACTGCTGTTCTGATAAACAAAACTGCCACTATCAATCTGTGGTTTATTATTATTGCCTAACCTGTACTTATCCACTTAACCTTTCCTGCCAAGACCCAAATAAAAGCTGTGGCCTCTTTCACTTCCAATCGGCTGCAGCTGTCTTCCTTTTGGTTTCATTCAGTAACTTTTTGGTCATTTTTTAAAAAAGAAATTAATATGTTCATTTACATATTTATTGATTTAATTAATTTTATACCTTTCTTCTGGCAAGCCACTCAAAGCAGTTCAGTAAAATTTAAAATAAAATCCAGCTAAAATCAAAATTAAGTTAAAATTTTAATGTTACAAAGTTTTTTTTAAAAAAAATTAAACAAAGAATTCTGTTTTAAGATGCACATTTTAATATTGCTGAAACAGTTTAAAATACATTTAAAATGCAATTAAGAGAGAAAAACCACAGCACACCAAATCAAAAGCACCCTTGTGCCTCATAATTTAAATACCAAATACCTCCCTAATAAAAGAAAGGTCTTTGCTTGCCAGCAAGAAAAGAGCAGAGAGGAGACCAGCCAAACCACTGGGAACAGCAAGTGTGAAGGCCAAACTGAGAGGTAAAATATATTAAAATATGTAATATTTTAAAGAGCTTTATTTTAATGAGCTTCTCAATTGTCACTTTGTTGCCCAATTGTTTAGTTGTATAATTTATTTTTCAGGATTGATTTTTACCAAAAGCCCTTCTCAAAGCTTCACAGCAAGTGAGGATTGTCACTCAGAGAAGCAGGACCTTTTCCGGAAGATCAGATTTAGTTGCCAATATTGCATCAATATTGAAGCTGCCTAAGCTAGTCCAAACTTTTCATTGCATCCTCTGCCGTCCCTGAGCACATGTCCCCCAAGCACTGGGAAAGGTCAGAAGGGGCCCAGTGCATGTACACTGTCCCCATGAGTTGTGTCTCTTTTCACACGTCCCACTACTGGTTGGATTGTCAGGGGACACAATACATAAAGGGAAAAGTACACATCAACTTAAAATCTCTCCTTGTGATGGTTGTTACATAAAGACAAAAACACCTGAAGGGAGCTCAAACAGCACATTTGGGAACACATGCTATCATTTTCATATTATCATCTATTCAATGAAGATTATGAAGTTCTCAGAAAATCTTGTGGCACCTTAACAGCAAATAAATTATATCTGTCTTTTGTACACTGCAACTCATGGATTAGTCTTTGAGATACCACAAAGTTTTTTGTTGCTTATATGGCAATGCATACATACCACACGCAAACCAACTAGTGATCCTTTTGCCTGATTTTTAGTAACAGGTAAACAGAAACATAGGCATTTTAATTATTGTAGGTTTTGGCAATATATCCATTATAGATTCATGACAGGTTTAGCTTTAATACATACACAGAGGGAGCCCAACGTCTGCTGTCCTCACTGTAATGTTTGCTCTAACCTAAAACCAATAGGACAGTCTTCCATCTATCTTGGATACAAGTGTGTGTGTGTGTTCCTTCACGTGGCCTATTGATTTAGAGTGATCCCATGAATTTCATAGGGTTTTCTTAGGGAAGGAATACTCAGAGGTGGTTTTGCCATTTCCTTCCTCTGAAAATGTAGCCTACATCACATTGTCATTCATTGGTGGTATCCCATCCAAGTACTAACCAGGTCTGACCCTGCTTAGATTCCAAGAGTAGATGAGATCTGCTGGTGCCTTTAGGGTATTTAGGCAAGCTAAACAACTATAATACATCTATTATTTACAGAATAGTCATTATTTAGTAAAACAGAAAAAAAAGAATATGTTTTCTTGGGAAATTATATTGGAAATAACCAGACTCCCATTCTGGGAAAAAAAATTGTGATATTTACCAGATGTATTGTCATATGACTACTTTAAACTGTGGAAGAATGGTATGAGCATGGACTGTGCCTATATATTTGTGAACTTTCTTCTCATGTTCATATCTGAAGACAGTTTCTTGGAAAAATCTACCGCTAGCAAAATTGGCTTGTGACTTCTTGAACAAATTTCTCCAAACCAGACTATATAAAAGGCTAATATATCAAAACATTGGACCATGAATCAGATCAATGGAATAATCGTCTAGGCCTTGATTACTAGAACACCCACAGTGAAGAAAATACCCCAAATGAAACGGCGCTGGCTTACTAGCATTGTCGCCTGGGCATTTTTTCTGCAACAAATACCAAAAGGTCCTCTCCAGTAATTCCAGTAATTCCTGTCCTGGTAGTGGAAAGAGACAAAACACTCCAAATAATACACTCAGTGTGATTTAGTAATTGAATGAAATGCTGGAATGTCAAGCTGAGGATGGGAAGGGCAGAATAAAGAAATTCTACTCTTTTCTTTCTTAGTATTCATGAATAATTTGGAACCAGAGAACCAACAGTGTGGCAACAACACTGGAGAATGTACAACATCCAATGATTTTTTTTAAAAAAGGTAGTGATGATAGCCACATAGCAGTGTCTTCATTTTACAGAGATTCAGGGGAAGTAAATATGCTAGCAGGCTCACCTTTCAAAGGACTGCCTGTGACACCTTGGTCCCAAAATCAGACTTCTGCCATCCTTCATGACAAAAGGTGACAGTAATAGCAATAGAGATGGCCCAATTAGGAAAATGAGGCATCTGTTTTCATTTACATAAACTAGGGCGATCAGGCTCTCCACTCTGTTTCTCCTGAGACATTCTAGTTCTTTACCTCTGTTGGAGGACAAAACTGTTGTGTGCCACACAGTGTTAACTGGCCTGGTGCCTCAGGTATAGTGGAAGATATTATAGGAAGAAAAATAATACATTATCTGAAGAAAGGTAAGTACTGAAAGAAGATTCAGTGGGCAGTCCAGTCCATTTCTATATATAGAATGGAAGACAGAACAACCATTTGGCCTCAGACAGCAAAATGTCTCAATTCACAATGGAGATTAGTCCTTTCATGTTTGCTTGTTTGTTTTAATTATTAACTCTACCTCCTGATGAAAGTTTTCTAATTGCAGTTTCTAATTTTGCTAGCAGACAGAAGGAAGAAGAAGATGAACAGCATAAATTATAAAATCTATAGAACAGCACAAAATACAAGATAACCAATGTCTGGAATGTGCTGTTATTTATGTAACAGAAGTGAAACCTCAAGGAAAGTCATTAGGGCTCTGTGTAAGAAGCAGTAATATTAACAGCTCTAGAAAACAAGTAATCTAGAACTGCTGTGCCTTTTACAACTGTGCTGTGGGACGCTAGTAGAGTTGTTCAATGGAAGTGGGAGAATTGAATGCCCTGATCCCTCCTTCTCCTCTTCCCAATTTTGTGTGCTAGAGGATAAGAGAAAGGCAAAGAAGGCACTTGGAATCTTTGCTTGAGGCAGAAGAAGGAGGAGAGCTATTTTTCAAATAAAATGTTAACATATACATGAATGTGTGGATGAAAATGCCCACACTAAACAAACAGAATATTTTTATTTAAGTGGGCCACATGAAATCCATATAAAGATATAAAGGGGGTCACAAAGGTAAAACCTTTGAGAATCACTATTCTACAAGATACATGGGGAAATTGTAGCTTTCCCGTCACCAAAATCTGGAGAGTCACAGCTACCTTACCTTTGTTTTTTAAAAAAGAAAGTTGATCAGCTGTGACACTTGATATACGTCTATTCTGTTTACATCAGTGAGGCTTACTCCCAGGTAAATGGAATAAAATTTTATTATTGCATTACTTTACACTGAAGTAGTATAGGTGTAATGATGGAGACAGTAGTAATAATATTGCTCAATTATCATGTAATTAAGCTTAGTTTTTAGCTTTTTTGGAAGCATGTCTTAGGTCACCAAATGGAGGAAGGAGTAAAGAAGATAGCTGCCATTGCTTTTACATGTTTTCAGTGGCAATATTCCATGAAATGATGTTAAGGTTATTTGCCTTTTCTTGTCTCACAAAGCTCCTGAAAGGTCTTACTGGTTCATACCCTGTATGTGTCTGATTTTGCGGCGACAAGCCCTGTTAATTCTCTGCCTTCTTAATGTTAAAGTTGTTTTAAAACATTCTCATTTCTCTCTATTCCTTCCACATTCCCCCTTTGTCTTCTGATTACTTCTATAGTTGCAAAAGTAATTTGCACACAGATGGAGAAAGAGGACAGGAGGTAACAGAAGCTTGATCTCCCCTGTAGACTCCAGCATAAGCAAACTGCTCCAGCCTCAATTAGCTTTTTTATTAGCTATGCTTTTTTCCCTTAGTAACTTTTGTCATCTTGACCAAGTTCTGATGTAGTTTAGCCACATTTGTTACACTTTTCATCAGTGAAATGCTGGAGATTACAATGTCAGACTTGGGCTGCAGTAACATACATGTGTGACTGTAAATGTCACTGAACACAGTGCTATTTGTTTCAGAGTAACAGTGTTATCCTATACACATCTACTGAGATCGAAGCTACAAAGTGCTCATAAAGAAGAATGAAAAGGAACTAGTGTCCACTGGCCAGGTTTCATTTTAGAGCTTTAATGCTCCAATCCAACAAACATTTATCAGGGAGAAAACACCACTGAACTCAATGGAGCTTATTTTTAAGTAATCGTGTCTAAAAGTCTTCCAGCATCTGGACTTGTGGCTACTTGTAACTTCACTCAAGTAATTAGGGTTTTATTTTGTTAGCCTTTTGAAAGTTAACCTGAGATTTTATTAGTCATTTAATGAATGTTATATAAGATATTGTATATTAATCATTATTCCTCTGAAAAGTACTGCATATGCACATTTGAGCCAACTTAAAAGTTGACCTCTGTTCTGGAAAGAAATTAATATTTACTCAAAGAAAGTAGCTATTTTTGCCCAGGTTTACTTAAAAGTTCTAAGAAGTGTGCAGAAGCCTGGGTGTTTTGTGAGGATGAAAAAGGCAAAATCAGCAAGAGAGCTCACCCAAGAAGAGGTAAATGAAAAGCCTTGCGGAGAGAGACAGGAAAAGAAAGAGATGGACAAAAAGACTTCATTCAATTAGGACCACAAGGTACTAAAATCCAGTGTAAATGATCCCCAGCAGAAGAATGATGCGAGAGGAACAATCTATCCAAAATTAAAGGCCTACAGACTATTAGATTAGGGCAAGTACCCCCATTTTAAGGAAAGGGGGGTAGTATTTCTCTTCCTGAGCCACACTATAAAGTATGGAATATGTTCTTCTGAAGGCACAGCCTCCTAAGTCTCACAGCTCCAAGGGGAGGCAGATGGTTGACCATGAAGAGCCAGCCATATACTGTGCCCAGTTCCTACAGTCCTTGATGTAAATCACCTCCTCCCAACCAAGGTCCACACATGTATATATGTACACCCAATTTACTTCCATGCCACCACCCTTTGAAGATGCCAACCACAGAAGTGAAACGTCAAGAATAAATTCTTCCAGAACTCAGCCATATAGCCCAGAATACCCACAGAAAACAATGGACAGTGGCCATGCAAACCTTTGACTTTACACTGAATAAATTGCTATTTACCATGGATAAATGGACACCACCCTCCTTACAATTCAACTTTAGACTACCATAACTCAACCAAGCAGGATATAATGGCATCCTTATGCCCTAGCAAAGGTAGCAGGATCTCACAGTTCATTTTCAGGTTTATGGGGAGGGAAATTGTTGTGAACTGAGGGGGAAAAAAGTATAGTTGTGGACATCAAAGGTAGAATATTTCCATTCCCAAACACATAGGAAGTATCTACAGCCAAGAAGCAAGGTGATGCCTTTTGTTAATATATGGACTGTATATTAACCAAAAGCTCCAATGATGTTTAAAAGATTTTAAACTGATGGCTTTTTCTGAATTGTGCTACAGCAAGAAAAACATGTGCACACTAGGAAATGGCATGGGCAAAAAGAAGAAATAATATGTTCACTTTACTAAGGAACTTTGCTCTGTGATGTCATGTCATTCTATTTTGCTACACATTGAGGAGAAGGAAGAAAAGGAAGAGCAAGGAAGGGGAGGCTGACGTTTTTAATGACAGCCAGCCACACATCTCCTGTAAGTTATCATAATTATTTCCATGAGATCAATTGAAGATTTTTAAAAGCTTTGTTATTATTGCAAGACTCACCATTAGAAGAGACATATGAAAATATAAGGTTGAGATATATGAATTCATTAGTCTAACAGGCTATTGTTTTTCAAATATTATTTACAAGAAATAATCTTTCTTGAATGCTATAGGGAATATTTCATTCTAAAGTTATTTTGCTAAGGCTACCTAAGCAGCAAAGGGTCTCCTTCATTAAGAAGCATAGTACCCAAAGCCAGTCCAGTTGTTTTAGCAGCTAAGGCTTTTCTTCCCAGACAGGCATCTTTCTACTACTATTATTGTTTCTAAAAATACATTGACAACAAAAGCAATAATTAATGTGTTGTTATCCCTTCACGACTCTTCAAATCATCTGCCTAAGTCAGTGGATACTTATCTAATGGCAGAGATGTTCATATTGGTATTATACTAATTTAAGTGCCTTGACTTTTCTGTGGCTGTTTGTGTGTATAGATGGATGGATGGATGGGCAGACAGATGGACAGACAGACAGACAGATATAAATGATAGACAGAGAGACAAACATACAGACAGATTCAGAAATTCAGAAACTTTCATTTACAAAGACTTGGAGGATATAGATATAGAATTCTCCTCGCCCATCATTCATATTATGCAATTTCAGTGATGCTCTAGAAATAGTCAAATCAATTTCAGTTCATACGATATTATGCCTAGACTTCAGCAGAGAATATATGGCATGTGTTACTCTGTGTTGTTTTTTGGGTCTAGTGCTTGAGTTCATATCTTGATGTGCAAGACACAAAGTATGGGGTGGGGTGGGAGAGAGAGAAATTTGGTAAAGAAGGCTGCCATTTCACTTTGTGAGATGCATCAATCAGATGCTGCCCACAGTTACTTCTGTGTATTTATATCAAAACATATCCCACGTTTCTGTGATATTTTCTATATACCACTCTGACTGCCAGTGAATAATCTCCATGTCTATTTCTTTTCCAGGTCATTCAGACAATCCATAATTGATTGCTAGTGAGCTGACATGGGCAGTATGAAGCAGCTGTATGGAACCATATACCAGCTCAAATTATTGTCTCACCCAGTATTATCTACTCCATTCCATCTGGCAATAACGGTCCAAAAACATATACAGATGTCTCTCATGTGCACAATACTTGCTACCACTGTTGTTTCATAGTTTTCATATTAGTGGGGCAGTGAATCTGGCCTGGGCTTTGCTATCACTGTTATTTCATGGCTTTCATGTTAGGGGAGCAGTGAATCTGATCTGGGCTTTAGCTTCTTGGCAGTTCAGATTAAAAGCTTGAATGGATTCATCATCAGATTAGCGTAAAAGCCAGCATTTGCCACCACTTGCTTTCTAGTTCATCCTTGTTACCCAGAGTGAAAGTAGTACTTTGTGCATACAAAGCATGTGGTCTGCTCTGGCCTGTCTGCACGGTGAGTAAAGCAATGCAACTGTTTTCAGAGACAAATATTCAGCATTTATTGATTTATACAAGTATTCTTCTATCCATAGATGTGTGCATGGAAGTCTGTTGTTGTTGTTGTTATTATTTTATATCCCACTTCTCCCTTCCGGGATCTAGGCCGGTAACAACAACAATAAAACAGATAAACAGACAATAATAACATTTCCCTAATTGTCATGGTCAGCCATGAGGAGGACTCAGAGGAGGAAGTGCTTCCTCAGGTGCAGGAGGAACCTGAGGCACTGCCAGGACCCAGCTCTGCTCTCCCAGCCCCAGTGGAGCCTGGGGCTCAGCAGCCTAGCCTTGCCCAGTAGTAGTGCAAGACTTGGAGGATATAGAGCAGCAGAGCATTGAGGTCCCTGCCTTAAATCAGAGAAGAGCAGAAAAGGAGAGCCTGAGGTGTTCGAAGAGACTTGCAGAGAAAACCAGCCATGTGAGTGTGTGCTGGCAGCTTTTCCGGACACTAATCCCTTTACCCCTCCCTCCTTCTGCTAAAATTACACATAAACATCAAGATACAATACAATATCCCCAGTACAGTGTACATAGTTACAAATTTTGTAACTAAGGATTGACACAGGTAGAATTATTCCAAGAGACCATCAGGCGAGGTGGTGAAAGAGTGAATGGATCAATTTGGTTAATTCAGCTGGAAGTTAGTCTGGGAAGGCCCGCCAGAAGAGATCCGGCTTTATCGACTTTTTAAATGCCTCCAAAGATGTAATATGGCAGATCTCTTCTAGCAGGTCATTCAATATTTTAGGAGCGGCATCTGAAAAGATCCTCTGTAAAGTCTGTAAAGTAAAGGTTTTGTTTGGCTGGAGTAGGTTCCTTTCAGATGACCTGAGTGCGTGGGCAGGACTGTATGGGAGGAGGTGTTCCCTCAAGTATGTTGGACCCAAGCCATGTAGGGCTTTATAGGTAATAACCAACACCTTGTACTGAGCCCGGAAGCTAATAGGCAGCCAATGAAGAGATTTTAATATAGGTGTAATAGGGCCTAATTTAGCTTTACCTACGACCAACCTGGCTGTCATATTCTGAATCAGTTGCAGCTTCCAAGCATGGCACAAGGGTTGCCCCATGTAGACCACATTACAGCAATCAAGACGAGAGGTTACTAGTGAGTGTACAACCATTTCTAGGTCCCTCTGCTCCAGGTAGGCTAGCAGCTGGCATATCAGCCGAAGCTGATAACAGGCACTCCTAGTCGTCGCGTCAACCTGGGAAGATAGCTGAAGTGACAAATCCAGAAGTACCCCCAAGCTGTGGACACATTCCTTTAGGGGAAGTGTGTCCCTGTCCAGGACTGATGGACAAATTTCCATACCCGGTACAGGGTTTCCTGTAGTGAGAACCTCCATTTTATTTGGATTCAACTTAAGTCTATTTACCTTCATCCAATCCATTACTGACCTCAGACAATATAATAATAATAATAATAATAATAATAATAATAATAATATTTTATTTATATACCGCCCTTCCAACGATCAGGGCGGTGTACAACATAAACAACATACATGGTTAAAACAATCAATTAGAGGCTAAAACAGAACTATATAAAAACAATACAAGATTAAAAATTGAATAAAACATGACATTAAAAATATAGCAGAGCAGCTTGTAATATAGAGAGGGGGGAAGGATCTCAGTGGGGGGGGGTGGAGATCAGGGGTATGCAAGTTCAAATAGGTATGTTTTTAACCCCTTCTTAAACAAAGTAAGGGAGGCAGCCAGGCGGAGCTCAGGGGGCAACGAGTTCCAAAGGCTGGGGGCCGAGAAAGAAAACGCCCTCTTCGTGGTCATTGACAGTTTAGCCTTTGGAACCCTTAGTAGCTGTTGCCCAGAAGATCTAAGTGTGCGGGGCGGATCATTCAGAGAGAAGATGCCTTCTGTAGAAATTAGGGCCTTGTCTCCATGGGCCAAGTAAACTGGCCTCACCTTGTCCTCTTGGTGGGGAGTCTGGACAATGCATAGTCCCAACCCCAACAATGTCCAGTGCAACACCCAGAGTATACCCTGCTTGATTTTGCTGTTATGTGCCTACAAGTCATTCCCAACTTATGACGACCGTAATGTGGACCTATCATGGGTCCTTTTTGATAATATTTGTTCAGAGGTTTGCCATTGCCTTCCCCTGAGGCTGAAAGTATGTGGCTTGCCCATGGTTATCCATTGGGTTTTGTGGCTGATCTAGGGATCGTAGCCTAGTCTCCAGAGTTGTAGGTCAGCATTCAAACCATGACACCACACTGGCTCTCATAGCCCTCTTAATACATAGTAAAAAAAAAAAAAAACCCTCCCTCTTTACTGTGGATTTCCCAAATTATTTAAAAGGCATCCTGCTCTGCTGCCTGATGCAGCTGCCACTGCAATACATTGCTCACTCTGAGATGAGAACAAGGAGACCAAATATGTGACCAATGCTGGGCGCCTCATTATGATCACAGAGTGAGTGACGAGTCATAGCCATGCCCAGTGGCAAAGTGGGACACTCATGTGAGCTGCAGCCCACATTGGAACAGAGGGCCTGAGGCCAGTGGCATCCCTGCCCAGTGCATGGAGCAGGATTTTCAGAAATGGGGCTTCCAGGGGTGACATGATGGGTCTCCCTCAGGGCCACCTTGTCCTTCTCATGCGAAGAAGGACAGGATGACAATGCACTCAGCCTCCCTTGGAGCCACCCCATCCTTCTCCTCAAGGATGCAAAGTCACAGGGGGAAGCAATCGGCCTTCCTTGCAGCCACCCCACTCTTCTCCTCATGATAAGAAGGATGTAACAGCACAGTTGGGAGGGCCTGACCAGGTGTCACCACCTCTTCTGGGTGACATCCTGTGTGGGCGGAACCTCCACACACACCCTAGTGGTGCCACTGCCTAAGGTAACAGGGGGAGATCAAGGTAGCTGCAGGGCTAGGATACTTCAGGCTGCGCCTTGAGTATCCTGGCCACTGCAGAGAGGATCATACTCCCCTCTCTACATTGAATAACTGTTCTAGGAAGAACAAGCATTTGTTGGCAGCAGCATTATTTATTTGTTATTAAATTTCTATCCCACCATTCTGTCAAAATGGCACCCAGTCATCTCACACACCACACAAAGTTCATGGTTCTCATTATCTTAGTTGGCTTTCTAGTATGCAGAATATGCCACACTCAAGTTCAGTTAAACTTCATCAGACATTAGGGTTAAAAAAAAACTTGCACACTTGGACAGGAAAGATCTTGGTATGAACAAGACTTTGTTCATACAAAATGTGTTCTGTGCACTGGGCTGAAGCACATTCTTCTCCCAAATCATATATAAAAGATGCACACAATTTTTAAAAATACTATTCATCATACCTTTCTGGAAAAAGATCTGATAGAATTAGCACAACCAGCTGTGTTCTCATTTTCATTATCATTTTTGTTCTGTTCTATTTTGTTCTAAAATGTGCTGAATGTAGCAAACTGAGAAAGAAAAGCTGATGTGTTAAAAACCAAAAGCAATTTCAAACCAGGGTGACAAACAGCATGAGCTTATCTTGCTCTTCATAAAAAACTATGGTAACAAAGTAGGCTGACTAACCAAACATATTCCTGGAGCTGTATTTTCCAATGTGTCTTTTTCTGGATTTAAAATTGCAGTGAGTGCACCGTTTATCTCATTTCAGTAATATTTAAATCCCTTATTATTGAGAATTGACCAAAAAGATGAAAGCTAGAAATTAATCTCTCACAAATTATGCGTCTGTCCTTATTAAAACTATGCAAACTACAGCTTTGTGACTATGCTGAAGAGATATATTTGTATTCAAATATATGGTATAGAATTTATCAAACTGGTTTCTTCCTGATGTGTTGAGCTATAGTTCACACCACACCTAACAATCAGGACCAATGCCTACAGGCTAAGAAAACCTGGTAGAGCAAAAATGTAGACTTGAAACAAGTGGTACCATTGCATTAAAACAAGGTCCAATGTGCTAGTGAGCAATGCATTTTAGAGTTAGTGCTCTAGTGATAAAAAATATACTGTATATAAAAATGCAATGGCTCCAAAGAAACTATGTAAAGGGGTGGGGGGAATCTAGAGATTTTATATTCCAGTCTTATGCAAGGGTGAAAAATCTTGCAAAGCTATACAGTTTTCTGGATAAAATCATTTAATGTGTTAAGATACGCTTTCTCATCATGCACAAGAAAAAATGTGCACATTTTCTTTCAATCTTTCCCCTTAAAGATGCTCCAGAATGGTCTGTAATAAGTAGGAATTCAATAGCAGAGTAACTGGTGTGGACACATGTTTTCTAAAGGCAGAAAACTTGAATGCATGGGCACATGCCATGTATGAGAACCTTATTTACTTGGGTGTTTCAAAAGTATTCCATATGGAATGACTTCAGGAGCCCTATAAACTTAATTCTTCAGTGAGAGTGCTAGCCCTTTGATATCAGTTCCTGGATTGGTTTATGTACTGAACAAATGTCAAATGTTCACCAGGACTGTTTTCAGGAGTAGTTTGGAGAACAATATCTCAGAATAAGCTGGTGGCCTTACCATCTGTTTTATATAAAATAACTTCAAACAAGACCAGAAAGGTGTTCATAGTAGTAATTGGGAAAGTGAATCAGGGGCTGGAATCAATGTTACAGTAGATCCATTGAAAACAATGGGCCTTAATGAAAGTGGCAATTAATTACCCAATTTATTTATTTTCTCTATTCTGTTTACATCATAAGATATTATGTCCATATTTAAATTTTCAAGCAATGAGATTACATTTTATTTGTACTGCTTTTTAAAATAGATTCATTGTGGACCTCTGCGTCTTTTTATTCTGCTGCTACAATAAGTTCAGTACTCTCTTCCTAGCAATCGATTCAGTTTCCTTCATTGCTTTCCTGTGTCATAGAAATAGGAATATTAAAACTTCAAGGATAAAAATAAACTAAATGTAGCCAGAACACCCTGAGGGATGATTTAAGTTCACAGAAAAATAAACTGTGATTTAACAAACTTGTCCGATCCTGTGTGAAAGAGTTGCATTGTTCAACAATGTCTCGGCAATATGCCACTTATAACTATGTGTGAGAACTTTCCCTTTAATGCATGCAGCACTAATATGTCTTTCACATATATTCTGATTCCTCACTGTATCAATTGTTCCTTTAAGAGGATAAAAGAATTATAATGTAAATGAATGTGGCATACACTGCAAAGTAAAGCCCTAAATGGCTTGGGTCCAACCTATCTTCAGGACGGTCTCCTTCTGTACAATCCTCCCTGTGCACTCAGGACCTCTGGGAGGAATTGGCTGCAACCTTTAAAAACCAGGCTGTCTACAACCACCCAGAGGACCTTTTTGGCTACTGCTCCCAGATTATGGAATGGCCTGCCGGGTGAGATCCGTAATATTACCACCTTAAACAGCTTTTTAAAAGCTGTTAAGGCAGATCTCATCTGGCAGGCATTTTCTGAATAGATACCCAGCCATTAAAAAAAAAACCACACAGATTTGCTGACCCCGATTTTGCTACAGCTATTGTGTATTGTCCATTTGATGTTTCTATTTTAAGAATGTTTTAATTGTAACTTGTTTAATTGTATTTTGGGGGGGGGGAATTGGGAGTCATGGTAGTGTTGCACAGAGGGGTGGAACATAAATAAATTTTAAAAGAAGAAGAAGAAGAAGAAGAAGAAGAAGAAGAAGAAGAAGAAGAAACAACAACAACAACAACAACAACAACAACAACCATGGGAATTCTCTGGTAATTTGAGATTACTAGCATTCCTTTGGAATTCCTGATTTGTGTCTTGGCAAAATGCAACCCAATTTTCAGGTGTTTTGAATCTCTGCAGATCATGCCACAGGAATTCTGAAAATATAGCATGATGCTTCTCAATGAAAAACTGAAATCAGGAAGCACTTTACATTGAAAATTCTTTACATGAAGCAGAAATGTTTTTCCAGAAACAAAAAAGGTACATATGGCCACACATTTATGGTATATTTGTTTAGGTTAGGTAGTACTTTCTGTTAAAACCAGAAAAATATGATAGCATGACTACTCATATGAGTCTTTGATAAATAAAATACTCCTTGGACATGCTTTGAACAGGTGTGAAAACATAACATGGAAATCAAAACAAACCACATATGATTTACTAAAGAGACAGTACAGGAATACCTGGTTAATCTAAATGAATAGAAGTCTCCAGGACTAGATGAACTACATCCAAGGGTATTAAAAGAACTGGCAAATGTAATATCGAAGCCATTGGCAATAATCTTTGCGAAATCTTAGAGAACAGGAGAAGTCCCACCTGGAATACTGTGTCCAGTTCTGGGTGCCACAATTCAAAAAAGATGTGGAGAAACTGGAGCATGTCCAAAGAAGGGCAACCAAGATGGTGAGGGGTCTGGAAGCCATGCCTTATGAGGAGTGACTTAGGGAGCTGGGGATGTTTAGCCTGGAGAAGAGAAGGTTAAGAGGTGATATGATCACCCTGTTTAAATATTTGAAGGGCTGTCATATTGAGGAGGGAACAAGCTTGTTTTCTGCTGCTCCAGAGACTAGGATGCGGAATAATAGATATAAATTGCAGAAAAGAAATTCCACCTCAACATTAGGAGAAACTTCCTGACAGTAAGGGCTGTTCGACAGTGGAACACACTCCCTCAGAGTGTAGTGGAGTCTCCTTCCTTAGAGGTCTTTAAGCAGAGGCTGGATGGCCATCTGTCGGGGATGCTTTGATGGAGAGTTCCTGCATGGCAGGGGGTTGGACTGGATGGCCCTTGTGGTCTCTTCCAACTCAATGATTCTATGATTCTATGATTCTACTAGCATGATTTAAATAGGGAGGAGGATCTGGAAAGGGAATTCCTATAATTATACATCTTGGTAATATCATAATTGATAAATTACTGTTTGTCTCCTTGAGAATATACCTAATAAAGTGGATATGACTTGTATGGAGGAAAACAAATTCAAAACATGTCCATATCATATTATGAATATGTCAAAAAATATACTTGATCATAGACCATAGCATAGTGAAGAATCTAAAAGCCAAAGATTCTGAGTAGCTGGATGCAATGCATTTCATTTAGAGTAAATATCTTCCCATCCTCTTAATCTACAGGAGCAAATGTATTTTCTATAGCCTTGACATTTTAGTCAATCAATAAAGCTATCTGCATTATTAAAACTTTAAGAAGAAAATGAGGCTTTTAGAGTTAACCACTATGAGTGAGGGTTTATGCTGCTAGAGTTTTGCTCAATAAAATAAATCCCTGAGGCATGGGATATCAATGGCCTACCCTTTACTAATAAGGTTGTGTTTATTGCTATGTTGCTGAGCAGCATACTCATTTGTACAATCAAGTTTGAAAGACAAAGAGGATTTACCTGCCACAGGGGTGAAACAGATGGGCCAGAAAAAGTGGCTTGAAGCTGCCTTTTCTGAAGCCACATTATTTTTATTTATTTATTTATTTAAAGTATTTATACCCTGCTCTTCAGCCTTAATGGCTATCAGAGCGGCTTACAATTAATAATTTTCATTCTTCTCTCCCTCCCTAGGCAGAGGATGGCAGTTGGTATGGAGGGAGAGTCCTCTTGCCTCAGGCAAGAAACCACATTGAAACCACACCAACCACACCACCAGCTCCCAAGGCAGCTGGAGTGCTCATGTCATGACCACATGGCATGGCTTCAAGCCAGGAAGAAGAAGAAAAAACCTGCTTCTTTTTGAAACGGCTTTTCTCTGCATAAGGGCACTTTTCTGCTGGCTTCAAGGCATGTGTCATCTAAATGCCTCTTTTTGCTTGTCTGTACCAGACCTAAATTCCTTGTTGTTTCCTTACCAAGTATCTTTCACATGAGTTTGCCAGTGTTATTACAAATAACATCTGAAAGCAAACAAATTGAATTCCCTTGTGTTGTACACCTCAAAAGATCCATGTTTAAAGTTTTCCATTCCCAATATGTTAGAATATAGAATGGTTTATTATCTGGCATTCATCTTAAGCCAGTTAGTGCATCACACTTTTACCGCCATGTTCAACATTTGGCAGAACATTTGGTCATTCAGGTTTATGCAGCTTGCTATGTGCCATGTGTCTAAAGAACAGAAAATTGAGGAGGGGAAAATCAACAAACTGAAGACAAAGGAAGCAGGGCAAAACAAATGTTGCAGACAATGAAGTGAGGTAAAAGAGGGAGAGATCAATAACGCTGAGAGGGTAAGGACACTTGGCTTCTTGTAGATGACATTATACAATGTGATTAGCTTGTGTCTGATGATCTGGAGGCTATCAAGATTATTCCAGCACCAACGCTGGAGTCCCCAAAGGAGCAGCTCTGTGCTGCCCCTTTCAGCACCAGATCGGGGCTGTGGCAACCACATGCCACAGCCCTGATCCAGCACTTTGGCAGCTCTAAAAGAAATTGCAAAATGCTGCTCCTTTTGGAGCGAGCAAAAAGCTGCCCTTGCCACTGTGGTGGTGGCTTTTCAGGGTTTCTTTGGTGCAGCATGTCTAAATGCTGTGCCAACAAAATGGCGTGATGCTACCCACTGTCTGGTTAGGCAGGGTGGAGTCAGGGCATGCAGCATGGGATTCCAAGCCCTCACTCCACCCTAATGCCAGCGTTTATCACCAGTCTGTATAGCCCCAAAGTCTTCTATTTAAATTGAGACAAGAAAGCTGTTGTGAGTGATTGGATCAATTTACTTGCCCAGTGCTAAACTATTCTAATACCTCTGTTCAGGGCTGGCCTTGAGGAGTGTTTGGAAACTATAAAAGGACCTCCAATGACTGGTGCAAATTAATTGTTAAGGCAATAACAAGGAAAAAGCCAACTGGGATATATAATTCAAATATTAATGGAATTCTTTCTTTTGATGTTATAAACACTCTGGGCTAGAGTAATCCAAAGACCATCTTTCTTTTCAAGAGTAGGCAAAGTGTGTTCCACAAGCCACATGTGGTCGCATCTGCTTTACTGTATGCCTCCAACAGTGAGTAACATGATTTGCCATTACAATCCTCAGGCAGACCATTAAAACCACTAACACAGTTCACTGGCAGATGTTGGGAATGGGGAGGAGGGAAAAGGCCCATTCCTCTTCCTCCTTAAGTTCAAGAGCCAAGGCATGGGAGTAGCCCAGGTGGAGGTAGGACAAACAAACACTCTCTCAGCCAAATCCTCTTCACTGGCAGATGTTGGGAATAGGGGAGGAGGGAAAAGGCCCATTCCTCCTCCTCCTTAAGTCCAGGAGTCAAGGCATGGGAGTAGCCCAGGTGGAAGTAGGGCAAACAAACACTTTCTTAGCCTAGTCTTCTTCACTGGCAGATGTTGGGAATGGGGAAGAGGGGAAAGGCCCATTCCTCTTCCTCCTTAAGTCCAGGAGCCAAGGCATGGGAGTAGCCCAGATGGAGGTAGGGCAAACAAACTAACACAGTCAATTACCCGGTCATTTACCAGTCAGAGGACCTTATCAGACGTTGGAAATTGGAAGTATAATCCAATGGCAATCCAAACACAAAAAGTATCTCACGCAATTTTGGGCAAAAGGGAAGTCATTCCGAACTCAATCATGGGTTTTACGTTATTGCGCATTAAAGCATCTCATGCAATTTCGGGCAATGGGCAGTCATTTTCGGGTAATGGGAACTAAAGTAGCGAATTCACGTGAATTCAAATTGGCTCCAATTGGCTCCATTCGAAATAAAGAGAAATTCCTCCCATCTGATAAGGTCCATAGTTTTTGTGAGTTTTTTGGGCTATGTGACCGTGTTCTAGAAGAGTTTATTCCTGACGTTTCCAGTCAGTTCAAAACTTTTCCCCAGACAGTTAGAATAAGGAGTCTTAACTGGCTTCTTTGCTGCACTCGTACTGTGTATGCTATTCCACCATAGTAAATTAAAGTTCATAGTTTCCCAAGTTGATTTAAAATTAAATATTATTCAATAATGAATTAAAATTTTTCTGTAATAAATGCAATTCCTTCTACAGTGAACAAATTTTTATGCTAAGTAAATGATAATTAACACAGTATTATTTAATTTGTTAAAGTTAATCTGTTAATTAATTCTTAGTAGAATTAGAATGATTTTATTTCTTAATACTATTGTTGTTATAATGAACAAAACATATAATTATATTTATTGAATACACACATATAATTTTATCTCTTAGAAAGTTCTGCTAAATTCCATCCACTTCTCCTGTCCTATGTCTCCTTTCAGGCATGTGGCCCTCAAGCAATTAGCAAAGTGAGATAATTGCTTTCAGTGTCTCAGAAAGTACCAACTCCTATTTTAACTGAACCTACCTGACCATTTAACTCTGTAACAAGGGCCTTGTCTGGTATTTTCAAGGGCTGTACAAAAAAATAAATACATACATACATCTATATGTGCATACATATATACATGCTACAGCTGAATTCCCCTTTCAAAATTCTTACTTAACTTCCACTGTGTTTTAGATAGCCTGACAATGGTTACATTCTTGTTCCATGCCATTTGGACTTCTGCAATGGAGTACATGGAGTTCCCTTGAAGAGCACAGATAGAGCTTGGTTGTTTCAAAATGCAGAAGTGTGTCCACAGATCTCAAAATTATGTTCTTCCAGACTCCACAATAATTCCATTAAATGTCAAGGCATCCTATTTGGGAATTTCATACTTTCTAATGCCTTAATAATTATTCATTCTGCTCCTGTATCCAGCTGTTAGGGTTTTGGTCCTTGGTGGGTGCAGATTTTAGCACCACCTCTATTTACTTTTTTTCTTCCATTTGAGGTGTGGTTAGGCCTTAGTATGGGTATATTTTCTTTCCATCATGTCCATCCCTTCCAGGAACTCAAGACCTGGAAGCCACACTCCCAGGCTCTTCCCCTAGGAGTCACACTCCCACGTTTGCACTTTATTTCTGTTTCTAATTTTCTATTTAGTACATTTTTAAGGCTTATTTGTATAGTCATAATGTTAAAGTGATATAAAGCTATACTACTTTAGCTCAATAACTCTGAAAGGAAGGGGAAAATTTTTCAGTCTGGTAACTGGAATATTTTCTCTCTCTCTCTCTCGAACATTATTTCTATCCTGTACTATTAAAATTATTTTCCTTTTCTTTCTTTCTTTTTTTCAGTCTGGGTGTAGTCACAATGCTAAAGTTGTATATAGCTATACTACTTTATTACTATAATTCTAAAATGGAAGTGGAGACAAACACTTAACCTAGTATCCAGAAATGTAATAAGGCAAATGCAGAGGGAAACTTCTGTGTATATTTCCATTTGAAACATCATCAGTGGAACCAGCCAAAATACAATGAGAGGAACCAAGGCAATGATACAGATGTGTGACAATTACCTGATCTGTGTCTGAACCTCTTAGGTTGCTGAAAACCTACTTCTTGCAGTCGGTAGAAAAAGTGGTGACTAATACTGGAATTTCAGGAGAGGAAAACATTGCATGGATATAAAAATGTCCTGATAAATACAACTGCACTTCCTACCAGATCTTAAGATGCTGGGCTCACCTGGAGGACCTCATAGTTAGCCTTTTGTTTTGTTTTGTTTTTATTTGTAGGTGCTTTGTTCTGGGCGTACCACTGTAGTTTAGCTTGCTGATTATTTGTGATATCATTTTGGGTTTTGGTTTCACAAATTATGTTGTCCATTGCCTTGTGAACCAGATCAGGTCAAAAGTACAGATGTAAAAAAAATTGGGGGGGGGGAATCAATCACAAATGATGACAGCATATTATCAAGTCTGGAGGAACTTTTCTTCAGGCTACACGGGACAACTGTTCTTTAGGCTACATGGATAAGTATCTGTTAGCACTTTAACATCCTAATTTGGGATTGCTCAATTTTGATTTCAAAACTGCTGGCTTTCTAGACTAGAAGCAGATCCAAGTCAAGTAAACCTCATTAAGGAAGAATTTGATGAGCAACAAAGATAAAACTTGCCAGAATCTGATAAGGTAGAACAGAGCAAGGACAGATTGATCTGCAGTCCAAAGGATTATGGGTAGAGATTGACAAAGTCTTAAATTTCATGACTATCGGTATATCACAAAGATAGTGGTTGGATGAGGAAATTATTTATTGCATGATGACCCTAACCTGAAAGGTTGATATGACTATACCTATAATTTATAGTAATTATTGGTGGCTTTGTTATATCCCCCTCTATCTAAAGAATTTAGCTTGGTGGGTCTTCAAGGAAAGTCACTCAGTTCATTGTTTGCTTTAGTTAAGTAGGAAAGAATATATCATACTTTAATATTTAATGGTTCCTCATGTCATCTTTGATGCCATTGTTTTAGTTCCTATTTTCATTTTATTGTTAAGATATGCTTATTTCATTTTGTATTTATTGCTGTTTTTAACCGAATTTTGTATGCTATCAAAAAAAGAAGAACAAATTGGACAATTTATAAAGAAGGTAAACAAATAAACAGTCCACTGTCTTCTTTAGTCCCTATTTCCCTACTTACTTAGGCAAACAGGGCTAGGAAAATAATAATAATAAGGTTTATTTATAACCCGCTCCTCTAATAGAATACTCAGAGCAGGGTACAGCAAATTAAAAAATACAAGAATAAAACAGCAGGCAAATCCCTTCCCAACCTCCCCCCCTTAAGATTAGATTAAATCAAAACTAGTTAAAATTGACATCAGTTAAAAAAATTTTAAATAATACAAATAAAGTGCAGTTGATGGGCAGTACGAGTGCAATCCCCAGTAGGTGGGATCAGGAGGTTTGAACAGAGGGACAGCTAGAGTTAATCCCCCAGTGCCATTTACATTTTCATTTGCATTATTAGGGTCGGGGGTTGGTGATATATTATTCCCTCTTCAGGGGAAGGCCTGCCGGAAGAGATGCGTCTTTAAGGCCTTTTTAAAGCTGGTCAAAGATGTAATGAGATGCATCTCGTCCGGCAGGAGATTCCAAAGTTTAGGGGCGGTAGCTGAGAAAGTCCTCTGGGAGGTTTGCGACAGCCTGGTTTTCATAGGCTTCAGCAGATTCCTCCCAGAGGACCGAAGTGTGCGGGGCGGTTCGTATGGGAAGAGGCGGTCCCTAAGGTAAGACAGGCCTGAGCCATGTAGGGCTTTGACGGTTAATACCAACACCTTGTACTGTGCCCGGAAACTAATGGGCAGCCAGTGGAGAGCTTTAAGCACAGGTGTTATGTGATCTCTCCTTGATGTTCCTGTGATAAGCCTGGCTGCCATGTTCTGAACTAATTGAAGTTTCCGGGTTAGGCACAAGGGTAGCCCCATGTAGAGCGCATTACAGAAATCCAGACGTGAGATTACTAGGGCATGTACCACAGATTCCAGGTCTTTCGTATCCAGGAAAGGGCGCAGCTGGCGTATCAGCCGAAGCTGATAGCAGGCGCTCCTGACTACCGCATTCACCTGACTGGGCATGTGAAGCGATGAGTCAAGGAGTACCCCCAGACTGCGAACAGAGACCTTAGAGGAGAGTGTGACTCACCTAGGACTGGAAGGTGTATTCCCAAGGCTGGATTCGGACCGGTAACTGTTAGTACCTCCGTTTTGTCTGGATTTAGCTTCGATCTGTTTTCCTTCATCCAGTCCATTACCTCTGCAAGGCAGTCATTAAGAGGAGAGACGCCATCTGAAGTCTGAGCCAACAATCTGGTAATGAAGAGATATATCTGAGTGTCATCAGCATACTGAAGACACTGAGCTCCATGCCTCCGAATGACCTCACCCAGTGGCTTCATGTAGATATTAAATAGCATCGGGGACAGGATGGCACCCTGAGGGATGCCACAATTAATCTCAATTTTGGAGGAGCAACTGTCCCTGAGCCTCACCCTTTGGGATCTGTCAGAGAGAAAGGATCAGAACCACTGAAGAGCAGTGCCCCCGATTCCCAACTCCCTCAGCCGACCCAAAAGGATGGAATGATCTACCGTATCAAAAGCCGCTGAGAGATCCAAGAGCACTAACAGGGTCACACTACCCCTGTCAATGCTCAAGCGAAGGTCGTTGGTCAGAGCGACCATGGCAGTCTCCACTCCATGTCCTGTCCTGAAGCCGGTTTGAAATGGATCAAGATCATCGGCTTCATCCAAGACTGCCTGGAGTTGGGTGGCGACTGCCCTCTCGATCACCTTGCTTAAAAATGGGAGCAAGGACACTGGTCTGTAATTGTTTCTATCTAGGGGATCAAGGGAGGGCTTTTTCAGGAGGGGCTTGACCACCGCCTCCTTAAGGCAAGATGGTAAAATGCCCTCCCTGAGGGACGCATTGATCGTATTCTGAAGAAACGTTCTCAGTGCGTCCCCTCCCTGAACGACCAGCCAAGATGGACAAGGATCAAGAGGGCAAGTCGTCTTCCGCATACTTCCAAGTAGCTTGTCCATGTCATTGGTACTTACAGATTGAAACTCATCCAGTAATGTGACAGCAACAGAGTCGCTAGACGCCTCACTTATAGGATCTGTAGAAAAGGTGGTGTCCAAGTCGGCTCTTATCCGAGAGATTTTATCTGCGAAGAAGTTGTTAAATGCATCGCAGCAGGCTGTCGTAGGGTTAAGAAGGGGATTTGGTGCAGGGGGAACCAAATGTCACAAATGCTGGGACAAACATATAAGTCAAGATTCTACATCAAAACAAAAGGATTCTAATGTTGCACATGCACAGGTTTGTGTTTCTAACTTGCACAGGCAACTATCACAGCCTTGGGGGTGCTGCCACTGCCACTGCCACTTCTGGCTGGAGGGAGGGAGGGTCTAAAGGTTCAGGCAGCACCTAGCTGAAGCTTGAAAGTTCAGAAAAGAGTCACTGGAAGTGCAGAAAAAAGCAGCCTCATTTCTATTTCCATGGCTTTAATGTCTCCTTTCCCCATCACTACCACTGGTCAGTAAATGGTCACAAATAGTTCCATGGCTTGATAGCTTCCTAGGGAAGGGTTGGATGCTGGACACAGAGCCAGAGAATACCTAGCAACAGCCAGAAACAGGCATGTGCATGCATAGCCTTGAGTTACATGCACATATGTCACCATTCACCAACAGGATTTCAGAAGTTCCAAAGTGCCTTTTAGTCTGGAAGTCCGTTTTTTTCTACAGCTTTCTTCTCAGTTCATCTCAGCTCATTGGTCCAAAACATGCTGCAGAAATAATCTTGTGAATTGTAGTTTATTGTGGCACCAGAGCTCTTTGAAAGAAAAGACTAAATGTCTCACAAACCTAATTCCCCAGCATTGATCCAGGGCAATTAAAGCAGTCTCAGACTAGATTATTTCTGCAGTGTGTTTTGGACCAATCATTACACATTACAAAACATTCAGCTTATTCATTATAAAGAGGTCCAACAACAGACAATATTAGTGAATGTCTCTGCATTCATTTTCAAAACACAAAAAAGACAGGAGCAACCCAAGAAATTTCTCATATGAAACAGAACAGAACACACAGCCTCCTGGTTTCCCAAACATCAGGTCTTTCAAATGGTGGTACAGGTTGAGCCTCTTTTATCCATTATTCCAAAACCTGAACTTTTCCAAATTCTGTAATATTTCCAGTCCCAATCAGTTTGGATAAGGAAGATTCAGCCTGTAGCTTCATGGTGTATCTCCACCACTGCCTGTAGGATTTCTTTTCCTTGACATAATTTTGAAAGGAGGGTTTAGAACAACTAAAAAAATGAACTAATAATCTCTTTTAGATAATAAGCATTTTTACTCCTTCCATGAAAGATCAAATAAATACAAGAAGCAAGACCTACTTGGTGGGATCAAAAGAGCTGTCTGGAGATATTTTGCTTTCTGAGGTGGAAGAGCAAGTACTACTGCCCCAAGTCAAGTTTCCTAGCACCTAAAGCCTGCCAAATTATTTTAGCATTGTGACACATAACATCCCATAAGAATGTCTTCCTAAACTTGGCAGTAAAAGTACAATAACAAAGTAGATAATGAATTGTTGTTGTTGTTATCTTCTATCCTGCCTTTTTCCCAGTATAGGGACTCAAGGCGGCAAATCATCCACCACTCAGTCTCCTGTTAGGGCCAACCCTGAATACAAGAATTTGCTGTTTTAAACTGTTCTTAATACATCATTCAGACAATCAACAGTGGTATAAATATTGGTGCAATTAATGATATCCAAAACCTATCTAACTCATTCCAAAATCTAGCCCTTATAAGTCCCCACACAAAGAAGGAAAAACATGAGAGAAGACTGGTGTGGAATGGATCCTATAAGGGCAAATTTGCAGTCTGACCACATTACTGGCTGAGAACTTAATCCACAGCAGTCAGTTATCAGTCACAAATCCACTGTAATTGCTCCGGCAGTATAAAAGGGATTTATATGTCAGTAGCCTGAAGGTCTCAGTTGTGCTGAGTTTCAAGAGTTCATTAAAGAACCATTTCATATTCCTGTCAATCTGTCATTTATTTCAGGTGACTGCCATACGGCGAGGTTAATCCAAATGAATATAAGGCCCATGTAAGAAGATTTCGCTCATCTCTGTAGCTCATCGGCTTGAAGAGTTATTGCTTTGGTAATGTAAAGCATTATAAATGAGGGAATATTAAGGAGAGCAGAGCTAGAGACCTTTTGAATCAATAGTTCATAGTGGCAGTATTTCCAGAAACAATACATTGTCCGATTGAGACCTAATTTCGTTATTTGCCATTAATGTCTGCAAAATGCCAACTGTCACAGTTTGTGTTGCCTTACAACAACAGAGAGATCTATTCTGCACAATTCATGTCTATAAAGCCCACAGTGTAGTACAGAATAATGGAAAAAATGATATGATAGGTTGTTTCAGGAAACATTAAAGAAAAGCTTTAGCAGATTGACTCCATTTAAATCCTTTGTGGGGAATTGTCTTTCTGTTGAAGTCTCTCTCTCTCTCTCTCTCTGCAGTTTCTCATTACAAGAAACAAAGACCGAAATTATGAGGCTGTGTTCCAAAAATAACATTTAATCTATTATTTTCTAGTCCATATGTTGTGGAGAAAGCTAAGAACGAATTGAGAAATTCAGTGCATTTACCCTGACTTTGATGAGGCTTCAGGTTTTAACTCAGGATGCTTCAGTCTTGGTGCATTCAAGATAGTTCAGATTGTTAGAACAATACATGAAGGCACCCCGTGTATGATACCATTCTGAGCTTCTTCCTGCTTTTTTCCTGTTCATATAACCTTTCAACCATTTAAATGATTTTACTTCAGTAAGACTAGCACATAGTCAAAAAAAGTGGGGGGGAGGGAGGGGAAGCAGTGGCAGAAAACTAGGAGCAGTGCCAAGGCTGGAACCAATTATTACTCATCTTTTGTACATAAGATTGCCTTCCATCTTACAGCAGGGAAGTAAGAGAATCCTATGAACTGGGTGTTGTTATTGTCCTGCAGCATCAGTGGATTTGGGGGGCAAATTTGTGTCCCTGGGATCTTCTGGAGGCTGCATAAACTGCTGACAATATTTTTAAAAAATAGTGGATTCAGGAGGGATATGTGAAGGCTTCTATGCTTAGCATCACCATCTAGTACCTAAGATAGTTCCCTCATTCTGCCTAATGTTAGGACTACCTAAAAACACTTGGAAACACTGCCTGTGAGACTGTACACTTATCTTTTCTACTTTTTCAAATGCTGACAGCCACAGTGATGAGCTTTGTGTAAGCTCAGCTGTTTCTGGCATCTGTGGAACCTTTTTATGCTTTATACATTTTTAGTCCTGAGGCAAAACAGTAGGTATTGAATAACTGCCAAATCACAACTATTATTTCACCCCCACCCCCCACCCCCAGTGCTGGAAACCTTTGTGATCTGACAGTCAAGAGTGATACCTATTGAGTTCATTACCAACCACTTATTATTTTTAGATAGCCAATAAAAAAACCCCTTTGTTCAGTTAACTTTAAAAGCATTCCTCTCTGGTGATGAAGCTTTGAAAGATCTATCGACATTACAATAGACACAGAAGATGTAATTTGGGAAAACCTCATGCAAGTATTAGGCTTAGTTGCCTTACTCATGAAATTGCAGCATGAAAACAGAAAGGTCCCTAATTTGGGGGGCTACAATGTGAGCATGGCTACTGATCATAATGGCTGAGGGATTCAGGGAATTGTAGCCCCAAAATTAACTTTTGACCAAAAAAAAAAAAGGAATCATTTTCTAAGCTCTGAGTATGTCCGTATAACTGACAAACCCAAATTCAGCATTAATTTAGAAGATAAAAATCTAAATATGGACACACACTTTTTTAAAAGAACAACTCCAGTTTAAGACAGCTGCCCCAATATTTCATCACAGACTCATGAAATTGGAGTAAGTATGGAACACAGAGACAAAAGAAGAGATACTATTTGATTTATCACCATACAGACCAATTTTTAAAATGTGTTTTACTAAAAAAAACCCCAAAAAACCAGTATAGATACAATCTTATCCAAGAGATCTGCAAAACAGTAAAAAATGTGAAAGGATATCAAGAATTTTTGAAATTGCTGTTCAAAAGCATAATGCATAAAGGCATGTGTTATGACACCTCAAAAGATATGACTTTTTAATATCTGATATCTTTGAGTATGGTTCTGAAACTAAAGAATCATTCATCTTGTTCCCACTACTTAAAACACAATATTCCATAGTGTCAGAAGTGATCAGATGAATTCCTAAGACTAATACCATTAAGATAACATGATAAAATTAAATCTGTTTCAGTGTTCATAAACTGTTCTAAGCCATTTTTCTGTTTATTGATGACTGAATTTAATGGTTTCATTTTTTAGTTCCTTTTGTGTTATGTTAGTCTCCTTGAGCACTATTTTCTTTCAGTGGAAAAGTAGGATAAAAATATTTTGATCATCATAAAAATAGTTGATCCTTAAATAATCACATGTATATAAATGCTGTCATAAAAGTCCGTGATGATGTCTATAAGTTGAACTAACAGAAAATGGTTCATCAGTGAAAATAAACATCAGGATTCCATTTGGAAATTTCATTTTCCTTGCAATCATATTCCTGTTTCATTGTGGGTTTTAAACTGCCTCAAGGGACATCTGGGGAACAGGAGAATATCCCTATGATTGCTGTTAGTTTGAAAAGGACCTGACCATCCATGAATATATCCATATAAGTCATTTTGAGAAGGACTTCAGAGGAAATTCCTGTCACCATTTTGAGAGGGACTGCAAAAGAAAATGAAGGTATTTGGGGTTAGTATAGGGATTTGGAGTGCTTTGGGAGGTGGGCTAATTTTGTATATTATTATTATTATTATTATTATTATTATTAATTATTATTATTATCCTTTATTTATATAGCGCTGTAAATTTACACAGTGCTGTACATAGAAGCTTATATTTAGACAGTTCCCTGCCCTCAGGCTTACAGTCTAAAAGAAACAACACAAAAGGAGAAGGGAAGGTGGTGGGAAGGGGGATGAGGTCCAGTGGTTCTTCTCTCCGTCTGTGGCCTGGACCAAGGCAGCTGGACTGGAGGGAGGGCTTGACTTCTTAATACCTAGTTAAAAGGAGGCATCCTGGGGCAGATGGCACAATCCTGGGAATGCTTCCCTAAACAATATAGTCTTTAATTTAATTTTGAATCTGGTTAGAGAGGTGATGAGGCACACATGTGGGGGAAGAAGGTTCCAGGAGTGAGGGGCAGCAAGTGAGAAGAGACGAATCTGGGACAGGGCAGTGGAAATCCTCGGCTGGGACAGGAGACTTTGACTACCAGAACGGAGGGTACGAGAAGGAGTGTGAGGAGAAAGAAGTTCAGACAAGTAAGGAGGGGCCAATCCGTCAAGGGCTTTGAAAGTCAACAGCAAAAGCTTGTACTGGATGCGGAAGGGGAAGGGGAGCCAATGAAGGGAGGATAAGAGGGGAGAAACATGGTCAAAGTGGTGAGCAGATGTGATAATACATGTGGCTGAGTTCTGGACAGAGATTAAAGGATGGAGGTGAGAGAGAGGAAGCCCTGTCAGAAGAAGGTTACATAATCTAGTCATGAGACCTCTAGGGCATGGACCAGAGTCTTGGCAGTGGAAGCTGAAAGGAATGGACGGATTTTAGCAATGTTGTAGAGAGAGAATCTACAGGCCTTGGCGGTGGCCTGAATCTGGGGAATAAATGACAGAGAGGAATCAAAGATGAAACCGAGACTGCGGGCTTGCTGAACTGGTTGAATAGAAGTGCCGTCAACAGAAACAGAGAAGGAGTATTGAAGGATGGGCTTAGGTGGGAAGATGAGAAGCTCTGTCTTAGACATGTTGAGTTTTAAGCGCTGATGCCGCATCCACTGAGAGATGGCAGCCAGACAAGATGAAATTTGCTGTTCAAGCGCTGGTGAAAGGTCAGGGGTGGAAAGATACAGCTGAGTGTCATCGACATACAGATGATAGGAGAAACCAAAAGAACTGATGAGTTTACCAAGGGACAGTGTGTATAGAGAGAACAGAAGGGGACCCAGGACAGAGCCCTGAGGAACTCCAACAGATAAGGAAACAGAGGAGGAGGTCTGACCAACCGTGACCACTGCAAAAGATCTATTTGACAAGTAAGATTTAAACCAGTTGAGAACATGTGTTGTTTTTGTTGTTGTTGTTGTTTGTCTTCAAGTCATTTCCGACTTATGACACACCTAAGGGGATCCTATCATGTGGTTTTCTTGGCAAGATTTGTTCAGAGGAAGTTTGTGTTTGCGTTCCTCTGAAGCTGAGACAGTGTGACTAATCTAAGCAATGCTCAAACAAAAATGGCCTGGAAAATCATAGGTGGGGCCATATGCAACACCATGCCCATTATGATTTAAGGAATATACAAACTCTGAGTGCCCTACCTCCCTGACGATTGTTCTAGAATTATACATCCACCCAATCAGTGCATGGGAGATTTAGCAGCAATGCTAGGCAGCACTTCTCAGAAATACCAGACATTGGATAGAACATAGTTGCAACTGAATATATGAGATAGAACAGAAGATGACAGAGCCAGTGTGGAGTAGTGATATGAAGAATGGACTATGACTCTGGCGATCAGGATTTGAATCCTCGCTTGGCCATGGAAACCCAGTGGGTGACCTGGGCAAGTCACATCCTCCTAGACTCAAAAGGAGGCAATGGCAAAACTCCTCTGATCAAATCTTGCCAAGAAAATTTTGATAAAGTTGCCTTAGGGTTGCCATAAGTCAGAAATTACTTGAACGCACAAAACAACGACAGTGCTTAAAAATTACAGATTTTGGAGAGGACCCTGAATAGACAATCTTTTCACTTTCTTTTACTGTTGAGAATAATAAAATGCCTGCCACAAAGAAGCTGTTGTTTGGTGCATGGCTAGACTCTGAAGGGATCTATATTGATTGGTAGAAATGAGAGTGAATTACTCATCTACCTTCTTCAAAACAGCTTAACCCACCATGAAGTTCAAGAAATTTGAGCACAGTTCTAATGCCTTGCTTGCATAGCATTACCCCAGCCTTTTTTGCCTGGCAAATCACAGCTGAAATTCAGGAGAATATCAACAATGGAATTTAAATTTAGAACTGTGAATCTTTCCTTTAGAACCAAGATGAGCATGCTTCTTTATTCTGTTATATTTTTAGGGATTGAAAATATCTTGTGAGAGTGATTGTTTCTGAGCGTCATTCTGGAAAAGTTAAGAAAATTATTAGTGAAATAAATTCAAAACTAGTTAAAGTGTTAGTATGAGTTATGCATAAGGAATTGATATGCAAGCTTCAAAACCAAATTATCTCTTTTGGCCTTTAATCAGGAAAAAAAACCTGAAAAGAGTGGAAGATTTGCGTAATTAGAACAATGTTTAAGATGGATCATCTTTGCTTGATTAAAACCTTGCTCATTAAGACTCTGGAAATATCAAATTATGGAAAGTATTTGTCTGGCAGACATGTAGTAGAATCTTTTTTAACATGAAAGAAACAGATCTTCTTTTTGCAAAAGAAAATCTTGTGTGTGTGTGTTTTATTGTTATGTGCCTTCAAGTCATTTCCATCCTATGGCGTCCCTCTATCATGGGGTTTACCAGCATAATGTAGTTGCTTGAGCATTCGACTATTGCTCTGGAGAACAGGGTTTGAATCCTGCTTGGCCATAGAAACCCACTGGGTGACCTTGGTCAAGTCTCACACTCTCAGTCTCAAGTGATGGCAATGGAAAACATCCTCTGAAGAAACTTGCGAGGAAAATCCCATGATAGGTATGTTGGTGGGGCGTCACCTTCCCTCATAAATCAGTTATATTCACATAATTAAAGATCATGCTTCTGTAATATTCTGGAGAAATCAAGGAGTGATGGAGGCTTTAATCCAGCTATATCTGGGGAGGATCACATGTTTGCAATCTCAATGTTATGGGCTACTTCTACATTCATCCAATGAACAGACAGGTAAGGACAGCATTGTGATAACAGACTCTACCTCATGATCTTCAGGTACACATGACTGAGACTTCTTCAAAGCCAGGGTTTGTGACTGCAGGGATGGACCAAGCATTTAGTGTATGTCTTTCAACTGGAATGGCAGACATTGTTGAACATATGAAGGAGAGTAATGATGTCTGAAGTGGATCCCATTTCACAATTCAAGGTACTTCTTAATGCACTGTTTCATGTATAGAAGGAGTGGGCTGCTTATTTTGTATCTCTCAAGAATGTGCCTCCCAATGGCATGAGGAGAAATGAGTTGAAAAGCCATCCATTGCGACTTTTCCACATTCCTTCTGTCTTCCTCCCTCCACTCTCCACTAGCCACGTCTCCCTATTCATCTCATTCAGAGAGAATGATGGACAATAGTCAGAGTATATAGAATCACAAATCAACGAAATCACAAATCAGTTGGTGAGACCCAAATACCTGACTCTGTAGAATCCATTGTGGGCAAGGTTCTCATGGAGATCATCCATGACAGCAGGACCCCTCAGAGCCAATTATTTCTGGCTGGCTCTTGTGAGCCTTTCTCTCTGGAGCAACAGTAGATGCCCACTGGAACAGACTGATGTCCTTTGTCATTCCTGGGGCTCCACTACTTGAAGGAAGGATTTTAGTTCACTAAATGGATCAACCAGCCATCATACCTCCTACTGTTGACTCAAGCCAGCTCCATGGATTTCACAAAATTTTCTTAGGCAAGGAACACTCAGGGTAGTTTTTTTCTAGTTCCTTCCTCTGAAATATAGCCTATAACACTTGGTATTCCTTGGTGGTCTCCCAGCCAAGTACTAACCAGGACTGACCTTGATTAGTTTCCAAGATCAGATGGCATCAGGTGCCTTTAAGATACTTAGGCCCTCCTCTTGTGATATAGAACATGTATTTCAGCCTATACAAGCAATTGTTACTGCAGCCATTATCGGTGACAACATTCCTATTACTATAATAACATAGAACATATAGTTATACATTTTATTAATCAGTATACTTCAAAATGATTTTAGTACCTTCTACAGAGCAACATCTATTAATGAAAAAGAATGCAAGGTTTTAATATCTGGGAAATTCTTAATGAGCATGCATAAATTTAGAACTCTAAAGGCTAGTTCTGTCCTACAGTATTGCCTTTGTGCATCTCTATAATTGGTGTGTTATTGTCTTTTATGGTAATAGTAGATAGTTACTGAATATAATACAGCTCTCATTTTATTATGTGGTTTGCTAGGTTCTTATCCTATGGAAAACAAGAAGATTGTTTTTGTCCTAACACTTCTTTAAGCCTGGGGTGGATTTGATTTTTTTAGATGTGAATACTGAGTGGAATTTTGGATTTGTAAGAAGGCCTTGGTGTGGGTAAACAGGACTATAACAGAACATTCAAAGATTTACCCCAGCTTCAGATTTTTTCCAAGACTGTAAACAAGAATGTTAGACAGCAAATCCTTTCAATCAGTTGGGGGAAATTAAATAGCTATAAATATGTCTTATTCCAAAATGTCAAGGCAAGTTTTATAAGAAGATCCAATTCAATGTCATTCTCTAATTTCAAAAGATTCTAGCTGGCATTATTCAAGCAACTTTAGCTGTTCTTTTTCAAATATATAAAACTAGCAATGAAATAAAAGCAAAACTCTGAGGGGTAGAATGTAAATATTTCCTTTTGTATCTTCTTTCATGGGTAACCCTAAACAATAGGGTAGATACGTAAATATGTATCACTTCTATCTATTGATTGATATACTTTTTCATGTTCCACTGCATTAGCTGAAAGTGTCCAGTGCCAAACCTATTCTTCTTTTATGGAAGATTCTTATTCTGGCCTGTTGAACATTTTTGTTTCCCTTTTCTTTACCTGTTTCATTTGATCATATTATTGTCTATTCCAACATGAGAAGGACAGCCACTGAGGATCAGGGAGATGACCTCACCTCCAGCATCTTTGGTATGGTAAAACAGTGTTGCTATCTTATTTTGTTTTCTTGATGTTGTTTTGTTTCCATAAATCAGGGATGAGGAATGCTTAGCTTCCCAGCTGTTTTGGACTTCAGTTCACAGAACCTTCGGCAAAGTGGAAAAGGATTATGGAATTTGTGGTCTAAAATGTATGCATGGCAGAAAATTCTCCACCATTGCCTTAAACAGAAAAGGAGATGGCTTGCTGTCAGCAGCTAGGCTTCATTCCTTGCTGCATCCTTTGTAGGATTTATAAGTGTCCTTAACTATTTAATTACCTTGACAATTGTTCCGGCTGAAGGTGGCTGTTATTACATATTATTTATTTATTTATTTATATCCCACCTTCCTCCCCATACAGGGACTCAAGTTGGCTAATGCCAATGGCATAAACTGCATGGTGAGATAGGGAGAATGGTAGCTATAATTGTAATAACTAAAACAGTGGCTATCCATTACAAACTTTTAATTGCTGTAAGAATCAAGGATGTGTAGTTTGGAACCTTAGAGCAACTAAATGCACCTTATTGATACTTCCAAACTAATCAAGGCCAAAATTTCTTGAATTAAATTTCCAAAATGATTGAGTGCTCATGGCTACTCTTTTTCTCAGCAAATCAGGAGTACATCACCTGAGCAGGGCTGAAGGTTATACTACTAATGGGTGACTACTGAATCACAGAACCATAGTTGTGAGAGACTCCAAGGACCATCCAATCCAATCTCTTGCCACGCAAGAAGACACAATCAAAGCATTCCTGAGAGATAGCCATTCACCCTACTGTGTTCAAAAAATAACAAATTTGTCTAAATCCAGCATTAAAGGTTACTGCTTCTTCATGTTCATGACATAATATTTTATAGTAATTTTCAACATTAAATTACAGCCTTCAATCAGCCTATAACATATGAACTAAAAGAAAACATACTTCTACATATATAAATTTAATATTGCATTTTATATCTGTCATCACTCAGAGGCTTTCCTCAATCAAATGAAATCACCGCAATATATTTGATACTTCAACAAGATCATTTGATAGATGTAGATTTCTGCACATCATGAAATTTTGGTGTTATATGATGGCTTTTATTTCTCCTTGTTGATTGCTTCACTTCCACATTAAAAAATGTTTCAGGTAATATATGTCTCAGTCTTTTTACATGCATGCATATAGTAATTTTAACATATAGGTATTCCTTATACATTTTCAGCTAAATCTCTTATTCCAAAGGGTCTATTCTGTCTCCCAACGTTTGAATTGTATGTTTTTGGTTGTTGCTGTTTTTTGAATTCTAAATCACATCCAAAAGGTTCAGAAATATATATATATATATATATATATATATGAAAATGAAAAAAGGGGAAATTATAAACATTTATATGGATGGAAGAAGATATGAGACCACTGTTGAAGGATATGGCACTTGCACTGAAAGACCAACTTTGCAACTGTTGAAAGAGGCACAGATTGAGGTACATTATTAGGAGTGCCGTTTATCTGATCTTCCATCTGCAGCGCTATGTAGAGAAAGTGAACCACAGTAATTTGTGGCCCAGAGTAGGCTATTATGATGCAGTCTGCAAGACTGCCTTTCCAGACATTTCAGAAGCTACAGAATGTAGCTGTTTGGCTAATTGTGTAGGCTAAGCAGCCTTGAATCTAGGATCATCCTTGTTCAGAACAACCTATAGCATACCCATTTCAGAAAATTTGAAAAGAAATGCTCTCATTACAGGCTGTCAATGTTAACTTGATTTGCCCAATTCAACACACAGCAGTGGGAGGGGGGAATCTCATGAAGCAAGTTAATTTAGCTGTGGGGTGCACACAAAAAGGGATGAATTAATTTTGGAATGAGCTTCAGAGAAAGCCATGATGACGTTGCCCTGAAGTTATCTGACACCTGTGGAATAAGCTCAGATAAATAAATACATTTAATTAATTAGCCGTCTTTTCATCACTGCCTCATTTACTGAACAGCTGTTTATTTCTTTAGAAGAACAGACTGTAACCAAATAGATGTAGTTTCTGAATGAGAACACTGTAGTGATCTCTATGGTGAGGAATCAATTCCCCTATTATATAAAGAAATACATAATCACAAAATAATGGTTCCAGCAAGTATCAGTCTCCCCCCCCCCCCCCCCACTCCGGCCACTCCGGCCTCTTGGGTGGTTAAAAGAAGGGAAAGTATTAGTGGTTATAATTTCCTTATTAAATACTACAAACAAGGGATACATTAAATGCCTAGGTAGCAGCTGGGTAGATTCTCCAGAAGGCATCATAAGACCACAACTCTGGGAGAAATCCAACACACTAAAAATGCTGCCACTGCAAAGTTAAGACTTCCTGATTGGGACAAGCAAAATGGTTTACCATAAGAACCTGATAGCATACCACATTTTTTTTAAAAAAAGAAATCTTCATGGTGTAATATTAAGCAGGAACAATTAACAATTGTTAAGGAACAATTAAATGGTCAACACAGCTACCCCTGCATATTTTCTGGATTGTGAGATACCACATTGTAGCTGCAACAGGGGAACCCTAAAGAACAAGACTGGGGCATTCAACCAAGGTAAAACTTTTTTTTCTCTTGAAGTTGGACTGGATTAGCATGTTTTACCACTACACCTACCAAATTACTTCTGATGCAAAAACATAGAGGCTTAGCCAAGGACAGAAACAACAAAATGCAGGCATCTTAGTAACATCTCCAATTCTTTTTCCTCCTTTTTGGTTTGTAACATCTTGTCTGATGAAAAAAGCCAATGGAGCTTTGAAAGCTTGCAACAAGTATATTGTGCATTTTGGCTGGCTGATAAAGTTATCACTGTTCAGTGGATTTTTGTTTGAATTTGCTAAATAGCCAGCACAGCTACCCTTGCATATTTTCAGGAACGATTAAAATATGTATTGGACTTTTAAGGCATGTTGGGAAAACTTCAAGTTTAGTAGTACTGTAGTAGCAGTAGTAGTAGTAATTCTTTATAGTGCCCCATTCAATTCGAGACAAAGACGATAAAACGTAACTCCATAGATATACATAAGCTCTACAACATCACACTAACAACCCCAGCAACCTCCAGCACAACTCAGCAGTTTAATCTGTTGAATCAAGGAGGATGGTTTTCAACCTCTTATATAAATAGGTGAGATCCTCCTGTAGCCAGAGAAATGTGGGATATAAATCCTTGAAATAAAATATAATATAATATAAAGGAAGACCATTCCACAGATTTGTTGCCAGATCTTGAAAGGCTAGCAACTTTGACAGGCCTGTGCCCACTGGCAGAACAAACAATAATCTTTTGCCTGTAGATCTTAAATACTTAGGTGTTGCATATCATGCTAGTCAAGCTGCCAGGTACTGGGGAATATTAGAGTGTAGAGCCCTCAATACAAGAAGGAAAATTTTGAAATGGCCCCTAGCCCAAACTGGCAGCTAGTGAAAGTGTCTATGCAGGGAAGAAACAGGTGAGGATTTAGGGAGATTTAAAACAACCTAGATGGTATTGTTCTGAACTAGGGCCAGAGGGAGAAGAGAAGAAAGAAAACCCACCCATAGGCTATTTCAATAATCCAGGTGTGATATATTCCAAGGAGAGGGGCAATCCCAATGGTCAAGAATCTACAGATCCTCCAGATGTTCAAAAAAATGGAAATTACATCCATTTGCTGTTGCCTCAATGAATGGGTGCAGGTACACATTCATTCATTAATAGTACACATTCATAGGTAAAATACCTTTTAGAAATGTACTTTCTAATTAAATTATTTGTTGGTAAATATATCAGTTAACTATTAAGGATAACCAGATGCAAAAGAAGGGGTTGAACAACATAAACAGTTTGGTAGAAGATAAGGGCTGCTCCCATACTACAGAATTAATGCAATTTGACACCTCTTTAACTGAGGTTCAATACAGACGGGCACTACAAGGCACCTCCTGAGTGGCTTTGGGTGGCTTGGGGGTGTGGCATGCACATGCCATATACCCTATGACACCCTGAAGGCACCCAGAGTGATTGCACATCAGCCAGCTTCTGGGCATCTTGGGGCAGGATGGTTACACTCTGCAAGCCTCCAACGTGTTGGGAAGCTTCTGCAGGGCCATGGAAGAGCAGCTAAAGCCAGGTTTTCTGAGGCTGAAAAAGGAGCAGTCAAAACCCATTCCTTTTTCAGCTGATACTGTGGCAGATTGGGGTTACAATGTGTGGCTGCCATGGCCCCAATCCATCTTCGGGTGGGGCAGCTGCATGCCTCCCCATGCGGGCCATCAATTTCAGCTCTGACATGGCTTCATCCTATGGAATCCTGGGATTTGCAGTTTGTTGTGGCACCAGAGCTCGCTGACAGAGAAAGCTAGATATCACACAAAACTACAAATCCCATCATTCCATAGCATGGGGTCATGGCAGTTAAAGCAGTGTCAAGACGCATTAATCCTTTAGTGTAGATGCAGCCAGGATTTCAGTAGCCATTGCCCCCATGATTAATTGTGGATACAGTCCTGCATTGGGAGATGTAGCCACAAGATATAGCTATGACAGTCTCCCATCCATCACAGTCCCAACCAATATTTTCTTACCTGTAGCCCCCAGAACACAATCATTTCCTGATTGTGAAGAGCAAGTATCCAACTTTATAAGTTTATACCTTGGGAGCCAGCAGGCCAGCTTTCCTCTTCTCAAGAGCAGCATTCTCTGCTACCCCACACTTAGGTTGGTGCTACAGTGAGAGTGATATTATTCTTTGTGTTGTAATCACTACACCATCACTGTCACCTGTACTAATGTTGTTATGTTGACCCACAGGATCTGAGGTCTAGACACCAGCTGAGCAAACATACAGGTCACCTGGTCATAGTCTCACCCACTCTACTGAGATGTAGATTATATTTAGATTATAATACATATTTCTACATTAGCCAAATAAGTGTATAAATTACCATATGCAAATTGTTTTTCAACCCATGGCTTCTCTTTGAGATGACTCCATTCAATTTTGATATACAAACCAAATCTCTGGGCTCAGAATTCATTGATTCCATCTCTTTATGGTTTGCACCCCACTCTGGGTCATGATTCATAGGATGCTTATTTAGAAAGAGAGAAGATTTTCCTAGCCTAAAGTATGTCCACATGTGTCCTAACGTAATTTCAATCAGCCAGTCCTGAAAGGGATGATGTTTCCTGTGATGAGCATCCAAAGATCATGAAGAACATTTTCAGGAAATTAGTACCACTTTTACATGGTAATAATCTTCCTGAAATAAAAGCCAAAAAGGAACCACCCACTGTGGATAACACACAGCAGAATGAGGTGCTGTCTGAGATATGTTCTGGGAAATGTGATGTACAACAGCTGGCGCAAATAAGCATACCCTTAAGTATGGAACACTCATGGAAAAGAAGAGAAGAAGCCATCCAATACTTCCATTTTATGAACAAAAGTCTGATTAAAAGGTTATTGTTCCACGTTGTTCATTCGTTATGCAGAAATTCAATACAATGCTCTCATGTGTTGCTGAGTTTTTGTTTTGTTTTTTTTGAAGTGTTTTGAAATTTTTCCTGTTTTGCTCATAGTTGTGACATACATAGGGTGTAGCATTTGCCCACGCTCTTGGGTGGTCACATGCACAGGGACTACTAAAGACTTAAAGTCCTTGATACATGCAGACACCATTATGATTTTAATGAAAAATTGGATCCTGCACTGAGCTCTCCATTAGTATGCCCATTGTAACTCATCTACTACTTCCATTATGACCATTTGGAAGGATAATAGCTCTGCTGCCTATGGATAGTGAGAGCTGTAGTCCAACTGAGAGCTGAAATGTGCCAGGTCAGAGAAGATTGTCATATATGTTGGCTGACTGAAGGTTACCAACTATTAAGTATCTTGATAACAACTATTAGTTGAGCCAGTATGGATTTGTTAAAAATAAATCTTGCCAGACTAATCTAATATTTTTATCTGATCTGGTTTCAGATTCACTGGAATGGGGAGATGCTATGGACATAATTTATAAACTTCATGAAAGCATTTGGGAAAGTCCTCCATAATATTTTGATGGACAAATTTTTTAAATCTTAGCTAGACAATAGTGTTGTCAATACAATTTTCTATTTACTCAAAGAAAAACACACTCAAAGAATGCTGACCTACTCAAAGAATTCTCATAAAATTAGACAGTGGTTTCAAGGATGGTTTGCATCACAGAATTTCATCCCAAAATGTTATTCCTTATCAGTGATGTAGAGGAAAGAATTGAGATAATCCTTATCAATATTGCAGATAACAGAAAATTGGGAAGGGCAGCTAACATATCAAAATAGTATCCAAAATTCCACAAAAATGAAATCCAATGAATACAAATACTGAGTTTTTCATTTAGGCTGCATCCACAGAATGCAGACATAATCTAGGTTGACACCACTTCAACTGCCATGGCTCAATGCTGTGGAATTCTGGGAACTGTAGTTTGTTGTGGCACCAGAGTTCTCTAACAGAGAAGGTTAAAGGTCTCACAAAACAACAATTCCCAGAATTGCATAGCATTGAGCCATGACAGTTAAAGTGGTGTCAAACTGAAATATTTCTGCAGTGTGAAGAAGAAATAGAAGACGAAGATGAAGAAGAAGAAGCCGCCACCAGCACATTTATAAGCCCAGGTTGAGGAAACCTAGGTTGGCCAAGCCCATATTTCAAGAATATCAGGATTGTAGCAAATCACAAGCTCATTCTGTGCTAATAGCAGTATAACATTCCAGAAATGAAGACTAATGTGATTTTAGGATGTGTTAACAGATCCATTATTTCCCAGTCATGGGAATCATCAGTTAAACATCATCTGGAGTAATGTGTCTAGTTTTAGTTATCAAATTTAAGAGGCTGTAAAAATAATCAAAGGGTTTTATGGTACCTTAAGGACTAGCAAAATTTATTTGGTATAAGCTTTTGTGGACTCCAGTCTGCATCATCCTATCCATCTGACAAACTCAAAAATCATAGAGACAAAGTGGAATCAGTTCAGAAGAAGATAAAGGTCAGCAGTATGGAAATCTATGGGGAAAAGTGGGAGGAAGTGGATATATATAACCTGAGGAAGAAGAAATTGACGGGGTGGATAAGACAGTATACTTTAAACATCTGAAAAGACTATTGCACACAGACAGCTAAGACTTACTCTTTCTCCCATCACTAAGGAATGAAGCTAAGACACAACAGTTGAATTTATACGGTAAGGAGCAACATTTTGTACTGTGCTAGAATATGATAATGAAGGACTTTTGATGACCAACCATGAAATAACAAGACCATATATATATATATATATATATATATAGGGCCATTTATATGACCTATTCAAATACTACAAGAAGGACGAGCATCCTGGTGTGGGTCCACCACATGACCAAAACTCCTCCAGACTATCATTGGGTGAAACACCAGGCCCCAAGGTAAATCCAAGATTTTGCATTGAACCCTCAGCCCAAGCCTATTGAAAGGCAAACATAGGCCACTCTCTTCCAAAATCCCATGAGTTTGTAAGACAGAGCAAACCCCCCCCCCCCATGTCAGCCCAAAAGGCAGGCAACTTTCCAAAGCCTAGGTCCCTTGACCTGTAAAGACTGTCCCAGAGCCCAGCCTTTCACCCAAAGGGGGTGCCAATGGTGAACACTGAACTAATCATATTTTCTCCCATTGCTGCACCCAGCTGACAATGGAGATTTTCAGACCAGCGCTTAAGCGCTGGTAAAATGCAGCTCAATCATTTAGGAAGCATGTGTGTGTGAAAGCCCAACAAGCTTCCTAAATGTCAGGGAATCATCACCTCCCTTCCAGTGTCCCTGAATCATTTGGGGAGAGTCAATTTTCTCGAATGGAAACTTTGCATTCGGAGGAAATTGACTCTCTCCGAACATTCAGGGACATTGTCCTGACAATTCCCTGAGATTTAGGAAGTGTGTCAGAACACACGCATGCTTCCTAAATAATTTAGTTGCATTTTACCAATGCTTAAGCACTGGTCTGAAAATCTTCTATGACAGCATCCTATTTAACAACTCAACAAGCCAATTTTCCAAGTCCCGATATGAACAATATGGGGTAGGCAAACCAAAAAACAAACCATGTAATGGAGATAAAAATTCCTACCCGGAGCAGAAACAACCAGCTAAGCTCACACTGGACAGGAGATGTGGATCATGTTTCAAAGAGAAGGAATAGCTTCATAGTGGGTAACCAGCATAAAAAGCCACTGTCAGCTACCCCTGATCTCTAATCAAGAAGACCATCAAAGGCATACTTTCCCTTAAAGCAGCTGTGCTGCTTAGGTAATGTCCAAATTCCATTTGTAGCAGAGTTTAGCAACCTTTTATGGATGGTCTAGTTCTCAATTTCCTGTGTTGGGCTGGGAGTGGATTGGACTAGGACTAGGGCCATGTACTCCCTAGATGGACAATAATGTCCACTCCAGCTCTGGTTTTAGATTGGTTATGGAGAGAAAGACCCTAGTAATCTGTCTTGGTGAGTGGATGTAGCAGATTTGAGAGATTTATATCAAACAAGTACAGGGCTGTAAAGACAGCACCTAAGGGGTGGCCTGCAGCTGCCTCTATCTGCACCGGATTGGGACCGCAGCGTGTGGTAGCTACAATGGCATATAAAGGAAAGGGTGTCATAGCCACTGGTGTGTGGCTTTTCTGCACTCCTTTGGTGCTGTCATGTAGATGGAGTGCCAGAGGAGCACCATGACATCGCGCACCAGGTGGAGCAGCACGCGGTGTCACACTGGCCTGGGGCTAGAGTTGGGGGGGGGGTGTCATGTGGACACCATGCCCTGACTCCACTCCCAGGCCAGCCTTAATGGCTGGTCTGTGAAACCTACATTAGTTTGGCCTTCCCATGCTATCTGACTTCCATGCTATTTCTACCCATGACTTCTATGCTTTTGTGAGAATGTCTCAAGTGTAACTGCCTATAGTTTTTTTCCCTCCAAGAACCAAATTTTTTTGTTTGAAAAATTAAAAAGTCTTCCATTTACATACCTCTTGGTAATCAATGGGCCCAATCTTCTTAAGATAAGTTATTCAAACTTCAGCTTCTTTAATAAGCCGTTACCTTTGAATATACTATGCAGCATAAACTCTGCAGCAGAAAGTACCATTTGCCAGTGGTTCTAGTGTATGTGTTTGTGTATGTGTGAAATTAACATCATCCATTACCACTCAACTTGTAAGGAACTTGCTTCCAAGGACAATTAAGATCAGAGTATCAACAAGTCTACATCACATTCAAATTCATCCCCAGTGAATGCATTTTTAAGACATTTGCTTGTTATACATTTGAACATGAATGTTGAACTGACTTTTGCAAGAGGAAAAAAGAAAGAATGGGATCCATTTTTCATTAAAACATGTATCTTGTGGAACTGAACATAATGAACCTCTTTTTAAACCTTAGGTATTGCATTTCTTTTCAAAAGCATGCACTCTATTCTTCAAAGCATTGGACTGGTATGAAGCCGTGCTTTTCAGTGAATTTTAATTAAATTAGAGCAGCTGTTCTAATAATGTTAATCATGAAGTGTTATATGACACGTGCTTGCTAGGCCTTGATGCTCTTGCTGAAAAGCTGTTTTGAATAAACTTGAAGAGAACCCCTAAAATGCTCCAGTTGTTTCACATGTGCACCTTGAAGTAATTAGTCATACCTGAAAACATGACTGCTTGGTATTTTTCTTCTTGAGAAAATAAGACAGGGGAAATTACTGTGTGTAATAAGAACATTTGTTCATGTTTGAATCTTGTTTAGTGCCTATTACCTCATCTGGATTACCTGCAGCCATCCTGACATTCCTCAGCCATGCTGCAGCTGTCTTACTGCTTCTTGCTATATTTATAGCCTGCTCCTCTTTGCTGCTCAAATCAATTTGCAGAGTGGTCTTACATTCACATTACATTTAGACCAGAGATGTGCCACCCCTACCTTAATGGAGTTGCCAGTGCATCCAGTGTATGTCCACTCTGGTATATAAATAAAAAAATACAAAAAAATGGTGTTAAAATGACAGGCATTCCCCAACATCCTTGGAAACACCAAGATGGGCCTGTGCAGGTGACAACAGCCACATATCATGCACCCAAAGAGCGAGCCAGAAACCACATGATGATAGCATACACAGGATATACATGCTTATACCATCATCACACACCACAAGAAGTTACGTGTAATTTGTTTCCTCACGTTGGGTTCACATGGGTCCACCAGCTCAATATCAGACTGTCAACAAGGCCAAAGAAATGAAACACGCTATGTTTGGGAAGAATGTCATGATTCTTCAAGTAGTGTGCAGACGTAGGGGATTATCACACGCAGCGCTTCCATCGCCCAAATATCATTAAAATGGGCAGAAGCGTCACCAGTGTGATCATGCCGCTGGCGCTTCTAAAGTGAGACGGAAGCATTATCGCCATGGAATCACCATGAAATCCTCAGGGAAACAGCCCTTTTCTTATTAACGGATTAATCCATTAACAATAAGAAAAGGGCTTCTCCGCTGACAATTCCATCATGCTAACAATAACATTTCACTTTCAAAGTGCCAGGCATGAACACACTGGTGATGCTTCTGCCTTATTTTGATTATATTTGGGCGATGGAAGCGCCATGTTTGATAATCTCCATAGAGACATCCTGAGGAAATCTGGTAACAGCTTTTTAGTTTTCCAGATAATGTAAGTACGTACACCATTTAATGATCTGAACAGTGGGGCTTTCTAGATTGGCAGGAAAGTGTGACATGAAGTTGCCTTTTCCTTAATGCTTAGCAGCTGCACCGCAGCCTTTAGATGGAGCTGCGCTGTTCCGCAGTTTTTCAAAAAGAAGCTGGGAAAACCAACACCTTTTTAAAGGCGCTTCTTCTCCCCTAAAACGCAAAAAAAGCGTTTTCATGGCACACTTTCCCTTTTTCTCATCTAAAGGCTAGACTTTCATGCAGCCATGAACACACTTCTTTTTGCCAATCTAGATCAGGCCAGTATGACAATTGAAGAGCATTAGCTGCTTCCTTTAAGTCTGGTTCCTTAATATTTGGGCTCCATAATAATTTTCCTCTCTGTTGGCTCCGACAACATGCAGACCATATTATTAGTACAGGAAGTGGTTTATGGTTCTATTCTTATATTTAAACAGATCAAAGTGCTTCTACTGATCATTAAGTTACTATTCATCTCCATAGCATTAACAGGATGTGGGCTTTCCCCTCCATCTCAAAAGCCTGTGGTTTTGATTTTGCCTCCCACCTTCTACCTACAAAGAATATTGGTTGGAAAGTACCATCCACAGAATATAGGAACCTGCCAAGGTTTACAGGAAACTTTCATTCAGCAGATCAACCCTATTCATCAGGATTGTCAAGTATGTTCCTGCTTTTAGACAACATTAAACACTAAGGGGGAAAACCAGGTTTGAAATGGCTTTGCCTTGAAGAGGCCTAAAATGTTTTTCATCATTTTCAGTCCTTGGAAAATCCTGAATACCATTTTATACTTAAGGACATTTTGAGACTTTCTGTCTTCTTGAATAACAGATAAATACCTTGGATAATAGAGAAATACCTGCACAAAAATAAAAAAAAATTAAATTATTTTATTAAGTAATATTTTTATCCAGTCACATCTTTTGACTGGCAATCTGTTGTGCACTTTCTTGACAGAAGGTCCCACTGAACTCCAAGGGATGCTTTTGAGCTAATGCCAACAGAGTTGCAGTTATTCATCTTTGACAATCCAGCACTAAAATATTTTCCCCATCTTGTGGATTGCTGGATTAGATGGTAAGTATGGATAAAATAAGTAAAGAATTTACATTTCCCTTCCAAACCACACACATATATAAAATCTCTGTAAAAGCCAAGTATTTGGGGAGTGTGTGATTCAGTGTCAGAGCTAGCTTAATTCTATAATGGAATTTTCTTATGCCTTTACTCAGATTTAAAAATGAATTACTTTCAGCTGTTCCCATGTTCCTCCACCCATCCACTTAAGAAAAAAATCAATGTGAATATTTGAACAGATGACCTTTGCTTCATCACTTGGCTGGCTGATTTAGAGTTGGGATGCTGAAAAACCCAAAATCAAAAGTTTTGCTTCCATTTTGCTACCATTGAAATATAGGATACATTCTATCTTCAATGAAACAAGCCAAAGAAGACCCAAGTTGCACACTTTTCAACTGTGGCTGAATGAATTCTACAATTTTAATTTTTTTAAAAAAAATTAGTTAAATCCCTAAATCCATCTAGGTGAAGGTCAAACTACATTGCATAGTCACTTGTGAAAGGGTGTTGGGCTTTTTTCAAAATGGATCTCAATGTTTCAAATTGGCATATATATATATATATATATATATATCCCATGGTGAATATAAACTCTCACCACAGTCCTGTTGTTCTGACTAGCAATGTCACAACCTCCAAAGTGGCTACATGTTCCGCTTTTACAGAGAAAACCTTCTCTCTCTGAAGGGCTTTCAAAGCTAGAAAGGTTGGTTTTAAGATAAAGACTTCTCATATGAGATGGCAGCGGCTTTGAAGTCTCCCATGAACAGTTTGCCCTGGGATAGCAGATCACCTCATCGCAGCCTTTGCTCTATGATGAAATGAAAGTCTATGTAAATGATTGCAATTATTTATAAACTTGAATCTATCATATGAAGTACAATGAATACTTTTCTGTTGTTGTTGTGTCTTCCTTGGATGGTGCATTTCCTCTTTGGGGGTAAGGAAGGATGCCAAGAAGTGGCTACTCTATTCCCCTTCCCCGACTTCCTTTTTTCACATATGGTTATTTATCCGAAGTATCCAAAAATGGTATTTAGAATTGCATACTCTATAGCCTGTTGATCACTGAAAGTCAATTTACACAATGTAAAATGGGATTATAAAAGCAAAGGGAGAGGAATAAAACTGACAGAAGCACGTTCTAATGGAAAGACATCAGACAGGGAATGAGATACAGGAGTCATTCCACCCACTTTGAGAGAGTGATCAAATAACAAACACCTGGTCAGGTCTCCTGCATTTTCTTCTTTTTATAGCATTACAGTGCTGGAACCTGTCTAAAGCACACAGGAATGCCTGCCTGATCAGGCAATTAGCACAAAAATAAAGTCATGTGTCTCATACATTCTCTTCCTTGCCAACTGTAAAAGGCAGACCACAGAGCACTTCAATAATCTGGTTTGTCCTCTCTTCAGAGAAACTCCCCTTTCAGGGTCACTGTGCTAATCCATGGCTCCATTTAAATCACTGCAAATGAGGGGGAAGGTGAGAAAGAGTAAGAGGAATGCTGACTGATATAATTGTCAGGGAAGTTTTTCTGCTACATAGCTCCTCCTCTCCCGACATTTTTGCTTTCTTTCACAAGCTCAGAACTGTGAATTCCTTCTCCCAAATAACCAAAGGGTCACTTACAGAGTCCAAAGCACTTTTTTTTTAATTCAATGAGGCTTTCTAGATTGGCAGGAAAGTGTGACATGAAGTTGCCTTTTCCTTAATGCTTAGCAGCTGCACCACAGCCTTTAGATGGAGCTGCGCTGTTCCGCAGTTTTTAAAAAAGAAGCTGGGAAAACCAGCACCTTTTAAAAGGAGCTTCTTCTCCCCTAAAACGCAAAAAAAGTGTTTTCATGGCACACTTTCCCTTTTTCTCATCTAAAGGCTAGACTTTCATGCAGCCATGAACACACTTCTTTTTGCCAATCTCGAAAGCCCCAGTATGTCCTAAATCTGTACTAACCTAAGCTTGACTCCCATCATTGTGTGGAGTATGTAATGTGTGACCTGGCAGTACGAAGCCTCTTCCCCTTCATCAGCTAGAATTTCAAGGGATGCAGCAAGTTTTTAAAACAAAGAAGCTAAAAATGTGATCCTCAGCTGATGTGACCTTTAAGGTTAGCCCAATTCAAACTAGGCCTTACACCTCTACTTCTACTATGCTGCCTCCCTCTGTTCCTCCCTCTGTCCCTTACTTTTAACAAAGAAGAATTAAATATTTTGCAGAGGGCTGTTTTTAGAGGATTTTGGCCCAGTACAGACGGCCAAAAAGGGCCATCCCCAGGGCGTGATTAGGGCTGGGGAGTGCACAGCATTCGCACGCTCCCCAGCCCTCTCATGTAACGATGCTAGCGTCTTTACGTAGCGCTGTTTATATGGCGCATGTAACAACACTGTCGCAACTGTGCAGCTTCTATTCGGAGCTGAGCAGTTGTGACGGACTAAAGGTGCACAATGGAGCCTTTTCCCTTTAGTGCATCACAACTATGACGCAAAAAAAGGACCAGGGAAGGAGTGCTCTTTTTTTGTTGTGCACCTTCACCGCTCCGTTTAGCTGCTGCAGGGAAGGTGCACAGCAAAAAAAGGTTGCGCCAGACTGCCCTTTTGGGGCAGTTTGGAAAGCCCCCTTTTTTAATATCAGCCCTACAGATCAATTTTGTCACTTCTTAAAGAAAATGTTATTAAAACTTTACATAGGTGGCAGATTTGTCCCATCAAACTATATCAACACAACACTATTGCTGGAATCCTGAATTGGGAATCCTGAATACATATATCATATAGTTACATCTCCATAGCTATGTCTCCCATTGCCTCTTTCCTCCCCAAAAAGACATACTTTATTAGCAGCTCAGACCCCTGGCCATTTACATGTTGTTTGATAGTGGAGCGAACAGATGTTGTGCAGCAGATGTGTTCACTTATTTCCCTGTAGCTAGGTACTGTGCAACAAACATCCCCAGTGGCCTCTGCAAGTCTTTGGGAGTTCTTTGCAGATGGCATCCTTGCAGCATATCCAGCTACAGGAAAAAAGTGGGAGGTGACTCCACTGATTCTCCCCACTCTGTAAACAGCATATATATGGCATGTTGGGAGGCTGTGCTCCTTACAAGATGAGTTTGGAGAGGGTTATGGTCATTACATGGTTTGAACAGAATTCCAGTCTCTGGAATAACAAAAAAGCATTCTGGGCTACATCTAATAAATGTTGGAGGTCCTGCTGTGATAAAATTGGTTCTCTAGAACATATGCTGATATACCCTTCCAAAGTACTTCAATTTGGGGCTGATGTTATTTCTTGATCAAATAATTAAACAGTTTTTATATAATATTTAAATTTTTAGCATTCTATTTTATTTCCTTCAAGGCCACATTATTAATTCTTTCAGTCATCAATACATACAAGGCAGACTTGCCACATAAGAATTTAATTTCTGCAGTGCTAGGAGCTACCCTTACCAAAATGTCAAGCTTCTGGAAACCAGCAGAAGGCCTTTCTATTCAGAGATCATCAGATGGATACTGGTAGACTGCCATCACAATTTCACTCACTTGAGTAGAGGTGATTTGCCCTCCCACTCAAATGATGAAGCCAAACATAGTGATTGGGAATGAAGGCCACAATTTCATTCAACTTAGGGTTGTTTATTGTATCATGGCCAGACCAGAGGCTGTAAGCATGAATGGCACCAAAACAAATGTGGTGGCTTGGAGCTACAAAGAGGAGGGAGAAAGCAAGCCACATAGCCTAGATAATATGAAGTGCAAGCAACTGTTCCCTGGAGGAACAGACTAGTGAAGAGGCACCAGTTTGGACCACACTGACCTAAATAGTCCAGCACAATTCTACTCCAGACACAAGCATTAGGGTGAAACCTGGTATCTCCCTTTGCCTATAGCACAGAGAGGCCAAAATTAGTTTTGCCATATGGCAGGAAGTCTCAGAGGAGAACTTTGTAGCAATATACCTCTTCATCTTAGATCTCTCTTCCACACAGGACCCTTCATCATTCTATAGGAGATGTTAAAATAATTTGTTTTGATTTCATCCATTACTAATAATCATAGTAATTTAACTCTACTTCCTGTCTTCTTTTATATTACTAAAGCCTGTGTGGGTGTGTGTCAGGGAATGTTAGTATTGCTTTATTGCTTTTTCAAAATGGAGGGAAAACCCATATCTAAATTGATTGAATGGGCCCACTGTAGTTGGGACAAACCAACAGATTACAATCCCAGCCCTTACCTCAAGAAGGAAAGGGAGCAACACAACCACAATGCCATGTATTCAAAGACTCTCCTGTTAGGATGCAAATCTTCTGCTGCCTCTTATCCATTTCCATTAACACCTGCTGACATCATTCTTAATGACTACTTTTCTTTTTCAATATCATCATGTCCACTTTTTACTCTATTTGATTTTATTAAATACTTCAAAAACAGGATCCGCATTTTTTTAAAAAAAGAATTGGCAAGACAGGGCAGCAGGAAAAAAAAGTGGTTAAATAAAACTGTCTGTGTGATCCATCGAAGAACATAAAAATCTCTCAAGCTTCTCAAAGAATTCACCTGGAGCTTTTGAACTGATTTATCTTAAGTTCAGACAGGGATGATGAGGCTCTTGTTTAGGGATGTCCATGATTACAGACCCTGTGTCTGAGCAGTTGTATAAATCCAAGTGATGAACTGTTTCAAAATGGGCACAAAAATGTCTGAATCTGGGGATAGGCCACGCTACACATTGTGTTCTGTGTGTACACAACTACATCCAAAGGACAGCATCAGACAGGAACTTTAGATTGTGTGAACTACTGCAATTCATTTCCAGATCTTTGAAAAGGCTGTGGGGAGGGGGAGGGGGGAGAAAGAAAGAGAAAGAAAGAAAGAAAGAAAGAAAGAAAGGGTGTGGGGAAAAAAAAGAAAACTATGCTATTAGCATAAATATGTCATCTCCCTTGTTTTCTAACTTTATAAGTTGTTGCACCAACTCTCCAAAATCTTTTGCACAGAGCTGAGGCTGCATGGGATTTCCTCTGAGACAAAAACTCTCAATACACACACCTCTACCTGGATCACAGCCTATGTTTCCAATTGCATTAGATGATAAATTGTGTTCTTTTCCCATGGCTGAGGAGTTAGGATTTAGTTACCTTGTGCAAGCATTCTTCTGTGGTGTTTATGATAAAATTATGAGTTGGTTTATGAATAATAATAGCAAAATGCCATGGAAGCAACTCCAGGTGCTGACAGGGCTGAGAAATGGGAGCCTGGTTTTCACTCCAATGCCACAAAAATAGCAACACTCACAAATGAAATATTAGCAGATGCCTCATCAATAATGTACTTACAATCTGATTTGTAGCCACCAGATGATGAAAGATTGCAGCAACAAGGGAAGGACATATCATCCAAAGAATCTCAATTACTTTCCTGTTTTCAAAATCAGAAAGAAACCTAAATGTATAAAGAAGTTAAGCTTTTTGGTTTTGGAGTATAATTTTACATCAACCATTTACAACCTGGTGCCCTCTTGACATCTGACTGCATATGGAAAGCACTGGGCTGGGTAAAATGGCTTGACAGTACGCTAAACAAAATCCAGTATTTGCCACTGGACTGATTCTTTGAATCCAATTCACAAACAGGTTGGTAATAATTGTTATGTGATAGCTTCATTGTATGAAACATCTGTTGAAGAATACATTTTGTTTCTTACAAACAAAAACATATAATGTCCATCAGTGAAAATAAGCAAGGTGTAAACAGAAAAGCTCATAGGCTAATTTTCACATTAAGTTTAACCAAGATAAATTCATCATAGTGTGTTTATCTTGTGACAGTCTTACAAAATTAATATTTTGCTTTAAAATATACTGTACAGAGAGGCTTCAAAAATTAACCACTCCACTTACTGGTGTCAAGCTTAAGGAGAGCTCAGACATAGATTTTATGAATGAGGGACTGACACTTTTCAAAAGGTTTAGCATGGGGGTTCCTACTAGTTAGAAAGTTAGAACCATACAAGCCATTGTTTTCCCTATTGCCATGTATGGTTGTGAGAGCTGGACAGTAAAGAAAGCACATAGAAGGAAAATCCATTCATTTGAGATGTGGCGCTGGAGAACAGTGCTGAGGATACCATGGACAGTCAAAAAGACAAACAAATGGGTCTTAGAATAGATCAAGCCTGAAATCTCCATGGAAGCCAAGATGATAAAATTGTGGTTATTGTACTTTGTTCACATCACAAGAAGGAATGGATCAATCAAAGAAAAAAAAAACACAATAATGCTAGGAAAGGTGGGGGGATGTGGAAAGAGATGAGACCACATGCCAGATGAGTGGACTCTATTAAGGAGATCACAGGGCTGAATTTACAGGACCTAAGCAGAGCCGCGTAAGACAGGGTGTCTTGGAGATGTCTTATCCACAGGGTCACCATGAGTTGGGATCGACTCAAGAGCAGTTAACAACAACAACAAACTTATTGTGGGTATAGAGTGGCTTTCTGATATCTGTGTAACCAGGATGGGAGCTCTGCCATAAGGTTAGCTCACTCTAACAATTAATTGTATTTTATTTAAAAGGGGAAAATTAACGCACACTCTTAACAATCATTCACACAAGTATACAAGAACAGAGAAATAAAAGCAGTATGTTGAAACAGAATAAAGTGTTCCAATGGAGATACAACACCTATTTGGATGCTGCTCCTCTTGATGACATTCTAGGATGGAAAAAAGAAAACTCAATTGCTCCTGAGGCCACTGGAATTTGGGGAGGAAAGAGGGGTCTAGCAAAGTGAAAACTGGTAGTACTTCTGCCTGCAAACCAAGCTAAGCCAATAAAAAAATGAAAGGTTCCCTGATTTATAGGAAATTTGTTCCCTGGGGCAAAATCCAGAGAGTTGATGTGCCCAAATGGTCCAAATCTTTGATATGCATAGGTGACACTTTGAAGTTGGGTCTCCCAAAGGTGTAACATGGGGGTGTGAATGGGGGTGTTCCTGTAGCCAGATAGCTTAAAGTGTCAGGTAGATAGAGTTTACTCTGCCAGAGCTCTTCCTCACCTTCTCTAGAACATAAATACTCTTGGCGACTCCTAAACTAGCCGACACGACCTGCTCGCTTCCACATAATGGAATCCACATTATAGAAGCTGGAGACCAATTTTGACATCAAAAAAGGAGGGGGAGGCTTAGGTATGCACGGGGCTAACACTGTTTTTGTTTTCCTGTAACTGTAGGTGGTTTTCTCTTTTTTCAGTCTATTTTGCTGTCAGCACCTTTCCCAGGAGAGTGCTAGCACAGATGTCTTTGTGACTGGCATCCTCTCAGTGATCTATGCCAGCACAACTTTGGCATATATCTTCTTAGGTCACTGCAGAGGGAATTCAATGTCTATCATGTGTAACCAACATTAAATGAAGTATAATGTCTAGATCAAGGGAAGTAATACTACCACTCTATTCTGCTTTGGTCAGTCCTCGCCTGGAATACTGTATCCATTTCTGGGCACCACAATTCACAAAGGTTGTTCACAAGCTGGAGCATATCCAGAGGAGAGTGACCAAAATAGTGAAAGGTCTGGAAACTATGCCCTATGAGGAGAGACTTGGGGAACTGGGTATGTTGAGCTTGGAGAAAAGAAGGTTAAGAGGTGACATGATAGCACTTTTTAAACATTTGAAGAGATATCTTACTGAGGATGAAGCAATCTTGTTTTCTCCAGCTCTAGAGAACAGGACCTCGAGCAATGGCTTCTAGTTACAGGAAAAGAGATTCCACCTCAATATCAGGAAGACCTAAGAGTTGTTCAGTAGTGGAACACACTCCCTCAGAGAGTGGTGGAGTTTCCTTCTTTGGAAGTTTTTAAACAGAGTCTGGATAGCCACTTGTTGGGAGTGCTTTGTGTATTTCTGCATGGCAGGGGTTTGTACTGGATAGCTCTTGGGAATTCTTCCAACTCTATGCTTTTGTGATTCTAACCCCTAAAACCACCTGCTCTTGTTGTCCTACTCATTGACATGGCCATGGAGTGGCTAAAGAAGAGCAGGGGCAGCTGAGAAGGGTCTGACAAATGTCTCTATGGCCATACACATAATAATGTAGCCATTCTCCAGGACCTCCTGGGTGGAACTCCAGAGGTCTCAGAGGACATTGTCATGTGTCTTTAGTTAAAGCCTTGCCATATTTTCTAATGAATCATGCCATCTGAAGATATGGCCAAGGTATAATAGCCTCATTTTGGTCATTTTTGGCTTCTAGGAAGAGTTCAGGCTCTAGGATGTGCTCTAGGACTCATTTATTGGTCATTTTGACAGTCTTTGGTATTTGTTGAACTCTCCTGCAGCACCACATTTCAAATGAGTTGATTCTTTGTTCATTGTCCGAGCTTTCACAATCATAGATAGAAATCAGAAACAGTAGGGTTACTTCTGAGTAAATATACACAAAATTGCACTGTTCGGATAATCTATTTAACATCCCCCACCAGTAAATAAATAAACAAACCCACAAACACACCATAGAAGTCTTGACTGTGAATTGCAGTGCCTTTAAGTAATTGAAGTCTAACTTTAGATGCCAGTTAACACTGTATATGCTGCTGAGATTATTCCAAATAGGGATGGAAAGTTTAATCATCAGATAAGATCATACATGAATTGAATTATTGGTATTTGTGATAAGAATATAGCAGAGACTATGATTTGCTTGTCTGAAGTGGAGATTTTAATCATTTTAATCAATGCAAGAATATGTTAGCAGGCTGCTATGTCACCATGTAATTTTTAACTCTAAAGACGATTATTTGTGCATGCTAAACCTCCCATTTAAAAAAATCCTATACTTTAATTCCACTTGGTTATTTTTAGAACATATATTTCATTTAAACATATCCAATAGCAAATATGGGGAGAATCAAATATCTTCCCTTGCTGACAGGTTTATGAGAGTAGAACAGAAAGAAAGGAAATGTTCTACACTTGGCCCTCCCACCCCAAAGCTTATTTCTACAATCCCTTTTTGTCCAAGAACATAAAGGAAAACAAATGTGTTAATAAAGGAGACTTCAGGCATTAAGTCAAATTTTATAAATTACATTAAATAGTGAAAGTCTTAGATTCAGTGGCAGGATGAATGACGTTTGAAGGAAGGAACATTAACAACCTAAAAGAAGCAGATGACACAATACTACTAGCAGAAACCAACAAAGACCTGGAAAAATTACTGCAGAAGGTCAAGGAGGTAAGTGCCAGGGCACGATTAATGATGAACATAGAGAAAGCAAACAAACAGAAAAATGACCATAGAAGTTCTTCAAGAATTTATCTGAGATAATGAAGAAGTTGAAATGATCAAGGAATTCTCTTTACTGCTGTGCAGATCAACATAAGAGCAAGGAATGAGATCATGATCTATAGCATGATCCTTGGTGTCTACCTATACAGCATCAACGAAAGAACCCCTTCACTTTATACTATTATAGAACTATGATTCCACTTTAACTGCCATGGTTGCCCCCTGGGGTTTGCCCTTTAGGGAGGAGTATGTGGAATTCTGGGAGCAAGCTTGGTGTACTGGCTTGTGCATTGGATTACACCTCTAGAGACTAGAGTTTGAATCCTGTCTTGGCCATGGAAACCCATTGGGTGATCTTGGGCAAGTCATATTCTTTCAGCCTCAGAGGAAGGCAAAGGCAAACCCTCTCTGAACAAATCCTGCTAAGAAAACCCCATGATAAGTTCAGCTTATGGTCACTGTAAGTCAAAAATGACTTGAAGGCATACAGTAAAACAAACAGCAATGGGAAATTCTAAGCCAGCAAACTCCTCCAGTACCTCACTAAAAAATAAAGCCCAGGTTTACACAGGATACAGTCACCACAGTTGAAGTGGAAGAATACTGCTATAACTGTGTAATGTGAACAGGTCCCAAGACTTTGCATACAGTGATGTACACTCCTCCCTCCACATTCGCTTTGGGGTTTGGGGCAGAGGACCCCTGTAAATGTGGAAAAAGTGCAAATAACAAAAACACTGTTTTTACCTGAGATGACACCTCTCTAGGAATTTCTAGGTCTTCCAGTGCAACTTTGTGATCAAATACCTGCCAGACATTGACCATAGAATTGAGCTGGAGGATGTACAAATGCCTAGGGGAGTGTTCTCTCTAGGAATCTCTACGTCCTTCAGTGCGACTTTTGGTTAAAGTTGACCACAGAGTTGTGCTAGAGGACCTAGATATTCCTGGAGAGAACATATTAATAAAATCTGTGAATAATCAAAGCTGCAAATGTCAAAGCTGCAAATGTGGAGGGATGAGTGTATATCCAAAGGCTCTTCCTCCACAGACATACACACTATACTCTACTCTGGTCTCCACTCACAAGTTAATGCATAACCTATAGTCTCTGCTATACAAATAACAAGAGAAAAACTTTCAGAAGGAAAATGGTGGGGAATTAAAGGTTAAGCTTTCATTTAGCCCTTATCTTTTCTCCAATCGAATCTACCCACTACTTCATAAGGGAGGAGAGTGTATAGGAACTGATTATATGTAACTTCAATGTAAATTTCATTTTAAAAAAGAGTATTCTGAACCTATCTGCTGTTTTGTCTGTACTTAATGTATTCTGCGACATTGTCGTATATTTTGCTTATCTACATGTACAGGGCAGAAACTCTCAAAACATTGTTCTTCACAGAAGCATAGTTAGAGATGAACAGTTCTGTTCTATGATAGTAAAATGCCTTGGGCAAAAAATGCTTATGAAAAAATGGGATATAAACTGATTATGGGTGCTGGAATGGCTTCCATAATTCATTGTAGAGTTCTGTAGTGATACTTTACTAAGCCCTTGGTAGAATAGTCAGTTTGCATCTGCTGTCAAATAAAGCTTCTTTGGATTTTGGCAGGACATTTTTATTAAAAAGAAAAGAAAAAACACCAAAGTTGTTTGTGCTACTCGTTTATCTTATAAAATAGGTTTGTATAGAATGACATATTGAACTGCTTTAATTACCACTTTTTCTTTGGAATGGGATGTATTATGCATCTCACAGATAAAATGAATTGCTGAAGAAGTCTCTCTCTCACACTCACACACATACACACACACACTGTAAAAGGATGTGCTTTCTGTAGCTAATCTGCTGTAGTCAACTATAATGGGAGCCTCTAGTGAATAGCAATGCAACACTGAATGGCTAATTGGATGCTGTCAGCGTAAAGGCTGTCAAACCATAATGTTTTAAAACATATAGTGTTAAAAACAACACAACACAAAACAAAATGGCCCCCATTTTTACCAATTCTTCTTACAGAATCTTGATCTTAGCCCTCAACCCTGAGGGAGAAGGAAATTCACCTCAGCACAACAGAAAATGGTCAGCATCAAAGTGAGTGAACTTGCTGTGAAGTGGCCCTTATTAGTTTGGTGCATTCCATCCAGGAACTGACATGGAAGCTGGCAAAAAGCCATCTGAATCCTCCTGGAGCAACTGTGCTACCCAAGCGGATGACATTTGGCTCTCCCACCATAGTTTTGTTAAAAGAAATGCAAAAGTGCAGGTTTTATAACTATCCGCATTACATGAAAAAAGAGGCTCTGAGCTCAGTTTTAAATATCTAGATATAGCAAATGTGAGTTTATAACAAAAATCCATCTGCTAGGGAATTCTGAAGTTATAAGGAGTCCATGTGTTGTGAAATAATCCTAGTACATCTACCAACCATTAATTATCTCTGGACAGCTAATCAATTTAATTCCTATCTAAATATTTCAGGTTTCTTGGCTTATTAAGTTCTGTTCTGCTTTATGTATTAACTCACATAACTATAATTCCCAAGGCAGCGATCTTAAATCCCTCGGTGAAGAATAAATAATAATTTAAGTTAGTTTTAAATGAAAATGTTTAAAAATACTGACAGCCTAATTATCCCATTTTAGAGAATATATTCTTGCAATATAGTTACATAGAGAAAGATGAGATGCTCCACATTCTGTGTAATGCCTAGGTACATATTTAAAGTCTTGAAAGTGTGCTTAGTATACATACATTTGATATAATATTCCTGAAATTTAACTCTTATGTTAGATCCAGATTGTAGATCTAATTAGAGTAGATCTATTTGAAATCAATGAGATATGGTAATGCCTTATGGAAGTTCCATTCATTTCAGTGGATCTAATGTAATTAGCACAGTCAGGATCTGACTCATAAATTTTTTTAAAAAAATTAAATGGCACATGTGCTGACTGCCCAGTAATATTCCTTTTTGGACAAGATTCAGCTGAACAGGAACCAAGAAGACTATAGGCTGAATCCCTATAGACCAAAGAACACTGTCTCTTGCCATCAAACCTATGGTGGAGCTGCAGTATGATGGTCTAATAGCTGTAATAGAGATGCTTCTTCCTGCTTGTGCATCTAAATAATGCACACAGCTCAACCATGTCAAAGTTCTTAATAGAATCCAACCTGCCTGGAGTTGCTGTGCCCCACTGTTGCCCACCTATTCTGTTATTGTTGTGTGCCTTCAAGTCACTTCCAACTTATGGCAACACTAAGGAGACCCTATCATGGGTTTTTCTAGGCAAGATTTGTTCAGCGGAGGTTTGCCATTGCCTTCCCCTGAGGCTGAGAGCATGTGAGCTGGGAATCAACTCCTGGTCTTCAGAGTTGCAGTCCACACTTATACCACTACACCACACTGGCTGCTCCACCTAGGTACGCAGTGTGAAATCAGTACGGTGTGGGGGAGGGCATTCAGTAGGGAGTGTAAATCTAGTCCATAGGCATTCAATTTACCTTCATCTTTCAGGTGGCTTCGAGGGTTGGGGGATGCTGCTTGTGTTTTGCTGCCTGGCACTATCCTGTCAGATCCAAGCAAGGCTATTTTAATGGGGCTGCATGTAAGTCTGCTCTGGAAGCTAGTACACAGTGCTTTGGCTGAGCTGCTGAAAGGAGTAACCTACCAAGAGCATGCTAAACCTGTATGGAAGGAGCAGCTCTCCAAATGTTTAAAGGGCATTTAGCATGATGATGACGACTGTGTAGAATTATCTTCTCCTTGAACTTAGACCTGCACCTACCATTCTTACTTTTTGGTGCATGTTAAACACACATCTATTTATGAATGCTTTCCCATTATAGTTTAGCCTTCTGTACACTTTATTCCAATAGATATGCAGATATGCAGCAGAGATTTAATGTACTGGATTGTAGCTCTGTATATAATTATGATTTCTTTATACTTTGAAATCTGTATCTCTAAGAAAATTAAGAATTGAAAATAATATACATCAATAAATGTGTTCTGCTGAGAATCTGAATATTTGAGTATCATAATGGTATCACAAAAGTAGCCAAGGATCATAATATATTTTGGTTGTATAAGGATATCAAAATAAATTTTGCCATTACATACATCTAAATATACTATTAAAGATCAGTTTAATGATCACGCACATCACAAATGTTTTATGTTGACAAGAAATGATAGCATAAATATTTCCTGTCTTTTACAAAACGTCCAAAACCAGAACACATTTTACTTCAGTTCCTAACTAGTTTTCTTTGAAAAATTAGTTTGTATCTTGTTCTAAATTTAATACATTTCTTTTTATAGGAGAAAAAGAACTAATAAATAAATGAAAAATACAGACAATTATAACAATATTCATCTTTTTCCTCTACATAATGCTGTCCCTGAACATGACCTACATGTTCAGGGACAGCATTATGCCTCCAAATCTGCTGGGTTGGGGGAATTAAAATTAAACATTAAAACAGTATTAGTTTTAAAAATCTCGATCCATTAGATCTGATTAATCTTCTCAAAATGAACTTGATGGCTATTGTTTTGGTGTGCCATCTGGGTATAGGAGGAGGGGAGCATTCTCAAAAGTAATCCTAATCAAGATGAAAACATGAAAAACTATAGCACAAGAATAATAACAATCATGTTCCCAGCTACTTTGAATCCCAGTTTGGGGAGACCAAATGGGATTAAATCAATCAAACAAACAAATACTATAAGAGTTCTTCAAAGGTGGAATGGAGTGGCTCAGAGAATGTTGGACTTTCCGTCTTTGGAGGTGTTTAAACAAAGGTTGGTGGAACATTTTTCAGGAGTGCTTTAGTTGTGCATTCTTTCATGGCCTAGGTTTGGATGGGCCTTGTGATCCTTCGAACTCTAAGATTCCATTATTCTATGAAATACAGCAACATTTCGCAACACTGCAGAAAATCTGGGAAACCCTGGACAAGTTTCATCATATATTTGGGACCTGATCACCGCAGAGTCTTAGCAACAGCACTGACAAACTTTTCGGTCAATATGGGTTCCTGTAATGAGAGAAAACATTGTTTTATTTTCGGCAGGAAATTTTCTTCAAAGAGCAAGTCTAGACAGTGTTTTACAGTCTTCCTGCCAAAAGCTGCAAATTGTCTAACTATGTGTCAACTTTGTCTATGACTGTGTTTGGCTATATATCTTACCTCTTATGATAAACAAGACAACCTTGATTTCTTAGTAGAAACTATGCTAAATTGGAACTGTATCCTTAACCTTTCAGTGACTTGTATGCAGCAATGATAGTTTTCACTAAAGTTAAAAGTTCTCATCCAGATATAGCCCTAGTATTTTCTGGCTTCTAAACAGTCTTGCTGTAATTGGCATGGTTCCTTCAAGAAGATGTAGGCTTCAAGATTATACTAACATAGTAAACATATGTTACATATGCATACTGCTACATAGCAAGCAGACAACACTGTCTATCTTCCTGACATATGTAGATCCAACAGTCTCATTCGAGTTTAGTTAGCCTTGAGTCAAAATGCAACATTATGAGTCTATAGTCTCCCTACTATCACCTTGGCTCAAATATTGTGACTGTATCTAAACATATTCTCTAGCTAGACTAACATATTAAGAAAGAACACATTTTGCAACAGAATTTGAAAATTTTACTTTATTATATTACAGCTTCTGGAACTCAAGGGGCATTGACTATGCTGACTGGAGAACTTTGAGATTTTTTGTCCAAAAAAAAAGTAATTTTCCAAGTTCTGTTTGGGAAACTGGAAAACAGTGTCCCAGGCTATTATATAATTATTTAAGGGAATTATTTAAAGTGTGAAAGACAACACTTCTCAGATTCAATGTGCACAAAATCCCAGATTCTTAATTCAATCAGCAAAACCGAACAATCAGCACAAGATTCAGGCATTATTTGCAGTATACAATATTGAATCAACATGTGAAGAAGGGACCAAATTAGTCTTGACCTCACTCCTACTTCCAGTTCTATTTCTCTCAGGTGGAGAGTAATAGAACTGAATTGGAAAGCTTCTACAAACATATGAAGAATCTCCACAAGATTGGGAACTCTGCTTTTTAGGTTTCTCAGTCATTTGGCCAGGCTTTTTATGTAACAGAGGCTGTCATGTTCAGACTTATTAAAAAAAAATTGCAACAGAAATGAAAAACAGCAATGCACCTAGCACACTCCCATTTTCACATACTGAATCAGTATACTTTACATATGACTGAACAGAGCTAATGTGTTCCTGTTATCTGCTAGGAAGGGGGTAAATGCTAGTAGGGTTTTCTGCCTGAGCATCAAACAATTTAGTTAGCTTTTATTCACCTTGACATGAGTGGGCAGAGGCACTGTTTCATAGAATCATAGAGCTGGAGGGGGCACTATGGGCCATCAGGTCTAACCCCAGCTCAATGCAAGATCTCAAGCTACAGCATCCCTAGCAGCTAGATGTCCAGGCTCTTTTTGAAGATATTCAGAGAAGGAGGCAGTTGGTTCCATTGCTAATTTGATTTATCGGTCATCCTCAGATAACTATATCCTGGCCTGTCTTTACAAGCATGCCTCTTTTATCTTGTTCCAGATTCATCTTTTTCTAAGGCTAGCTGCTCTTATGTCCCTGGACTCAGTTTTCATTTCAGAACAGAAGTCTTGTTACAAAGCACCATCTGCCTGACTCCTCAGACAACTAGAACAAGGTCAGGATGCCAAAAGGAAAGGAAATTTCCAGGTGTTGAAAAAGAAAACTTTGCCATCCTTTGATAGAGAGGTATATTTGGAAAAATAGGCTAAGGGATGTAGGATAACAACTTTCTGGTCTTGACTTTTCAAAATGTACTCTCATGATAAGGACTCGCCCTTATGTGACCATCCTATTCCCCCCCCCCCAACACACACACACTGCAATCATTACCACCAGCTTGCTTCCGCTCCCTTTCCACCAGTTGTCTGTATGATGCCTGCCCAGTGCTGCTTTGCCTGTGAATATACAGGATCCACTTTTCTAGCCCTGCCAGTTTTTTGCCAGCTTCAAAATGAAGATCATTCTGGCCTTGTTTGTTTGTTTGTTTTGTTTTCTTGTTGTTTACCATGGTGTGCAGCTTTTAAAATACTGTAGGAAATTTTTTAGCCCTCCAGATATTGCTGGACTAAAATTCTTATCAGTCCTATAGGGTTGTAGCTATGGGAGGGCAATGCCCCTTTTTGTCCCCCCACTGCCAGCTACATTCCTGCAGTGAATGGTGAGGAAGGTACCATCCAAGAGAAACTGAGGGATATACATTTCCCATTCTTGGTTTAAAAGCAGTGCATTCTTATGTCATTATGAAATAAGGTAGCAAAATGTAAGGAATTATATTTTTGTAACAAGTAAGGTGGATGTTCAGTTTCTATGCAAAACCTTTTTTTTCATTCTGATGTAAGATAACTGTTGTTTGTGACAACTTCTGGTATAATTGAAATATAATGAAACTTTCGATCTTGCTGTCATTCTCAAAGCTGAAAGAACATGTTCATAGTTCATAAGATTAATCTGTTATGTACTTGACTGTGTGCTGGGATTCCTATATCTCTCGGTTTAATCTTCCAATATACTTTGGAATCCTACCTGCATATATCACATTTGTGTTTGGGTTTCTTAATAACTAGTTATTCCTCTCACAAAACACTTGGACTCAACTGAGAGTCCCATTAAGAAGAGTAAATCCTGAAAAGGTCACATCAGCATGCTTTCATCATTTGTATTAGCGAAGGGGCAAAGGTGAAAAATGGGTAGTCCCTAATGGCATTCCTGGAGTGTGAAGCCTTCTAAAGAATTCCCTGAGAAGCTTAAGAGTAATTTAACATGTTCTTCAGAGTTACTGTTATACTATTGATGCTTTAATTGCTCTCCCAAATCAGTGGGTTGGATGCTGGTTTACACCTATATCCTGCTGTTGCTCAACTAGAACAGACAAACTGAATCAATGGTAACTTGATAAACTGACACTCCCATTGATTCAGTGGGTCTACTCTAGTTTGGACAAATAATAGGATTCAGTTCCTAGTCTACTTAGCGTGGATGACTGAAATTAATAAAACTTGTTAGCCAAATTTACATTAAATGGGACTACTCTATGTATAACTACAAACAACTAATAAGTCTATAAGAATAGTTGACAAAGTCTAGATCCATACAGTCCAATGTTCATTGCTATCTAGGGCCTTGTTTGCATGGGCCAAATGACCTGTTTCCCCTCTGTTCTGGTGTTGTCCCATTTGGATGACACATAGCCCAAACCCTGGCTCTAGTGCAGGCAGTTTGGATAACATCCAGCATTTGCCATGCCAGAACTGGGGTATAACAAGGTTACGAGGAAGTAAAAATAATTTATTTGTTGTTTCAGATCTTCCAGAAAGAACTGGAGACCTCCATTCCCATGCGATGTCTTGTCTGCAAAGTCATCCCACTGGGTCACCCATTGTTTCTGCTGCCTCGGCAGGCCCCTCATTCTGAAGTCAGAATGAGGCTTCAAGCATGTGACCATTGCTGTGTGCCTTATTCTGCCCTAAGGAGAGAATGGTCCATGGCAGATGTGCCAGGCATCCCAGCATGAGGGTGAGGTCAGAGCAGTTGCAAGGCCAAGATACTCCAGGCAGTCCCTGCAGTATCTTGGCCAGTGCAGACAAAGCAGGTCAAGAATACACAAAATAAATAAATAAGGAGAAACAAAAATGTCACTCACTTCAAAAATGTGTTTCAGATATAAATTTAGTTAGTATCCCATTTTCTAATAGAAAAAGCAAAAGAGGCACATCAACAGCAATAGGTAATTTACATAAATATGATCCTGTAAAATTCAACATCCATTTCATATTAGGGCAGATAAAATTTAATTCATATCCCATAACAGAAACTGTGTTCAAGTGATGATAGTAGTCATACATTTAAAAAATTCTTTTTAAAAAAAATGTCAAAAATTCTGCAAATATACAGTAATGCCCTTCGGAAGAGAGTTGTACAGTACTGCTCCCTGTGTCCACACTATTGTAAAACTAGAGAACTCTTGATCACAGATACGACGACTTTCCCTAAGTACTGCCAAGGAGTGATGGAGTAATGTGTGTTGTTCCTTTGTGTTGTTCTTTTCTTTAGTTTTACTTCAATACTTTTTTTCTTTCCATTGTATGCAACAGAAGAGAAATACTCATACAAGCCACCACTGGGAATGGTGGGAATTTACAGCCACCTTGACAACATCAGTGTGCTTACTGTATATGTAGAAATCACTGTGGCATGCATGAAGATTTCATTCAGCATCTCCCAAACTAAAGTACAAACTGGGATAAGATTTCTTTTCAAGCCCTGCATTTTCCTGAATTTTACAATGCCATTTTTTTAAAAGTACAAAAAAGTATATTAAACATATTGGCCAAATCTAGATGTGCCTGAAGAGGCGAGATTAGAGCTCAAAAGGCCACCTTTAGGGTTAGGGAGGGCACAGTGTTTGCACCTTCCCTAACACTAAAGCGTATGGGCACTGCCATTTAAAAATGGCGGCATCCATACGGGCACGCCATGATGTTGTTATGGTGCGTGCAGCATTTAGAAACGCTGCGTGCTCCTTGACAACATTGCACTGCGGGAGGGGTCCAAGCACCCTTCCAACGGTGCAAACAGGAGCTCTGAAACAGAACTCCTTTTTTGCACCAGGTCCTAGGCGCGGCCTTTAAATGGCCATGCCAAAGACCCGAGTGGAAAGGGGCCATGGCGGTGGTCCCTTTCTCCCCTCGCCAGCACCAAGGGACGCTGGGTGCAGTGGGTGCCCAGGGCTCCCGCTGCACCCCTCAACCTTCAGAAGTGGAGGGATGGGGCCTCTCAGGCTGCCGGTGCAGCAGCCTTGGCCCCATCTCACTGCTTAAAAGGGTGGCTACAGACTGCCCCTTTTGGGCTGTCTGTATCGCCCCATTTAGAAATATGTATTGAGAGAAAATATGTTTAGAGATGTGTTCTTCGTGAGAAGATGTTCCATATACATTTAATATGGAAAAGAATGTAATAGCCTTTTGTAGACATGTGACAGACATGAAACAGAAATTCAATGACCTATGCATCCCTAATTGATTGTGTTCAGATCCATGCCTGCAACACAGACAAAGCAAGTATGCAAATAATAAAATATAAAATTCTCCAAGGGATAGTACAGAGAGGTGGTTGGAAGCTGCCTCTTCCTGCCCCGGATTGGTGCTGCAGTAGCAGCCACATGCTGTGGCACCAATCCGTGCCCCAAAAGAAGCTGCTCTGGGCAGCTTCCTCGAAGGGGAGTCACAGGTGCGTTTGTGCGCTATGATGATGCCCCTTCCAGCCAGTGCTGTTTGGGTGCGTGCCTAGCTCACATCATCATGGCATGCACCATGTGGACAGGCACATGCCATGAGGTGGTGGGGCAGCAGAACTAGGACTGGGGGCGTGCGGACGCCCAGCCCTAGTACACAGTCATGCTGGCATAAACTGCTGATCTGTACTGCACCCAAGTGTAATAAAAATTAATTTATGGAAAAGCTGGACACATAGGGAGATTGGGGGGAGCTCCTTTTCTGACATGGTCTTTGACCTAGAAATTTTTCTTCAAACAAGGGCACTCACATAAACTGATTTGAAAGTTGTTGCCTTCAGAATTTAAATCATTCAGCAAGACAGCATTATGAGGACCACATTCTCTGATGTCATCTAATATTAGTGGTGGAGAGAGGGTCTGGACCCTTCTAAAACAGGAGTTGTAAGTGGCCACTACTGAATGTAAAGGAACCAAGTCCTTTATTTGCCCTCCTAAAATAGTTTGAGCATTCAATTTTTTACAAGCATCATTTACTATGTTTCAGTACATAAAGCAAACCTTCAAACAGCAAAAACAAATTAACTTCTTCCATGTACACAACCACATTTCTTCATTATTGGCACTTTGCACTTTTGGCCTGCAACATAATGCTGTTTACAGTGACACAAACAACTCTCTGAAGCATTGGGTTCTGAAACATGTGTGTAAAAGTTTCCTCCTGAGAGAAAACCAGAGCTCAATTTTTCTATCAATGCCTCTTGCCTTGATAAAAGTAGTAGATTTTCAGCAAGGCCATATCATTAATCTAGTAATATTTGTTTAAAGCCTTAAGAAAGACTTCCTGTACCACTGAAGGGATTTAGGGTGATTTTTTAAAAAAAAATGTTGCTATTTTGTTGTATCAGTGCATTTAAATCATGCATCTTGACACGCTTTAATGTACATTTTATACTCATTCATAATGTGTAGTGTTGATGCTTTCTTTGTTCAAAGTCATGCCTGACATAGCTGAGATCAATCATAGCAGTAAGAGTTTTTGGTTTTTTGGTTGTTGTTTTTTAATTCCAGAAAATCCTTCTGGGACTCTGGTCACACCTGAATTATGGGTTTCTGGTTCCAAGCAGAATCAGCACATCAATAATGGGTACTTACTCAACAATGATAGGCACAACACTCAGCAAATTGATGTGAAAATATTGTGTTTTCTTCAGATGTGCTGTCCATATCTCATTTGCTATGACCTCCCCTGGAAAGGAACAGTCTTTGTCTGGAGCCTTTGGAATCCTGTTTTGTTTTTTTGTTTTTTCCATCTGAATAAACACTAGAGCTCTCAATGGGTGCATTTATACTGTATTAATAATGCAGTTTGACCCTACTTTAAGTGTTGCAGCTTCATCCTGTGGAATCGTGGGATTTGTAGTTTTGCAAGGTCTTTAACATTCTCTGCCAAAGAGTGTTTTGGTGCCACACAAAACTACAGATCCCAGTATTCTGTAGGATGGAGTCACGGCAGTTGAAGTGGTGTCAAACTGCATTATTTCTACAGTGTAGATGCATCCAGGAAGAAAATTTTAAGTATACCTTCCTAAATTTTAAGTCCTAGAACTCCACAAGATTGAGCCACGGCAGTTAGAGAGCTCTGGTGGCTCAGTGGGTAAATGCCGGTCTTGCAGCCACAACATTGTAAATTCAATCCTGGAGGACTCCAAGGTTGACTCAGCCTTCCATCTTCCTTTCATAGGTCAATAAAATGAGTAGCCATCTTGTTTGGAGCAATTGTTTTACACATTGTAAACCACTTAGGGAGTGCTAGTTCACTGATAAGCAGTATAGAAATGCACTTGATGTTGCTCTTGCTATTAAAGTGATATCAAAGTGCTAAAGTTATATGATGTGGCAGGTCCCTTCATCTATCCACGTTGGGCAACTTGGGACTGCCTTTTTAAAGACTATCTGGATAATGCAATTAATACAAAATATAGATTGACTGGACAAATGAAATCTATTTCATCCATTTTAAAACAGCTAAACAGCTAAACTGGTTTCCAGTTCATTTCTATGCTCAATTCAAAGTGCTAGTTTTAATCTTTTAAATTCTATGTGGTTTAAGGATTAAAGCAGAGAAAATGCCTTTTCAAGGAGTCCACCTGGAGCCAAACATCATAGCTTTTAAGTGTAAGCAAAAGTGGTGGTGCTTGTTCATTGTAACACATCCAGACCTTTTACAAGATTTAACTGCTAGTCTTCTCCTATTATGCCAGCCACACCTGCCCAACCCACTGCTGAGATTATGGTTTTTACTTGTTCTTATATATAAATGTTGCATTAACTTATGCTTTATATTGCATTATTTTGATTTATAGTTGTAAATCAAGTACATCATTAGATAGATAGATAGATAGATAGATAGATAGATAGATGACAGACAATTGTGTGTTTGTGTGTGTTGTGGTGGTTGTTGTTGTTTTTAATTATTTATATGCACCTCTCTTGCAGGATTGAGCCGTCTTACAGCATTGAATAAAAACACGATATAAAATACAGCATACAGTTAAAATGCTTCTCATTAGTTCTCTCCCCTCTCCCCAGCCATACTACCATAAAATAAGAATGTAACAATCACTAGATTTAAAAGAATTAAAATTAAGATAATCAAACAGTCAAGCCAGTCATAGACAAGGAATGGGCAGTTTGGGTCTTCTCTGTGATGGTCTGTGTCTATAGGCGACCAGGTGAATTATTCAGGGAAGGCCTGTTGGAAGAGATCCATCTTGATGGCCCTTTTAAACCCGTCAAGATTGGTGATGTTCCAGATCTCTTCCAACAGGCCATTCCATAATTTGGGAACAGCTGATGAGAAGGCCCTCTGGGTAACCATTGTCAACCTGGTTGAAGGCTTTTCCAAGAGGACCTGCGATCCTGCAAATAGGTTAGACCCAAGCCATGTGGGGTTTAAAGGTCATAACCAACACCTTGTATTGTGCCCTGAAACTAATAGGCAGCCAGTGAAGAGATTTTAAGATAGGAATGATGTGGTCACCTCTAGCTATCCCAGTGGCCACTCTGGTTGCCATATTTTGGACGAATTGAAGTTTCTAAACTAGGCACAAGGGTAGCTGCATGTAGAGTGAATTACAGAAGTTGAGTCATGAGGTTACCAGCGCATGCACTACAGTTTCCAGAGCCCTCTGTTCCAGGAAAGGACACAGCTGGCATATCAGCCGGAGCTGATAACAAGCACTCCTGACTGTCGCATTTACCTGATTTGACATCAGAAGTGATATGAAATCCAAATAACAGACATGATTTAGAAGTATAAATCAAAAGTACATAAAACATTTAAATAACAGATCAGGTAAACCCTGCAGAGATGAAAAAGAAATAGACCAGGTGTGCATGTGCATGTGTGTGTATGTGTGTGAGAGAGAGGGCAACATCAAGAGGGGGGGAAGGCAACATCAATATGTTTTAAATAAAACTGTGGACATTCCTGTCCATGCAATCATACTCATGCTGGCAATAGCAGGAAAAATCAGTGATAATAACTGGATGGCATTACCACTTTTGTACATTGTCAGAAAATCTGGTAGAGAAAAGTTACTTGTCATGCATCTCAACAGCACTATGCGACTGCTGGCAATTATGGAGGGTTCCACACCAGCTCATTAAGTATTTTTTGTTGTTGCTCTTGTACAGTGTTGTATTTATGTTGTGCTATTATTGTGCTATTATTATAAACCAGTACAGTCTGGCTTACATTTTGGTTAATATATCTTATTGTTTGTCTTATGCAGTTTATTGTAATATGTACATTTTGCATTTTGCATCCTTAGAAGTGCTTACTGACATTTTGTGGCATATGTGTAGCACTATTTCCCCACCTTTTGCTTGGTTACAAAAGCATATTTTGACCTGACTCCCCCACCCATCCCCTTCCCTGGCTTTCAGAAGTGTATGTAAGTGCAACACAAAGACAGTTTATACAGCCTGTCCTCCCCAACCGTGGGATTTAAGCACCCACAGACGACAAGCCCCATTGCTACTAATGGCTGCATGTACACATGGCCACAGCAGAGTAGTTGCATGCATGCATGTGCGCTGCCATTGGAAACCATGGAAACTGAGGTTCAGAGGTTTTTTTCATCTGTGTGTGTGAGGGAGTCTGGAAAGAACCCCCTGAATATAAGAAGGGCCCACTGTATCTAAGCGTAATACATCATCCTACACATTATATCTCATACCTTTGTACTGAAGCAGTGAATCCTGTCAGCAGCGAGGAATGGAGGGAAATTGTGTGCTTGGGCTTTAAAGCCACCTTATGCATACAACTCCAAAATCAAATCTTCCCAAATCAAATCTGTTTACCCTGAGAGTTGTCTCCCTATCTGGAGACCTGGGGAAGCATAATAGTTCCTGGAGACTTCAGTTAGTGGCCTGAGAGTTGTTAATCCCTTGCGGGTCAGTTTTAGACTTTCCTTAATTGGCAGGTCCTGTTCCACTGGATTTCTTCCATTCATATTTTAACCATTGTCACACTTGGCCCGGCAAAGCTGCCATAAACTGACTCAGACTTCTGAGCTGTTTAACCCTGCACTGCATACAGTGACTGGGGGCAGATGAAAGTCTTTGAAGTACAGCTACCTGAGATCCTTTAACTTGTCATGCCTTGGACTCAGTCTGGACCTTTGACATGCAAAGTATGTGCTTCAATATGAAACTATGTTCCCTCCACTTCACAGTGTTAAAATAACCCAGCCCAAGCCCAGTTCAACATATCCACCAAATGAGCTTTGCCATGTGTTGTGACTAATCTTACAGTTTTTAAACATCCATTACCAAGAATGTGCTTCAAACTATGTCTGTAAATGTCCGAAAGTGAGATATTTTAACCTTCTCCCTTGAAATAATGTTACACATCTGAAAAAAAAATATTGGACCAATACTATCTTTCATTAACTAAGAAATATATACTGTACCAAGTTAGTGCTGTGGCTATTTGTTCAAAGGTATTCAATCATTTGATGACAGAAGTCTAAAATACTGGTTATATTGACAATATAATCCAGTTTGAAATGGGAAGAGGGATTCCAGCTGTACTGTTTGTAATACTCTCACCCAAAATACATTGTGAAGCCATTTTGTCTTCCACTACTTACTGGAATTTTACTGATAAGGACCAAAAAAAATGCAGAAAAGGGAAAATGGTGAGGACCTAGATGAAAGGTAATGGTATCTGGGTTCTTTGCCCCCCCCCTCCAAAAAAACAAAAACAAAACCATAACCTCATAAATAAAATAGGACTTTTGACCAATAAAAGCCTCATTTGGAAGCAATCTAATTTGCATTTTACTACACTGTGATATGTGTTAAAATATTTAAATCAGTGTCTTATGCATTCCATTATTTTGATTACAATTATTGCTTCATCAAAGTGCATGGCACTTTACAAGGTGCAAAAAGAATTTCCAGTCTAGGATTTGACACAGAGGAGAGATTAGATTATGAGGAGGGGAAAAAAACCCAGGGAACAAACAGGAGATGTGCATTTAATTCATTTCCATGCATTCAGCTTTAGATACAGTGAGGCATAGTGACTCAGAGGAAATGCTGGAGCTGCTTATATAGTCATTTCTAGATATTTTTTCTCAAAGTATTCAATAAGGAGTATTTTACATAACTGTTAAGCAAATGCACTGTGATTAAAATTGGTTGAATAAAATTCTAAGTACTTTAGGTTTTGTCACTTTCTCATTTGTGGAGACATTTTCCAGGTGACCCACCACTCAGTCTCCTCTTCCCTTTTTAAAAATTGAAACCAATAGGCTCCATTTGGAAACACTCTAAGATTCCTTTCATCTTTATTTCTGTATAAGTGGCTGAAACACTTTTTTTTTTTTTTTTTAAAAAAGAGAAGTATAATACTCTGGAAACCATTGAACTAATTTATGAAAACAAGTCCACTGTTTGGAACGTGCTTCACGTCTTCAGAGCTTAATGTTGTTGCTTCATTTCTTTTTTTAAAATTTATTTTCCTTCCTTTCTGGAAACAATCAGTCACACACGTGGCAGAAGTAATAGGTCAATGCAGGCTGCCCACAAAGTGCCAAATCTTCAAAGAAGTGTTGTTTGTTTGTTTTATTTCAATTTGGGTTTTTTTTGGGGGGGGGGAGAGGGGTGGCTTAGCTGGATAGTAGCCAGAGACTGAACTTTGTGGTGAGCTATGTGAAATGGTGGTTCATAAATAATCATGTCAGGAAAAGCTGACATGCATTACTGTTCAATATTCTAATCGATGTCATGTCAAGATTAAATCAATTCAGCAGAGGAAATTATATATAAAATAAGACATCTAATAACTAGCATTTGTCTCCCTTTGCAGCAGGAGACTGCTATTCTCATCAATCCACAAGTCTGACTCGACTGGTTAGGGATGTGGAAGTCAACAACAACGGAAGAGCCCCAAACTGACATCTCTTATTATACAATCTGTCCAGCTTTCAGTACATGGTAGAGTCTCCTTCTTAGACTAGATGGGCAACTGTCAGGAGTACTTTGATTGTGTCTTCCTGCATAGCAGCATGGGCATTGGACTCGATGGCCTTGTAGTTTCTTACAGCTCTATGATCCTATTATTCTATCTGCCTGTGGCTAATGTTATAGCAATAGCAAGTACATGGTGATGTGTTTCCCTGAAAAAGATCCATCCATCTTTTCAGTATGTGCCTTCTTCTTTGTACTGAATGTATGAAAGTTCCTAAGTCTTTTCCAGGCATCACTAGATAAATGTCTGGCAATCTTCTGTGAGCAAAATATATACTGAACATAATTATAAGTAATAATGGTCAAAGCTCACTCCTCATTGCCCACTTCAAAGTAAGGCTTGAACTACCATTACATTACTCATTACACACTACCTTGGGGAAGTAATAATACATTACCTGTAACATATTATCTTTGGGAAGCATCAGGTGGTGACATTATTGTTTTTTAAAATAGCAACTTGTAACATCATTACATTTTTTAAAAAAGACTGGTGTAACAAATAATGTCTACTCAATACTACTAAGGCATTACAGGAATGCAGACTCATATTAGATTGTTGAGTGTGCTTTTTAAAGATTTTATATTTGTGTTTTGGAACATCTATAATATGTGTAATGTTGCACTTCTGTCCATATTGTCATGTGTTTAAAATGATTTTTATTGTTTTAGTTATTGGTGTTTTAAAATGATAGCTTATTTATTTTAAATTTTCAGCATAAAGCTTTTAGTTATATATTTGTTTTAATCTTGTTCTAAGCCAACTTGGGTCCCTGGGAGAAAACTGTATGTAACACCCATACATACATATCTTGTATGTTGGGTTTCTGCATGTGTACATACATTTTATTCCTGAATCTTTGTTAGCGAAGAAAAGCCAGAGAGAGACATACATTTTCTAAGAGTTTTTACAAACTGCTATTATACAATCATGTATTTATTTGTAAACAAAGAACTACAAGGAAAAAATGAATTACTTTAGAAAAAATTCAAGTTTTAGTTTTTTGTGGGTTTTTCAGGCTATATGTCCATGTTCTAGAAGAATTTATCCCTCACAAAAAAACGGGGGGAAAAAACCCACAAAAAACTATGGATGGCAGCCGTGAAAGCTTTCCACTGCATATTGGGTTTCTTTCTGCTGGGACTTTCCTAACAGTTTAGAGGGATCACTCCAAGACTCAAGTCTTGGAGAATTCCCAGTTAGTCCTCTACTTTCCCAAACTGCCTTATCAACATTTTTTCTTTTTCCAGTGCTATGTATTTTATTTTATTTTATTTTTTATCAGCTTCAAGACTAGACTGTTTAACAAATGTACCTACAGATCTATCAGCCATATAAGACACTGCCTTCAGCCATCCCACATTCCCTGATCTAGTGCCAAGGACTTAACTATAATAGCATATTTGAATGATTGAAACGGTAGGCTTTCATATCCTGGTAACACAATATAATGGTTCGCATGTCACAGGGTGAATAGGATTAGTGGGTGTGAAAAATGTCAAAAGAAACAAGATTACCGTGCATGTGATACACAAGAAATAACAGATTAAGTATGAAGAGAGGGTCTTAGTTGGGTCAGACTGCTCAAGCTGTCCTTTTCGTTTGACAAATAAAATGACGAGGCAGGAGCAGCTTTCCTGTTCCCTTGAAATTAATGTGCTAATTAATTGGTCTTGAATTTATGTACCTTTGACATACTTTCATGTTCTGCTATGAGAAAACATCTCTTTCAAGTGCAATGTACTGGAAACTGAACTAGGGGAAAATGGGGAACGAGGAGGAGATAGATCTCCTCAAGGACAGATCGAGTTTAAAATCTCATGTGATGTCAGCTATTGTAAAGATTGTTACAATAAACAGAAACAACCACAAAAATGTGAAATATGAAGTTGCTTAGAATTTTTTTTTAAAAAAAAATATGATGATGCTGGTGGTCATGGGCCACAAGTGAGCATATAATGAAGCTCCAAGTCTCCATGTGAACATTGTTAACCTAATCCATCATGAGAATCTGGTTTGGGATTTTTTTAAAAAACAGACCACAAATGCATGGAAATGAGGAAACATGTCAGTCATGATACTTCTACAGCTAGTTATGAGGTTTTCAGATTCAGTATGACCTTGTGTCAGATGGAGACTTTAGGAGACTTCTCAGATGTAATCTGTTTTTGGAGAGGAACAGAGAGATGAGGACAAGGAAAGAATTCAGCTGTTCTAGATAGCATTAGCCTGAACACACGGTGAATGGAAGCATGACAGCCCCACTTGCATTGTCCTTATTGGGGTTATTGCTTGCTGGAATTCCATAGAGTATCCACTAAATATTTTTAAACCATGGGTGGTTGAATCACTGTATACAGAATCAGTGGTTTCAGAGGGCTGACTGTAATCATATTCCAAAAATGAGTAACACATTTCACATGTCCAGAAAAGGGGGGCCAGAATGGTGAAAGGTCTGGAAACCATGCCTTATCAGGAGCAGCTAGGGGAACTAGTTATGTTTAGCCTGGAGAAGAGAAGGTTAAGAGGTAACATAATAACCATGTTTAAATATTTGAAGGGATGCTATGTTGAGGATGGAATAAGCTTGTTTTCTGCTGCTCTAGAGACCAGGACAAGGAGCAATGGATTCAAACTACAGGAAAAGAGATTTCACCTAAACATTAGGAAAATCTTCTTGATGGTAAGAGCTGTCTGACAGTGGAACACTCTGTCTTGGAGTGTGGTGCTGTCTCCTTCTTATGAGATTTTAAAACAGAAGCTAGATAGTCATCTGCCCAGAATGCTTTGATTGTGTAATCCTCCATGAAAGGGTGTTAGACTGGATGGCCCTTGTCATCTATGGTTCTGTGATTCTACATTCAGCTGAAAACAGTTGCAAAGCTCTATGTAGACCTTTGTGTTAAATGCTTTATAATTTGTGACACTGTCAAAAAACTTCAGTCCTGGGGAGTCTTTCAATTCACCACAATTGGTGGATTCTCCTGCACCAAGTCACACATACTGCTTGATCTAGATCAGGAAGAGTTGGCATTGGTTATGCTCACTATGTCTAAGCATGCTGGGGGGGGGGGATTTTTTGGATAAACACTATGTTTCAATACTGGCTGGTGTGAGGGCTGAAGTGGCAGGAGTGAAAGCAGCTGCACTTCATCAGGAAACACACCAGGTTGGTGGAGGACTTACAAAGTGATCCATCCCTCTCCACCAGCCCAATCAGCTCCTTGCATGCCATTAGTTGTTATCTACAGCAATTGGGTTGGTAGTGAAATGCAAGGGGGAATGAATGATATTTGCAATGAGGAGCCATATGAAGACAAACCCAAAATCCTAAGAAGTTAAGTGGAATTTGCAATACAGGAAAAAAATAAATCACCGGGAACAGATGATATCCCAGTTGAACTACTACAGTGCCTACAGACAGATGCAGCTTTAGTGCTAACTGAAATATGCCAACAAATATGGAAAACAGAGTGGTGGCCAACAGACTGGAAATGCTCAATATACATACCAATCCACAAGAAAGGAGATACAGAAGACTGCAGCAACTGATATCTCATGCAAGCAAAATAATGCTCAAAATTCTGCAGCACAGACTCCAACCATACATGGAGAGAGAAATTCCAGAGGTGTAAGCAGGATTCACAAAAGGAAGGGGCACTAGGGACCACATTGCAAACATGTGATGGCTAATGGAGCACACCAAAGAATTCCAAAAATAATCAGCGTGTGTTTCATAGACTACAGCAAAGCATATGATTGTATAGATCATGAAAAGCTATGGAATGCACTCAAAGACATGGGCATACCACTACATCTGATAGGCCTGATGAGGAATGACAAGAAGCCACCGTCAGAAGAAAATTTGGGGAAACAGAGTGGTTCCCAATAGGCAAAGGGGTCATGCAAGGCTGCATCCTATCACCTTACTTGTTTAACTTATATGCTGAAAACATCATAAGAAAAGCTGAATTAGAATCAGAAAAAAGAGGAGTGAAGATAGGAGGAAGCAACATTAACAACCTAATATATGCAGACAACACTATAATATAAGCAGAACACATTCAAGAATTGGAGCAGTTAATAAGGACGGTCAAATATGAAAGTGCAAAGGCAGGTCTGATGCTGAACATAAAGAAAACAAAAATAATGACCACGGGGGGGGGGGGGGGACACACAAATTCAATCTAGACAACAAGGAAATTTATATAGTTAAGGAATTCCTATATCTAGGATCAAACATTTACCAGAATGGAGGCTGCAGTCAAGAAATAAGAAGAAGACTAGGAATGGGAAAACATACTGGAAAACATACTGAAGAGCAAAAAGATACAACTGAGAACTAAAGTCAGAATCATTCAGGCCATTGTATTCCCAGTTATCATATACAGATGTGATAGCTGGATAGTGAAGGGAGCAGTTAGAAAGAAAGAAAAATAAGTTCATTTGAAATGTGGTGTTGGAGAAGAGTACTTAGGATACCATGTACAGCCAAAAAGACCAAAAAAATGGGTTCTTGAACAGATCAAACCAGGGATCTCCTTGGAAGCAAAGATGATCAAATTGTACTACATAATGAGAAGGCATAGATTACTAGAAAAAAACAATAATGCTAGGAAAGGTAGGGGGTAGTAGAAGAAAGAGAGGAAGACCACAAATCAGATGGACAGACCCAGTCAGGGGGGAATGTGGGCAAGGGCTTCCAGGATCTGGGCAGGGCAGTGGAGGATAGGGATTTGTGGATAGGGTTGCCATGAGTCTGAACCGACTCAAGGGTAGCTAACAACAACAAAAGATATCCTTATCTTGTGTGATGATTATGTCAATGGCTTGAGCTTAGGGCTAGGCAGCATGGTGGAACTTCACTTTCAAACAACCTGAAGAGAGTAAAGGGAATGCCTTTATCTGGAAGAAGGCTTGAAAGCCTCTCTCTTTTCACACCAGCTAAGGAGGAAGAGAAGAAGGAAAGAGCTCTTAGTTTGGTACTGGTACTGAGGTTGAAACATAACAGTAAAAATGTGCGCCAATGAATGGGTTGAATTTGCATAAGCAGAATGCAAAATAATAATATGCATACTCATAATAATTTGCATAATATGCAATTTAGATTCTTAGATATGAGGGACTGGAATATGGCAACTCTAAGCAGGAGTCTCCTTTATAGATGGTAGGTGAACAGCCACACATGTATGTTCCCCATTTTGGAATACAGGTAATCATTTCTGACAGATTCCTACAGACAAGTGTGCTTAAAATGTATCCTTTTACTCCTACTGGATAGCCATGATCCCATCATTCTCCACAAGGTGGCTAAAATATTGTTATATTGTTTGTAAATTGCGCCCTCAATTGACAAACGTAAACTGTATTGCTGTATAGATGATCTGGTACTGTTTTAGCGTTTACTGTACATGCTTATTTTGAACTAGGTGACTGTTATATTGATTATTTTGTATTGGTCAAAGACCGAATAAACTTACTACTACTACTACTACTGTACTACTACTATCCGTTTACTGTAAATTCTCTTGACTGCTGAGGCTAGGGTCTCTGGACCTAGACTAAGATCGCACCCTGATGAAGAGATTGTCTAAGGGGCTAGACAGGCAAAAAGAGATGCTTTCAGGCTGTCTTGAAGGTGTGGCATTTTGATGACACATGGCTTGAAGCCAGCAGGAAAGTGCCCTTTATGCGCCTCATGCCATTTCAAAAAGAAGCAGCTTCTTTTTTCTGCTTCTTCCTGGCTTGAAGCCATGTCATATGGTCATACCATGAGCACTCCAGCTGCCTTGGGAGCTGGTGGTGCACTTGGTGGGGTTTCAATGTGGCTTGGAAAAGGCAGTTTGAAGCCACTTTTTCCTGCCCATCTGTTTCGCCCCTAAAATTCACATTGTAATGAGCCACATTTGATTTAATTTTATTATAAGTACCTCAATGATCAGACATCTAGTATCACACATACTTCCATTTAGAAAAGAACACAAGGACCATTTTCTGAGAGAACATATCCCTGCTAAATGTGTTGCTGCCTGAAGAGCATGCTGAGAGCCAAAGAATCCCTAATCTTTGTGCAAAGGCAGTTGTTTTGACTTCTATATGATTTGATTTGTCTAACTAAATTATCCATGGCATTCTAGCACATTTTTCACATGAGGTTTTTATTGACCAGTTAATGCCAAAATGATTGTTTAATTATCTTGTAAGCAAACATTCATTTCTCTTAAGGAGGTTTTGTTTTGCAAGCAGGGTTTGGAAGGGAAGGGATGCAGACTCATGACTACAGTAACAGCATGGGTGAGAAACAATTTCACAGCGATTGAGATAAGTTAACACTGAAAAGTAAATACTTAAAGGTTTTTGAGAATAATTACCTCCAAAAATATTACATTGACTGAAATAATCTGAGGAAGACTCCATGAAACCATGACTGTAAAAATATGCACTAGGAGTTCCAAGAACTGAAATTTATTATTTAAAATGAAAGCCTTAGCTCATGTTGCAGGAGGCAAAATCATCCCAGGGAAAAGGAAATCAAATGGAATTTGAAATGCATATGCTTCCCCCTCCCCCTTTTGCTTTCTGTAGCATTTGGAATTTTGCATGCACACTAGCTGTTGTTCAATTCTCTAGGTGATTCTAGGATAATTATTATCATAAAAGTCTGAAATAAAGATCCTTCTTTGTGTTAAAAAACAAAATGCAAGTTATTCATGTGAATAGTTATCCTTCCCTGTTGTTTTTTTTAAGGTATGAAATGATTGAATACACATTTGTAGTTCCTGAGGGACAAACATACAGCAAAGATTTAAAGTAGTGTAGCTTTGTGTTGGATGATATTATCCAGACGCAGAGAGCTTAAATTGCTCTTTCTGCCTATCTAGCTATCGGACTGCCTCTGTTATTCATTCACATTTGCTCAAGCCAATGAACATAAAATGGGTTCTTCCACAATCTACACCATGTAATCCAAGAATAATTCATAGGCCTTACAGTGCTTGCTGAGATATAAGTGACAATGATATCTACCTAACCAGGGTCAGTGTGGCTTCCATACAAAATTGTAGTATGCATGGTGAAACAGATAGCAAGACAATCTAGCCAGTGCAACAGAATACTATCTAAGTCCTGAGGTAGATATAGTATGATTTTTTAAACCAGAAAATTGAGGGTAGCATATTACTTTGCTAATGCAGGATATTTAATGGTAATCACTAGCTCTTAACTTATTTATTTATGTCCATTTATAGCAAAAAGGTTTTCCAGTAAGGCTAAGGAACTTGAAAAAAGTTCAGGTTTTTTTATGCACATATATTAAAATGATATTTGAAGAGTATTTGACAAACAAGTCTGAGCATACATATGTGGGAATATTGCAAACTGATTTCTTGGCTTAACTATAAATTATTGTTCTGTTTGAGATCATACAGGCTTGATATTCCCAAAGCCAGTTTTGCATTTTGTACTTTTTTACATACACACACACACATTCCAGTAGTACAGTTGTCCCTCTGTATCCATGGATTTCTTATTCATGGATTCAGCCATATACAGTTTGAAATTTTTTAAAATTCCCAGCCATTTTATATAAGGGATACAATTTTATTACACCACTGTATTTAATGGGACTTGAACATCCACAGATTTTGGTATCCTTGGGGGTCCTGGAACCAAACCTCAGCAAATACCAAGGGCCCACTGTAATTTGGGAGGAATTTACTGTAGGGAAGGCATCTAATTAGTCCTATCCAAGGTTATTAAACTAGGAATGGACCATTCTTTTCTTTCCTCTGTAGGATTAAGTTCATAAAACAGATGTTTATAAACTCCAGAGATTTGTTTAAACTCTAGGATTGTGCTTTCAATTGTTTCAGAGTTGAAAGTGCTCAGATAAAAAGTCAGGCTGAACCTCTGACAAAGTTGGGAGGAGGAATTAAGTTGGTTTTATAGAATTTGGGTTTGTGTGAATGCATGTTTACATTAATATCCTTTTTGAAACAAAAAAATAGAAGCATCTACTTTTAAAGTTGCACTTCCCTTCATTAAATGTTGATTTTGTAATAGCCCAATGATCAGATACAGGTACAAGTAAATAAATATTACCTGCACGTTAACTGTAGAAACCACTTAGAACAAAACAACTCACCAAGAATAAATTGAGTGTGTCCTCTGTAACAATGATTGTATATATTACATTTCAAATGAAACTTGATTTTAGCACTAAAAAAACCTCCTGTACATCTGGCATCAAACCTCTGTCTGTTTTAGACCATAATGAGACGTAGCGAGACTTTGAGGTATAACATATCCCATCCATGAAGCAAGAATAAACATAAGGGTATAGCTAACACAGTTAGGTTAGGACAACTCCATTTCAGGTTAGTTTGTGTGTCTTTATTAACATTTTAGTTGAAGAACCTCCAATTAGTTTTCCAAGAAGCCTCAGAACACAATAAGAGAACCATAGCAAAACAGAGAGATGAAAAGAAACTCCTGTAGAATTGCCTCTTTTCTTCTTCTTTTTTTAGTAGGGAGCTTCTCTTTGTACATATGCCAAGTGGTCACATAAATGGTTTTATTCACCCTGATTGCTTCCAATGGGCAACTATTCAGCAGAGGTAGCATTTAAACTGGATTCTGTCTTGATTATCCCCTCTCATAAGATTAGTTGTTTATTATGCTAAGACTACAAGACATCGAAAGAGTATGGTTTTCTGCTGGAAGAGGAAGCCAGTTCATATTGACTCAACCTGGAGTTAAAATTTGTTGGAGGGATTAGCAAAAAGAGTGCAGTGATTGAGTATATGAGTTCCATCCCTTTCCCGCAGTCCCAGTCAGAAAATTCGGTCCCTTTTCAGGATTATCACAAACCTTTATACACAGACACATCTACTATCCTTAGTTTTCCAATCAGTGTATGTTCAAAGAGCCTCTCAAAGTCCATATTGTGGGGGAAAAAATAGAGGCTGACATCTCTGGGAAACTGACGAAGTATCCTTCACTTGTCCATAAATATGGACAGTATGTACAATCCTATCCCCCAAATGTCCATACAACACGAAGAACTATTACCTCTTAGCAAGAAGAAAAATGTGGCAACCAAACTGCTGTCTGGCATGATTTACTCATGTCACATCACCTGGAATTATACATATTTATTATTTTCTAAACCTCATGTCTGTCTACAATCCATAGTCTGGTTCCTTTGATTTTCCTTCTGCTGTATTGTCATTGGAAAAAAGCCAGTATTTGGGCTTCAGGCCTTTCTGGAGGAGACTGGGTTTATTCCAGGTAATAAAAGTAAAGCGTTTGTAAACAAAAGGACTAGAAATTTCTCTTTCCCCCATCTCTACTCACACTAAACAGAGCAATATCAAGTTCATACATAAAAGAGCTAGTTTTTTTCCCCCTTCCATTCTTGCCATTGAATAAGATTTATGTACTAACATACTGTACTTTCAAGAATTAAAATGTGGGCAAGTTTCCTAATGACATAAAGTCAATCAATTTATTTCAATCATTAAGTCAAATGCAGGTGCAAAGGAAAAAAAAACATGTGGCACAGGGATTAGATGAAGCTAGCTGGAGAGAAGAGAGAAAGAAGAACAGGTCGATGTGAAGTGGAATAGAAAGGAGGTGTTGGCAGCATAAGTTGAGGAAAAAGGAAGGGGAAAGAAAGGAATGGAAGGTGAGATGTGCAAGTGGTGGAGTGCAAGGTTCAAGGGAGGGAAGTATAGCAAATATACCCCATTGGGAGGTGGAAAAAAAGAGAATGAGAGGTGTAATGGGAGGATACAAGAAGCAAGAGAGGTAGGGAGAAGGTGAAACAAAATGCAAGGGAAGAAACTGTGGTTTTTAAGTTTGTCCTTACAGTCGGCCCTCCATACCCATGGATTCTTTATTCACAGATTCAAGCATCCACAGCTTGAAAATATTGCCCAAAAATATAAATTCCAAAAATGCACACTTTGATTCTGTCATTTTATATAAGGGACACCTTTATGTTAAATTTATATTTATGTGCCATTGTTTTTAATGGAACTTGAACATCAACATATTTTGGTATCCACGGGGTGGTGGTGGTGGTCCTGGAACCCAACCCCAGCAGATAACAAGGGCCCACTGTACTTTCCTTTGAATTTCTCCCCATGAAGCAGATGGCAGTCATTCTCAGGGGCTTCTTTGATATATTCATGGAACTGTTTTTTTGTTTGTTTGTTTGTTTGTTTGTTTTTGCCATCAGTTAAAAAAAATGATGGCCAAAAGTACTATAGAGATCTGTTGATAATAGTTGTGCTTTAGAAGTGCTTGTGCCTGACAAAATATGAAGACAACTAAGCCAAAGATGCTGATGATATGAAGATAATGAGGATTTTTTACTATTACTACTACCACAATTATTACACTGCAGACAGTAGTATTACGTATCCCTTTACCTGGTTCCTACTTTGGTGTTAATAAACCCTATAATGTAGATTTGTGGAGGAATAGTATTGGGCAAAGGCAACAGGATAAATCCATGACCAAGCACGCATTTGAACTTGAGTCTTCCTGTTCTAACATTGCTATGTACTGGTTATCTCAGAAGAGTGGTTACTGTAAAAAATGATACCAAGGCTGAAATGTAGTTTTAGAAAAATGCAACTATAAATATGTTCAATTCACATATTAAGAATGAAAATTAAGAGCTGCTCCTTTTTCAGGCAGCCAAAAAAAAAAAAAGCTTTCCACCTGAACTGCAGCCTGAAGCTGGCTTTAAGGTGCTGCAGCTCCCAAATGCTCTTGGTGGCATTCACAGATGCTGTGCCGCTGGAGCACCAAGAAGCTGGCTGATGTGTGGGCAGCCAGATGGACTGAAGCCAGCTTCCAGGCTTTTGGGGACATGCATCATCTGTACACCAGATTTCCAAGCTGGATGGTTTTTTATGCATCTGTTCCAGCCCAATGTTACATAAAACTGAAAAAAAAAAGTGAATAGAACCAAAGGCACATATTATTCTAGCCATGAGGCAGCTTGTTTTCTGCTGCTTCGGAGAATAGGACCCAGAACAATGGATGCAAGCAACATCTAAACATTAGGAGGAGCTTAATGACAGTAAGAACTGTTTGACAATGAAACACACTTCTTCAGAATGTGGTGGAGTCTCCTTCTTTAGAGGTCTTTAAACAGATAGATGCTTTGATTGTGAGTTCCTGCATGGCAGGAAGGGTTGGACTGGATGGCCCTTGTGGTCTCTCCCAACTCTATGATTGTATGATTCTACAACTTTATTAATAAACAGGCATTTGCAAAGCAGCAGCAAATGGGGTAAGTAAGCAATCATGTAGGGGAGACTGATTAAGCCAAACCTCTCTGAGGGAGAAGGTTCCTGGTCCTGAACCGATTCTTCGTTTCCTAATTCTTGTGATGGGAAAGTAGTGACCCAGGTGATGCTCCCAAATGCTCTTGGTGGCATTCAAGTTCCTCAACCAGATGACACTGAGTGGGCTGCAGGCAAGGCTTCTCCACCTTTTGGGAAGAACAACCTAGCTACAAATTAGACGAGTACTTATACCCTACCAGCTGTGGCAATGCAACAAAATTTAATTGCTTAATTCAAGTGGTTGGAACAATGAATTGGGACAGATACAGTATGGAGTAAAAGTAAAGGCTTCCCCTGTGACAAGAGTGTCATGTCCGACTGTAGGGGGTGGTGCTCATCTCCAGTACTAAGAAGAGCCAGCATTGTCAAAGACAACTCTGTGGTCACGTGGCCAGCATGACTGCATGGAATTATGTAAGCTTCCCACCAAAGTGGTACCGAATTATTTACTTGCACTTTTACATGCTTTTGAACTGCTAGGTTGGCAGAAGCTGGGACTAGTGACAGGAGCTCCCTTTGTCATATGGCGCTTAGGCCTCAAACTGCTGACCTGCCGATCTTGCAATTGTCAGAGTCTGTTTTAAACACTGAGCCACTTCATTCCACAGAACAGAAGCTGTGGGGTTGATTTGGTAGGTTCAATGAATGCTTCACTATGTCACGGGGAGGCATCAGCAGCCTTGAAGAAGGCTGTGGGGGAATTTTTTCCTCACTGAAGATAACCTCCTTGTTTCCAGTGGCATGTGACAACTACTGTCATATCATTAATATCCTCTTTTGGGGAAAGTGGTTAAGTGTGTGGTGACTGGGCAATGTGTTGGAGGAAAGAGATTATCTGGATGCATTCAGTCTGGTTCAGTTCAGGATAAAATATCAAAATGACCTTGGTTGCAGTGACCTACTCTGGACAAAAGATGGGCCTGTGCTACTTCATTGCTCTTGCTGGGTCTCAGCAGCTTTTGAACATAGTATCCTACTGGACTAGCTCCACAGATGGTGCTGTGTTACAGGAGTTCTGTTTCTATTCACCACGAGGGTATTAACCTGTGGCATAACATTTAAGTTTATTGCACAGGCCCTGGAACAGGCCTGTCACGTTCTAAACGGGGGTGGGAGGCGTTTAGAATGGGAGGCAGCATATAATGCATCTTACTGCACAGAGAGAATGCTGCCGCCGTGGCCGGAAGTTCCCATCACATTCTGGATGCGTCCCAGAGTGGCTTATCTATTTTCTTCAAAATAAATAAATAATATGCAAAGATAGGCTTTCATGTATGTGTCTTATAGGTGAAAAACTATACAAATACTGTAGCTGTTGCATACCCAATTCTACATCCATTAGATACAGTATTATGACTAGTGCTCATAAACTGTTTAGAAACAAGAGAGGGAAACCGTATTTAGTCTTTTCCATCTCTTGAAATAGCTGATTTGTGTCCAATCAATACAGGATGTGTCCAACCCTAGATGTGAGTGTACAGTCGTTTGGAGTAATGTCAGTCTTCTCAAGGGACTGCAATAATGTGAATACTCAGATTAACACTGATAGTGATGAGAATTAGATGAGACTCTATTTCTATATAGAAGGGCAGTTTATTACTTAAACATATGTACAAAATCTAAACATGAAAATAATGAGAAACAGAGCAGACTATTTACAATATTTTTACAAAACGTTTTTACAAGAAACATTATTCCCTCTAAGTAACATGACACACACTTACACACAAATTAACCCTCTTTTGTATAACATATATAAATAAATACTGACTTTTAATGTCTGTTATAAAGAACATGATTTCTACAGCCAATTTAGTTAAACAGATAAGTAGCTCTGTTATCTCCACACTACAATATAATTACATAAAGGGGAAAATATTTTACTGATAGAACCTCTGTTAATTACTTTGCAAATTGTACCTTACCAATATATTCAATAGAGGTAATACAGTCATACATTTCATGCCTATAACTGAGTTATGAGTTTTGGCATGCAAAACTATATAGAGCCATCAACATTTGAAGGTATTAATTTACTTGTTTTAAATAAACTTCTGAAACTTAAAAGAAAACATGCAACAACTTATAAGCACTGTATCCCTGGGTTACAGTGTACAGGTGTTTATGATATTTATAGTAATGTATATTCCACAGGTACTGAGCAACAATTTGAGAACACTTTAGAACAAAAGGAGGGTAAGTGAAACAAAAAGAACATTAAAATCTAAAAATAAATAATTATTGCAGCTGCTTTTATACCAGTTTTAGAAAAAGTGGAATACATTAGATTGAAACCAATTAGGCCCTGCTTTTATGTTCTTTTAAGGCCGCAGATAGGCGTGTAATTAAATCATATTACTGTAAACGTAACCAATTAAGCATCCATATAACTCTTTTCAGAAATGACTTTTTATGATATTCAACATAGACCTCAATGAAGGTTTTGCTTCATGTTCTACACGTTTACTGTGATTTCTCATGAGATTATTACTTGTAGCTAATGTGTGAATCAACTCCATCAAACAGAAAATTGACTTCAAAGAAAAAATTAGTTGTTACAACAAATAAGGTGTAAATCAGCCCATAAAACCTAGACAAAATTGTGACTGAGTTTGTGTGTGTTTGTGTGTGTGCAGAAGGGGGAAAATGGGTACTATTTCCTTTGATTTCAGAAAGTTCTACATATGATCTGCTTATGTGTGACCTGACTGCTATCTTGAATGGTATCAGGCAACATGAAAACTGTACCTCTAACACCAGAAAGTAATAATTGCTTCATAGATGTAAGTCTACTGCAGGGTTGAGAATCATGCAGTTTTCCAGAAATTGTTGGACTCCAAGTTCTTGCAGCTCAGCCAGGAAAACTAATGAAAAGAAATGCTAGGATTGCAATTCAAAATGTATGGGGCTCATAATTCCCAGCAATTAATATATACCTACCATTTGAAACAATTGACCTGTTTTTAGCTATAACTAGGGAGTCAATAATGGGCAGTTGAAGGCCATAACTGCCCATGGAATAAATCAAGTGTTACTCTTTCCCTCTATGTACTTGTAACAAAAAAACTAACATTGGAATGGTCTCTCTAGTTCTTTGAGAGAGCAGTATATATTTAAGAGAGCATTTTGCACTTTTGTACATTTAAAAGAGTATGTACAAAAGTACATATATGTATTTTTTCTATTTCTTTAGGAACAGCTTAAAATATGTTTTTCTTTGAAATGATAAATTCTTTCAGCTTATTTAAATGATCAGATACATAAATATGAAGAAACATGCCATAGTCCTCTTGTTTCCTACTAAGCTGGGGGGAGGGGGGCAGGAAGGGACAGCTATTTGTTATAGGACCTAAATCAGATTGGTGTGTTCACATTTAAAGTAAAGTTACCTAGAGATTTTCCATCATTTATGTTAAATCATGTTTACACAGCAAGATAAGCTAGAAAAAATTATTAGTTGTATATATCTGAAAGCATGATCCAGAAATGAGTTGCTGAATACAGATTGACTGTGATGGGCCTAGTAGTATTCAGTGGTATTGGCCTGTTCAGTAACATGGTATTATTATTTGAATACTAAAAAACACAAGGATCAGCATAATCCAGAGCTCAATATACACTTAAATTACCCCCAGAAATTCTATTTCTTTACACTGATGGAGCCAATTGTCCTCACATTCCTCTGCATGCACAAAAATGCTTCCTCCATGTACATGGAAGAAAAAGAAAAGAACCAATAGTAGGATTGGAAGTTCAACAGAAACATAATTGGTTATGGGGGTTTATCTTCTGTTGTCTTTTGAGGACTGTAAAATATAGGAGAAAACAAACATTACTAGAACTCATGTGAAACTGCTACTTTAAGAATCAAGTTTAGCAAAGTGTTGAATGCAACCATTTGGTACAATGGCATTCTTTTCTGATGTTTTTACCTTGGTTACAGTACATGCCATATGATTATGATGCATGATCTACATAAACTTAAACTTCAATAGATGCAATCTAATTTTAAGTACTCCAATTGGTTTAATTAAGTTTTAGACTTCACTGTGAACAGCAACTTTAAAAAAATCCCTGCAATTTCCTGGGATAGTTTCCATTTCCATACAAATGTAGTACAGATATTTTAAAAACTACATAACCTTTGGCCAGTCTATGTTACATCTAAACATGATAGCTGGCATCCACATATGAATACCTTGAAATTGAACATCCACATAATTAATTATTATTTGTGCATTAAATGTATTTATTTCTCTTAATACACCTACTTTCTCCCAAATCATCTGATGTTGACAACATTCACATGTGAATACCAGCATTTAATAGCATTAGGGTATTCACTGTAATATATATAGACTAAGATAATATATCTGGATAGTCTTTTTATCTACTGTTGTGATTTAATGTAGTATAAAAATATGGAACTTATGTCATTATGTTCTGTTTGTCATGACAAGCAATGACAGGACCACGTTTTTAAAATATATTTTAAGTGAACTGATTATATCAACTTATGGAATGTTGGTTGACATCTATATGTTTATAACTCTGTATAACACACACACAGAGATTGAGAAGAGTGAGTGACATACGGTGTATGCTATGATGATAGTAAATCACTATAATTCAATATTTTTATACTTCCATAGATGCTGAATGTTTAAATTGTATGAACATGGTTGATTCTTGCATGACATACTTCATCTTGCAATTAGTACAAACATGCTTTAACCAATCAATATGACACCATTATCTCAACCCTATTAATATAGGATGACCATCTACTAGAATTGCAGCCCATTCCACAGTTCAGTATAGATGATTTTTTGTAATCTTCTTGCAATACATTTCTTGCATGTGTTTATTTTTTCCTGATAAGTTAATAATCCAGCACAACTTAATATTTTTCAGGTGGTGGCTTGTAGTGATGTGGATGATGTTGTTTCAAATGAGGCCCTGTAAAGAGATAAAACATTTAAGGTAACTACAATGCACCAAAAATTCATATTAATGTTACCAATATTGTATCTATTAATCTGAAGGATAAATTAATAGGTTTATTTATTTTAATTGTATGCAAAAGTACCATGTTCTCTTCTGTGAAAGAGAAAGGTGGCATGTACAGGGCTCAATACAATTTTCTCTAAAGTAGGCTTCCATTTGTGCATTGAAGGTTTCCTCCTCCACATAAACACGCTGAAACTAAAAAGTTCCCCCACAAACATGCTCCAGTGGTTGCCTGAACCTCAAGATTGCTGCAGGAAGGGAGGAGAAATTCAGTCTAATAATCTTCTCTGAAAATGGCAAAACATCAGGAAAAAACTCTTCTAGAACATGGCCTCATAGTCCAAAAAACCCACAAAAAACTATGGATGCCAGATGTAAAAGCCTTCAACTTCACAATCTAATAATTGTATCTACAGTTAGAAGAGCAGCTGAAGGAAACCCACTGCATAGACCATCTGGTTCACACACAGCTCATGTTACCGGTACTTAGAAATTCAGGCTGGCTTTCAATCATTATTTGGATATCACTCTAATACCTTTTCTATGTTATTATGGGAGGATGATAAGCAGGCTTTTAAGCAGCCTGGATAATATGGTTCAAACAGATAACAAGCAAGTTACTTGCAAATATAATAACCTGTATGTCTTCCACTGTAATTGAGTGAATACAAAGCATGAGAATTAGAAATATTATATTGTTAAAAGTCTAACTACCCAGGTTGGTACCACAGTGAAACTACATAAAAGGCAATTATATCAGCCAATCCTGATTCCTAGTGTGAATTATTCTCCAATGCTGAAAGGTCCACACCTCCACACCAAAAATTAGCAATCATTAAAAAATCATTAAAAAAATTAGCAACCATCAGTTTGTTTCTTGGATGTTTCTGTTTTAATTCATAATTAGCATGCCCAGTCTAACTAGGATGCTTAGGCGGCCTTTCATTCACTCCATGAACCAAGATATAGAAAGAGTGGCTCAACAGATGGATGGCTAAACGCCACCCCTTTTAGCCCGATTGTTGCTGTGGCAACGGTGCACCGCAGCAACGATCCGCTCCCTCTCAGGAGCAGCTGTAAGCAGCTTCCTGGAAGGGGCGCCATAGTGGCACTCATGTGACATCATGAAACCCCTTCCAGCCAATGCCGTTTGGGTGCTGTGACACATGTGCATCATCATGACATGCCCCGTCTAGATGGGCGCATGCCATGATGGTGCCCGGATGCTGGCTGAAGGGCTTTGAGCATGTGCACGCTCAGCCCTATTTTAACCCTAGTTCGGGCCCAGGCTGGCATAAAGTGTCGGTCTGTATTGGCCCTAAGTTGACTGAAGCTACTGAGTCAAGAGCTCATTTGTATGTTTGTGTTCTACCCTGAGTCCAGATCTCCATGTAAAACTGCAGGATCCACATTCTCTCATGCTGAGCTGTGAGTCCCCTGGTGTTTCTCTGGCATGCTATCCATTTTCTCTTATCCAGTCTTAGTGTTATTCCTCCTGCCAGAGGCAAACCATCATTTCCAAGTAAACCGCTTTCCTCTTGCATCACTTCAAGCACTTGTCCACCCAGACAGAGCTGCAATCATGTGAGTTGGTTTTAATGAAACTACAAAGAGGCATGTGTAAGTAACAGAACCTTTAAGAATGGTTGGCTTTAGTCTGGGTTGTTCATTTCCACTGTGGCCAAGCTAAGAATCAAATACATTTTGTAAAGGCTTTGTGGAGTCTGAAACTGGGCACTGTTTTGAAGTTCATTTATTTAACTTGCTACCAAGACAGAGTGTTTCATGCTTGTTCATTCTTTCTCCACCTTACCACATCCTCTCCTTGATCCTTTCTCCTGTACCCTTGCCTAAGCCTTGGAAAGTCATTGTAACCACTGCCATCCATGAACCTCCAAGTGATTATGACTAACTAAGAAGTGAATCCACTTGTCTCTGATTTCTTGTTTATATTTTTCATGATATTGTTCCGAAACTTTCTTCTGTTCTACACAGGCCATTACTCTGCCACTGAAACCTGAATATTTTCCGATCCTCTTTATTTGGAGCTTAACTTAAGATGGTAGGGAAATTGTTTCTGAGCCACCACTACACTGTAGAGACGTTATAATGCTAAGTACCCAAAAGCCAGTACTACACCAAGTTCTAGCATATTTGGAAACCATTCCCAGGGATGGGACCTATATTTAACAGGAATCCTGCAAAGGATGATAATTTGGATCAGCATGCTATGTTCCAAGAATTCCAGTGAACACCACTCCCACCAATACTACCAGTATGTTGTTCCTTAAAAAAAAACAAACCTGTATTTCCCAGCACTCTTGAAACTGTAGATCACGTTTTTCTAACCTGGTGCCTCCCAATGTTAGACTACACCTTGTTATCCCAATAATCATATGTACTCGGAAGGTAGCACAACACATCTGATGTGCACCAGGATGTAAAAGACCTTCCTAAACACTATCTCAACAGTATATTAGTCTGTAGTGGAGATTCAGATGATAGCCTTCCATATGTTGTTACCGCCTTGTGGTATGACTTGGAAACAGAGTAGAAAGACCCTGATAGGAAGGACTGGTAGTCAAGTGAACCAAATCCTGAACAGGGCCAAAACTTCAAAATAAGTTTGATTGCAATTTGGATAGGCTTGGAAAATTCCAAAATGTAATACTCTAAACTCACCCTCCTCCTCCACTCAAGGATACCTAATAAACTGTTGCTCACTTTACATGTATTCTCTATAGCTATTTCCTACTAGTACAATAAAGAAAATGAAGTACACTTGCCCCTCCACATTCACTGGGCACAGGCCCCCTGTGAATGTGGAAAAACCCACAAATAACAAAAACACTATGTTTTTATCTGAGAGAACATCTCTCTAGGAATCTCTAGGTCCTCCAGTGCAACTCTGTGGTCAACATCTGCCAGATATTGACCACCCAATTGCATTGGAGGAGGTACAGATGCCTAGGGGAGTGTTCTCTCTAGGAATCTCTGGGTCCTCTAGTGTGTCTTTTGGTTAAAGTTGACCACAGAGTTGTGCTAGAGGACCTAGATATTCCTGGAGAGAACATATTAATAAAATCTGTGAATAATCCAATCCACAAATGTCAAAGCGCAAATGGGGAGGGACAAGTATAAAACATTACAGTTGTCAGGTTGTTATGCCAGATGAAAAAGGGTATACCTAGAAGCCAGCAATATTTTTTATATTCTTTATTTGTGCACAAGAGAATCACATGAACAGTCAGAATTGTTCTATGTAGCACAATAACACTCACTGTGTGAAGATGTCAGCAAATCAGGTGTTCGGAATGATTTTATTGTTGCAGGCCCCTCACCACCTGTTGTCAATACTTGTACTTCTAAACGATAAAGAGTCGATGGTCTCAGGTTGGGCACTGTCAATACATAGTGATCCTTAAAAGAAATGGAAGCAATCATTTAAAGTTACTTGACTAACTAGATTGAAGCTGTTTATCATCATTGTACACCCACAATAGTCTCCTTGACCCTTCTCTTCTACCCCATACAATAGAAGATTCAAGCACTTACTACTGGCAATATCTGTGACTGGGAAATAATGCTGTTGGGTAAGCTGTTTTGCCTGCTCTCTGTTGTAACTTCAGCCCAAGTGACTTGGAACCCTGTCATAGGCTGGTGAAGATCTGCTTTTGATATTTTCCAGGAAAAATGCCCAGTAATGTTGATGTCCTGAACAATGAAAGAGGCAGAAAGATTCTCGGGCTTTGCCAGAACTTTTGGGACAAGTGGAGCTGTAGAATACATCATCAACACAGAAGAAGAAAAAACCGCAAGATGTTAGCATTTCTATCAACATTATAAGAACAACTTTTAATATATGTATGTATAGAGTAGCTTAAATGCTGGATATCATATTACGGTATATTTCCCTATGTAATATTCTTAATTTTCCCTCAGAAGGGAGTAGGGTTTGCCATGTAAGTCTGTAGCAGCAACAGAGAGGTTTGTCACACCTTAAAAACTAGAAAGTTTATTTGGCATAAGCTTTCATGAAGTACATCTGATGAAGTAGGCTTCAGTCCATGAAATCTTCTGCCAAATAAAACTTTTAAAGCCTTTAAAGTACCAGAACACCATTTGTTGTTTTTATATTACTGCTAGCAGTTTTTGCATTTTTTTAAATATTAATTTTTAAAATCCAGTTTACCAATAATTGTACTATATTCACTGAGTTTCTAGTAAGACTTTAAGAATCTATATCATGCTCAGAAGGCACAATTAATTAAACAAGTAAGTGCATATTACAAACAATGCAGTAACAAATGTAAAGAGGGTTTTTTTCTGAATATACAGTGGGTCCTCCACATTCACTAGGGTTAGGGGTATAGAACCCCCTGTGTAAGTGGAAAAAATGCAAATAAAAATACTTTTTACCTAGAGAACACATCTATAGGTATTTTTAGATCCTCCAGTGCAACTCAACATCTGCCAGAGGTTGACCACAGAATTGCAATGGAGGGCCTACAGGTGCCTAGAGAAGTCTACTCTAGGAATTTCAAGATCTTCCACATGAATTCTGGTGGATACTGACCACAGAATTGCAATGGAGGAATTAGAGAGTCCCAGAGAGAATATATTAAATCAAATCCATGAATAATCAAACAAGTAAAAGTCAACTTATCAAATGTGGAGAGCTGACTGTAGAGGTCTTGAAACATAACACAGTTAGCAATAGAACTAGAATAAAATATTTGCATTACATGTCAATATAATTAAGTATATAATTAAAATGTTTCATCTTTCACAGACGATAGAGATCACCCTTTCTGATTGGGGGCAAGAATTTCCATTTTAAATTTGCCTGGTGCCTAGTACTTTTTTAGGTCCATCTTTGATCATCATAATAAAGGTGGACTGGTACATACATATTGACAATGAGATGTTGAAATTCTGTGGTTTTTTGCAAATGACTGGTTTCGATTTGCAAAATAAATTCTATTTTGTTAACTTTAAACAGAAAATGGCACACAGGGGTGGAGGAAAGATTCTTGGTATAGTTTATGAGCATACAGTGAAGACAAGCTGGGATCAGTTTTCCAGCTCAGCTCTTTACATGTTGCAATCCAACCAAATTGATCTATTGAAGAAGTGCTCTGTGTAGCTCCAGAAATGCACATATATTGTGGTGTTATACTAGTCCTCAGTGCTAGCTCCCAGAAGAGACTACAAATACTCATGCAGTTGTATTGATCCTTATCTCTCAGAGCTTGGAAACATTGCCTTTTTTTCTCCTACAGGTCCTACAGCTGGGTGGGGGATTATAGGATATGTAGTCCAAAACCTTTTCAAGATTTCTTTTTTCTCTCTCTCCAACACTCCTCTAATGCATATTGTAATGCCCAACTTATCTGGATCAACTAACACAGCCTAGTAATATCATGTTGGACGTTAAGTGGAAAGATCTGGGTTCCCACCCTTAATGCAACTTAAATTTATATTGAGGCTTTATGAAAGTCAGTGTCAGAGTTTAAGGCCTAATTTACATTAGCATAATATGTGGATGTATTGGACTTAACCCAAGCCCATGTACTCTTTCCTGAACTCAATAGACAATATAGATGTCCCATTAAATTATGCAGCTATTCCCTTTTTTAAGACAAAGGGGTGTTATTTTAAGCAACGTTTGGGCCACTGTGTTACTTTATCATAACATACGTCTCTCCAGCTATTGCTGGACTTAGGTCCCATTATCCCCGAGCTGGTGTAGCCAATGCTAGGAAATGCTGGGAGCTGAAGTCCAACAACATCCAGATCATGAAAGCTGTGCTATTAGAATGCACATGCACACACACACACACACACACACACATTTTGCAATCTCTGCAGTCCCTGCAGTGTATGATATACAGTAGCCTCAAAATGCACCAGGCAAGCTAGAGCCACTGTGTGCCATTGGGCAAGTCATATTCTCACAGCCTCAGAGGAAGGCAATGGTAAACCCACTTTGAATAAATCTTACCAAGAAACCTCTGTGATATGTGCTTTAGGGTTGCTATAAGTAAAAAATTACTTGAAGGCACATAGCAACAACAGAGCTAGACCCATGCAATAAACAGACTCAACTGTATCCCTGCTGTTTAACTTTTAAACTTAGTACTGAAGCAATAAAATAATAAAAACATTCAGAACACTGAATTTCAAACCAATGTTCCTGCCCATTAGTTCATTCACAAATGAACCACCTGAAGATTCCTGCCCCAAGAAGGTGGCAAATTTCTTGGCTCATAAACAGAAATTTAAAGCGGGTGAGAAAACAAAAATCCATGTTTAGCAAACTTGAACTAATGATTCTTACAGCCCTCCTGTCCAGTTGTCATTGTGCAGCCTGAGAAAAACTGTTGCAAAAGTAGATGTTGGATGCTTCTGTGCAAAAGTTCAGATGAAATGTTTATGCTAATGTGGGATTTTGGCTAAGCTCTCTCCCTATCTACATCTTTCAGAATGCTTTGAAGAACCATCAGAAGTACTTTCCAGTTCTGCATTTTTCCTACCTCTCCACTTACCTCCTTCAGTAGGACAGCTAATGTGCTTGTGCTTTTTCCCTTTAAGATCAGAACATGGTGGAGTAGTAAACAAAATGGTTTCAGCCTTCAAATGGCCTTTGGATCTTGCTGGCTGAACAGTGACTTTGTATTTGCATGAAAATGACAGGTTCTGAAGAATTATATAGTTTTCCTTTAAAAAAAGAGTTTACATCAAGCTTTTATTGTCTTACTTTTAATACATCTTGTTTCAGATTAAATTCTCATTTCTGCCTTGAATTAAAATGATTGATACCAAAGTAGTTTTCTCTTAAACTACAAGATACACAGATTTTGAAAAAAAAATATCCCATGCTATTTTACTGAACTGAAACATTTATTTGCTGTATGTACACATTTATTGCATGCATTTATAGTTCAGATTTTCCAGCAGCTCCTTAGAATCTGATGATAGAAACAGAGGGATAGGGATGTGTACTGATGACATGTTATCCTCTCTACCTCCCCCCAAAACCAAAGATTTTATGCAGCTATTATAAAGCTTGGAGGCCAAAATGAATCTATATACTACCCTGTAGGCAAGGAATACAGGCTGACAGAGAGCCTTCCAGTAACACCTTCTGGAAATGATCAACCAAAACAGATTCATCATAAAACAGAATCCAGTGGTTCTTGTACTATACAAAGATACACAGGTAAAACTGACAGATCTTTCCTAAAGGACTTAAGACATACAACTGGGAAGGAAGGAAGGAAGGAAGGAAGGAAGGAAGGAAGGAGAGAAAGACAAGCAGTCAAATGCAAAAACACATCTTTCAGGTTTGTTTATAACTGAGAATAAGGTTTGAGCAGATAAGCCACACAGCTCATGGAACAGATAAGGTTTTGATGAAAGAGTGAAGAAAGGCATAGAAATTGTATCAGAAAACCTTTGAATAGCTGAGTGTGGTAAAGCTTGAGGATTTTTAATTATAGGCAGGAACATAATGTGAAATATATGTAAGTGCTGAATCAAAAGGCGAGGTTTTAGTGGGTGAGGAGCTAAAGGTAAGGATAAGAAACATTTGTTGGATATGGACAGGAAGATAGACTCTAAAGAAATGGGATCTGCTACTATCGTTCCATAGCAAGGATTATGCCTTTGTTTTCATTTCCAGTTTTTGATAGTTCAAGTTCGACTTACATAAGTTGTACTAGTGGACTTTTCAGGTCCTTTTGTATCATTGTGCACACAAGATTCTGCAAACCACTGGACATGATATCTACTCCTACTGCTTACATCTAAATAGAACAAATTAAAAAAAAGTTAGTTAACTGTGAAAATCACATTTTAAACTTTCTTTTTTTTTAAAAAAAAACCCATATATAATATATAAAAACATATATAATATACAAAAACATCATATCTATCTGTCACTCAACATTTATAAGGAGAAAAATAATTCCCTATCCAAATAATTGCACTCATGTTATAAACAAGTAAAATGACACCACTAAGCCAATATAAAATGGATTTAGCAAAAATGCAGAAAGAGGTCAGAATGTTTTCTGCTGCCAAGTATCCTGGGGAATGATGGAAGAATTTTATGTTGGCTACAAGATACTGTCAGATAGAAGACATACCTAATATTAAAGACTGGATTACACATTGTGTAATTATATAAAAATATAATGTAGTGATAGAGAACAATATTGAATCATTTTGTTATTATCATTGTCACTATTCAATAAGTAAAAATCAGCTGACATTTATCCCACACGCTTAATATCAACTGTTAGTATGTCCTGCCTTCTATATACTTGACTATATGTCACCAACACTCCTTACAGTGTTGCTATCAGGTGCCTCCAAGTACTTTGTCTCTAATGCTACTAAGTATCAATACAAAGTTGTTGGGTGCAGTCTTTAGATTTGCAGTAAGGTGCCATCAGCATGGTGATAAAATCAATATTACAAGTCAATTGTATTAGAATCAGGAGAAGCCATGCACAAACAAGAGTGATGCTCAGACATAGAAAATTATTACATTAGCTTCACTGCCAGGATAGACCTGGGGTGAAACTTTCTTAAGGCAGGTCTTATTGCATTCACCCATCGCTGGACAGTATGCAGCCTATATGCAACCCAGGCTTCTCTGGGCTTGTCCTGAATATTTTTTAAGAATGGGAAAATCCCAGGTGAATGCTATAAGATCCATCTTAAGTAAGTTACATCTCTGGTCTATCCTGGGAGCAAAGCTCATGCAATCATCTCTATAGTAGTGGTCTGGATAAGGACCAATAAACTAAAGCTGAACCCTCATGGAATGATCTCTCTGCTGTAAGCAGGTCCCAAATTTTGATATGGTTTACCTGTTATTGAAAAAAAATGTTTCTTTTTATCTGTCCTTTTCCCCAGTTTGAGGTTCTGAATTTTCTTCTAGGTTGTATTATAATGTTTTATCAAACTGTTGTATTGTTCATGGTCCTGCCAACATCTGCTTTAGTATTTGTGCAAATCAGAAGCAGGACAGTAAGATTATTAGTAAGAATGTGGAGCAGAGAGAGGAAGGTTAAATATTGGCAACTATATTTTTTTTTGTGTAAATCTATTGCTTAAAAACTGTTTTCAAACTAATTTGACACCATATTCCTGCTCAGCAATAGTATTAAACTTATTTGTATAATTTCCTGTTATGGTGAACTACATTCTAACAGAAATAAAGAAGTTGGCAGCATGAGCTTTCATAGACTTCAGTCTATTTCCTCAGATGAAGCTGACTGAAGTCTATGAACGCTCATGCTGCCAACTTCTCTATTTCAGTTAGTCTCAAAGGTGCTACAAGATCTCTCTACATACTGACTCTGCAGACTAACATGACTATATCATTATAACATATAATGTATTTCAGTTGCACTTGGCAGATGCTTTCTGATCTTTTAAAGTAAATCTGAAAAGATATTATGAATTCAAGTTTTTATTTAAAGCAAATACTGTTTATAAATATAGCATGTGAAAATATTAAACATATTTGTTGATAAAAGTAAAGAAATCAAATGCTGCAAACCACAGATTTACACTTTAGGTTATGGAAACTATTGTAAAGAAGAATGGGACATGTCAAAAGTTACTCCTTCTCAGGATTCAATGGCATTATATTTGGTGGCCTCCTAATATTCTGTCTTCTGAAAACTGTGGGCTATTTGGGAGCAGAGCACATGGGTATGAAGGAGCAGCCTCTGACTGCTTCATCCATGATCGAGTCCCCCTCAGCTGGTGACTACAGCAACCGGATGGCCCACTCTTAAAGCTAGCTGCTGCCATGGTCTCAAATGGGTCACCAGCAAGCTCTTCTTTTGCTGGTAGCTTTGGGCCTCAGAGCAACTTCTGGCTGCATCAGGGGCATGTGTCATCTGAACACCACACCCCCAAAGCAGATGGAAGCCACTTTATTTGGCCCACCTGCTTTAGGCCTCAAAGACATTCATTTCTAAAAGGAGAGGGTAGAACTGCATGCTACAGATAGATGAAAAAATCTTTTAAAGGATATTTTAGAAGACACTGTTCTGCCAGATTGTCTATGGAAAAATTTACCCAGAAAATCCAAACAACAATATCCACTAACTGTGGTTACTGAAATAACACTGTTTTCCTACCATGAAAAAGAGCCAGTTTATTTTTAATAAATAAGTAAATAAATCACAGCCTAAAATGAGAAAATAGAAATTATTATTAGTGCAACTGAAATCAGCCTGAGTAATGGAACATCAGCTTTGATATCTATTTCCTACAATGTCTGTAGACACATGCCTGAAGTTTTGTACAGACAAAGTAATCTTTTTTACTCTTTATTATGCCCCATATAATCCTCTCACTGGAAATGTATAGTTTCATAAACATGATATACAAGGCCCACAGATATTTTAACTGTTGGGAAAATCTGTCAGGAAAGAAAAATGGCTTTTGACCTATTAGAAAAGACAAATAATGATAATGATTGTGTTCTTAAATCCTTACCTAAATGAAATACCAAATTAAAATCACTGGTATGAAGTAAGCAACACACACCCACACACACACACCATTTCTGCAATTTACTGAGTATCCTTTCTAAGAAAAGCATGATCACAAAGAAAGGCTATAAAAATAATCTAGAAAATCTTCCTTTTTTTCTATTTTCACCTAGCCTTCATCAGCGGCTTTCCAGTTTGGGGTATCATCAGGTGTGTGTGTGTGGGGGGGCTTTGGGGGGGACTTCAGGGGGAAGGGCCAAAAGACCACATCCTCTCCCTCCCTGCCTGGTGCCACTTTACTCATGAGTAAAGTGGTGCCGGGCAGGGAGGTGGGATGCGCTAGGCCTTCCTCCCTGCCTGGCGCTGCTTTACTCATGAGTAAAGTGGCACCAGGCAGGGAGGTGGGGTGTGCTGGGCCCTCTTTGTCCCTGCCTGGCACAACTTTACTTGTGAATAAAGCGGCACCTGGCAGGGAGGTGTGGAGGCCCTTGGCCGGGTGTCAGCCCTCTTCTGGGGTTTCACCTGGTGCAGTCTACACCCCTACTGACACCACTGGCCTTTATTATTGGGACTCCTATATTGAATTTTGTCCAGTTGAAGCTTTTCACATTTTCATTATTTGAGCGCATTATCACAAATGCTGATGTACCTGATTGCCATGAGATAGCCCTATCCATGTTGGCTAACAGGTGTTTGTTGTCTGTGATAATACAGTTGTTTATTTATTGACAAGCACCAAGGTCAACTTTTGGCACAATAAAGCAGTTTACAGTATCATGACATGATGAAGAAACAAGCACTCTTCACTCATTTTGGACAGTCGCATATTCAGTCTTTGGCATCTTTGACAGAGGATGCTCTGTTTGTGACCTTAGAAAGCTAGTGTCAGTAGAAGCAGTGTAAGGCGGACTAAGCAGCTGATTATACAGGTTCAGTGGCAACACATGCATCGACCCTTGGTTAAATAAATACTGTTTGTTCAACAATGGTTTGGCATCGGCCACATTAGGAAAGTAATGCATCATGTACATAAGCAAGCAACTAAATACTTGCTTTTCATCTTACAACTGAACTAAGCGGAGCTTGATTTACTGATTGGCTAGGGTAGTTTCTCTTTGGTGAAAACTAGATCTTGTTTCATCCAATGCAAGCTGAACATAGAAGCAGTGTGATACTAAGTGAATTAAGAATGTGTGATGACTGTAATGTAGTGGTAGTCATCAGAAATCAAGTTTACCATTCTACTGCTGTTTTCAAATAAAAAGTAGATGATGAATTGTTGTTTGTACACTGCCCTTATTTATAACAAGCTCCCTTTGCTGCACCCAGGTACACAGAAGAGTGAGCATCTGTATTATTGGCTAACATTTTTCATGACTCTGGAACAACTTAGCAATTATGTTCACAAATATCCTGCCATCCAATTATCTGATCTGTCCCCTTCAAGTATTATGTCGGGCCTTTCTGCAAATACTTCCAAAACAGAGGAGTCTCCCACTAACTACAAAGTGGGCAATCCATGTTTCTGCGCTACATATTCTACAACCCCTTCTTTAGTGTATCATGTCTAATGTGGAAAAATAAGGCAGATCCCACCACCATGGTTTTCTCTTCATCTTCCTATCTTTCTGAATTAACTATATGCTGTTACAATCTGCTCGCTCTGCTTTTTCACACTAGGGGGCAAACAGGATTTAAACAAGAGTTAAACAGGAAATGTCCTGTGATAAACATAGGGAATTTCCTGTTTAACTCTCATTTAACTCTCATTTAAATCCTGTTTGCCCCCTAGTATGATAAAGCAGTCTGTATATGTGCCTTCAAATCACCTGTCAAATTTGATAGGGTTTTCTCAGGAAAGGAATACACAGAGGTGGTTTTACCAGTTCATTCCTCTGAAATAAATACAGCCCCTTTTATTTGTTGGCAGCCCCCCATCCAAAGTATTAAGCAGAACTGGCCCTGATGGGATCTGGTGATTTTAGGTTATTTAGGCACCTGTTCAGCATGGTGGTCTGAGAGTCTGACTGTGATTCTGGAGAGCAGGGTTGGAATCCCTGTTTAGCTATGAAAACCCACTGGGTGACTTTGGACAAGTCATAGTCTCTCAGTCTCAGAATGGCTATAGCAAACCCCCTTTGAAGAAACTTGACAAGAAAACCCTGTGATAGGTTCAGCTTTGTGTCACCGTAAGTCAGAAATGACTTGAAGACAAACAACACACACAGAGAGATGGACACACACACACCCTAAATAAACTGAGATCAAGACAGTCTCTTCTATTTGACTTATCTTCGTTACTCTGCTCAGGTTTTCTTGGAACACTGTGGTAATAAATAAATAAATAAATAAATAAATGGTTTTCTCCTGTGTTTCCCCATGATGATAATCCATGACCTGACACTACTTGGAATATACTTGTGTTTCTGGCATATAAGATTTGATTCTGCAAAAGAAAGCTAGCCAATAATTTTTTTTAATTTTCATTCCATTCTATTTCCTGTTTTGTTCTTTTGATCTAGGGTCTAGGCTATTTAATAATTTCTTTGCCAACAAAGCTTTGTTGTTTTTGTTAACTGCCCTTTATTTGACCTCAACTCTTGGCAAGCCCAGAGATGAGATCTCTCTAAGATGCCTTGTCTACTGTTCTGCTCAGGTTCCGCAGGCTCAAGCCAGTGGCATCTGATTATGTCCAACCATCTGTGTGTGGTCTCCCTCTCTTTCTAGTGTCCTTTACCTTCCCTAGCATTATTGTCCTTTCTAATGAATCATGCCTTCTTGTGATGTAGCCAAAGTATGATAGCCTCAATTTAGTCATCCTTGCTTCTAGGAAGAGTTCAAGATTGATCTGTTCTAGAACCTATAGTTTGTTTTCTTGCTTGAAGTATCCTCAGTAATCTACTCCTACTATTTCACATCTGAAATAAGCTTATTTTCTTTCTGTTGGCTTTCTTCACAATCCAGCTCTCACATCTGCACATGATGATGGAAAATACGATGGCTTGGACGGGCCTTGCTTTAGTGTCCAGTTATATCTTTACACTTTAGGATCTTGTACAGTTTCTCATTGTTGCCCTTCCCAATACTAGCTTTCTTCTAATTTCCTGACTGCAACTTCCATTTTGATCAATGTTGGATCCAAACTATGGAAACTCTTTTAACTATTTCAGTTTTCTTATCATTTAGGGTGAATTCTTATAGTTCTTCTGTTGTAATTTCTTCTTGATTTTTTTCAACATCAAGCCTATCTTAGCACTTTCCTCATTGACCCTCTTTAATAATTGCTTCAGGTTTTGATTGGCGTCTGCTAGTAGCATTGTTCAGTCTGCATGTCTTAGGTTGTTAATGTTGCTTCCTTTGATCTTCACTCCTCCTGCCTCTGACTTAAAGCCTGCTTTAAGCCATGTAATGTTTTCTGCATATAGGTTGAATAAATAGGATGATAGTATGCAACCTTGTTAGACCACTTTACAAATCTATTTTAGTAAAATCTTGGAGAACAGTTGGATTGTTCCAACAGCCTATGCATCAACCCTTTCTATTCTATTCTATCAGCCCTGGTGGCGCAGTGGTTAAATGTCTGTACTGCAGCCATAAGGTGGTGAGTTCAAGACCAGCAAAGGGCTGAAGCTCGACTCAGGCTTGAATCCTTCCGAGGTTGCTAAAATGAGTACCCAGATTGTTGGGGGGCAAATAGCTTACAATTGTAAACTGCTTAGACACTCCTTAAGGGTATTAATGCTGTATAAATGAAGCTGTTTGTTTGTTTTGTTTATTCTGCCATCCAATTACCAAGCAATTCTGCACACCCACCTAGCATGAAAAAGATCTCATGGAGTCTGATGGTGATAGATGGTCAATATCCTATTGTTGACTCATAGACTGACACCATATCTATGAACCTTTGAAATTCCTCTCTATCCAGAGTGAGAACATATGACAGGTGGTGGCAGAAAGAAGTTCAGAAACATTATGCCCACTTAATGTGCCTAGAAGGATTATTGTGTACACAAAGTCTTTCACAGCATGCTGCAAACTATCCACACTACCAAAAAAGCAACATCTGAACTAGCCTTTCATCTACAACAAATGATAGCCATAAAAAATCAGCCACAGTAGACAAAAGGTTGTATGAGAAAATTTCTTAAATGCTATTAATAAATGAGTTTAAATATATTTATAGCATGCCTGTTTGCTTTCTCATGGTCTTTGTTTTATTCTTTCTAGTTTTACCAAGCAATCCAGTTTAGCTGGTTTATCCTGCATAGTTTAGGATTCTTCCCCTTATCTTATATAAAAGTATTCTTTGCTTTATGGGCTAGACAAATATTGGAATGAATAGGTAAATTTGATTCCAAGTTTCACTGGACTGAGGTAATTCATCCTTTAACATAGCAAAGTAGTAGACAACATGATTGCATGGCAAACACAGACAGCCACCCCCTCTCTTGACATACCATAATAATTCTTTTTACAAAATTCCAGGCCAACTGAAATGTAAAGGGTTCACTACTCAGGCAAAATTTAATTTAGAAAGTTAAAGCCACTGGGAATGGTGTTGTAACCTTAGAACACACAAATCTCAAATAATAATAGCAATCTATTTAAACCAACAGGACCACTAAAAGGTCCAATTGTCTCAAGTCTCCTTCCATATTTTGTTTCATGTCTTCTGCTATAAGTGATTTCGATTGTATTGTCTTCAAGAACAATAATGCTCTCCTCCCCCACCAGCAACCAACACTGAAGAGGGAAGGGTCACAGCCAGAGTAGATCTCTTCTACTGAGTGTATGGAGAGTGTATCCAGGGGTCAGGGCCAGTACTGATTGGTAGATTTCTGCTCAGAAGATCTGAATTCTTGGGGAATAAGCAAAATGCAAGTAATACTCAAATCAATGTCCCATGCTAATGATTCTAAATGGCAATGCTTTTCTAATGTCCTAGTTATCACAAGGCATGACAAAGCCAATCTCTAAAGTAATTTGGACAGTCATATTATGGTATATTATGGTATATCAGCAGTACACAATTATAGCAGTTTTATACCACTAACTGTCACAGCTCCATTCTATGGAATCCTGGGATTTGTACTTTGGCCAGGGGCTTAGAATTCTTTGCTAGGGAGTTCCAAAGACCCTCTACACAGAACTGGAAGCACATTAAGCCACAATTCTCACCACTCCCTCAGATGGAGGCATAACAGTTACAATGGTATCAAAGGGCTGTAACTATGTAGATGCTGAAGTGTAGAGAAATATAATGGAATCAGCATGCCCATGCCATTGTATTTCTGATTTCTATGTTCGGTTGTGAAAGCTGGACAGTGGGAAAAAATGATAAGAGAATCACCCCACTTGAAATGTTGTGCTGGAGAAGAGTTTTACGGATACCATGGAATGTCCAAACCATCCCCCTCAAAAATAACCCCAACAACAACAACAACAACAAATGGAGAAAGGTGTTGCCTCAGGTGTTTTTTAAAAATGTAAAAAAAAAATTTTTTTTTTTAAAAATCAAGAATTAAACTTTTTTATTCTTTTAAAATTTTCTTTAAATACATCTCAGTCAACAGTGCAATGCGGCAGCTAAAAAGGCCAATGCAATTTTAGGCTGAATCAATAAAAGTATAGTGTCTAGATCAAGGGAAGTAATAGTGCTACACTATTCTGCTTTGGTCAAGACACACCTGGAATATTGTGTCCAGTTCTGGGCCCCACAATTCAAAGAAGATGTTGAGAAACTGGAGCATGTCCAAAGGAGGACAACTAAAATGGTGAAGAGTCTGGAAACCATGCCCTATGAAGAACGCTTTAGGGAGATGGGTATGTTTAGTCTGGAGAAGAGAAGGTTAAGAGGTTAAATATTTGAAGGGATGTCATATTGAGGAGGGAGCAAGCTTGTTTTCTGCTGCTCCAGAGAACAGGACCTCAACATTAGGAGAAACCTCCTGACGGTAAGAGCTGTTCGACAGTGGAACACACTCCTTGGAGTGTGGTGGAGTCTCCTTCCTTAGAGGTCTTTAAACAGAAGCTGGATGGCCATCAGTCGGTGATGCTTTGATTGTGATTTCCTGCATGGAAGGGGGTTGGACTGGCCCTTGTGGCCTCTTCCAAGGCTTTCTCTGGACATCTTGATTGCCACCGTGCCCATTGATGGAGGTAAGTTGCTGCATCCTTGGGAAGAAATGGAGGAGTAGGGACAGCAGCAAAAACAAACTCTCCCTTACTGCTTACTTCAAGGCTTTAGAAAGAAGCAGGAATCAGATCCTCCCAAATCCCTTTTAGGTTTAACCCAAACTTTTTTGTGCATCCTAACTACTATAGATTTATTTTGACTTGTTCCCAATATCTTGTGGCTTTCACATGTACCAGCTTTTTTGTGCATGTCACTTTCATTTATCCACTCTAGCCTCAGTGAGTCCAGGTGGCCTCCTCCTCCTCCTCCTCCTCCTATTTCTATTACTAATCACTGCAGGATCTACAACCAGAGACAAGTTTTTTTTTAAAAAAAAATAGGGCAACAATGGGGCTTTCTAGATTGGCAAAAAGAAGTGTGTTCATGGCTGCATGAAAGTCTAGCCTTTAGATGAGAAAAAGGGAAAGTGTGCCATGAAAACGCTTTTTTTGCATTTTAGGGGAGAAGAAGCGCCTTTAAAAAGGTGCTGGTTTTCCCAGCTTCTTTTTAAAAAAACTGCGGAACAGCGCAGCTCCATCTAAAGGCTGTGGTGCAGCTGCTAAGCATTAAGGAAAAGGCAACTTCATGTCACACTTTCCTGCCAATCTAGAAAGCTCCAATGACAGGTCTGGGGGCTAATTTTCTGCCTTGGGATATTCTGGGTGCTACAAAAACTATAAACAATTCCTAAATTAATAAATAACTATCATCACTACACAGAAGTGGTTTGAAGTATACATCTGGCTTTGAAAAATGGATATTCCTTTAAAATTAATCAGGATGCCCCATCTCTGCAACTATTTAGAAAGGTGAAGTGCTGCTCCTGGCAGCTTCCAGAAAAGACAATTTACTCTCTTTATGGCTCAGGAAAATGTCAGTCCAGGGAAATGTCTGAAGCAGCTGAAATAAAATAAAAACAGCTTTGGGGGCTGGGGTGCATGAAGCCTCAGAACCACAGTTTGCCATGCTGAATTAAGGGAAGGAATGTTTCATATTACCAGTCTGAAACTATTAATATTGTATAATTTTAAGGCCTCTTATCCAAAGGGAAAACTCGCAATTTATTCATCAAATGATGGAGAGAAAACTTTATATTAAAAATTTCAATATTGTGTAAGATTCTAATTGTCACACTCTAATGGCCACATGCAGTTAACCTTTTCAGGCTGAGAGCAGACATCAGTTCCTAGCCACAGACTAAGGGTTCATCTACACTGTAACTACATTATTTCTACAATGCAGATGTACTCTAATTCTAGAAGCTCCCAGTTCCAAAGAGTTAAATGGATTTATCTGAGTAGCTTCCCTCTGTTATAAAAATAGCACAAAACTTCTAATTTCACACACTACAATGCCCCCTCCAACCCAGCCATAAGCACATTCTTCTTTTCACTGATAAGAGCTGAATTTAGGCTGCTTGTGTGATCTACAGTGTTACTCTAATCCCAGCTCTGTGTTAAAAGCTGAAAATGAAAGACATACTTTCCATCTGGAAAACAGAAAGCCTTTGTATTCCCTAATTGCTGTCTGCTTCATTGTCAATTATATCTTAGAAAATTATAAATATTTCCTAACTATTTTATATAACTTTAGGCAATAGTTTACTCATGTTATAACACATACGAGGGACAACAATTGTTGTCATAAAAAGAGCATTTCAGCCTGAATTTCATTTGAAGTGTGACTGAGCTTCCAGGCCATTATTATTATTATTATTATTATTATTATTATTATTGGTTTTTTTATCACTTAAACTCTTGATAAGGCATACTGGATAGAGTGCTAAAACATGGAGATGGATGCTAAGGGTTCATATCCTAGCTCAGTAATTAAGTCACTGGGTAGCCATGGATAAGTTACGTGCTTCTCAAACCCTATATGTAAACAGCAGTATTAATCACTTACAGTTTGGTTGGAGAAATCATATGGCAACATATGATCAATCAAGCTCATGTACAAGTCATATAACAGAAGAAAGATGGCTCCAGAAAAAGCAGCTGTGCTCTCCAAACACTGCTACATGAAAACATAATATTATAGAGATCTTTAAAAAAAAAAACCAATCTAGAATGAGTTGGTGGCCAAAGCCTCCAGAATATCTATTGACAGATAGAGCATCAGCAAATATCTGTCTTGGTTTTCTTGATGAAAGGAAGGACATATGGATGCAAAATGTGGAGAATGTTATAGAGACTCAAATTTACTGATTCTTCAAATATCAACCGCCTAGAAGCAATGGAGATACCAGTATCTCTGGACACGGCTTGGGGGTTTGGGTTTGAAAGTCACATGTTCATGTTCACTGTTCACCTAACATTTGATAATGGCCTTGTTCCTACCACTCAACAGCTTGGCGAGAATTGTGCATATAAAATCACTTGGATCCACTCTAACTTCAATGCTGCAATTGATACAGATACTGTTTATGCAGTAACAATGGATACATTTCAGTTTGTGCAACCCAAGGACACAGACAAGATTCTTGAAGAAATGAGAGTCGCCATATATATGTTAGATCATTGCCTTCATGGTTGTTGTTTTTAAAGCCACAGGGTGGCTGATCAGGTAGATATTGGGAACAGACAGTGACAAGGCAAGGCAAATTTCCAGCTTGCCTGAAGGAGGAATTTATAAAACAGTTGCTAAAAGGTTTTTCCTAGATCACACCATTCTGTATAATTACTGTCCAGTTTCTAAAATTCAGCTTTTGGGAAGGGTCCTAGAATGTGCGGTGGCCTCCTAGCTCCAGGGGTTTTGGGATGAAATGGTTTCAACCCTGGATATGTGAAAGAGATTACAGTATTTTGGTCCACTTGGTAAGTGACTTGTGCCAGGAACTAGACTTTAAAAATATAGTTTAAAATTCACAAATTACAAAGTTAAAGAATGATTTAACTATCAAAAAACTTAAAAGCAGTTAAGAACTGATTCTTCAGAAAGAGTATAAGACCATCCAGAACAGGCTGAATAACTATTCTCTGATATTTTTGACTGACCAGGAGGCACCTCTGTCTTGTCTAAATTAAGTTTCAGTTTGTTTGCTCTCACCCAATTCATTACGCATGAGAGACATTGGTTTAGGATGAAATAGCTTCCTTGGATTATAGTGGAAAAGAATAGTAGTAGCAGCAGCAAAATTTGTTGTTGTTGTTCCAGCTACAGGTTTTGTTTGATTTGGCAGGGTGATCTTCTGAGACTAACAGTTATCTTCTGAGACTAACTCACAAGACAGTGTAGAAAGCAGACTTATTTATGGCACACTGATCACAATATAATTGCTTCATTAATACACAGTTACACTCATGGTCTACTACTTCTGGAGCTGTTAGTATGTAGCTACTTGGTATTCTTGCTTATTTTTCAGATTGTCATTCCAGCATGCTATTTGTGACGGCACAGCAAGCGCCTTCTGCATTTAAAACTTTGAGTTTAGAGGTTTGCATTTGTGACATGCTGCGGCCTGCTTAGTTTGCAAAGAGTTTAAGTTCCAAAATCCCTTTTTTGGACTGTTTTGATATATTTTGTAACTTGTTAAAGGTTTGATTGCATTTATTGGTTCTTGGCACCTGCCAATTATTGTTTATGTGAAAGAAATCAATCTTGCTCCTCCCCTTTTTCTGGGGACCTGGAAAGGGGAAGCCATCTTTCCTCTGATTCAACTACCAGAGACTCTACAGAGTGGACGTGTTGGAGGGTGTGCTAGCCAGGCCTTGGTCAAGCCATCTTCCAGTACGTAATTCTTCAGTTCTCGAAGCTCGAACAGTATACTCAGCACTACGCATGGTTGAGTGACACTGAGGAGTTTCGGGCGCCCTCAAACAGCCAGTTGACAACAGAGGAAGGTTCCCTGCCTTCATATAGGTCATCTGGCTGGGACTTTGAGCATCCTTGCCTCAAAGTTAAAGAGAGAGAGAGACTTTGGTGAGCCATCCGGCTGAGTTCTCAAGACCACAGTTACTAAGGACTCTAAAGTAAGTGTTTGTTTGTTTGTTTAATAAAGAGAAGAAACCCCCTTTGCTAAAGTAGCTGTTCGGTTTGGTTCTTGGGAAACCCAAAGTTTCTAAAGGAGGGCAAGAAACAATCCCCCGGGAAGAGAATCACCACGTCCACATTCTCTTGAAACCATATAGCTCGGGCGCGACGGCACACTATTCTACAAGCTATATGTTCCTGATGAAAGTACTGTCCTATCAAAACTAGTAAAATCAAGTAGTTCACAATAATGAATTCTAAAATCAAATTTTTGACTGTTGTGACCACTGGATTAGACCAAATTATAAAGAAAATGGAAGATTCACTAGGTCACAAAATGCTTAGCGGTAAGCAATTTCTCCTGAAATATCCTCAGCAAATTGGAACTGAGGCTGAGTATGTGTGGAGAACCCTCTCAGACACACACGGTCTACCCACAACCTATTTTCCACTGTGGCAGTCGTATGGGAATTTTAATCTCACCACTGCCACCAAAATATGTGAAGGACTCCTGCCAAACCTTCACCCCAACACTGCTCTTTAAGATGGCACAGGACCTCTGTGTCACTAATATTAGGTAGTGTGGTTTGATTCAAACAAAGGCCAAGTTGTATTTCAACCACTAACAAAAGTTTATTTGTAAAATATAAAAAGTAAACTATAAATTAGACTTAAGGTTGTTATATTGACTTATTATTTAGTTACAAGATGTTCCTTCAAAATATTAATATTAGTCCAGCCACACAGGCAATCTTATCTCAGGTACATGGACCAAAATTCCCTTTTTAACAATTGGCTTGCTCTGAGCCTCTCCCTACTAGACTCCCCAAGCCTACACAGTCCCTCTTTGGACTCTCAAGACCCTTTCATGGTCACAAAAACTCAACTAAAATGTTCTCTCAGTAACTCTTAAGAGCACACCCTCCCTCCCTCCCTTACTGTCCCAAGGCCAAATCAGTTTTCCAAATGGTGTTTTGGAGTTGTCTGTTCAGCCTGGGACAGAGAAAACTCAGACCTGTTTCAGATTCTGAATGTCAAAGTCAACAACATTTCTTCCACTGAACCAAAGTCTTGACATGACTTGAAAGAGCATTAGATGAGCAAGGCTAGGTACCTTAGCAATATCTGCACAAACAGACTCAACGCCAGATTAAAGGAGCTAGAATTTATTTTGAGACTAGGAAAAAGTGGACAGCTATTTACACAAATACCTTTTACAGAAGAACATTACAAAACAAAGGCAATCAATTAAACTACTTTTCTAGATATACAAACCATCACATGGTTCATACCATTACATGGTTCAGACCACAAGAACCGGGCCACATGCAAGGTATTGTAGTCCACACACTAATCAAATGCAGTGGCTAACACAACATGTACCATACATACCGTTCAAGCTGTTAACCATAAAATGCAGCCAAGACATGCACAAGTAGAGTACTTTCATCCCTGGGATGACCAGGTTAGGAAAATTAAACAATCCAAGGCCTAAAGCACAAAAGCACAAAAGTTTCTAGTAAAAGCTATTGATGCAGCTTCTCATGGTGCTGCTAACAGCTGCTAACAGTGAAACCAGATTGCTATGGGAAGCTATGGAGTAGTCTTGGATGTGACCATGTTTCAAAATGACCAACTGCAGCTAATGAACTAGCATTAGCTGGAAGAAATAAGATTATGATTATGATGATGACAATTGTCATCCTTGAGATCTTGTATCGCATTCATAACTACATAAATGAATGATGTAAGGAACTGATCCCCAGAACCCACCTTAAACTCAAGGGACCCAATCTGTGCAGTGGAGGTCTGCAGCAAGGTTGAGTGGGGCACCTTGAAATGACCTGGCTAACTTCCTCCTGCCATTGAGCTGCCACGTAAGAAGCAGCCGGTCATCACACTGTAGCTCAGGCCCAGGAGTGGGAGCTCACTGACATGGGGGCAGGAGTGGCTGGCTAGGTCATCCTGAGGTGCCCCACTCACCTGTGGCACAGACTGCTGTCACACAGAGCCACTCCCTTGAGTTTGAGGTGAGTTCCTGTGCGTATTTATGACCATGGCAATAGTGCTGGGGTCATAAATCTGTATAAATGAATACAGAGTTGATACTGATCCATAACTCTAGGTTGTTATGCCAGTAACAATGGTGATAGACGAAGATCATGCTAGCCTAACACATTCAAGGGTGTTAAATCTTGTGAGAGCAGAATTTTTTAAACAAAACCTTTGTTACTTCACTGTTGCCTGGGTTTCTGTTTTTGATCCATTTAAATATTTGTTTTCTTTTCACTTCACTTTTTCCATTTGTAACTTTCATTTGTTTTGACAGTTTGTACTGATGCTTGGCAAATAACCTCAGATTTAATTCAGATATGAACTGGCAATTTTGTCCGAAAGTGAGAATATAAGAATAATCTGGTTTCAATAAGAGCTCAGAATTGACTCTTACTTGTCATACTCGAACTTTGAGCCTTTTGACTAAAGTCAGGGAGAAGACTCAGGTATCCCTTCCAACTACTGCCAGAAAGAAGGAGTAGGTGGAAAAGAGGGAGTTGCTATTGCCAAGAAGAAACCGGGAGAAATTTCTTTTCATCTGGCACAACAGCTAGGAAAGCAGGTGTGATGGATCCAGACCAGAGTAGAACTCATTGAAGTGTAACACTCAGTTTTATGTGTCTCAATAAGCAATGAATTATCATGGCGTAACCAAGCTGGAATGAATTATATTAATTTGAGCTTCACATTCATCTCCCCTCCATCTCACTCAACCAAAAGAAAAACATTTTGAAACTTTTGTTTAACCATGATTTCTCTCATGCAGCCTGGACCGACAAAGTGACAACCTGAAACATAGAAACATAAGAAAACCATCTACTATATAGACTAGTGGAATCCTCTAGTGCTAGCATGAACTGATCTAAAATAGAACTTTTTAAGAAGCAACCTTGTGAAAGTCAAGAGAAAACTTTCCACTGACCTTCTGTTTTTTTCCAGTAGACTTTGACCTGAAGCTGATCATCTTGATAAAAAGGTACTCCAATTTCAAGAAGACGAGTAGGTCTTTTTCCTTTGAAGGATGGAGGGACATCAGGTGCTTTTGCAATTGTAGATATCTGTTCCTCTGCAAGACAAAATAATGCTGGGAAGTTTCCTATTTTTATAGATGAAGAGAAATGAATTGAATTCACTGGGTATTGTAGTTAATTTTATTAAATATAGGCATAAAGAAAATTGCATATGCCCTATATTCCATAGGGCAATGTTCAACATTTTAAAAAGAAGTTAGGCATAATGAGGGTGCTAGGATCAGGGCTTAGGTGTACATCACCATTTTAACTTTCACATATGCTGGCTTAAAGGCCTGCCTAAAATATGCATCAACATGACACAATAGCTTTCAGGAGTGCTGCAGTCCCATCATCATTAGGAACCCTGGTGGCATGGTGCTTAAATGCCCATACTGCAGCCACTCAGTGGTGAATTCAATCCTGTAGGGCTCCAGGGTTCACTCAGCCTTCCATCCTTTCATAGGTCAGTAAAATGAATACCCAGCTTGTTGGGGGCAATTGGCTTACACATTGTAAAGTGCTTAGAGACTGCTAGTTCACTGACAAGTAGTATAGAAATGAACTTGCTATTGCTATCACATTGGGTTCTGTGCGAATAAAAACAAGGAAGAAAGCCTGCCTCCCACCTTTCCAGAGCATTGTCATAGTACCTTTCAATATTTTGTCAAGTAATGCCTAATCAGATACAATAGACAAACAGTGTCTGAATATTTATCCAAGGATTTTTCATCCATGGATTCAAGCATCTACGGCTTGAAAATATTGCAAAAAAGTATACATTCCAAATAACAAACTATGATTTTCCATTTTATATAAAGGACACCATTCTACTTGAGCACCCACAGATTTTTGTATACATGGTGGGTCCTGGAACCAAACCCCAGTGGATACCAAGGGCTCACTGTATATCAAAAAGTACTACAGTTTATTGTTAATATTCCCCCTTACATGGTTCTGCAGAAATGATGAACAGAAAATAATAACTCCTAATATTTACACAAGATTTGTTGAGATTTATTTCCCTTCTGTTTCTCTTTTAAGTGTACACACCCAGCAGCCAACTACACTCATGAAATATCATGACATCTATCCAAAGCCAAAGTGAATCAAAATAAACTGCAGTCTTTATGAATGCACAAGATTCAGATAATTGAGCATTCAAAGAAACACACTGTTTGGCTAAGTCAGACAGCAACATATCTAGAGCCAACCAAAGCAGCAGTCAGAAAAATGATCTATTTTATCTAAAACAGCCAACTTCCAAATACAAATGAAATAAACTGGAACAGAATATGCAGGAAAAAAGAAAAAGAAAAAAAAAGAAATAAAAGATTTAAAAAAAACAGACTTTGCATAGCTATAATCCTTCCTATTTTCAGAGGAAAACACGAATGAACTATTAGGCAACCCTTAAATATTATTTATAAAGCAATTTATAGCAATGAATAAAGACTGCATTATTTGTTCTAATGACTAGAGGACAAATTATAAAACAACGTTAGCAAAGTTAAAATACTTCAATGTTTAAATAATACTTCTGTTGTTGTTGTGTTCCTCCAAATCATTTTTGACTTTGGTGACCCTAAGGCAAACCTATCATAGGGCTTTCTTGGCAAGTTTCTTCAGAGGGGGTTGACATCGCTATCCTCTGAGCTGAGAGTGCATGAAAATAGGTCAGTCAGTTGGCTTTTAGCTTGAGATGGAATCAAACCCTGATCTCCAGACATGTTGTCCAACATTCAAATGACTGCATCACACCAACTCTCCAACTCTAAAACCTGCCCATGAAGTCCCATTTAATCATGAAATTCTAACTCCTACTTAAGCATTAGACTATCTGGCTATCAGTATCCCATGAAGGAATTCTGAAAACCAAGCACTAGCAAAGTTTGGAAAGGTACTTTACATGTAATTAGTTATAGTTGTAGATACAAGCCCCCAAAGTACCTACTATTATAGTTATGTAATAAGTACTAAGTATCATTGTAGCTATATAAGTAAGTACTAAGTAAACTAAGTACAATTATAGTTATGAAAAAGATGTAAACATTTATAAAAATGTAACTAAATAGTTCCTTTGTGTATTTTTTAATCTGAATGCTACAAAATGCTGTAGTCCTTTGTCCACCTCATCATCTGCTAATAATTCACGAAAAAGCATGAAGCAGAAGCATTTGCAAGCACCTGAACCATTTGCAGAGTCTGTTTTCTGTCAATAACGCTATTAAAGTTACAGTAACTAGTTACAATTACAGTTACACTGCAAAAAGAGTAATGCCACGCCTTGCTACAATTTTATTCTAACTTACTTATGTTTTATGTATTATACAAATTACAACTGAGATGTCACTGTCAATGGATGGTTGAACCTTGCAGACTATGGGGAAATCTACAGCACTAGTCAGTGTTTGCCCAGTATTTCATGTCATTTATTTATTTACTTCATGTATATGCTACCTTTCTCCCAAGATTGGAACCAAGGTGGCTTCCAAAAGTAGTAAATTAAAAATGTTTACAATAAATAAATGTTTAAAGAACAATTAAAAATCCCCACATTAAACACCATAAAATTATTCAAAAGCAATGCAAAAGTTAAAAAGAAAAATACACAAATAAATAAAAACCTTTCCTGCTTAACCATTAAAAGCTTGCTTAAACAAAAACGTTTTTGCCTGCCAGTAGAAGGAAAACAGGGAGGGACCAGTCTACTCTCCCAGAGAAGGACATTGCAGAGGTGGGAGCAGCCACCAAGAAGGCTTCCTCACCAAACAAGCCTGTGATGGTGGTGGGACTCAGAGAAATCTTTCCTCTGAAGATTTTAGCATTCTTCCTAGTTTGTATGAGGAGATACAGTCTTTCAGATAGTCTGGACCTGTATTTATTTTATTCTTTCTAGCATGGCCTTGTGCATAAAAAATAATTAATCTGTGGTATAAGGGTTCTGGGTGGTTCATAAGGGCTCAGGTATTGTACAAATATTTAAAATAATAAATTCCCTAAGGGCCTCTACAGACAGGCAGCTCAATGCCACCCACTTTTGCCCCAGAAGGAGGCCGTGACAGTCCTACAGGCCATACTATGTCATGGCACCACCATTGCCACCAACAGAGCTGGAGTGCTATAATAAGACATGCAGAATCTGCCCCCTTATTGCTAGGATGGCAAATTCCTCCCCCTCTCTCCCAATAAAGAACCTAGGAAAACACAAGAGAGTTAATCTAGTTCTCTACTATGACAACTGCCAACTAAAATGTCAAAATCCACTAAGCAAGATAAAACCAATTAAAGATGAGGCAGATAACAAACTTTGCAGAAATACAATCTAGAAAGGAAAAAAGGCCAACAAAATGAAGGAAATATTAGAATATCTCCCAAGGTAGCTGGAGGAGTCAATTGAAAGCTGTCTGAATTAATGGGAAAAAAATACGTGCCCTTGAAGTGAATATAAACTGATGAAACAGCAAAATACACATGAGGAGATTAGTGTAATTTAACACAGATTGGCAAAGATACTGTACACTTTAAGTGTAAATATGATCTTCAGCAGGGGACAGAAATTGCTAGATATCAAAAGGGGAGCCAAACCAATGGATCATTTTCTCTACTGGTTCTAATGTAAGTTAACAAACCAGCTGAGACATTTCAGAATTCAAACATGTACAAAAGTAAACTTTACTGACAGTGTCTGATTAAACATTAAATTTAAGCTCATGCAAAACAGTTTAATTTAATTTCAGAAATTCAGTCTTATGAGTTATCTTAATAAAACTCCAGAAACCCATTGACTTTGAACCATAAATGATCTAACAGCAGTCTCAATGCCCTATCACACAGAGATAGAAAGTGGGGGAAGGCAGGACAAAGAGAAAAAAATCACCAGAATAAAACAAGAATAATCATCAGTAATTTAAAAGCAGGAATGCTCTACTATAGATTGTGACATAAGCACTGAGTACATAAACACCCATTCAGACAGGTAACAAACATTTCATTTATGACATTGATATACAAAGGCCTTAAACATGCGATCAGATTTTAGGATGTCTTTCTGAAAATACTTACTGCTGTGAACTGTTGTCTGAGTAGAACTAAAGTAGAGAGACACTTTGGCACTTTTCAGACGTATTTGACCCCAGTATGTTACTGCCTGCAGTTCCACCATGTAATTGCTGTTGAGTTGGAGGCCTTCAAGGACTACATAATTCTGGGACTATAAATGAATAGAATTTATTTGCACAGATCATTACAGATTTACTAAAATCTTATGACTTGAATAGTATCTTGATACTTGATTTCCTAATGAGTAGTAAGTAAAATGTTAGTATCTTCTACACCAACTTGGATGGGCAATCATTTTTTCTACTTTATATTATACAGAATCTACTCAGGTAACTTGTAACTTGTCAACTATCTACTGGATTAGTAACATATATGTAGCACTATATAGGTATATTGTGAAATAAATCCCACTGGATCCTAATCCATAGGAATATAGGATAGCAGCCTAAATTGATTAAAAGCAATAGGTTGAAATCACAGCTATAGGTTCATCTATGCTGAATCTATGATCACACATGAAAAACAGTGAGCTGAAATGCAAGCAGAATCACCCAAATATCAAGAAAGCTCACACAGGAGTAAAAGACTAGCATATATTGCATGTTACTAATTTGTACACAGGAGAAAAAGACCAGTATATATTGCATGTTACTAGTGCTGAGAAGCAGCTTCTTTTTGTGCCGCACCTGCCTCTTCCCATACGAACCCCCTTGCACACTCCGATCCTCTGGGAGGAATCTTCCACAGCCTAAGAAAACTGGGATGGCGCAGACCTCCCAGAGGGCCTTTTCCATGTTGATCCCAGGCTGTGGAATGGCCTGCCAGATGAGATGTGCCTTATTACGACTTTGGACAGTTTCAAGAGATCCGTCAAGATGCATCTTTTCCAGCAGGCCTTCCCCGACAATGATTAAATCTATACTGCTATTGTCCATCTAGACTCACCCTCAGAGACATCAGTCATTTCGAGGTCGCCTATCAATTCAATGAGAGCCACATTAATGTTCTATGGTTTTATCTACTGTTTTTAATCTAACTTCAGGTTAATTTTATTTTAAGGAGTGGGAGAAGGGATTGGGTTGCTATATTTTAATTGTATTTGTATTTTATATGTTGTACCCTGCCCCGATTGCTCATCCAGAGGTGCGGGATATAAATAAATATTTATTATTATTATTAGTAGTAGTAATAGTAGTATTTATGATGTCATGTGTGCACTGCAGTGTTTGGATGCAGCATGCACATGACGTCATTGACTGTGTGGACGGTGCTGTGTAACAATGGGGCCGTCCATACGAACTAGGGCTTGGGGAGCATGTGGTTGATGTGCGCTCCCAGGTCCTAGTTTTAGCCCGAGGACGGTGCTTCCTGCCCATCTGTCCTGGGCCTTAGTGTATTAGAACAAAGCAGTAAGAACAATGGCATCATCTGGCCATTTGTAATAATTATAATTACCAGAAATCCAAGCACTTAAATTGCTTTTTTAAATTCTCATTAGACCCATTAAATCAATGAAACTTATATAAATGTTGATTTATCAAGTTACCACTGATCCAACTGTTCTACTCTAATATCCAGTTTGCTAATTGTTTTCCATTTTTATTCAATTGATTTCTAAATTTCTATCTATCCTTTCCTTTTAATGACTTGAAAATCTTTATATTAAGAGAAAGCCAAAAGGAAATCAAAGGTGGTATTTTTAAAGACAGAAAAAATGCACTTCCCTTTCCCATTATAACTTAATTACCCCATCTGTGGTCTTCCTTCTTTTCTTTTTAGATGGAACCAGAGACTTGCTGTTGACTGTCCAGCTCCAAAAAACTTTGTAGTGGTGGATTGGAATGTCAGGTTCTTCTGGGAGATCCCAGATAATCCGTACATTTACAGTTCCATCACTGTTCATGGTAGAATTTGATATTCGAAGGTTTGATGGGGCCAGTGGAGCTGATGGATCTGGTGGGAGAAAGATAACATGACAGTCTATGTAATTACTTAATCCAGCTATGATGTACCTGGGTTTCACATGGAATTATCATGTTCTTTAACCATTCTGATTAATAGAATCATAGAATTCTTGAGGTAGAAGGTACCCACAAAGGTCATCTACTGAAATTCCCTGCAATGCAGGAATACACAACTAAAGCAGTCCCAAAAGATACCTATCCAACCTCTGTTTTAAGACCTCCAAAGAATAATAGGCCGCTCCCCCACTCAGATGACAATCTATTCCCCTGCCAAACAGTTCTTATAGTAAAGGTTTTCTTATATGTGCTTAAAAAGTTGACCATTTACTTAAATAAGTGTTAGGGAGTATGCATGTGAGAGACAGAAAGTGTTAGAAATTCAGAATGATCCTACAGTGGTAGATATAGATAAAGTTAACAAACTCAAGACAATTATTTAGAAAAACAAACTTTATACAGTCAGACCTCCACATTTGAAATTTCAGGTTTGCAGTTTTGACTGTAACTTTGCAGCTGCTGCTTAACTTGTTCATCCCCCCCCCCCGCCACTCTTCCTCCAAGCCATAACCAACACCGTACATTCCTCTGCTTTGCCAAACATTGAATCCTCCTCATTTCCAAAGACCATCCCTTTGAATTTGATGTTTGTAGCCATTCCAGAGAGGATCCAATTTATCTTCCCTCCCCCTACCCTCAGCCAGATAAAAGGAACACTGTACCTTCCTTTACATTGGAGGGATTTCTCTAGGATCTGTATCAATCAAGGGTCTAGTGCTTTTAAATTGCTCCTAAACTTTATTACACTTTAGTTCACTTTATTTGGATAGTTATAACAAAATGGGATAGAGAACATCTCCAAAAGCATTTTAAAAAAAACTGGGTAAGCAAACAATGCCAAATATAATTCAATGGGTTCATGCATGAAAAGATGCATATTGCACAGAGAAAGGTGATAGGCAGTTTCTCTGTCTCTCTCAAAGTATTAGAACTTAGTCATCCAAGGAAACTGAACTGTAGAAGATTAGACAGAGATAAAAGAAACTTTGTCTTCACATAGCACATAATCAAACTGGGGAATTTGCACAAGATATAGCAGCCAGCTTGAATCAGAATAAAAATTGATTAGGCAACTCATTACTGATTAGGCTCTTGCCCTATCTGCAAGTTTGTTGGAAGAGAATACTGAATAGTGAAACAGTGAGGATTTTGGTATGACACAACAAGGCATTTTTAAGTTCTTACATCAGTAATCAAAAGCACAATACCACTGAAGAATGTACCAAAAGCCATAATAATAAACATACTGTAAAAATCACCCAAATTTGATCCAAAATGTTGGTACTGTTTGCAGAGTGCAGTTTTTTTTATTGTAAAACTCAAACTGAAATTCCCAAGATCTCTTTTTTAATACTTTGAACAAGTTGGATTGCTGCTGTTGTTCTTTCTTTTTTTTTTTTTAAGATATTGGAGGGGGGTGGAGTGGGGGAGGAGGTGAGTTTGCTCAACTTCTACCTAGTGTATCACTTGCTCTGCTTGAGAGATCCACTACAATCTCTTTTTATTTCCCCATATTTATATAACAGTGAACAAGATACTGAATGAGGTTTCCAGAAACCTTAGATTCATCAGATAACTCAAAATAAATGGTCTTACAGTAAAGAAAAATATTATCTACTCAGTTATGGTGAACAGGCTGACACAACTGCTATTAAGGAGGACAGGACTTCCTATTTAAGGATTAGCACATATGAAATAAATTGTCATGTGGTGAAGAGGGAATATGATGTATGCTCTCCCATTTCAACACATCCCACTCAAACTCTACATCCAACTTTATTTAAACTTCTGGACAAAGTGAAAAGAAGGCAAAGAAATAGATTACTTCTCCACAGCTGTGCAAAATAAGTTAGCTTTCCAAGAACAACATCCCCTGCATTCTCAGGTGGGGAACTCCTCATAACATTATACAGCCTTTTCAAATATTATTGACCAAAATATTTTGCTGTCTGATTAAAAGACCAATATTCTCCTCTTGACATCAGTTATTCCCCTCTTGACTTCATCTATCCTACCTTTATTTCCCTCTCATGATTAAGCCTAAAGTTTATTTCATTATCAAGCACAGCAGGTCTGACTACTTTCAAAACATCTATGTACATTAAGCCCCTGTAAATTATGGTCATTTAACATGTTATTAATTACCTGTTGGTTTTTTCCACTTGCAAAAAGGCTCACATCCTAAACATGTGTATGTCTCTGGAGAGAGATGTGTGGGTGTCAAGTGTCTGCCCCAATGTTCCCAAACACCCAGAAGTGAGTTAAACTTTTGCATACTGACCAGGTGCTGACCATAGCACAGATCATGAGCTCCTTATATCAAAAATCATAGTAAAGCAGAAGAAAAACACAAAATTAGTCTTAAAACAAAAATATGATCTGAACATTTCAACAGAATTTAAAGAAAATGTAATAAATAGGTTTGCATTATTGAGTATGATCCACTGGAAAGCAGAATAACTATGGTCAGAAGCCACATACATAATCAAGGAAGAATGCAGGAAAGCACTACCAATAGCCAGAAAGAAAGAGAAGGAACAATGGATAACAGACAGAATGCTTCAAGCAGTAAAATAAAGACAATGATCAAAAAGTAAAGGGAGATGGGCATAAAATCAGAACTATGAATGCAGCTGTTAAGCAACTGGCATGCAAGGATAAAGAGAACTATAATCAGTGCAGAGAAACAGAAGACAATAACAAAAAAGGATGGATGAGAGATCTCTTCCACAGAATCTGGCAACTCAAAGGGAAGTTCACAATCAGAAGAACATACTATATGATCAAGAAGCCATAAAAATTATAGAAGTAATACACAGAAGAGCTATATGAAAGCTATGATAAAATGAATGACCCATAGAATGAAGAACCATATGAAGAGGAACCCCAAAGGAACCATATGAAGAGGAAATCCTAGAAAGTGAGGTGAAAGCTGCTCTAAGAATAATTCAGGAACGCATGATACTCCAAATGAACTGCTACAATTCATATAGAAGCAGTGGCATTCCCACAATAGGTGTCACCTAATGCAAGGAGGGGGCTTCCAGGCATGGCATGAACTCTCTGCCTGATGAGGAAAAGGATGACATACCACATAGGTGGAGTACATGGGGACAGTGCAGGAGGGAGCACGCATGGAAATGGCATGAGAGAAGTGTGTGGCGAATGGCACTGGGAAGAGGAAAAGCCAGGTTTCACCCCCCCCCCTTTCCGGGGTGTCATCCACTGCGGACTGCACCACTGCAACCCCTTACATTGTGTCACAGAAACAAGTTTACAATATACTTGCCCAGCCACAAAAAAGGAGAAGCAAGAGTTCAGCAACTACAGTGGGCCCTTGGTATCTGCTGGAGTTTGGTTCCAGAATTCCCAGTGGATACCAAAATCAGTGGATGCTCAAGTCCCTTAATATACAATGGCATAGAAATGGTGCCCCTTATATAAAATTATACGGGTTTGCTTTTTGGAATATAGATATAGATATATAGATATATATTAATATTTTCAAAGCATTGATGGTTGAACCTGTGTATAAGGAATCTGTGGATAAGGAGGGCTGACTGTATAGGACTATAGCACTAATTTCCCTTGCAAACAAAATCAGGCTCAAAATACTGCAGCACAGAATCCAAGAAATCAGAGATGGGTTCTGGAAAGCAGGTTTCTGGAAAGTAAGAGGCACTAGGAACCATACTGTAAACATACAATGATGAATGAAGTACACCATGGAATTTCAGAAGAAAATCAGCATGTGCTTTTTAGACAATGGCAAAGCCATTTTTCTGCATAAATCAGGAAAAAAGCTGTGGATGACTCTTAAGATCAAGGGAGTGCCACTACATCTGATTTCTCACTGAGATGAGAAATCAGGAGAAGAGGTTACTGTTAGAACAGAATATGGAGAAGCAGAATGGTTTCCAATTTGAAAAGGGGTGATGCAAGGATGCATTCTATCACCCTACCTGTTCAACCTTGTATACAGAAAATCATGTGAAGAACAGGTTTTGAGTCAGAAGGAGGAGGAGGAGTGACGATAGGAGGAAAGAACATAAACAATCTAAGATATGGAGATGATACCATACTACTACTGTAGCAGAAAATATCAGAGACTTGGAAAAACTACTAAGGAAAGTTAAACAGGAAAGCACAAAGGCATTCTTATTGCTTACCATATAGGGCCAGTACAGACTGCCCAAAAAGGGCAGTCTGTGAGAACCCCTTCCGCACTGTATTGGGGCCAGAGCAGCCTCTCCGGCAGCCCAGAGGCCCCAATCCGGTGCTTTTCCAGTACTTGGAAAAGTCCCCATGGCCTGGAAAAGGGGTGTCCCTGGGGCTCCATGCCCCCGGACACCCCAACAACCAAAGCCATGGGAGAAAAGGGCTGCCTGGCCCCTTTCTCCTTGGTTTTGTTCCCCCAGCCATTTGGTTGCCACGGGAAAGATGCTTGTGCCAGAAAGCAGCTCCGTTTTGGAGCTCTTTTTTGTGACGCTAGCACCCTGGAGCATCGCAGTGATGTCAGGCACACGCTGGTCCATTTGGATGTGGTGCGCGCGTGATGCCATCAGTGTGAACTGTGTGTAGAAGGTGTGCTTTCAAAATGGCATCATCCATACACACTATGGCTGGGGAGCGTACAGTTGCTGCGCTCTCCCCAGCCCTAGTTTTTGTCCAAGGATGACGCTTCCCGCCAGTCTGTATCAGACCATAGAAAACAAAAATAATGACCGAGGATCTACATAAATTCAGCCTATATAATGAGGAAACCAAAATAGTAAAAGATTTCTCATACATTGGATCAAATATTGATCAAAATGAAGACTGCAGTTAAGAAATTAGAAGAAGATTAGGAACGGGAAGAGCAGCTATGAATGAACTAGACAAGATCTTAAAATGTAAATACATACAAGTGAGCACTAAAGTTAGAATCATCCAAGCCATCGTATTCCCCATCACCATGTACAGATGTGACAGCTGGACCATGAAGAAAGCCAACAGAAAGAAAATGAATTCCGTTGAGATGTGGTGCTGGAAAAGAGTGCAGAGAATACCAGGTACAGCCAAAAAGACAAAAAATGGCTCCTTGAACAGATCACACTTGAACTCTCACTGGAAGCCAAAATGATGAAATTGACAATGTGGTACTTTGGCAACATCATAAAAAGGCAGAACACATTAGAAAAGACAATATTGCTAGGAAAGGTAGAAGGCAATAGAAAGGGAAGAAGACCATACACCAGATGGATGGACTCAATCAAGGAGGTTACAGGCCTGAGTTTGCAAGTCCTAAGCAGAGCAGTGGAGAATAGGGAGGTTGGACATGTCTCATCCACAAGGTCAACGTGAATCAGAGTTGACCGAAGGGCAGTTAACAACAAAAACAAATATTGAGTGTGCAGCTCTGAAGGGGGCAGTGTAACTGCATTTAGCTAAATATGGTTATAGAGGACCTGTCAGTGGGAACTCCACCTGACCAGATTCCTGCTTGCAGGAGTTTTGTAACAGTGTTTAAGTGAGCATGGTTATTGAACCTTATCCAGACCACTGTACTTATTGTGCACAATTAAAGTGTCTTGGGATGGTAAGGGGTAGGGCTTACCTGTAAAGCCAAGTCCTCAATTTTAACCCTATGCTTCTATCCTATGAATGCCTGAATACAGCTTTAAAAAAACCATTCTCTCTCTCTGTCCCTAACTCACAGAAACACATGAATCATAACACTGATTTACATACACTATAAAGCCATAAGCTGAAGTGGTAGAAATTCTTAGCTGTTTTTAGATAGAAATCAATAGACTGGCAACTGATAATGAGTCAGTCAGATCAATGACACACAAACACAGGGATCACAATTACCAGGCTCTAGATGTTTTAATTTCCTTACAGTGGTCCCCCGCCTTACGAATCCCCCGGGTTACGAAAACCCCGGGATCCGAAGGCGGCGGGACCGCCATTGTATCCCCCGGGATCCGAAAGATCCCCCGGGATACGAAGAAAAAAAGCCGAAAAAAGCTGTGCGGCCCCTTTAAATGGCCACGCGGTCCGTCCGCGAAAGCGGTCCCCCGGGTAACAAAAGCTTCCGGGTTACGAAGGTAATCCTGGAACGGATTACCTTCGTAACCCGGGGGACCAGTGTATTTTCCAACCACCAGTCAGTAATACCTTTCACATTCTGTGTAGAAGAAATTAGTTTTCCACATTTCCATAATTTTGTATCTTCACCTGCCTTTTTATATGCAGAATCTGCAAATACAACCCCCATGGAAGACACTGTCTCAAAATTACATATGTGCCCCCAGGCTCCAAAAGGTTTGGGACTCTAACAAAGAATTACTTATGGGAGAGCCAAGATCACAGCTACAACCAGAGAAGGCCTACAATATTGAAAAGTAATGAACTGACTTGATAAAGGCAGTAAGGGCCAAAACAGACAGCCACAAAGAGGCGGCTTGAAGCTGCCCCCACCGAAGACACCTTGGGACCATGGCATATACATGCTGTGGTCCTGAAGGCACCCTCCACCGCCATCCCAAATAACTGTCTCAAAATTACATATGTGCCCCCATGCTCCAATAGGTTTGGGACTCTAATTTTTGGGCCCCCTTATACAGTCCCAGCACAACCCCCGGGTGGCTTCCAGGCACTCTGGGGGTATGCATCATCAAAACACCACACCCCCTGAGTGGCTTGAAGCTGCCACCATCTCATCGGCTGGGTGGCTTCCGGTTAAAACACCACACCCCCAAGCCTTCCAGAAGCTGGCTCTTAGTCTGATTATTCATCTGTACTATTTATTCACAAGGATAAAATCTCTGAGAATACTGGTGCATGCATTCATGCACTCTAAATATTTCTGCTGGCTATGGCTATGCCATTGATTCTATACTAGCACTGGTCCTGGGCCTTGGACAATTGGTAGATCCTAGCCTACTGAACACTTGTACAAATAATCTTTACCTGGCTTTCTTTACATGACTTTAACATAATCTATTAGTTTTTCAGTTTATGAATTTGTCTTCCATTTCTTCATTTCTTTCTGTCTTTTTCTTCATTTGTCTTCTTCACTTTATGCACATATATCACTTCTACACATGAAATGGATGGACATCCATGAAATGAATGTGTATGTGGCAAATGGCTGGAATTGTGCACAATTTGGTGGGGTGCAGTGCTATTTCTTCCTGTATTTTAATCTTGTTTTCTAGCTATTCAATCCTACGTGAAGGAAGAAATTAATCTACTTACCCATTCACAAATGAATATCTGGTTTGTAAGTCTGTTCTTGGTTCTTAAAGCAAACAATGAACACAGAAATTTTGATTTAGTTCATAGATGTACCTATATTGTGAATAAGCTTTGGCTTAAACAATGTGAAAGACCTATTTCTTTTCACCTGCAGAAAGGAAAAGCTCTTTAGATTTAGTTTGACATTACATTTCCAAAATACTGCAATTACACAATCAGTCTTTGCATTATTTGGCCAACAAATATATCACAGACAATGTTTGCATACTGTTGCAATGTATGCATATTGTGGTCACGCTAAGGACAACGGGACTTAAAAGTGGCATGGACCACCATTGAAGTTTCTCCATACTCATTTCTGATGTCAGCCTCTTGTCCTGAGTATAGGTTACGCATCAGGACTATTAAATGTAGTGGTACAGTCAGCCCTGACTATCAATGGGTGATCCATTCCAGAACCGATACCAAAATCTGCAGATGCTGAAGTTTTGTTTTACTCAATGGCGGTTCATGTGCACAGCTGCGTCTCCATTAGCGACAACGGGACTTCAATGGTGGTGAACACATGTGGCCACACTACCATTGAGGACTGTCCCTATTGTCCCCAGTGGTGGTGTGCCTCCATTAGGGACAACAGAACTTAATGGCAGTGTGGCTGTGTGCATGCACCACCATTAAAGTTCTATGGATTGTAGCAGTTCTATTGGTATGTCATTTGTTCCTGGTAATTTCTGTTTCCCAATTATTTTGAGTGTGGCTTTCACTTCACTTTCCAAAATTTGGGGTTTGTCTTTGCATATTTTCTTGCATAATGACATGTGTCATTAATCCTGTATTGCTTCTACTGGTGGAAAACAGAGAAGACCCCCCCCCCCCCCGACAGAGAGAGAAAAAGAGAAAGAGAGAGAGAGAGAGAGAGAGATCTGCAAGCAGTGATACTGAGAGAAATGTTCCTTCAAATCTTGAGGTTCCAAGCAATTTAAAACTCAAAATGGCATTACCAACACTTTGATCAATACAATTCCTTTAAAACCAGAGTAAATGGCTTCAATAAGATGTTCCATCCAGCAATCTAACTGCTACATTTTAATAATAAATAATAATGCACTTGCTGAATCTCCATATGGCCGTGCTTCTTATGCCCATACTGCAGAACCACTCCAGCAAGATTAAACTTATTAAAACAAGACAGGTGATAAAACAGTTTTATTTTACTTTTGTTTGGAATTCATCAAAAAATTCAGTGATCCTGTCCAAGGCAATATAAGAAATAATGAAAATACAATTTCCATGCATGGAAGTCCACGGTCCTAGCAGACAGCAGGACATCTGACCTTCAAGTAGTAAAGCGAAGCAAGCAAGCAAGCACGTGTGTGTGTGTGCGTGTGTGTGTGTGACTGCATCCAGACCATGAACTGCTGATGGAATCAGGGATGATGATTAAATAGCATGTTATGCTTAATGGATGGTCTGACCTAATATTCTGGAATGTGGTACCTCTGGATATAAATTTGACAAGAAATGTTCTGGAATGGGAGCTTTAAAAACCTATTTCATTGCATTAATTGTTGTAACTTTCTAAATAGCTCTTCAATCTCTGATTAAAAATGTGATGTGATAAATTTCTTCCAGCACTTCCTGTCAATCCAAATATGCAGGGTGCTTAGATCTATGCTAGTCCTTGACCCAAATATAGGCAACAATGTGTGGCTAGGGGGGCCACATTAGGTCCTCAAGAGACCTTACAGGGTCACACCTTCTACACTGCTTTCATTTTGCAAAAAAAGAAATAAAAATGAGAAAAAATTTTAGTCCTGTATGCTACAAAACCCTAGAAGTGTGGGAAACCATTTTTGCCACACTTACGGTCTTCCCATTTTAGGTTCAGGAGGTCTTAAAGGTTTTAAGGAGGTTTTTAAAAAAGACCTCAAAAACATAACGGTGCTCAAAAACCCCTAAAGAGTACTTTAATGGGGGGAGATATATTTTTAAAAAATTGTACTCCAAGAAGAGAGGGAACCATGAAAACAGTCCTGTGGACACATTTTGTTCACCCTTGCCTTGATGGTTCAATCTAAAAGACAGAAACTGTTAGATTCTGTCTCATTCCACCACCACCACCACCCCACACAAACACATTTGCCCAACCAAATTTTACCAAATATGCGGGAGAGAGCTGTTTTAAGCTATAGAGTGAGAATCTGGTCAAGTTATAACTAAAATCTGTAAACAAATATGGAAAACAAAAGAATGGCCCACACACTACAAATTATCCATATACATTAATCCCAAGAACAGTGAGACCAGGGATTGCATTTATCTCCCATGAAAGCAAAGAGATGCTCAAATTTCTACAACAATGGCTTTTATCCTAGAAATGCCAGCTGCCCAAGTGGGGTTTAGAAAAGGAAGATCATACTGCAAATATATGTTGGATGATGGAGCACACCAAAATATTTTAGAAGAAATTAGCCTATGCTTTATAGATCTTTCATTGTGTAGATCATGAAAATAAATAAGTAAGCCACAACATATGATTATCTTACTAAACAAAATGTACTCAGGACACACGACCACCATTAGAACAAATATGGATAGAATTAATTGAAATCAACTTGAAGGCAGTTAAGAATGGCCCACACATTACAAATGATCTGTATTGTTCCCAAGAACAGGGAAACCAGGGATTGCATTAATCTCCCATAAAAGCAAAGAGAGTGAGAGGACTCAGAGGCCAAGTCTATTCCATCTTATCAGGTGAGTAAAATTTTGAGTCGAGGCTGTAGGCTGGAACTCTTGACAAGAGGCCTCCACAGTCGCTGAATGGAGCTCTGACAAGAGGCCTTATCCTCTGAGGGGTTGGGAGGGGAGAGGTCACAGAGGATTAAGTGGATTTGACCTACAAATTCTATCTTGTTGACCAGCTGTGAAATCTTGACATGTATTAATGGGCAGGTGGAAAATGTAAAGCAGAGTCACTTTGGCATCCTAGTCCAGGCTGACCTGACTGAGATGAAAAAACAAAACTGCAACTGAATTGTATTACATCTGGATGGATGTGAATACTACATTCCTTTTAAAGACAAAAGGAACAGAATAAATACATTTACAATGTATGCCATGGGGAAAAGCACATAAGAATCAGGAAAAGTCATTTTCAGCTATGTATTCAACAGCAGGTTTAGCTATAATTCAAAATCTTTTTACACGTTAGATGAGAGTGTTTTTTCTCTTCTAATTAAATTGGGATCACCCACAGCTCTTTTTAAAATGTTGTAATTCTAAAGGACTGTGAAACCTGCACTACAGACAAGTTTCCAGCTATTAAACAGTTTCATGGCATACGAGACAGACTTTGCCCACTGGAATTGGCACACACAAACCAGCTGTGCAACAACATAAAAAATTCATTAGTCCCACATGAACAACACAGAAAATTTTATTACTACAAGTGGGTGTCTGTTCTTGTTTTACAAACACTCTGTGTATGTGTGTATGCATAAAATCACATACAGCATGAGCACTTATATCCTATGAAAACAATGTTGTCAGATAATGTTACTATTGATTTTATGGATAATCCTATCATCGAAGAAGACATTTTGTATTAAAGGGTGATTATTTCTGGATTGTTGGGTTTTTGTTTTAATTTTGGTTTGGGTCTTTTGCTGGAATACTTATTACTTGTTTGAAAGAGTATATTTTTGGTTCTACTAAAATGAGTAGGAATTATGTGGTCCTTCTGATGTTGTTGGATTAAAACTCTCATCAACCCAAGCCAGCATTGTCAGTGGTGCAGAATGATGGGATCTGCAATCTGTCATCATCCAGAGAGGCACAAATTGCCCATCTATGCTGTACAAGGTGGAGCCAGATTGTATTGGAGGAAAAAATAAATTTATTGGTGCAAATGTTGTTGCTTTTTTTCAAAAAAAAAACCCTGAAATGTGACAAATCTTCAAAAATGTGCAAAAGCGTCCATTATCTCCCAGCAGGAAGGATGGGGATAAAATTTAAAAAAAAAAGATTATATCCTTTCTACAAGGCAAATAATATGACATAAATAGGCCTTATCTATCTATTGAGATAAAACCACACCATACATTGAAGGAAATATCAAGCAAATGCTGAGAGACTAAGGCTGCATTCATACTGAAGAAATAATGCAGTACAACACCACTTTAACTGCCATGGTTCAGTGCTATGGAATTTTGATAACTGTAGCTTTTGTTAGATATTTAGGCTTTGCTGTCAGAGAACTCCAGTGCCACAGCAAATTGCAATTCCCAGAATTCTGTAACACTGAGCCATGACAGTCAAAGTGGTATCAAACCGGTTTATTTCTGCAGTGCAGATACATCCTGAGAAGCAAAGATAGGTTTCTGCTCAAATTGAACGGCTATTCTAAAATGTTGCAGGAACAGTAGTGAGAGCTACCAATACAAGTCAACAGAGAAACCCAAGATTTTAAATCAGCTGGGATCCAGAATCAGTGTGCCTATCTGTAATGGTGACAATGTGGCACTGACAAAATCTCTCAAAAACCTTTCACTCCTTTTTAACGTTTGCCACTATTGCTGCCAATTATGTTGCCAATTATGATGATGTCCACTAACCAACCAATTCTTCACTGTGAGACTTGAACCCAGGTCTCTCTTAAGTGTCTCCTACAGTAAAGCTCTTAGATGCCAGCACTCTAGGTTTCACGTTTTCCCCCAGCTTGGCACCAACTATTCTTTGATAGCCACACACCCACTCTATAATCCCACATCTAAAAGACTTTTCTCAGTGTTGGTAGCATTTTCAATGTGTTTCTGAAATCACTTCAGATAGCTGCTTGTTGAAACGAAGTAATAAATGTATTTACAAGTCAGGCTGAACACAGTATATCTCTTTTAGTGGATAGTATTCACAATAGATATGATGTATAAATACTTTATTAGTTATACAGTTTATCAGTGTCTTTAACTTGTTTTTTTAATTGTTTCTCTATAGCTTTATATATGTTTACTTACAGACTAAGTTCTCACAGAACCTTTTGTATATTATAACACTTCTGGTTACCTGTGACTCCACTAGTCACCAAACATTATGACTCCTGCAGGTCACTAGAATAATTTCTATTACCAGGATGGTAATAACAATTTCAACCCATTTCACTTAGGCACAAATTGATAAATATCCAAAACCATAACACAAAGAACACATGTACAATTGGGCTCAAAAGCCCTATTTGGAGGTTGTGTTTCCTCACCAATTTCCCTATTCTGTCTGTGACTCCTATGATGTATGGTAAAAAATACCTTCCCTTTGGGTGGTTGATTGTCTTCACTCCTCTGCAGTGTAAACCTGCAAATGGTTAACAAACCAGCCAAGAAAATCCAGCAAATGCTGCGCTCAGTGAAGGACAAGAGTGACCTCTTCACAGCCACAGGAGTTTACTGAATACCAAGCAGCTGCGGAAAAGTCTACATAGGGATCATCAAACGTAGTGTTCAAACATGAATCAAGGAACATGAATGACACTGCAGACTGAGTCAGCCAGAAAAATCAGCAGTAGCAGAACATGTTCTAAACCATCCTAGGCAAAGAATGCTGTTTAAAAACACTGAAATTCTCGACCATGACAACAACTATCAAGTCAGAATGCAGAGGGAAGCCATTGAAATCCACAAACACCTGAACAACTTCAACAGGAAGGAAGAAACCCTTAAAGTGAACAAAGTTTGACTACCAGTCCCAAAAAACAGCAAAATCAGGACTCAGTAAATGCAAATGAAGAACCACCCAGAGTCAGGAGTTTCCCCAGCAGACAATGATCACCAATTAAATTGTAAACCGCTTAGAAACTGCTTAGGAGGTATGAAGCAGTATAGAAATGAAGCTGCTATTACTAAGCTGCTAAACAGACACTAATCCTCTTTGCATATCTTGCCATCAACAACAGAACAATACACAGATCCCTATCCACGATCACACAGTATATATACCCAACTCTCTTACATGCCAGAATTCTTTGAAGATGCCAACCACAGATGCTGGTGAAACATCAGGAATAAACTCTTCTAGAACATGGCCACATAGCCCGAAAAACCCACAAAAAACTATGGATGTGGACCATGAAAACCTTTGACTGTTACTACTGATGTTGAAAGAAGCTGAAAGGGAGGCTCAGTCATTATGAGATTCCTCCCAGAACAATGGACAAAACATCAATGGCACTTTTAATATATGTAGTAATGCAATAAAATAAAATAAGCCCCGAGCCCACCTATGCATTAGGGCAATTACTCCATGTAGAAGAACCAGTCATATATCACTAGGATACAGCTACAGAAATATTAACATGATTTAGTTTCATTGTATGTGCAATCCAGCTAAAGGTGGTGGTGAAATGCAGGAAATAAACTAACCTTTTGAAGAGCGGAAGTGCTTGCTGGGAGCTGTGAAGCCTCGTGTTCCATGCACATTAATGGCAGCCACTCGAAACTGGTACCACCTGCTTGGCCTGATATCAGACATTTGTACTCTCTCATCTGTAGTCTGCAAAGGAAATTGTGATTAATATGCCAACCTTCTTTAATGCTCGGTGTTAAGTTTATAGTCACATGTCTTCTGGCTTTGTTTTCTTCATTTAGAACTTCCTTCTCCCACTTCTCAGAACCATCGAAACTGTCTCCTATTCAGTCAGAGGATCCGTCCAGCAAGCCCAGTACTGACTACTGTGGCACATCTCCAAAGTCTCAGGCACACAGGCCTTTTCTGTTATCTAATCCATATTTAAACTAGAGATCCCTAGGCCTTTTTGCATGAAAATTATACACCACAAATGAGCTGTCCCATATGTACAAACATGTCAGCTATAAGTACAGATTCAATTTCTTTGAAATATTTCCTGTCACATTATTTTGTGGGGTTTGGTTTCTACAACTAATAACCAGCTATACTTTACTATTGCACAGAGTAATAAACAAAGCTCTTTGAATGTCAAAACACCAAGGACATTTACAGAACTCAGCTTAGCTTAGGCTCCATTCAGAAATTGCAAAGGGATACCACTTAGAATAGGGACATCAATGGCACATAAACCCCAATCCCCTGCACAACATATCCAGCACCTGAAAATTAGAACTTAGGTCAATTAATACAAAGTTAGAACTCAGGTGAGTGAACACTTTGATAATTGGAGAAGGCTTTGTAGTCACATTTGGTTACAAAACTCCCATGCCCAGGCTCTTCAGACCACTGTGGTCAATGTGTGAAGTCAAAGATGTGGCTGGGGTGTGGTCTCTGTACACACTCACTTCCTTGTGCCTAGTTTTACAACTTTGGTCATGCAAACACCCAAACACAGCTTTAGATACTTCAAACCTACCCTGTCTAAATGATGGGGGGTTTTTTCCTAGTAATCTTTGAATGCGGTTGAGTGTTGGATTAGGACTCCAGGAAACCAGGATTCAAATCCCCATTCAGTCTTGGAAACCCATTGGGTAACTGTGGGCAAGTCACATCCTCTCTGCCTCAGAGGAAGGCAAAGTCAAACCCATCTGAACAAGTCTTGCCAAGAAATCCTCATAATAGGGTCACCTTAGGGCCACCACAAGTGAAAAAACTTATTGGAGACACGCTGTAGCAACAACAAACTTTTCCATTGTAGATATGACTCTGGAATCTGTTCCAAAGAGTTATTTCAATATCAGGAAAAATGCATGCACCTGAAAAGTCCAGCTGCTTATGAGGAATTTCTAGGGCTCACTCCCTTCACCATATTGAGAATTTAGTCAGGTTCTGGCAATTGAAACAAGCTGAAAATTTCTAGTCAAGAATTCAGCAGAAGTTCAATATTTTTATTGGTTCTATCCTGGTTTGGCAGAACCACACAACCACAGCAAGACTCCATGTCTTGTCCCTAGCTCAAGACAAAATGTAAAAGATCGGGAGCATAGCAAATAGGATAAGAACTACTGTACGTGGCTTGTCTTTGAACCTGTTAGGTGTTCCAAGTGCCTTTCATACAAGGAACAATCACGTCATCCAGAAACTTTTCTGCTCTTGACTCGAAAGGAGAAAGTGCTTGTTTTCAAGTTAAGAAAATTCCAACACCTTTCCAGGCTCAGACCTTGAAGGAAGAGCAGCTTTTCCCTGTCACTGCACATTTCAACTAAAAGACAACACTTGATCCTGTAGGGAAGGTAGGAGGTCTTTGGCATGACAAATTTTGGGATGGACAACAAATCCACTGTCTACACCTTGACCTCTGATTAACACTAATGTTATTAAGGATGAAGGGCCTGGGAAAAAAATACAGATTTATACAGACAGGACTGACCTGTGCCACTGTTTGCCAACTGGAAGCATCATCTTCACTGGGATGAATTCCATAGTTCCATCTCCTTTGTACCACATAGAGCACAGGTTCAATTGAGATATTGAATTTTGAAGACCACTTAATCTCCAGCTGTCCAGTTTGAAGTTCATTAAATTTTAATTCTTTTCTGGGTTTTAGAGGGACCCCTGAAACATAACAAATCAATTAGAGAAATGGTGTTGGTAGATTTGTTTCATACTGAGAATAGCTTTTAACTCAAGGTCATATTAACTCTTTTTTCATATTGAATGTCTTATATTTTCTCTTTGTGTTTATCAAAGAGTGACTTTATTAGAAGACTATATATATGGAACCAACTCATTTGTCCACAGGTAATCCATTCTCCTCTGACTAAACAAGATTACTCAGCAGATCACAAGATGAAAACAACTACTTATTTCTACCTGTTGGTCCTGCCTATAAAGACATTTAAATGCAAAGCAAGCTGTACACAGATCAATATTGCAGTAGCAACCAGCCCTTTCTGTGATCCTGATGCCTTCAAAAACTGTATTATATTTATGGGAATGCTGCTGGCTAGTGTATCCTGTATCTGTGTATAGCCAGTTCTCATGGTGGCATTTCTATCCATGATTCAGCACACAACCAACTTGGGTGTCAAGACCTGGGAAACCAGTTGAAGAACATGAACAACTCACAAATGAAGAGTTAAAGAACTATAATAAACTCCTATGAGGTATAGTTTATCACATTTTTGTAACCATGGAATTAAAGGTTCAGCCTTAACTTCAGAGTTGTGATTGGAACTACACAGTTGGGTATCTCAGTGATAATGATAATCCTGATTCAAGTTCGCACACATTTTCTCCTCTGGAACATTTATTTAATCACCTTTTCGGAAACAGTTTGGCAAGGAGATTGAGACATAAAGACATCATCTTTCCAGCACAACATGATTCCCTGCCTCTTTTCCACCTGCGTAGTAGCTGTAACTGTGTGGAATCATGCAACACTGTGATGTAAGTTCACAGTTATGTTTACTTTGTGTTGCAAAAGAATAAGAAGTGTCTCACACTTAGCACAAGCGGTAGTAATTTTCTATCCTGACATGTATATGAGTGAATCTCATATTCCTTCAAGTAACAACTGATAAGTTTTGTCTCTACATAAGTTATGCCTAGCATGCCTTATAACTTCAATAAAATAGGAGGTTTATTTCTCCTGCTTCTATAATAATCTATACTTCCTTGGATAAATAAGCTGCCTTTTCTAGAAAAGCAGAAAGAAAAACATTTCCTCCAAAGTGTCAATTATCCAATCTGTTGTAGTAAACAAGTTTACATATTTATCTATGTGTGTTTATCCAAGGTGTAAATATAGATAGAGAGAAACTTAAATCAGCAGGAATAAAATAAGTAATCCAAAATGAATGAATTTCAGTTCAATATCAATGGTCACCAGTCTATATGTACTATAATTAATAATACTAAACATGATGTTTCCATTTTCTGCATTTTCTAATTCTTCTTTTATAAATATGATAAATAAACCTATAGTCTATATACTAAGAAATCTTCCATCTGCTTTGCATTAGGGTCAGTTGGATTCACTTGATTGGAGCTAACCTAGTCTCACTGATGGTTGTAATTGTATGCATATGGATCTCATGAGTACTAACAAGTAGAGCACAGCACAATTGCATTTTAGAATATTCCAACACAACCAAAATCATCAATCTCACATCCAGATGTATGCTTTCAGTTTAGAAATGTGTTTTTTATTAGACAAAATTGTTTGTATCCATTTCTGTTGCACAGATTAGTCCTCTCCACAATATAGGGGTTGGCCTTTTAGACAGGTGCATACCCTATGGCCTCTTTTTGGCCCTTTACTAAGGTAATCTCAGAGAAAAAAATATTTATTTAAGATGGGAATTCAATGTAAACATTATGTAATCTTAACTACACTAAAATAAATCAGCACAAATGTATTAACATGAGGAAGATCAGCAACAATATCCATAACTATCTGCGATATGGCAGATATCTAGGATATTTAAGATCCTTTACAGAACAGCCCGAAAGACCAGCCTGTGGGTGGAGTGAGGACGCAGTGCCCTCATGGCACACACCCTGACTCTGCCCCAGAGCACAATGATGCATCTTCGGCGCTGCGTCCAGATGATGCAGCATTGAAGGGGCGCCATACAGCTGTGCCGCTGCGGCTATGGCACCCTTTGGAGGGTGCAAAAAGGAGTTGCTTTTGGGGCTCCTTTTTGCCCCCTCCAAAGGCCAGATTGGAGCTGCGGCATGAGGTTGCCACAGCCCCAATCTGGCCAGGAAAGGGCAGTCTGTAGAGACCCTCAGTCCCTTGGATTTTAGTGCAAGTCTGAAATGCCTACACATGAGGCTAATCACATTAATTTAAAATAATTTCACCTTTTTCTTCTCAAAAATGCCTTTGTTTAAATGCCGTTATCTATCATGTAGGCTCTGCTTCATATGGGGTAAGTAATAAAGTATCCCTGGAACTAGCAATCCACATTGCAGGAAAAAAAAAAATCTAGTTTGACACCATTTTAATTGTTATAGCTCAATGCTATGGAATTCTAGGATTTGCCATTTGTTGTAGCACCAGAGGCCTCTAACAGAGAAGGCTAAATGTTTCACAAAATTACAATTCCCAGAAGTCCATAGCATTTAAGCTGGGTCAAACTGGATTATTTCTGCAGTGCAAATGTAGTCTAAGTTGGGGGCTCAACAGATGGACGACTACATGCCGTTCCTGTATGCCCCCGATTGGTGCCACAGCAGCCGCATGCTGCAGCACCAACCTGCACCCCAAAAGCTGCTGCTTTGAGCAGTTTCCTGGAAGAGGCGTCATCGGTGTGCTCACACACCATGATGACGTCCCTTCCGGCCACGGCCATTTAGGCGCTGCACTGTCCATGCGTCATCATGGCACACCCTGTGTAAATGGGTGCACACCATGATGGTGCCTGGGCAGTGGACCAGGGTTTTTGGCCGTGTGGACACCGAACCCTAGTCCACATATAAGCTGGTGTAAACTGCCAGTCTTTATGGGGCCTTAGTTACTAAATTTGCAACCTATCTGACAGCTTGAACAACAGCATAAGGAACATAAGATGTGTGTAACATATCATTGTGTTCATTAAATATGTAAACAACTGATAAGAACAATAGCAATTAAACATGTTTCCAGACGTATATGATATTTCTTTTCTGCTGTTATACACTTTTCAGCTATTATATGTGGCAGAGAGAATGGATACAATGCATTAGATACAGAGAATCTCTGAAATCTGGTGAAAGTCAGCCTGCTTGTGCCTACTTTCTGAGTAGGTTCTGATAGGCTGATAAAAAAAAAACAGGAATGCTTAGTTTTATGTGGGTTTTTCCTGACTATATGGCCACATTGTGGAAGAATTTATTCCTGACATTTCACCTGCAACTATGGCTGGCATCTTCAGAAGGTGGTGGCATGGAAGTGTGTGGAGTACTACCAGTCCTGAAAAACACCTGAAAATCAAGACAAGACAAGCAAATAAACACCACCCAGACTCAAGAGGCTTCCCTGCAGACAATGGATTACCAATTAAATAGACATTAATCCCATTGCATATCCACCATCCAGGACACCTCCACACTGTGCCATTCAACTCAGTACAATGCACAAATTTAACTTCACCCATAGCATGTAAAAAACAACAACACTTCATTCCCAAACAAGGGTCCCACACACACATATATATATTTTACACATTTCCATACCATCACCATCTGAAAATGTCAGCCACAGTTGCAGGTGAAACATCAAGAATAAATTCTTCAAGAACATGGCCACACAGCCTGAAAAACCCACATAAAACTATGGATGCCAGCGATGAAAGCTGTCGACTTGACACCTAGAGTGCATTAAACTTCAGTTAATTCATAGAATATTTTTCAAAGAGACAGAGATAACTAAGGTTCTGTCTGAATGGGCTAAATAAAATATCCTCCCTGTTCTCTTGGTGGGTAATCCAAATGGTGCACAGCCCAAACTCCAGTCCAGATGATGTCTGGCCAGTTCAGCACCAAACCTCTTAGAACAAACTTTTAAAGTGCATTGTTTGCTCCAAAAGATCCAGAGCCTTGTGCTGTGACACCAGACAGCTGTTTGTATGCATGTCCCACTATGCCACCTGCTGCAGCCTGAATCACTCGCTCTGATGACAGAACAAGGCACCCAGCCATGTGATTGATGCTGGGGACCTCATTCTGATCTCAGAGCGAATGACTGGTTGCAGTTGCACCAGGCAACACAGGACAACCTGTGTGTGAAAGCTGCCCGGTGTCCCAGGTCCCCAGGGTCAATCACATGCAGAAGGTCATAGAAGTTAGCGAAGGAATTCATCAGCACTTGTAGAAATGATTTATTTCAGCATGGCCTTTCATTGATTTCAGTGCATTTCTTCAGGCCTACCAATGGAGTAAAAATTAATGCCACAGCTATATTAACTCAAGAAAAAAAAAGACTCCAGGCTTTCACACTGCAAAGCTACTTGACAGACTGGTATCACTGGTATCATCTTTCACAGTTCTTTGAGAGTTTAAGATTATCATCACAATTAGCACAGTCTAAATACACTGATCCAACCCACACAATTATGTAACTGCTTGCTGTATATACTAAATTATAAGTCAAACTCATATATAAGTTAAGGGCCAATTTGGAGCCAAAATTATGGGGTTTTATATGACCTATGGATAAGCTGAGGGTAAAACTTAGGGGTCTGTAACAAAGATTGTAAAGGATGAAGCAAAGGAAAACAATGCCAAAGAACTTCCAAAATTCCAGTGAGTATAACTGTCTGTGCTCATCCGAAAGGCTGGATGGAGGAGGAGGGAACTATGATAAATGCTGGCTGTGTGGTGTGTGAAGGAGGCAACCAGGTACATGACAGGATGAGAAAAGGCACACATGTTAAAAAGGATGAAAAGGTAAAGCAAAAAAAAAAAAGTGACTGAGGCCCTAAACAGACCAGCACTTTGTGCCTGCCTGTGCCCAAAAGTAGGGTTATATAGGGCTAAGCAGTTACATGGTCCCAGCCCTACTTTTGCCACCTGTGTGCCATTTGGTGTGCACCCATCTATATGGGGTGTGCCATGATGACGCATGGGCATCTGAGCACCCAAACAGCACTGGACAGAAAGGGCAATATCATGGTGCGTGAACATACCTATCACACCCCTTCAAAGAAGCTGCATAGAGCGGCTTCTTTTTAGGGAGCAGGTTGGTGCCATAGCATGCGGCTGCTGCAGCACCAACTAGGGGCAAAGACGGGCACCTTTTCAGCTGCCTGTCTGTATAGCCCCTACATTAGCAGTGGTTATAGCTTTTTACTTTAATGTGATACATTTGCCCAATTTTAACCCAGAAAAGCTGACAAACATACACACGTCTTCTTCAAATCCTTCAAGTCCAATTCCTCTAGGTGCTCCAAAGAGCTATCACCATTGCTATTTTCCCATCCAATCATCCAAAAATGCCAGAAATGGCACTGTAACTGAGAAAGTAGAGGGAGCTGGTGTTTCTTTTAGGTTCCTGCAGATGCTCTGCCTTTTACCACTCTATTCAGAGAAGGGGATGATTCCTTTCACCATGGGATGGTTCCTTTTTTTAATGAGTTTAAGTACAGTACTTATATTGATACATGGATAAGTCAACCCAGGTTTTTTTGGGGAGGGGGGTAAACTAAAATTGCTAGACTTATACATAAGTATATACAGTACATACCCATAGCATTAATTTTGTATTCTGTAGCACAACTAAGAAGTAGACTGAAATCCAGAAAATCCACTATAAACACAAACTTAATGAACTTTACAACTTCATCAAACATAGTTATGATGATAAAGTGAGTATTTCCACCAAAATTACTAAACCTATGTAATGAAGCATTCCTAGTGTTAACCAGAAGAAAAATCTGGATAAGACACAGACAAGGTTTTAGCAGCAATCAGAGGCACCGTCTAGTTCTATACAGTCGGCACTCAATATCTACTGATTTTTTTTTATCCATGGATGCAAGTATCCACAGTTTGAACACATTCCAAAAATATAAATTCCAAAAAGCAAACCTTCATTTTGCTGTTTTATATAAGGGACTCTCTCTGTCTTACTATGCCATTGTATTTAATGAGAGCATCCCCAGATTTTGGTATCCACAAAGGGTCCTGGTACCAAAGTCCAGCAGATAACAAAGGACCACTGTATTGCTGCCTATAAGATTTTTATTTTGGTACCTTGGCCCAGGTTCTACTATTTTAAGCATGTATATTCCTGCCAGCTTTAGTAATGGCTTGTAATTTCTCCATCTATGTTCAACATGATTAACACAAAACAAACAAACAAACAAACAAAATTCACCTCCGTATTTTTAACCTCCCAGATTTCATTTCAGTCCCTTATTCAAAGTAGCACCAGCTAATATTGATGATGAGTAATCCTGTTTAAGACAAATGAGAAAGGATATAGGGAAGCAGATTTGCAAGAGGTGCATAAATTGGGGTCAGAGCGAGTAACCAGTGAACTAATCTATGGTTCCATACACTACATTTAAGAGACTAGCATAGATACGGATTTTTGCTTCATTTCCCCCACTCAATTCCCTCTTCATTGTCCAGTACACAATATATTCCTGCTCTAAAATAAAATTCCATTTTTAATTTGCTTTAACCTTTAAACTTCTTAAAATGTCTACCTTTGTACAGGTTTTTTGGTACTTGGCAAGTATGTCCGCATCCATTGGAACAGCATTTTTTCACACCAGAGCATTCACTGTCAGCCTCACAACTTTCAACGCAAGCAGCTGCAAAGCCACTGGCCTTCTCAGGTGCTGGACAGTCTCCTTGCTTCACCGAGAGGATGTATTTGAGGAATTCACAGCTAGTTAGGCATTCATAGTTCTTCTTGGGGAAAAGAGGCTGAAGGGAAAATGAGAAGTTTGGACAAAGCCTTCAACAGAAAAAAAAGAGGAAATAATACTGAAATATTTCCAACATGTTGGAAAGGTAATTCACAGTTCACCACCACCCAAAAGCCCAAAGGGTGGTTGGGAGTGATGTGAAAGGGCCGCCTCAATGGTGTACTGCAACACTATGAAGGAACTGGAGGGTTCAGCCCTCCAAACACATCTTACTCCCTTCCTCTAGTCGAATTGAGAGACAGTGAGCATAACAACTCATCTGTATTACCAATCCCATTCACTATTCCTTTTTCATAAGAAAAGCTGTATTCAGGTATATGTTAAACACCTTTCTCCACATTGGTACCAAGGCATTTATGTGTGTTTATTCACTCTCAAGTTGCCTACTGACTTATGGCAACCCCATGAATTTCTTAGTATGCAAGGAATACTAAGAGGTAGTTTTGCCAGTTCCTTCCTGTGAAATATAGCCTTGAATACACTGGCGGTCCCCCATTCAGATACCAACCAGGGCTGACTCTGCTTAGCTTCCAAGATCCCAAAAGATCTGGTGCCTTTAGGATATTTAGGCCCTAGGACACTCTAACACAGAAGTTTTTTTTTTTAATTTATAATGTTTTTGCTCATTTTCTGTCATCGTTTCTCACATTCATATTCACATCCAGTTATAACAACAAAAGCCAAAAGGCACATTAAAATTCTGGCTTTTATTCTTGAGTGAAATAATAATTCTCAGCAAGTCAGTCTAATCTAAGTCAGTCACATCTAAGTGAAGAACACTATTAGACTATTTATGCCCAAAGAAAGCTATACCAAGAGTGTCTCACTGGTTGTCATCTAGACAACTTATTCTGGGAATTCTGAGCTCTAATGATATGAGAACACCCTAGTAGGGCTATGTACTACTTCATATGTATTATAGGAATAGATGATACATGCTTAATATATATTTATTAATTATTATATGAAATTATTATCACATTATTAAGGAAAATGTTTTATTTATAGAACTAGGCTCTAGAATGAATGTTAGACACCAGAGGCAACAATCTGAAATGGGCTATGAGCTGTGATACAATCCAAAATTCAGCACTAAAACAACAAGAACAAAATAACAAAAAAGCTAAACTCAGGTTTTCTGCACAGACAGAAAATGACTTTGCTTATGATCTTTTCTTTCCAGAAGGATCCAATGACCAGCCTGGGAGGTCACAAATCAGACCTGGATTTGCAGATATTTTACTAGGGATGAAAAGAAAACTTACAAAATTTCTTATCCTCAATAGGACAATCATATGTTGGCCAACTGAAACGTACCCTCCAAGCAAAATGGTCAAGCTGTATAATGTCAAGACATTTTTGTGAGAAATTTACTCACCCCCTCCCATTTTTTGTACAAAATTGACTTTTGTACAGAAAACAGTATGATATTGTTTTGGAGTTTTGTGCAAACCTTTCTTAAACTTACTAAAATGCAAAAAGTAACTAAAAATGTGGCTATACTCTTGTAATCTTTCCCAAACTTCTGAAATGATTCATTTCTGCATATTAGAACCAAATAAGCAAGCTTTACATCCCCATATTTCACTGCCAAGTGCCATCTATAGTTACATGACTCACTACATGGAACAGCCAGCCATAAGCCCCAGCAGTTCCTTATGACCAGCAAAAAAATTAAACTAGAGGTTTGACAGAATTGAAAAATGCCTTGCAAGGCTGTAAAGCCTAGCACAGCCATTCCTGATGAACAGCCTATGGAGGTATTCAAAGCTTACTTAGCTCATTTTCATTTCTGAACTCATAAGAACCATAGGTAAATCGTTGCTGACTTTAAAATATAATGCTTAATAAAGAGAAACTGGCAATTAATTTGTGACTGCAGCTGACAAGGACAAAGGTTAATCAAAACAAAATGCACCTGATATTGGGCATGGTAAATGGACAGGTGTACATGTCTAAGTATGTGCTTATGTAAAACATCACAAATTTTCACCTAGTTAATTAAAAATCTTTTATAGTCCCTTGCGGCATACCAGGCCTTTGAAGCCTCGGTTCATCATCTGAGTTCATACAAACATTATAGCTTCAGTGATTCACTCTATGTAATGTGCAACTTTTTATTTCCAGCCTGAGATCCGAATTCACTTTTGGTTTTCTAAATTCTGTGTTTAGCTTCAAACTCAAAATCACTGACTAAACAGGGATAACACTACCTCTTAAGTACACCTTGGAAGCATTCCTTTCCCCTGTCAACAACCCATAAACCTAACATGATTATTTCACATTTACAGTTCACCCTTCTCAATCACAATATTTTCATGCTGGTACAATTCTAGAAATGCTGTCTTGAACAGACATAAGTAATTTGCCAGAAAACTTCATGAAGCTATATTTTATACAGTGTCAAACCTTCCATTCTATGATATATCTATAATTTTAATCTGTCAAAAATAAATTTAAGATTTTTCTCTATTCTGTTAAACTAATCCTATCTTCTTTTTCTTTAATCAGGCAACTAGTATAATATAATGCTTATATATATATATGTACTATATAAAATAATTTAGTATAATAGGTGGGGATCCTATGGATTTCATTTATCTGGATTGCAGCAAAGCATTTGCTAAGGTCTCCCATAATATTTCAATAAAAACTGATTAAATGTGGAAAAGATGGGAACACTGCCAGGTGGATCTGTAATTGGTTGGAAAACTGTGCTCAAAAAAGGTAGAATTCAAAGATATAGCCATGTTAGTCTGTAGAATCAGTATGTAGAGAGATATTGTGCATCCAAGGAAGTAGGCTGAAGCCTACGAAAGCTCAAGCTGCCAACTTCTTTAATTCTGTTAAGCTCAAAGGTGCTACAAGATCTCTCTACATACTGTGCTCAAAAAGTAATAATCAATGGCTGTGCTTCAGACTGGAAGGAGGTGTTAAGTAAAGTGTCTCTGGAGGTCTATGCTAGGGACATAATGAGGTTATACAGATGGGTGGCATGCAGCCGCCTCTTTTCCCCTTGGACTGGTTCCACAGCAACCGCACACAGTGGCACTGATCCACTCCCTGGAGGAAGAAAAAGAAGCTACTCCAAACAGCTCCCTGAAAGGGGCATCGTAAGAACCATGGCACAGTGTTATGATGACCCTTCTGCACTGCACCATTTGGGTGCTGGACCACAGTAGTGTCATCCTAGCGTACGCCGTGTGAACAGGCATGCCAAAATGGTGCCATGGGGCAGGGTCACAGCATTGAGCATGTGAACACTATGCTGTGACTCCACTCCACTGGTCTGTACAGGCCCTAAGTCTTCAACTTTTTTATTGATATGGGGTAGAGGGATCCTGCTGAATTTTGCAGATTACACAAAACATTTGGCTAACACATTGGAAGGAAGGACTAGAATTAAAAACAACCTAAATAAACTAGTAAATTGAGCAGAAATTAATAAAATAAAATAGAGACAAAATTTTTACATTTGGGCCATAAAAACCAAATGCATGATAAAGGATGTGGGATACAGGACTCAGCAGTACTACATGCAAAAAGAACCTTGGGGTTATTGTTGATCATAAGTTGAACATGAGCTATCAGGGTGACGCTACAGCAAAGAAGGCAGATGCTATTTTAACCTGCATTACTTGAAGCAAAGTTTCCAAGTCGAAGGAAATAATAGTCTCACTGTACTCGGTGCTGATCAGACCTCATCCAGGAGTATTGCGTTCAGTTCTGGGCACCTCATTTTAAGAAGAATATAGACAACTTGGAGTAGCTTCAGCAAAGGACAACAACAATGATAAGAAGTATGGAGAACAACAAGTGAGAAAAAACTTGAAGGAGATGGGCTTGTTCAAAGAGAAGATTTAGAGAAGACATGATCAAACTCTTTAAATACATCAAAAGCTGTCACAGTAAGATAGCTTCTGCTTTATTCTCTTCTGCCCCAGAGGGTAGAGCCAGGGATAATTGAAATTATAGGAGAGTAGATTTCACTTGAAAATTTGAAGGTACTTCCTGACAGTAAGAACAAATTGTCAATAGAAGAGATTGCCTAGAGAGGTGATGAAGGTCTCTTTCTCTGGACTTCTTCAAAAAGAGGCTGGATGCTTTGACTGGAGATCCTGCATTGAGAAGGAGGTTGGACTCAATAGTCCATGAGATTCCTTCCAACTCTATCATTCAATGATTATGAAAACAATTTTATTTCTGTCTTGTGTTTCCAACATCACTATAAACACACTATTTATGACACTTCATCATTTACAACATAGAATTATTTAGCACAGATCCATAGAATCACAGAATCATAGAGTTGGAAAGAGACCACAAGGGCCATCCAGTCCAACCCCCTGCCATGCAGGAACTCCCAATCAAAGCATTCCAGATAGATGGCCATCCAGCCTCTGCTTAAAGACCTCCAATAAAGGAGACTCCATCACTCTCTGAGGTGGTCTCAAAGAGAAAGTATCACAAGCTTTTGTAGACTTAAGTCTACTTTGCATACTGATCCAGACTAACATGGCAATGTCTTTGAATTCAGATCACAGTTTCTATATGTTATCTGTCAACAGCCAGCTACTAAAGTTTTGCTAACATTTCATTTGCATTTAATAATGCAAATGAAATATACTAAGCAGACTTTTTAAAAAGTCCTGAAGGGACATACCTCACAGAAACTTTGGCAATGGTTTTTCTTCAAGTCCCAGGATTCTTTGCAGGGTTCCAGACACTAGAAATAATAATAATGATAGTAAAAATCATTTTGAAAATGTCAGGAAGTAAAATAAAATATATCATCACCATTAACTGCTTGTTTAAACTACTGTGTACTGGAGATAATAAGGAAGAGGTCTAAACATATTTGTGCTGACGACAAATACTTGTTCCATAACAAACAAAGATTAGGGATGGATGTGATCTAAAGAGAGCTCACAACACAGTGAATTAAGGACACAGTGGCAACCCTTCACATTATCTATGCCTTTAATTATAGTTATTCTGAACCACCATTAGATTGGAAATTCCAGTATTTCCTACTTTGTAGTAGCACTTGCTTCTTTTACACGCATTCTAAATGACCAGCTCATTTAATTCATATTTTCATTTAATCAATTAGGGGTGAAACAGATGGGCAGGAAAGAGTGGCTTGAAGGTGCCTTTTCTGAAGCCACATTGAAACCCCGTCAACCACACCGCCAGCTCCCAAGGCAGCTGGAGTGCTCATGTCATGACCACATGACATGGCTTCAAGCCAGGAAGAAGTGGAACAAAGCTGCTTCTTTCTGAAATGGCTTTTCTCTGCATAAGGCGCCTAGAGGGCACTTTCCTGCTGGGTTCAAGGCATGTGTCATCTAAACACTGTGCCTTCAAGCCTGTCTGTTTTTGCCTGTCTGTTCAGCCCCTTAGTGTTCTATTGTGCTTATGCTACAGACCTCTGAGATGCCACATGGAGGTCAAGAAATTCCTTCTTTCTATGGGCTATTAGCAGATAAGATTATACTTTCTTTGTGCACGACACCAAAAGTGTGGAAATGCCCATGTCCATCTGTCAGAAGACATTTACTTTCTTCCTTGTTAGATATAAACCTCATTACATAGTGGATGAGTATTCATATGTAGAAATTATCTCACATGTAGGTATAGTTACATAATATGTATACTCTGCTATACATATGAAACAACATTTAAACCATTTTGAGATAAGATAGGAGCAATTGACAGGAACAATCTTTTAGATCACACAATGCTTGGACTCATGATTAAGCCAAACTAATGTCGCTCACTTTTCCAACATAAAAAAAGATTTCTTTAGAGGGGCTCAGAAAAGCCAATGGTAAGCAGAATGTTCTGTAGTTCTGAATGTTCAGGTCATGGCATCTTCACAACACCACCTTCCCTCCCATACAAGCAAGAATTAACCCCCTAACTACTCTATTCATTTCTAAATACTGCTGCCTCCATCACTGATGGGCTACAGGATCAGGTCCTCCTTTCCACCTCAACATATGATTATTTTGTCTTTCAAATGGCTGCTGAATCAAGGCAAGGCCTTTACAGAGAACAATTCAAATTCAATATGTGAGGCCACTTTTTAGGTCAACAAAGACTAAATGAGAGACAAGACAGTGGCAAAATATCTCATACAGAGCTTTGAAGAAGTATTCACCCTTTGATTATTCCACATTTTGTTGTGTTACATCCTGGAACTGACATGGATTTAACAGGCATTGGTACCCCTTGATATACACAAGATGCACAACCAAATAAGGCAACATCTAAGAGCAGATATATCAAAATGTTCCCAAACCACCTTTGGAAACAAAAGCTGTCCTGTGTTTACTGATGCTGCTGTTCTTGTTGAAATAGCTTTCAAATTATTTTCAATGTATGGCAACCCTTAGCCTAACCTATCTTGGCAATATTTGTTCAGAAGAGGGCTGCCTTGGTCTACCTATGTACATAATTAAAAATGGGGCAATACCCTTTCCTTACCTGTACTCGTTCTCTACCACCTATTTAGGTAAAGTCCTATTACTGCTCAATACTTCTCATTAGTATTCATGATACTTCCTTCAGCAGTGTTTAATCTCTAGCTAAAATGACATCACATTTTTTCTGCTGTTTTTTTACTCTGGCAATTATAAATCCTCTCGTTAGGTTCCAAGTAAGAAGTCTAGTTGGGCATTTCGGGGGGGGGGGTGGTGAAATTAAAGCATCTGTACTGAAGGTGTTCTTACGGAAGCAGTGGCTTCTTGTTGTAAACAAATTTCCATTGTTTTTGTTGATGAAGAAAAACAGTTAGGGGTGCAAGTCTGAACTGGCATGTTCAAGCTACTTTTGATTACAGAGCACCACCATTTGGTTGGAAAGGGAATTTTTATAACTGAAGCCAAGAGCCTTATTAATTCAATTAGTTCCAGCTAAGGTTTGTTTAGTAACATTATCATATACACTGGGAATCCAAATGATGCTGCTTGAAAGTATCTGTTGAGTGAAAAGCCACTTTTGAAAGAAAGCCAGACATTGGATTTGTAATGGTCAGTAAATTGATAGAATGAAGCATATCACTGGATTAAAGTGGTTGTGTTCATGGCTTAGATCCTTAGTTTAAACTTGATGTGAATGTTTACTTTTGCAGAACAGAAAAAGGAGGCAAAATATGGGAACTGATAATGGGTTGAGTGGGAAGAGACTATGTTTATTGTAATTTCTGTATACTGTTTTTCATAACTTGTGAACCTGGTAAACCATAGAAGGTATGTATCTAATATATTAGACTGGAAGAACAATCATGACAAGGAAATAACAGAGGATTAGTATTATGCCTGTTTTCATATTCCAGGGAAATTTTCCTTAATGTGAAATAAACATAGTTACAGTATAGGACTATTACAAAACGTGCTTGATTTTTGTATATCTATAATTTGTTGTTAATTGCCCTCAAGTCGATCTTGACTCATGGCGACCCTATTGTCCTCTACTGCTCTGCTTAATTCCTGCAATCCCATACCCGTGACCTCCTTAATAGAGTCCATCCATCTAGCATGTACCCTTCCTCTCTTCCTACTTCCCACCACCTTTTCCAGCATTATTGTCTTTTCCAATGAGTCCTTCCTTCTCATGAAAGCCTCAGTTTGGCCATCTTGGCTTCCAGGGAGGTTTACGGCTTGAGCTACTCTAGGACCCATTTGTTTGTCCTTTTGATATGGAATCGTCAACACTCTTCTCCAGCACCTCATCTCAAATAAATGGATTTTCTTCCTATCTTCTTTCTTAACTGCCCAGCTCTCACATCCTTACATGGTAATAGGGAATACAATGGTTTGTACGATTTTAACTTTTGTGCTCAGTTGTATATCTTTGCATTTTAGAATCTTTTCTAGTTCTTTCATAGCCACCCTCACCATTCTTAATCTTCTTCTGATTACCTGACAGCAGTCCCCATTTCTATCAGTGTTTGATCCCAGGTATGGGAATTCTTTGACTATTTCTATTTCTTCATTGTCTAGGTTAAACTTGAGAAGGTCCTTGGTGATCATTATTTTGGGGGGTTTTATGTTCACCAATAGGCCTGCCTTTGCACTTTCATCCTTGATCTTTCTTAGTAGTTGTTGCAGGCCTTTGAGGTTTTCTGCTAGTACTATGGTTTCATCTGCATATCCCAGGTTGTTGATATTCCTTCCTCCTATTTTCATTCCTCCTTTTTCTGTGTTCAAGCCTGTTTTTCTTGCAGTATGTTCTGTATACAAGCTGAACAGATAGGGTGAAAGGATACAGCCTTGCCTGAACCCTTTGCCAATTGGGAACCATTCTGTTTCTCTGTGTACTGTTCTGACAGTAGCTTCTTGTCCTGAGTACAGATTTCTCATCAGGACTATCAGATGTGTTGGCACTCATATGTATTCAAGAGTGTTCCATAACCTTTCATGATCTATGCAATCAAAGGCTTTGCTATAGTCTATAAAGAATGTACTGATTTTCTTTTGAAATTCCCTGGTGTGCGCCATTAGCCACCTTATGTTTGCAATGTGCTCCCTATTGCCTCTTCCTTTTCTGAATCCCGCTTGGACCTCTGGGATTTCTCTCCATGTAAGGCTGGAGTCTATGTTGCAGAATTTTGACCATGATTTTGCTTGCATGAAGATCTGTGCTATGGTCCTTTAGTTGCTGCAGTCTCTTCTATCTCCCTTTTTGTGGATGGGGATGTATATTGATCGCTTCCAATCTGTTGGCCACTGTTTTGTTTCTATATCTGTTGATATATGTTGGTTCACACTAGAGTTGACTCTGTCAATGTGGATTGCAGCAGTTCAATTGGAATATCAGCTGATCCTGGTGATTTGTTTCTATTACTATTTCTATTTCTATTACTGCAGTTTCCACCTCACTTTTTATAATTTGGGGTTCATCTGCATATGTCTCTTCATTGCATTGTCCTTCATTTTGTCATCTTTTGTATAATTCTTCTGTGTATTGCATCCAACCTCTTTTTATTCCCTCCTGGTCTTGAATTGTTTTATTTTTTATTTTTTTGTCACAGAGCATCCCAGTACTCGGTTTGAATTTTCCTTTGATTTCCCAGATCTTGCAAAATAGATCTGTTTTTCCTTTTTGTTGTTGCCTTCTATTTGTCTGCATTGGTCTTTGTAGTAATTTTATCTTTCCACACAAGACATTGTACTGTTGCATTCATAATTCTTAGTTTGTTCCTATCTCCCTTTTGTTTTTCTTCTCTTCTTTTCTTTATTGTGTGTAGTGTTTTTTCCTGTTATCCATGTTTTTTTCTCTTTCTTTTTGTTTATTGAAAGTGACTGTCTGCATTCTTCTTTTATTATGTCCCTGGCTTCAGACCATAGTTCCTCTGGTTCTCCTTCTATGATTGGGTATCATAAAGTTTTAATTATCACCTTTAAAAAAAATTGACAGAAGGTTTGTTTTGATTTGTTGTTGTTAACATATCTCTATGTAGTCACCATCCAGATTTACACATTTTCCCCAGCGTTTCTTGACCCTCCAAATACCATTATTGTTGAAGTCTGCAGATTGCGCTTGACAAGGATTTTACACTTTAGTCACTTCTGACAGAGCCAATCACAAAAATAAAAGATGCAATCAGTTGATTTTCTCATCAATGTGCACTTAGGGACCAATAATGACACCGATAAAATTTCATCAATATGCCATAATAACATCCAGGTGATAATTATTACTTTACAATACCCCCTCGTAAGGCACAATCTGCAGACATCTGGGTCAAGATATGCTGGGGAAAATGTATAAATCTAGAATAGTGACTACAAAGAGATAAATTAACAACTACAAATCAAAACAAACTTTCTGTCAAATTTTTTTAAAGGGGATCATTGAAACTTTTGGATACCCCCTCATATGTTTTACTCCATATGTTTAGTAAATATGTTTTGGAAACTTTTTAAATACTTGCCTGAAAAGCAGGCCAAAAAAACCAACAAAACCTCTGCATAAACAGTGTTTTTCAACTTTTTGGACAATTTCAATTCATTTTCATTTATTTAAACCTTTAAAAAAAAACTATAAAAGGTTAGAAAGATGCAACTTGGCAGTTTTTCCACTCCAAGTTGTTACACACTAGCTCTCTGTTGATCATGCATTTACTTTGTTAAAACATCACTTAGTTACAGTAGAAAACATTATTACTAGTCCGTTTGGCAAAATGAAGATGATGTTTTCTGCTTTATGAGGCAGACAGCAATTAATTTTAGTTATTTGGAATTGTACAACCAACAGACTATTCTCTTTTTAAATCATTTGCAGACTTACATGTACACAGCTTAATGAAGGAGATAACAAAATCTTTTTGGCATGGTGTAGTATAGTGTTGTTGTTTTATAGACAACCAAACAACCAGGAAAGAGACTGGAGAAACTCTCTTTGTCCAAACTGCTACTACGCTTCTGGTTCTGGCTTAGCACTTCTCATCTCAAGACTATCATAGCCTTCTTTGTCGACATAGTCTGCATTACTAAACAGCAATAGCTGTAGGGCTTTTCATTTCTAATTTCACGCTATAATAAGATGCTGTGGCTGTTTCACTGTGGAACCTGAAAGGCCTTTCTTTGTCAAGCCTGTTTGATGGTCAAGTTAAGTACTACATTCTGGCAGTAGGCATCTCTTCTTCTCCAAGTAGGGATGCACAGTGGGAAAGGCAGCAAGAAAAACACAAGAAAGGGCAATTGTTTGTTGTTGTTGGTTAAAAAATTCACCTCTCTTTAGAGACATTATGCCAGCTGTGGCATTTTTACAACCATATAAGTGAAGTACAAATTGATTTGGTTTCTCTTTGCTGACTCTATACACTGGTTAAGATCTATTATAAAACAGGAGTCACTTATTTCTATTTTAGCTACATTTCTTACAATTACTGACAAACACTATTGTTAACACTAGATCAAAACTATAATAGACTCTGTATGAGTCCCAGTAAAATCTAACAGTCAAATTTTACATTTCTTTGCCTTATGTTATACGTAAGTCAATTTTTCTTAAGAAGATAGTAATAATCACATTCTCTAAGGGTAATCAGGCTGTAACAAGCTACATTAGTCTTAGTGTTAAGCCATTAATTGCTGGTACTATCATCACAATTATCATCACTATCGCCACCACATATTCTTTCATCTATTTTACCCTCAACTCTTGATACGGCTATTCAGGATACCTCAGCATTTCACTCCCGGGCTGCTACACAGCAATGATATTAGGACTTTTCAAAATTAAAGTGGCAAAAGAACATTTTAAAGCTGACTGGAATTCAGTAACAGGCAGCCGTTTCCTTCTTAACATGCTTCTATAACCCCATCCCTGAGAAGAATTTTTCCTAAGGTGACTTCCAACAGATTCTATGAGATAAACCCACTGCAGAGGTCAACAATCCAAAAAGCGAGAATCACATTTAAAACGTAAAGCAAGGAAGAGGATGGGGAAAGCTTCCCAAACTGTTTTTTTTTTAATTATAGTCACAGTGCAGCTGTTTCTGTAACCTCTGTAGGGAGCAGAGAGGAGAACTCCCTGGCCAACAAGTGGAGAAGTTGACAATGGATTCAGGACAAGAGCTTGACAAAAGTGGTGGATAGTCCTGAGCCTAACCTGAATTTAACTCATGCATGTCAGTGAACAGGATGCAGTTTTAAACTAAAGGGTTTCTTTAAATAGTGGGAAGTGTTGCTGAGGACAAGGGTGGCCAAAAAGGCACACTTCTCCAGGGCCAGAGCAGCTGGCAAGGGCGTGTTTGTGTCCCTCCAGCCGCAAAGAGGGAGGAGAGCCCAAGCAGGTGTCACCCCTCTTTTAGGTGTCACTCGCTACAATAGGCATACCCTCCACCCCTCTTGCTGATGCCACTGTCTTTAAAAAGAACAAAATATATTCTGAAATATTCTCATGTACATTTAATGGGCATACCAGACATATCAATCTGTTCTTGAAACCTCTCATTACATTGCCTTCCACATAGGATGAGGGGAAAATATTCACACTTTGCCTCATACTCAGTAATAAAGAAAGTGACAGCACAGTGAGAAACCCTATCCAGAAGAAGAAGAAGAAGAAGAAGAAGAAGAAGAAGAAGATAAATTTCATGAGAATTTTTTCACCCCAGAACAACAGAAAGAAGACCATCACTTTTTATCTTCAGAGAATGCTGCTTTTTGCATGAAACTACAATGTTTTGTAAAGTTTTCATACAATGTTCAAAGCTGCATAAATACAACTTTTCATAGGGAATTCCAGAAATTACTGAAAAATCTGCAAAACCTGTCATGACCTTGCCTAATGAAGACAAGGGCTTTCAAATATTTTCTTTGTGCTTGAGGAAGAATTAAGTGAAAATTTACCCCTCTGCTTCCCATATTATTGAAAGTATTTATCCCCATACTTACGTAGAGGATCTGATCAAATCACATCTGCCAGAAGTGGCAAGCTTAATCTGATCTCAGCTTTTTTAAAAGTGTGAGAAACTAAATCTCCGTAATGAGCAATTACATTTTGGATCAAGTGAATGCAGAAAGGAAAACAAGCCCCGTACTTTGCACTTCAGCTGGATGAATCAACAGATGCTGCCTCTTGTGTATAATTGCTTGCTTATGTTCAGTATGTGAAAGATAGCTCTGTGAATCACTAACCACAAACATCCATGGATAAGATGTATTTAGGAAACTGGAGAATTTCCTCGTCCACAAAGAGGTAAAATTAGTTGGTATATGAACAAATGAGACATCTTGGATGGTGGTCATTCATGAAGTAGGTTGATTTGTCCTTTCACATTAATCCACTGTGGATTACACATACAAACTTGACATTAGAATGGCTAATTCCCCTCCCCTCCTTCTCTTGGCCACATAAAAACATATTGTTATAAACTCCATAAATTTTCAAAGAAATTCAGTGTATTTCTCTTCTATATAGACTATTTATCATGAGATACATCTTAAACCATGTATTGGAACCAAGAGAAAGATTACTGAGTTCCTAGGGAGAGAGAGAACTGCTAAACAGCAAGAATATTAAGTCAATAATATCAAGAATATTACTTCTAAAGTCAGCACATCTCATGGATTTTCATACTCAGATAAATCTGCTAAACCTTTTGCTAAAATGATATATGTAGCAATTGTAACAGCTCAATAAAAGGTGCCTATCCCCAGCAAGCTCCAGCTTTGCCAATGCAGAGTTCAGGGTAATTATCTCTGAGTTTTCAGAAATGACAGGACTCTTCAATCAAAGAGAAATGTTAACTTCCTAATAATATTAATCAGCACTTGCTTTCCATGACAAAGTCTGTCGTTAGATACCCTGGTGGTATAGAACACCATGAGATACATGAATGGACTGTGAGACAGTTTTAAGTGGAGGAACCAATCAATGACAATGATATTGTGGAGAAAGTTGTTCCTTTGCTAAAACCAGATTTTCATGAATCTGATATATTATTATTATTATTATTATTATTATTATTATTATTATTATTATTACTACCCTGGTATTCAGCCACGGCTATCAGAGCGGCTTACAATTTGTTAATTAAACATTTTCCTGCCCCCAGGCTTACAATCTAAAAAGATACAACACAATAGGAAAAAGGGAATGGTGGTGGGGAAGGGGGAAAGTCCAGGAGATCTTCTCTCCCTCGGAGGCCTGGACCAAGGCAGATGGACTGGAGGGAGGGCTCTTCTTCTTTTTAGGCAAGGCCTGTTGGAGCTCTGGCTTGCCTTTCTCTCCCTCAAGATGGTGGATGGAGGGAGGGCTCTTCTTGCTTGCAGGCAAGGCCTGGTGGAGCTGGGAGCTGTTTTGGCAAAAGCTGCTAACAAATACCAGATTCTATCTGGTTAAGGTGTCATCACATTTGGCAGAGGATATTGCTGTGACATGGGCTTTTCTACAATAATCATTGTTAAAACCAAGGCAAGAAAAAGGCTGGATCATGCTCAAGACCTGCTATGTGTTTTAAAAGAAAAAACGTTAGCCGTTACTATTACTTTCATCTCATTTTCATATTCTATTTTGTTAATGTAGTTTTGTTAGCCAATTAATTGAAAAAATAATGAAAAATAAAAACATTTTTTCTTATTCAGGATTCCTTTTTTCATATGTGTAATTATAATGGGAAGGATATAGTTATGATTTTATTGGGAATCTTGAAAAGTTGCAGTACCAAAAAGGTGAAAAACATTGTTTGGAAGTGGATGTAGTTCTTGTACTATGAAGGGAATTGTTAAATTACATTATCCTTTTCCAAGATCTCTCATACTACTTTTGTGATATATCAGCTAAGGTGTTTTTTCTACAAGTTTTTAATATGCAAATTTTCCAGAGTTAGCTGAAATGAAAAGTTAGATTCTTTGATTACAGAGTTCTGCATCTATAATGTATAAATCCAATCTTAATTTTTATATATATGTATATATATATATATATATATATCAGCTATAGCTTATGTCCCTGGACTATTACACCCCTTTTTTAATGAAAAATGAGATCTTTGAAAAAAATGAAACTTTTCAACAGTGTTGTAGGAAATGCTTGCTAAAATGTGTTGGGATTATGTTCTCTCATAACATATCACAGTGCACAATCCAGGGTGCTGTGTATCCTTCCAGTACTACAAAGGAAACAACACAAGACCCAGGTCACATTGGGAGATATCCATGATGCAGCTGTTTGGCACATTTACACTATCAGAAACAGAAGAAGTGGTGGCACAGCAGAGAGTCATGTTATGGACTTTGTCTTCAAAATACCCAGTTGATATTGCATGAGCATCACAGTGACTTTCCACTGAAAAGATAATATCAGAATGCAGCCTAAGTAAATATGACCATAATTCATACTACTACTGTTTTTGGCTCATTTTCCATTGACATTAAATGAGATGCCACAAAATACCATCAGGAATTACTCAGTAAGAGGAACAGATATGGTGGCAATCTTCCTGACAATAAAGGCTGTTCGACAGTGGAAGACACTCCCTCAGACTGTGGTGGAGTCTCCTTCCTTGGAGGTCTTTAAACAGAGGCTGGATGACCATCTGTCAAAGTTAAAGTTCAATCATCTCTCTCTCTCTCTCTCTCTCTCTCTATATATATATATATATATATCATTAGTATCAATTCATTCTAGTTCTAGTATCAATTCATAAATATTCCTTATTATTATTATTATTATTTATATTTAGCATAATTATCTGAATGTGTTACTTGTACTAAAAAGTTTGGAGTACAGCCTTCTGCTGATGGCTTTCTAATAAACGACTGAGCATTTAATCAATTACCACTTCATCTAGTTACTATACAAAAACTGTGTCAAGTTCCTTAATTAAAACAAAACAGAGAAGGATCAGTATTACACATCACTCTTGAAATGACACAACTAAATAGCCCACTGCTATGCAAAGGAAAACAGACCAAAGGCAATTGATTATAGTCATTTGGTGTAAATAACAGCAAAAGATGGTAAAGGAATGATATTATGATTTTTAAAAAGAAAAAAGGAAAAAAAGATGTTCAATCACTTATTTAGAAATATGCCAGAAAGCTGTAGAAATATGCCAGAAACCTGCCTCTTGTTCATCTGCCTGACTCTCAGTACTGCTGCTCTGCTACCTCTTTCTATTACTTTCTTCCTTAGTGAGGTCACAGAATGCCTACAGACAACCAAGTGTCCAAAAACAGGAAAATGTCATACTATGTCCTCTTCAGTCATTTAGCTCGCACATTCTAGTTTCCAGTATTCAATATAAAATCATATTTGGTCATTAACAGCAGACACAAGCAGGGATGAATTCAAGTGTTTTATTTCAAGTCTCAAGTCAAGTCTTGAGTCTGATAGGCAATTTTTAACAGAATAAAAAGGTGTGTTTCTTGGAAAGGTGCATTTCTCAGAGGGCAACAGCAATTAAGCAGTAAGCGTAAGGTGGGCATTGAGGTCTGCTCAGAAGCCTCTCCTCACTGCATATCAGTCTAATGTATTTGCTGTTCCCCTCCAAGAAACATGCCCCATGCTCTGGGGGTGACGGGTCTTGCCTGCTGCTCAACGTGAATGATGCCAGCAAGTCAGTCACTAAAACTATATACAAGTCACAAGTCAAGCCAAGTCAGTGCATCCTTTATTGAGGAGCTGAGTCCAAATTGAGTCACTCAAGTGATTTGAGTCCAATTTGACTCTGAGTCAATCAACTCAAGTCTACATCACAAGATGGTCACAAGATGGAGTAGTGGAGGCAGCAGTAGCATCCTGATGAGTGTGTTCTATAAAAAACCAAGTGTACAACTTGCCTAAAGTTGTTCAACAGAAATTGAGAAAGAGGAACCTATGAACACATTAATAATAATTCAAATGAAAAAGTAAGCACTCTTTGTAGGCATTTGGCAGTTTTGAAAAACAACAACTGTGGATGTTCTTAAAAGCTTAATTGCACTTGAGTTGACCCCAACTCATTATGACCCTGTGGAAGAGACATCTTCAAGACCCTCTGACCTCTGCTGCTCTGCTTAGCTCCTGGGGATTTGGGCCCATGACCTCCCTGATTGAGTCTATCCATCTGGCATCTGGCCTTCCTCTCTTTATACCTTTCTTCTACCTTTACCACACATCATTGTCTTTTCTAATGTCATTCCTTCTTATGAAGTGGCCAAAGTGTGACAGCCTCAGGTTTTTCATCTTGGCTTCCAGTGAGAGTTCAGGCTTCATCTGTTCTAGGACATATTTGTTTGTTTTTTGGCTGTCCACAGTATCCTCAGCACTTTTCTCCAGCACCACATCACAAGTGAGTTAAAATCTACTAGATCCCCATACATGGTTTAAATTAGTGTTAGTCATTAACAAAAATTGTCATAAAAGCTCTACATCTAAGTCAGAATTATCTAAATCTTATTTAAAATGATTAAGAATAACAATTGAAACATTTTCCATAGCATTCAAAACAATGATATGAAATAGTAACAGCACAGCATACTCACAACAAATTCTATTACCCCTGTCCCAAAGGAATGTTATTTAACTTTCCTAGCCATGTTGTTTGTATTGATTTATACAAACTGTAAAGTTTCAAAGATATTAAAACAAATTTATCACCAGCATAAATCTAAAAGACACAAATATTTTTATAAACAGAAGTAAAAACAAAACCATTAACTGTGTTGTATGTTTCCATTATACATTGCTTGGCTAAAATGCCAATACGGAAAAGAGAGGGGAGTCTTGTTTCTATAAATATAAATTATCTTTTGGTAAAAGCAATCTCTTCTTAATAAGTAATAAAGAAGCTTACAACATGTCTAGAAAAGCATGGAAAGCTTCCACTGCTCATATGCTTGAGCTTCTAATTTAATAAAGATGTTTGCAGAATTGCATTTCATTTTTTTTAAAGTCAATGCAACATTTGTTATGAATAGCATTTTGAATAAAACCAAACTGTAAGAAACATCTTATTATTTTGAGAACTAAAAAACTTTAAGGATGGAATTTCATTAAGAAGGCTGGCCTGAGGGTGAGGTGTGAGGAATCCCCTGCAATATTTCCTTAATTCCTTTTACCATCTCCAGTGCTATACTGAAAAGAAAGGCCTTTCCTGGATGACATTAGTAATTTAGCAGAATAATTTGTGATAGTTTTTATTTAAATGGTTTTTATACACCTCCAATTTCTTAATGTTTGTTTAAACATCCCTCCAAGGATCAGCCCACAAAAAATATGTGTGTTGGGGCTACCTCAAGTCACTGGACTCTCTGTGATTGTAAATGCATCAAATATCTTCAAGACCATGCATTTAGCTAACCAACATTACACTATTTTAAGATGTCTTTTTTGTCAAACTAAAAAATTATCTACACAGGATTACTGGAAACTGGACAGCAGAATGCCAATGCAAAGAACTACTACAAGTGAATTTTTATCAACCATGCAAAGTATTTATTAATATCCCTTCTTGTCTCGTAGAATTAGGTGTTTTGTACAATTTTAATTTAATTTGTTGGAATGTTTTTAATGTCTGGTGGGAAAAAATACAAAATAATCGCAAGAAGGGGAGGCAGAAAGAAATGTTTGAATCTGAAGACTGCTGCATCACCAGGAGACATTTGGGTCCAACATGAAGGAAAAAGAGCCCCATTTTCCTTTACACTGCATCCATTTATGAAATAGGTATCAGTTCTCTCAGGAAGGGAGAACTGAATTTTATAGCCATTATTCTCTTTCCTAATATACCAAGTATATATTTCTTCCACACTGTTCTTCTTACAAAATGTTTTGACACCATTCTAGTAATTTTAGAACATATGATTTAATTACTTTATATTCCCAACTTTTTAAATTTTTAATATACTGTACTTTATTAGACAAAAAAGCAATACGAAATACAAAAAATAACTATACCATACAAACACAAACATTAAAAAAAATCAGAAAAACAATCATTATATCACGACATATACATATCCCTCCCCCCCACTTTCAATCACTTTGTCTTCCTACTTTCAAGGCAGCATTTGTCTATTCCAGCTTCATTTCATATATCTACATGTAGAACAACAAAGAAAAATGATGTACCAAGTTATAAGGTTCCAAACAAACAGCCATAGAAAAGTTAGATATTTCAGGTGTCTAATGTGATAATTTTTATTTTAAATTTAAACCAAACCTGCAGTGAAGATTGCATTCCATTCTTGTCTTAAATAATCTATCATTGGGCTCCATTCCTTTTTGTATAATTCTAAAGAATTATTTTTCAATAATTACGTCAGTTTGTTGGATTCCACATAATCATATTCTTTCCAAATATAATCTTTTAAATCCAGAGTTTGATTACTACTCCATCTCACTGCATATATCACCTTGGTAGATAAAAAAATTAATTTCCCATATTTCTGTTCTAAATTGTCATCTTGTATTAAACGTTTTCACAGATGAAAACCAGCACACATATGGCTAAGCAACTTCAGAGTGGGTGAAGATGGAAAAAACATATTAACAAAGAAGAACACGCAAGTTAGGGTAGACTGCAACAGTTTGCTTTTGCTTGAGCTTACTAGGAAGGCCATGATTCTGCCCCTTCTCACCACTCCGCCATGCTGAGTTAACTGATTGCAAACTACTTTTGCACTTTGAATTCAGTTTGCAGATGCTGAAGTAAGTTGAGGACAAAGAGGAAAGTGGAAAGAGGAGAGAGAAACTGAGACATTTTAAAAACAGCTGACAAAAGTGGGAAAACAGGTGATTAATCAGGACCATGCTTGTCAAATCAGTACAATTGAAGGTATGATACACAATATTCTATAAGTGATTATTCCTATTTTTCTCTTGCTGACATATTTATGCTCATAATTGACTGTATAAGCACATGTGTGGGCTTAATCAGACCAGTTTTTTAAAAAACATAGAGATGAATAAGTAACGAAGCAAAGACACAGACAAGAAGATGAATAAACATTTTGCTATGTACAATGTGAATCTAACTTGGTTTTTAGACCCAGGATGTGCAAGAGATATGACTCATGGGAATGAAACGGTTCCATCTCAAAATGGACAGAGTGGTGAAAACTCTAAGGGACAATGACAGCTATACAGCAAAGAAGGTTTTCACTTTACTGATTCAGCTGTCAATGAGAAAAAAACTGTTATAGTTACTGAAATAGATTTTTCAATCTGCTCAAAACAGCTACAGAATAGGCTATGTGACAGCAACCAACTTATTTGAATACGGATAAAAAAGTAAGCTTCTTTAACTCTCTTTACACAAGCAAATTATGTTTGAGGCACATTTACATACAAATCAGTTGATTAGCAAAAGAATGTCTGAACTTCCATAAGAATTCTTTACAACTGCTGCTTTAACCCATTAAGACATTAAAGCTGTTGCAATCTGTAAAGCATAACTGGTATATACATATAAGTTTTATAACAAGTAAAAACAGGTTGCTCAATCCACAGTTGCTAATTGCTTAAACAGAAACGAATTAGCATTCACAGCCTGTATGTCACTAACAACAGGCTTTCAAGCTGCAAATAATTTGTAATTCAAAAAAGGCCTCTGGTCAATAGACTGAGCATGTGAGACATGTTTTGCACTTACAAAGTCCAAGACCTGTTGAACACACAAAGTATCACTTTTCATGTTCTTTCAGTTAGTGAAAAACAATCAAAATAGTTGTACAATTGGCAAGAAGTAGAGAATTAATCTGAAGGCAGGGTAGTGAATTCATGTGTATTAATTAGATGGTATCCCTTTTATCTAATTTGTCTTCAAAAATCTAATTAATATCCAAATGTTCAGCCCGTAGACTATGTGCATTAAAAGAACTGCAAGTGTAATGTTTTTATGTGCACAGTGTTCAGTTCATGAATATATTACTTTAAGCAATCACATTTGAAGATGCAACCAAACTGACTTAGCTGGGATCCAAAGCAATTTGTTTATTTACTAGTTAGTTATTATATCCTGCTTTTTTTACTTCCTGCATTTTCCCATCATTAAATTCAAGGCAGTTTGCATTAGTTTCCCAGGCCGTCTCCCACCCATGTAGTGTGACCAGACACAAGAATTTGAAGCAGCATTTCAGCAGGTGCAGGATGAGGGTCAGGGTTGCAATTAAGAGGAGGGATGGGACAAGCCCATTGAATAAACACCATTTCATTCACACTACTCTAGATCAAAGCTGAAGTTTTTACTCTGGAGAAAATACCCCCATAAATCCCTTGCCATCTTCACATCAACGTATTTCTTTTGACTGTGTATTTGCTAAGCTGTTCCTTATAGACTGCGTTATAACTAGTGTCTAAATTAATACACATTTATTATCCAAATTTTATTCAATTCCATGCTGTTCCATGGATATAGGGAGATATTTCTCTTGCCTAATATGACTAGGCACAGTATTATTAAAGTGTATCTTCAAAATATGCAAGGGTAGCTTTGTTGGCCATAAAACAAATGCCAAAAAAAGTATTCATTAGACCAACCAGAAGGTATTAAAAAATCATCACAATTTTTCCTCATCAGGAAAAATAGATGGAAATGATGTTGAAAGAGTCAGAAACTTGCAACTTGCTTATCTGAGATGTTACAGAGGAGGGACTATGCAGATATAGAGTTCAGAAACAAATACTGAAGGGAAGGGTAAACATAAAACAACAAAAAAAACCTGTAACAAAAACACAGCCAAAAGGATGCTTAATTATAAATGATAAGAATATTTACAACCAGTGGGGATAACAAATGCATAAGAATACAAAATACAGGACTAAATACAATACCACAACTTACAAGCGCAACGAGAACATGCACAAAGAACTTCAAAAAGTAATATTACAAATAAAGCAGGAAAATCAAAATACAAACAACACTATCTCAGAACATATTCAGTTGTTAATCTGTTGGTGTGGTGGTGGTGGATGGTGATGATGATGATTATTTTATTAATATATATCATACTTTTTTAAAACAATGGGACTCAAGGTGGTTAACAACATATTAAAAATAATACAGATGAAAACTATACAAAAGTTTCAATAAAAGTTTAAATATAACTTTAAAAAAATGATAATGTTAAAAACATTAAACATTAAAATTCATTAAAAGACAAAATACAAACCTCAAAAACAGCATCATATGGCATTAAAAGCCCACACCAGTCAGTTTCCAAAAAGCCTGATGCATAAAAATTAACTTGTGGGCAAAGATTGACGAGCCTCCCCTGAAGGAAGGAGTTACAAAGTCTGGTAGCAGCCACCAAGAACGCCTTCTCTTTTGTCCCCACCAAACAAGCCTGGGACAAGAGAAGCTCCTTTCCAGATAATCTTAGAGCTCTAATGGGCTCATAGAGCGAGATACAGTCCTCCAAATAACCTGGACCCAAGGAGTATAAGGCTTTATAGGATGCAAATATTGTTTTCATTTGTATTTGTTATTCTTACGGTCCTAAACATCCTTTTGCATATTTTTTGTGACAAAACTCAAGCCACACTTCCCACATATGATTGCTCACTTTGCCATTCCAGATAAACTTGTGACCAACAAGGCAACCCAACTTAGAGCAGCAAATTTCCAGTCATTCCTGCTACCTTAAAATTTCCACAACACTATTATTGTTGTTGTTGTTGTTGTTGTTGTTAATTTTATTTATATAGCATGGCAAATTTACACAGTGCTGCACATACAATCTTATAATTAGACGGATCCCTGCCCTCAGGCTTACAATCTAAAAGAGACAACACAAAAGGAAAAGGGGAAGGTGGTGGGAAGGGGATGAGGTCCAGTGGTTCTTCCATCCCTCTGGGGCCTGTACCAAGGCAGATGGACTGGAGGGTTCTTAATACACAGTTAAAAAGAGGCATCCTGAGGCAGGCAGCACGATCCTGGGGCCACTTGTGCTATGTGTACTTAAGCATAGAGAGCATAACAGACTGAAAAGCAACACTGAGACAGAATGACCTGTTTCAAACTATATAGATGAAAACTACTCATAGTTACTGGATATTGTCCAACAGAATTAGAATCAGAAGACATCACCAGGATGTGTGTTTGTGTCAGTGTTTTGGAATCTCCATCCAAAGTGGACTGACTAGGAAAAATTCTCTGCTCACCTGCCAGTCTAAAGCCAGTAATGAGTAAGTGAAAGTCAGTACAAAACCTGCCCCACTGGGAGCTAGGACAGAGTCCTTATACCTGCTATTATTATTCACTGTGGCCAAGTTATCCATAATTTAGTCATGATTAACTGATTACCTGAACTACCAGCTGTTTCAACAATTCTGACATTTAACAGCTATGTTTGAAAACACAACATGGAAAAGATTTGCAGATATAGTTCAGTTATTAAACAGAACTATACAAATTGCATCTACACAGAGTCAAGGGTTTTCTGTGTCTGTTCTGTTCTTGTTTGAGACAATAAAGTTCTTGCTAGCTTTCTTATTATTATTATTATTATTATTATTATTGCTACCAATGCTGGAGAACTAGTATTAGAGTAAAGAAATTCTTCTCTACATAAAAGTGCAGATTAATTCAATGTAAACTACACATTATAATGCATGAAAAAAGTTAATCACCTAACTTTTATAGCCTAAGATTTATAGAACAATAAATTTAACCTTCAACATGTATACATATTTCATATATCATATTTATGTCACAGATAACAATGTATGAAACCTATTACTGAATACTATGTAATTAAATGTAGTCACAGTCTATAAGATAAACTATAAGAAACTATAGTTTTTTGTGGAGCTTTTGGGCTATGTGGCCATGTTCTAGAAGAGTTCCTTTCTGATGTTTCGCCAGCATCTGTGGCTGGCATCTTCAGAGAATGATAGCCAGGCTACTGTTCTCTGAAGATGCCAGCCACAGATGCTGGCGAAACGTCAGAAAGGAACTCTTCTAGAACAAGGCCACATAGCCCGAAAGCTCCACAGAAAACTATGGATGCCGGCCACGAAAGCCTTAGACTCCACATCAAAGAAACATTTGCATTTGAATGATATGCATAACACATTTTATTCCTCCTTATGAAAAATGTCTGCTGAGTGAGGAGAGAAAAGTTTTCTAACACTGACTTTATTGCTGCCCCAGAAAATCTGCTTCAAGGGGGCCACAAACTGTGCAGAAAAATAAAAAATAATGGATACTGTGGGGCTACAGAGCGGACATAGATTTGTTTAAAATTATACCCATTACCAGAGGGATACAAGCTGAACTATCAAACTGGCTCCAATCCTAATAATCAGATGCATTATCCACAGCAAGGCTGGCATGCCTTTAGAAAATATAAACTTTTGAGACATTAGCCACCATTTGAAATTTTAAGAGTCAAACAAACTTCTATTTACCATTAATATTTTGGAAAGTAAGCAATAAAATGCCACCCACCAGAAAATGAGCTCTATTCTAATGCTCTTCATCTGGCTCCATGTTTCCTGTTATTCACAGAACAGTATATCCTATTTCCATTCTGAGAAAAATTGTGTCCAAAATTTATCAGTAGCCTGAAAGCTTCCAACTGCTTCTCCAAATAAATATAGCAAAATCCAAACTTGCATAACAAAGGTTTTTGTTTTGTTTTGTTTTTTGCTAAGGAAACAAACATTTGATCCAGCACTTGGCTATCTTCTTACCATATGTTCTGAACACAGGAAAAATGTGAAATTAAGCAACTATGTAAATGGGATAATTTGTTTTTCATTAAACAAACAAGAGAGTCTATGACTTCCAAAGCAAACTGATAAATTCCATTATCATAATGTGCCATTGCATAGCATGGTATTTTTGAAATATCAGCCAGAATCTCCTCTTCCATCAAATCTGGATAGCAACATCTAAAACAAGCACTAGTACACATGCAAAAAGGGAATGGTTCAAGATACATGAGGAGGCACATATGAAGTGTGGGCAGTATATTTCTCCCTGTGCCTCAAACTTTATTCCACAATACCTGCTTTTGAGGAGATGTCATACATTGGCACAGGCAAATCTTTCTCTTTCCCATTAGAAATTATCCGGAGAACTTCTTTCTGATGTTGATCTTAATTTAGACTTTCAAAGAACCTAGCTAAACTATCTTGCCCTGGAATAAAGCTGGAACTATTTTTTCTAGCTTATATCTGTTCAGTTTCTTTGTGTACTAGGCCCTCCAAGAATGTGACAGGACAAATTATGGGTGAAAAAGGCCACAACTTTATTGAAACATCAACACAACACACCTGTAGGGTTGGCACAAGCTAGAGGTCTGGATTTGGAACATCACCAACACCAAGGCTGATTGAAGTTAGGTTGTTTAACCAAGAATCGGGATGACTAGAGGCACTTAATCGCAATTCCGCCATTGCACATCTATCTGGGCTGCTATGAATACAGTGCGACCCCCGCAATGGCCACCTATGCACTCAGCATTCTCCCAGGTCCAAAGGACTCCCGAACCAGGGCCATAGAGCCTTGGAACCCCGCAGCCAAATCCAGAACCACTGCTGCCATACACAAAGTTGTGACAAACACCCAACCCCAGGGAGGGAGGGTGGGAAGCCGAACTTCAAATGGCGCCAAGGAGCGCCGAACGTGACCTTAAATAGGCCAGTGAGCCAATGGGGGCCAAGAGACAGTACAGAACCCACCCCCTTTGCGCTCCCAACCAATGAGAGTCCCAGCAAACACCTGGCCTCCACCAATGAGGGGCGCCTGCAGCAGCAAAGCAGCAAAGGAGTCCTGGAAGGGGCCAGCCACAGCTGCTGCAACAGCGCTGGCCTGATAATTTTGGTCAGCGCCATTTTCCACGGATCTCAGTTTTACTTCAACCTGTTTATGACTGGAGCTTGGAGAAGACTGAAAACTCAACCTCAACTCCTTTATAATAGAGTTGTGTCATATATTTGACTTCTGCCCCACAATACTTCCAATATAACACTGTACCTGCCCCCCTCCAAAATAAGTTCAGTTTCTCAACATTCTGCCTAGTGAAGCTGCACAAACAAATAATGAATATGGGCTACACTTAAATCCTTCAAGTCAGATTCTATTTCTTATATTAAATTATTTCACCTTGCATAGATCTAAATAAGCTATTTCCATAAGTGATAAATATTTCTGAGAGCAGAATTTCGTTCACATAACTAAGAACTCTGACTCTCTAAAAGGATTTACCACATACACACACAAAGAATGTAAAGCTTAAAAGGCTTCAGAAGCTGAAATTCCTGAAGGGCACAAGTATCTTTCAGTATCTATAACAAAGTCTCTATCAGAACCATAGTCATTCCATATAGTGCTGAGCATATAAATTATAACATGGATTCATGTTATTTTTCTCTATCCCTGAAGAATCATACATTCCATGTTACTTCTGAGTATGTTAATCTCCCTATGGTTAAAAATGTTGCTAATAGAGGTGAAATATCTGTGAACAACTCCCCTAACAATCATTTTAGTGATAGCATACAAAATGGTAACAGTAAGTTATTCAGACAATTAAGACACCATGAACAAAGTCTTTCACATCTCAAAATCAGTTTATCTAAGAATATTTAGTATTTTTTGAAAAAGAAGACATGGCAGATATTGTCACACCTGAATTTCAATGACAACAAATAGAGAAACTGAACTATTAAAAAAAAGATACATATCAGTCAGTGCAGAGACCTCACAAGATCCTACACAACTAAACTAAAATTGAACAACCAACATGTTGTGTGTGTGTGTGCATGTGTGTGTAAATATATGAATATCTTTTCAGAAATATTCCATGCTGAGAGAAAGTGGGGATATAAATTGGATGCATGAATGAAGAAGTAAGATCCGCTGAGTTCAATTATACTTATTTTCGAATAAGAGTGTAGAGGCCTATAACAATTTTATGCGTAACAAAGAACAGAGTCAAAGCAGAAGTTGCAAACTGGCTACAACAATGGAGCTCATGTAATTGCTTACTCATAGGGTGCTCAGTTTCCATGGTACTATGGACCTGAAGAACACACTGCCTGAACTACAAGCCAAACAACTTCATTTTTTTATTGTTAACTGCCTTCAAGTCAATCTAAACCCATGGTAACCCTATGAATGAGGCATCTCTACGATACCTTGTGCTCAACAGTTCTGCTCAGTTCTTGCTGACTCTGGGCCGTGTCTTCCTTGACTGAGTCTATCCATCTGGTATGTCATCTTCTGCTCTTCCTACTGTTGTCCACCTTTACCAACCATGAAACACTGTTATATTGGAAGCTATAAATAAGTAGTCAATAAATATATTTGTTTAATTATAGTCGGCCCTCCACATTCATGGGGGTTAGGGCAACAAGACCCCTGTGAATGTGGAAAAACCACAAATAACTCCCCCACCCAATGCAGAAGCCAGTTAAAGGGATGGGTGGGTGGGGGAAGAGGAGCAGCCTTTATGCTCCTCTTCAACCTCTGTTCTCCCATCCCTATAACTGGCTCCTCACAACTTTCCCTGCCGGATCACAGCCTGACTTCCCCAGGCACCGATCTGGCTGGGAAAGGGGATGGGATGGATCCATATCCCCATGCCTCTTTCCTGGATGGATCAATGCCTGGAAAGACAGGCACTGATACGGCTGGGAAAGTGGAGGGGATGGATCCATCTTCCCAGACTCTTTCCCAGCTGGTTTGGTGCCTGGGAAGGCAGGCACTGATCCAGCCAGGAAAGAGGCATAGGGGGGATGATCCATCCCCACCCCTTTCCCACCTGATTGGTGCCTTGGGAAGGCAGGCAGCAATCTGGCCAGGAAAGAGGCAGCTTTGGCATGTGTGCCATTGCCAGCTGCTCCCTCCATCTCTCCTGGGCTTTTTCCTCTCCGGAGTGGGCAGCCTGGGAGGGAGGAGGCAGATTGTGTGCACAAAAGTGGCCTTGACCTTCCAATTAATCAAAACTGTGAGTGTCAAAGCTGCAAATGTGGAGGGCTGGCTGTATTAAAACTTACAGTTTTACTCAGTAGAATTACTTCACAATGTAGGTACAGATTGATTACAAATGAAAACATTAAAGGCCTGAACAGACAGGCCAAAATAAAGCTGCTTCGGCTCACTTTGGAGGTATGCTGTTTAAATGATGCATGCATCCTAAGAGTCCGGAAGCCGCGCCAAAGCCATGTCCCAGTCCTAAGGACTGGACTGCAGTTTTGGCACAGCTTCTGGCCTCTTAAGATGCATGTGTCATTTAAACAGCATATCTCCAAAGTGACCCAAAGCAGCTTTATTTTGGCCTGTCTCTTCAGGCCCTAAATCATCAAAAACAGCTTTGCTACATTTTAAACAAGTGGTAAATCAATCAAATCCAGCAGGTAATGAAAATTGTCATAGCTGTTTGTCTTTAAATCTCAGTTTAGAAGTTACCCATAAAAGCCATACAAATACATAGATTCCATAAATCAAGGGCTACTATCACACAGAGGTGTGGAGTCAGTACTTTAAGTAATTCTGGATGGAGTTGAAGTCAGAGTTGGAGTCAGTAGAAATGTATGAACTCTTGACTCTGGCTTCAAAATAAAATATAATAATGTAACAATACCTGGTAAAACATCCATGTATCCAGACTGATTAAAAAATTTCAAATTTCGGTGCTTTGTTTTGTTTCTTCAATTTTATACTAGGTTAAAAAAAACTAACACAGGGAGCTGGTATAAAAAGTATCCGATTGTACTAGTTGCTGACAGAAAATAATTTGGGAAAAACAAAATGTGTACAGATCTCCAAATTAAAATGAGAAAGAAATCAGGAAACTTTATGATCTTTTTAATCAGCATGAGTACATTCCAGATCATTTTACCTTTTAAAAAAATTATTAAATACCTAATTAAATGTGGAATGGAGGAGTGATTTACAACCCCCTTTGCTCCCTCCTGCCTATACCTAAATCTGAAACACTGATGACATTGTTTGTCTCTCTCCTTCCAGGAGGGCAAATGACATCCCCTTCCCCAGATATTTGCTATTTGAGACAATGGGTTTAATATGAATTCAGGAACATTTCCTTGTTCAGTAATTGCAATCAAATAAATGTATTTTATGTTCTATCAATCTAAATAGGCTGATAATTCATGGTGGTGTTAAAATGCCTTGTGCTACCATTTTACTGCAGAAAATCTATTACAAATTAAGATACATTTCCCATTTATGAAAGAGTCAGTCAGATAGTAGCAAAATCCAAGTAAAAGGCTTGGCATACTGACTCCGTAGCCATAAAAATGTTCTTCTCATGTTAGGCTGCACGGTAGGTTTCCAACATGCAGTATATGCTTCATAAAGTCTGGGACTTTTCAATAAACTAAAAGGAGGAATTGTTCCTTAAGATAAATACAGTTCTGATAATACTCTGCTTTATTTGACAGTAATGTTGTATATACCAAACAATCAAGAAATAAGAAGACTAAAAATGGTAAGGGTAGTGATGAAAGAATCCAGACAGGATCCTAAAAAGTAAAGATATATGACTGAGCACTAAAGTTTGAATCATCCAAGCCATTGTATTCTGCATCATCATGTACAAATGTGAAAGCTGGACAATGAAGACAGTGGATAGGAAGAAAATCAACTCATTTGTGATGTGGTGCTGAAGAAGAGTGCTGAGGATACTGTGGATGGCTAAAAAGGCAAACAAATGTGTCCTTGAACTGATAAAGCCTGAATTCTCCCTAGAAGCTAGGATGAACTAATTGAGGCTTTTATACTCTGGCTACATCATGAGAATGAATGATTCATTAGAAAAGGACAATAATGCTAGGAAAGGTAGAAGGTAATAGAAAATTAGATGGCTGAATCAGGGAGGCGATGGGCCTCAATCTACAAGGAGAGTAGACTCAAGGAGAGAAGTGGAGGATGGGGTAGACATCTCATCCACAGGGTTGTCATGAGTTGGAGTTGATTCGATGGCAGTTAGCAACAACAATATACCAAACACATACATTCATGCTGAATGGAAATCACCAAAGGAAACACAAGAGCAAAAAGGTCTGAGGAGTTCTGACAACTTTACAGTCATATCTTTTTAATGAAAGTTGTCCCTAACATACTAAGCTTCTTGTTTCAAATGGCACAAGTTCCATTATATTATTTAATGGATGTGTAAAAACAACTCTAAGAGCAACAACCTCAAATCATTAATCAAGTGAAATCAAGTGAAAACAGTAATTTTTTGTAAAAGAGTTGTTTTTTGTTGCCCAACCACAAGCTGTAGATCCTCTGTTTAGGTTCTCTTCTTATGATTGTTGTTGATGTTGATGTTGTTGTTGTTAACTTCCCTCAAGTCAGCCCTAACTCATGGTGATCCTGTGTATGGCCCATGGCCTCACTGACTGAGCGTAGTCATCTGGTCTCCCTCTTTTTCTACTGCCTTCTATATTCCCTAGCATTATCATCTTTTCTATCATCTATATTATACACTAATATATTTCAGTTTTATTTAAGAGAAAGCTCAACAAAATCGTTATGATGGATAATTCTATTTAAAATATTGATCTTGCTTGTGCATGTCACCTCTTCTTTACAGTATATACATTTTATCATCATAGTATAAATGTTGGTTTGATTGGGTGGCTTTGGAAAAACAACTACCATAATTCTAAGTTTCACTTATTCCAAAGACTTCTGTGAGCATAAAATGAAGATAAACAGAGACAAACTTTCTTATAGGCATTGAACAAAAAGCATGGGATACAGATACTATATATTCATAGTCCTTATTAATATATCATTTTGGATGTTCAGTGTGCTTCACTTACACTGGGCACATTCCAAAATCACAAGAAACCATATTATGTGAGTATAATTACACAATCCTCTGTTCACTCATTCTCCTTCTCTAGCATGGCTATAAGAAAGACAGAAGGTTTTCTACCATTTGTTTCTTAACCATCATTTGTTTTATAAGCCAAAATGATAAACTGTTGCTTAGTGTTAACTATGGTTTGTTTGAACTGAGCCAACATTGTACTGAGCCAACTTTTATACAAAGCTTAGGACAAAAGCAATTTATACATCACATTTGGGTAACTACTGACTGGATTGTTCTGTAAAAATGTATGATTATCAGAAATATAACACAATAGTTAAGAAACTGAGCTCATTTGAACTTCTCCAGGTTGCTCTGGAGATAAGAGTTCCAATTAGTAGAAAAAGGAGCTGATCAACAGTGGAACTGACTACCTTGGAGGATGACAGACTCATTCCTTGAAGTTTTTGTAAAGAGATGGTATGGTCATTTACTCAAGAGTGCTTTAGTGATGTATTCCTGCATGGCACAGGGTTTGAACTGAGATGGCCCTTGTAGTCACTTTCTGCTGCAGGGCTGCTGCCACATTGAAGAATTAAATTTAAAAATTTATTTGGCATTTAAAAGAAAACAAAAAAAAAGAAGAAGCAAGAGTTTAAAAACACACAAATATATATCAAAATGTACACAATAGGCACAGAAAATTTTGGTTTGTGACAGCACATTCCCCCAGAATTAATGGAATTTGATACCACTTTAACTATCATAGCTCCATACTGTGGAATCTCGGGATCTGCAGTTTGTTATGGCACCAGTTCTCACTGACAGAGAAGGCTAAATATCTCATAAAACTACAAATCCCAGAATTCCATAACACTGAGCAATGCGAGCCGAATGTGTTAATTCTGCAGTATAGATGCAGCCCGGGAGTCTATTATTTTCTATGGTTCTGTGAAGCATGCAACACAAGTACTACTTAGTCTCGTGGAACACCTGACTTTATTGAAATACTTTTTTTACCAAAATCTCTAAGATAGGTATCCTCATACTATGAAAGGAGAATTGTGAAAGAAGGAATCACTAGTCTTAAGATCTTCTAGCAAATTCACATCTGAAAATCATATCACTCCAGATACAACTGCCCAAAGTACCAGGGACATTTATTATTATTTTTTTCACAGTAGATATATTATGTGATCACATAAAACAGGTATTTGTCATTACTCTCTCCCAATATAACAGGGAATAGCATGTCTATAATAAGGCTTGATGGGGCTGTGCAATTGTAAGGAATAGGGGGAAGATGCAATACTAGTTTTATCATAACTGCTTCCACTATTCCATATAATATCCGCATCTCAGCATCAAATGTTATATGCTGTAATATTTAATTTGTAAATCTAAAAAGAGATGAATAAACTCTACATAGGAAAAGTATGGCAGATAACTGAAGCATTCAGAGACTTGATGCTATTGTCATGGAAATATCCTTAGCTTTAATGATGTGGAGTAAAAACCTAACACCAGTGTGGAGGGAGGGGAGAGGTCCATCTCCATTTAGGTCCCAGCAACGTTTTCATAACCACTTTAAAAATCCACATTTTTTTCAAGGATTGACATAGTTAGGTAGATATTGTTTTCAGGGACTTAAATAATAAAGTGCCTGCTAGCTGACTTTTGCTTCAGTCCAGCTACAACTTTTGGCCCTATCTAAATTTTTTCTCAGCAAATGCCTTTAATGAACTTCACATCCGTAACTGCCACCCAGTGAGTGAATAATGAGAGTTGCAGATATCAGACCGAAGTATAGTGCAGAACCAAACAAATATTAACAACCGTAAAGCAGACCAATTCCATCCTGCTGAGCATGGCCAAACCCCACATCAGCACTTCTGCCACCCAAGAACAAGAATGGCTAGCTCGCAGGCAAACAATAGATCGAAAATCATTTCACCCTATTTCTTTTAAGAAAAAAAGAAGAATGTATTCATGGTATAGCATATTTCACCTATACAGATGACAAAAGTTAAACTATCCTGGGGTGAACACTTACTCACCCCATTATACTTTGGTAATGTATATCCCAGCTGAAAAGGAACATTTTATCACCTATCAAATGCAGATCTATGGTAAATTCTATGTTCTCTCTATTTCTTCATATCTTGGAGAATCAGGACTATAGTAAAGTCTCTGCTTTTATCACTTGTAACTGATCACAAGCAGACTTAAACAGGTAGGGCAGCTAAATTCCAATGCATAGTTTCTTATCACCTCTTCTATCTGGGAGATATCTGGAGAAGACAGATAAAAATTGTTAGAAGGTATGTTGTTCTATTGGAACAGAATTTCATTTTCATCAAGAGCACTTGGACTGTTCTGAATGTGACCCAACACCCTAAAAAAAGAAAAATCTGAAATAAATTCAGAACAAATAATTCAAGAAGCAGAAGCTCAGGGAAGTACTTGGTGGGGTGATGATATTTCTAATTTTAGAGCCAACCTAGATAAAACACAGGAAATCTCTACATTTGTGTTAAATGAAGCTGTGAGGGCTTCCAATGGATTGGGGTCATTTCCCCCCCCCCCCCAAATAAGATATTTGAACCCCTTTCCCATTAAAAAAAAAAAAAAGAGCCTCCAACTATCCATCCTGCCTCCACACCACTGATGTTCCTTATGGGATTTTTTCCGTTTGCCTCACAGAAGTAAATGTACAGGTATAAAGACACAATAAATAAATAAATCACCCTAATTTTCTTAGGTAACCACTAGGAAAACAAGCAACAGAATAGGCAGAAAGAGTTCTAGAATTAACAGTTACAGAAACGTTGTTGTTGTTATTGAGTATAGTCAAGTTAGCTTTGACTTACAGTGTCCCTATGAATGTGAGATCTCCAAGAAAATCTGTTAGTAACAGCCCCATTAAGGTTTTGCAGACTCAGAACTGTGGCTTCTTTGAGGCTACATCAGCACTGCAGAAATGATGCCGTTTGACACTGCTTTAACTTCCATCTGTGGAATTCTGGAATTTTTATAGTTCTTAGAGATATTTAGCCTTCTCTGTCAGAGTTCTGGTGCCACAATAAATGGTGGTCTCCCGGCTTACGAAGGTAGCTTTCGTTTCCCGGGGGACCGCTATTCTAAACGGACCGCGTGGCCATTTAAAGGGGCCGCGCGGCTTTTTTTCTTTCGTATCCCGAGGATCTTTCGGATCCCAGGGGATACAATGGCGGTCCCGTCGCCTTCGGATCCCGGGGTTTTCGTAACCCGGGGGATTCGTAAGGCGGGGGACCACTGTACAGGATTCCACAGCGCTGGGCCACAGCAGTTAAAGTAGTGTCAAACTGCATTATTTCTGCACTGCTGATATCACTTGAGTCTGTTTTGGAAACTGATTTGGAAACTGATTTGGAAACTGTGGTACACGCTTTGGTCACCTCACGACTAGACTACTGCAACGCGCTCTACATGGGGCTGCCCTTGTACCTAACCCGGAAACTTCAATTGGTTCAAAACATGGCAGCCAGATTAGTTACTGGGACATCTAGGAGAGAACATATAACTCCATTGCTTAAGTCTCTCCACTGGCTGCCAATTAGTTTCCGGGCACAGTACAAGGTGCTGGTTCTAACCTTTAAAGCCCTACATGGCTCGGGCCCATCTTATCTCAGGGACCGCCTCTCCCCGTATGATCCTCCCCGCACACTTCGATCCTCTGGGAGGAACCTACTACAGCCTATCAAGACCAGGCTGGCACAGACCTCCCAGAGGGCCTTCTCTGCGACCGCTCCCAAGCTCTGGAATGGTCTGCCGGATGAGATGCGTCTCTTGACATCTTTAGATTGCTTCAAAAAAGCCCTAAAGACGCATCTCTTCCGGCAGGCCTTCCCCTGAAATTTCCTATCTCCGGCTTCGGTTCCAGACTTTGATTTCCTGCTTACTCCCATGTTTCTGATCCCCACTTATGACGTGGCCGCATAAGGAAGGGTTAGGATGCTGTTATATGTTTTTAAATAATTACTGTTTTAATCACTGCCGGTTTAATCTATTTTTAAGGGGTGGGAGGTTTGGAAACGGGTTATGGGATTGTTTTAATCTATGTTTTTTCTTTTACTTGTACCCCGCTCCGAGTGTATGAACAGAGGAGCGGGCTATAAATAAACTATTATTATTATTATTATTATTATTATTATCCACCTTTGGTCTTCCTGTTTTCCTATGGCTTCCCATTTTACAAAGCATTAATGTATTTTTTAATGAATCAGGTTATGTCATGATATGACCCAAGTACAAATGCCTCAATTTAGTCATTCTGCTATTCAGGGAGAGTTACCGCTTGATTTCATCTCGGGCCCACTTACTTGGTGTTTGTTTGTTTTTTAATTTTATTTTGTTTTGGTTTGGTTTGGTTTTTTGGTACTCAACTCTCCTGCAGCACTTGATTTCCTCCCCCTTTCAGTTCTCTGAACTATTCAGATTTTATATCTATATATAGATTTTAGAAATACTTTACCTTGAGAGGGAGAAAGTACTAACATTTTTTTCTCAATTGAAGACATAGAAAAAACTGAATAACCAGTTTATAAGCAATTAAAAATAAAACAAATCTATAGCATTATATTTCAAATTATGAAGTCTATTTGGGGAGGGGGGGGAACGGTCAAAAATATCTGACTATCCCTGATTATGACCTTGAGTTATCTCAGGCTGTGTCCACACAGATCAAATAGCACATCCTGCTCCCATCCGCATGGTCATCAGTCCAGGTGACCCAGGGACAATCCACAATTTTGTGTGAACTGTCCTGATAATATATATATGGCCAGTTCAGCACCAAATCCACATTATACCACCCTTTAAATGAATTTTAAAAACTAGCCTTTTACTCCAGATCTTCTCTGAACATCCAGAGCCGTCCAGCGTGATATGGGGCTTCCGTTTACCATGTGTCCTGCTGTGCCACCTGGTATCACTGTTTCTGATGTAAGTTACTCCCTTTGAGGTCAGAACAAAGTGTCCAGCCATGTGATTGATGCTGGGTGCCTCATTTTTGGCCTGAGAGAAAGTGACTCATGCCAGTGCCAGTGGTAGGTGGCACACATCTGTGAATAGCCACTTAGTGTTGGTCCTGAATGGTGAAGTAATGGGGGGGGGGAGTTTGGGAGACCCAGACTGCTCCAGGCTACTCCCAGAGTATTCTGGCCAGTGTGTATGTGGCTCAGAAAATTCAAAATTCTAGGAAGTAAGAGATATCTAATCACAGATGAATCACAAATTACATGCCTAGAGAAATAGTTTGTTTTCAGTGATGCAAGTTTTAATCAGTATCTTCTTTAATTTTCATAAACTACTTTGTATACCATGGCTGGGGAGCAAGGCAGGATATTAATAAATTTTTAAATGTATGTATTGGATCCTACCTACAACCCTGGAGTCAAATTAGAGATGACATTACATTTTAAAATAGTCATAGTATTTTAAATGCTAGCACAATCAACTGGGGAAGGGGCAATTTATTGGAAACCTAGCACATGTAGAAGTTGGATTTTAATATTTTCTAACACATTACAGTGTTGAGTCAAGGCTTTCCTCTGAAGCTGCTATTTGCATTGGGAAGAAATTCTCCATTAATGTTACTTTCAGTAAAACTGAATATATACATGTCTTCTAGATGAAGTCCCTTCTAGTGCCCTTTAAAAAAAAACTTTATTGCTAGGACTAAATTTACTTAAACCATGCTATAAACTAGCAATCTGCCATCACCTACTAAATTACAGAACAGCAAGACTCTGATTTGATGGGCTTGGTTAACTGACAAATTAAAAATTAACACTTTTCTAAATCCAGATGGCATACAGCTGAGAGTTCTTAAGGCAGTCTCTTGTGAAACTCGTGATCTTATGACAAAAATATGCAAACAAGTTCCAAAATCAACTCCCTTATCAAATGCTTAGAAGATAACCATTGAAAGGTTTTGTTAACCAGCGAACTTCAATTCCTTTATTTTGATATTTGTCCCATTTGCTTGCAATGTGCAAATAACATCAGCCTACAACTATAGAGCCTATAGAAGAACATGCTTTGCTGAAGGTGGAAAAATCAGAATTGCTGCTAAAAAAAATCTTTTTTCTTCACCAAATGTTTAGATAATTGGAGTTCTGGAGAATTAATATTTGGTTAAACAGGAGGAAGCCAACAGTCCCTAAATGTAAAGGAAGGAAAAATAATGGAGAGGGAGCAATGTATTTTTGAAATAAATGTATATTGCATCATCTTGTCATTCACTGCCACTTTAGATCTCATTAGAGAAGTTGGGATTTTCTCTTCTGCCTCAATGTACATTTCATTATCATTTGTATGCTATTTTCTCAGTTCAAAGAGATTCTTTTAACCCTAAATAATGTGGCATCACCCACAACTGGCCCACTGCTCTTCCCTTATGCCACTTTCTGTGACAATACAAATAGAAAACTACTGTCAGCAGAATGACTCTGGCAATTTTGAACTGACCACATTAATGAACGTGCAGAAAAAATATATACATGTCAAATCTCCATTATCCAGAGTTCAGAAATATTCCAAAATCCAAAATTTTCCACATGGATGGCTGAAATAGAGACAGTTTTTCTTTCTGATGGTTCAATGTACACAAACTTTGTTTCATACACAAAACTATTAAAATATCATGCTTCAGGCTATTTGTATAAGGTATATATGAAATGTTAATAAATTTCATGTTTAGACTTCCATCCCATTTCCAAGATATCTCATTATGTGTAGACAAATATTCCAAAATCAAATAATAATAATAATAATAATAATCCAAAATCCAAAACAAAAATCCAAAATCATCCCAAGTATTTCGGATAAGGGAGACTCAACCTATATCAGTGTTTGTTAACAAAGAAAAACCACAGACTGTTTTTGCATCATCACATTTCTGTAAATTTCACATCACTGTAATCCCAACACACACTACCTAACACCTTCTCTACACTCCAGATTACAGAATGAACAAACTGTGGAAAACATATAATACTTACAGAAGCTGAGAAAACTAGATGGCAGGAGACACAAGAAGGCTGTCTAGAAATTTTAAGCAATAAGTCTATTACTTTGAAATAGAATTAACTGTTAATTTATCTTGAGTCTCAAAGCACTGTCTGTCTTTCAAAGTGCTTGATCAACTCTGCTTCGGCACTGATTGAACTACTGTTAGATGCCATTTAATCAGCTGCTTTCTAGATGGCAAAGATTTACAGCTGATTAGCCTGCCTAGTTCAATTGCTTTTGCTAAAAGGTTCTAGGAAAGGATTATTATTGTGCCCAAATAGCTCTGAAGAAAAGAGAAGGCTTGCTCAGAATCTGAAGTGTGAATATCCTAGATTCTCAACACAGTGTTCGCTCAAGCAGATAAAGCCACATTAAAGAAGCATTTAGTGCTTCAAAATGCCAACCTTAGTATCTTTGTGTGCACGCTTTTCAAAAAGGCCTTGATGTACCACCCCCCTTACTCTTTACTAAGCAAGAACACACAAGCCATTGCTGCGGATGTATATGTGAGCTTCAAATGCTTCCTTGGGAAAATTCTACATGGTCTATGTTAGTTCTTTGCCGTAGTGGAACTTCAGAAACTAATAAGAATTCTCTTTCTTTTAGAAAAATGAAACTGTAGTGGCTAATGAATACTATTTCATCTTTGACTGGTTAAGCCATTTAGTTATAAACTGACAAGGTAATAATCAGGTGACTATTTCCATCAACAAATGAGATAAATCATTCAAAGTGGACAGACGGGAATGTCCAATCAATTTTTTCCAAATAGCATCAAAAATTAGTATTAACAGAATCTTGGCGTAAACCTAGACCAGTAAATATAAGTAGGGTGTCTTTAAACATAAATTATGAAACCACTTTACTGATAAATGGCTTATCTCCCCACAACACCCATGGATGCAAATATTACAAATACTGTATAAAAAGGAATGTGTTAATCTAGCTCAGTTCTGGTAGACTGCCCCTTAAAGCAGTGGGATGGGGTCAAGGCTGCCACACCGGCAGCCTCTGTGGCCCCATCCTGCCGCTTCTGGAGGCCGCAGGGAAGCGGCAAACTGCCGGTTCCCCGCAGCCTCCAAGCAGGGTGCAGCAGGCACCCTGGGCACCCGCTGCACCCCGCTTCCTCCAGCAGGCCTGAAGGGAGGAAGGGGCTGCAGCCGCGGCCCCTTTCTCCATGGATCTTTGCCACGGCTGTCTTTGCGCCCTCCCGCAGCGCAAAGGCGTCATCATGTGGGCAGCCTATCTAAAAGCTGCGCACATGATGATGCTTTGACAATGCGTCCATATGGATGCCGCCATTTTAAAATGGTGGTGTCCATACGCTTTAGGGCTAGGGAGGGTCTAAAAGCTGCATTCTTCCTAGCCCTAAAATCGGCGCAAAGAGTCCTTATCGCGGCTTTTTGCGCCAATCTAGATAGGGCCATTGTAATCTAATTTATACCCTTGCCCTAAAAACATTTGAACTTCGTTCTATTGATTTCTGTAGTATTTAAGGCAAAGGCATATACTTTAAAGGATAGATTTGATCAGTATGCAGCTGAGTAGTACTGAAGGAAAATGACCTTCCCTCAGATGTAAGGAACAGTTGAGCAAGACAAATCTGATTACATGGGTAGATAAAAATCACCTATTTCTAGTACAGTCAGCTAAATTTTGTGCCAGATTGGCATAAATGTTCTGTTCTCCTCTGTGGTTCAAAAGTGATAAATGCAAACATATGTTCAAATGACAGCTAATTTGGAAACAGAAAGTATATTTCATCTTTTAAAGTGAACCACCAATTGTAGGAATTTGGGGGTCAGTTCTTTGTTTGCCATTGTTTTCATAGCAGATAGAATGTACATTTTATTAACTAACCCAACAGAAATGTGGTAGTATGGATACTACCAAGACAGTAAGGACACTGTCGTTGGGCTACTTGTACAATAGCAGTCTTTTCCCCTATGTTCCACAATAGGTAAGGCAAAGAGTATTGGTCAAACTGAAATTTCTTCTGATTTTTGCAAAGCAAACTCCCATATAATCAATCATTAAACCACAATGGAGATAGTTTGGGGCTTTATCTAATGAAAGATTTCTATACATTTAAAAGAAATAAAGACATGTGCATTGAATACTATCTGGCGAAATTAGTCTTTTCCCTTAAAAAAGATGATTAATATTTTAAATATTGCTGTACGTATATTAAAAACAACAGTAGAAATATTGTGTTGGGGGGGGGGAAGAGGAGTAAGAAGGTGAGTGAGATTAGCAACAATGACTATCACTCTATGTGCAAGAAGAAGCTCCTTCTGCTAAGGTGAAGCCACCAGTAGGTACATACCCTTAAAGTCATATTCTAAACACATCAAGAGTGAGAATCTTCTTCAGTTACAAGGGAAAAATTCCAGGTTTAGTAATATCTTTAGAAGACCCATTACAATCAATGACACGTGTGTTGTGTGGATGTATGTGTCTTCAAATCGCCAGTTGACTTATGGAGACCACATGAATTTCATAGGGTTTTCTAAGGTAAGGAATACTCAAAAGTCATTTGGCCAATTCCTTCCTTTGAAATATAGCCTACAACACCAGGCATTCATTGGTGACCTTCCATCTGAGTACTAACCAGGTTTAGTCACAACTAAATTAATGACTAAAATAAGTGGTATGTAAATCCAACAAAATCTATATCCAGGCTCAAATACTAGGGGAGGGGGGAATCTCTTATTAGACACAGGTATTTTTAAATAGGTATAATAAAGTATTATTATATCAGGCACTTTCTGATATACTCTCAACTAGCCTTATTATCAAACAGATTATCACCACTTCCACAATATTCAATTGACCCAAAATCTGATTTTCTGATCACAGCTGAATAAATAAAATAATATATATGTTTTGTGAGTGTGGGGCTGCTGTATCTGTTTAATAAATTTCATTTTAAAAAAAAAAAGTTCTGCTAAATTTTTTTAACATACCAAAACATTTTAATTATTTACGGTATAGATACAGAATACTGTATAGCTATTTCATGGTGGGGGAGGGGAGTCTTTAAGAATTTATTGCAAACAATAATGCAGAAAAGAGTTGCCGAAATCTTGTGATTTTTCTTTTAACCCCTAACCATATAACGGTTTAGGGGTTAAAAGAAAAGACAGGAGATTTCTAAGTATGTAAGGGCTGAGGGAGATTACAATTCTGGAGACCAGGGTTTGAATCCCCACTTGGCCATGTAAGTCCATTATGGGCAAGTTACATCCTCTCAACCTCAGAAGAAAGCAAAGGCAAACTCCTTCTAATCAAATATTGCCAGGAAAACCACATAAGTCTAGAAATAACTTATAGGCACACAACAATGCAAGGGCTGGCAAGTAATGTATTTGTTTGGATATATTTTCAATGTCAAAATATAGTCTAAGGAAGTCATTGTATTTCACTTCATATTTCCCACATGTTACTAGATTTTTCATCTACAAATCTATACAAGTAATTAGCTTGGATAAAATACTGACTATATAATTATGAATGTATGAATAATCAGTAGATGTTGCTGTTAACTGCCCTCGAGATGACCCGCAGTTCATGGTAACCCTGTGGTTGAGACACGTCCAGGACCTCCTATCCTCCATTGTTCTGCCTAGGTCCTGCATTCATTACCATTATCATGATAATGCAGATTCAGGCCTGTGACTTCCTTGATTGCATCCAACCAGCTGGCATGCAGTTTACCTCTCTTTCTTCTTTCTTCTGTCTTCTACCTTGCCTAGCATTATTGTATTTTCTAATGAGCCATGCCTTCTCATGAGATGGCCAATGTCCAACAGCATCAGCTTCATTATTTTGGCTTTCAGGGAGAGTTCAAGTTTGATTTACATGTTTATATTTTTGGCTCTCAATGGTATCCTCAGCACTCTTCTCCAGCAACACATCTCAAATGAATTGATTTCTTGCAGTCTAGCCTTACACCTTTGCCAAATGGGAACCATTTGGTTTCTCCATATTCTTTGCTCTAACAAGTATAGTCCCTTGTCCTACGTACAGGAGGCATATGAAGGTGGAATATGTACTAAATAGTAGCATGGTTGTAAATAGCCAGAAAGTTTCAAATACAATGCTAAGTACATCAGGTGGAAACTAGATTAAACTGATAATTAGGCTGATGGCCATGGTAGAATTTTCAGTTAATTTTCTGTTAATTCAGGAAGAATAGCAAGTTTTTGAATATGAAAAAAAAAACCACTTAGATTTTCATGAGCCACTGGCAAAGATGAATGAATACCAGAATAATATCCCCTTTTTACCCCAAACTGGATGTTAGGATTTCTCATCTAAAATATAATGCAAAATGTGCATACCCTAAATGCTTAACAGTAATTGCTTCTGCAAGAAGGAATAATTTTCCTTTTGTGGTTACATTTGGATAGTTCAAAGAAATTCCTCTGGCAAAGCATTCTTGCCTGTGTTGGCAAATTGCATGGGAAACCCTCAAACATACAGTACTAAATTCAGCATTTCCATGGGGGAAAGAAACAACTTTAGCTAAAATACACAATATGATGTCAATCTCCTGAAAATCAGGGAAAAATAATGATTGTCAGTCCCCTACATCCAACAGACTAAAAAGCTATCACAAGGGGCATCTGTCCATGCCTTGAGGTTACCTTTTACTTCAGAGACATTATAAGTATCCTGGTTTTACCCAGGACATTCCCGCTTTTTAAGGCTCTTTGGGATGTCCCACCCAGTTTGGGGATCATGTCCCTGACCCAGCAAGGCCTCCCTGACCCTGATGCATCTGCGTGGGGCCTGGCTGGCCAGCCAACATACCAGCCTCCAAAACATGCCAGGCAAGGCCAGAGAGAGCTGGAGGCCATCAGCCCCCAAAACATCCGGGGGCGAGGCCTCCCTGGCATGGCCTGCATGCAGAGCCTCCGCCGGCCAGAGTGAGTTGGAGGCCAAGCCAGCTCCCAAAACATCCAGGGGGCAAGGCCGCCCTGACGCGGACTGTACACAGGGCATCTTGCTGGCCAGAGAAGCTCAAGAGAGCTGGAGGCCAAGCTAGCCCCCAAAACATCCAGCTGCAAGGCCTCCATGGTGTGGCCAGCTTGCAGGATCTCCGCTGACTGGAGGAGACCAGAGAAAGCTGGAAGCCAAGCCAGCACCCAAAACATCCAGGGGGCTCCCTGGCCTGCCTGTGTGTGGGGTCTCCACCAGCTGGAGGTGGCCTAGAGAGAGCCAGAGGCCCAGCCCACCAGCTGAGGTGGCATAGGCAGACAAGTAGGCAGGCAGGTCTGGCTGGAGGTTGTTGTAGTCAGCTGCTGCCACCTGTTGCCTTCCCCGTGCTTTTGCCAGTGTGAACGGGCAGGCAGGCAGGCCTGGCTCGGGTCTCTGGGGTGTCCTGGTGGTCTTGGGGGGTGTGGGTGGGGATTGAAGGCCACCACTGCCTTTAGTTGGTCATGTCCTCCATTTTTTGAATGTGCTACATTTTATCTCCCATTGTTTCCTATATCTTGTCCCTATCTTCTGGAAGATAACTGAACTGAACTGAATCTTTGTTTAAGGAAAAACCAAGAGACACTAATGAAGAAGCTGTTCTCTCTTCTTTGTTGATTTGAAGTGCAGTGCTCACTTTCATACTGACAGTTCCAGGGGCAGGACAAATCATGACATGATTTCAGACAGAGTGTGATATAAAAGTCACAAGTGACAATTATGGCCTTTTACTTCAGTGGACTTTGACAGATGGAAAGGTCCAGAAATCTAATTGTTTAGATCATTAACCTGTCTTTCCATTTGCATTTTCTCTGGAAGTATCTCAGTTGGATGCCCTTCTGAAGAACTTACAGACAGAAATTTTTGGAGTGTATTAGTATTGTTTTTAAACTTATTTTATTTTAATATTTAATTATTTCACCCTTCTACCAAAGTGAGACTCAAGACAGTTCTCTGACAAGTATCATTTTAAAAGCAGATAAAATCACCACACAAAACAGTATAAAATCATTTAAAAGACATACAAAAGTTTATTCCCATTAAGACAGAATGCTTTATCCAGTTCTATTAAAGGCAGAATGTAGTTCACTGCTGCATTTGTAGCCTTAGTCATCCCTTCTTTCACAAAATCTTCTTTATTCTGATAACTCTAAATGGCCTAATGGGCTCACGGTTGGGTCAATCAATCAACAACTACTGTCAGTGCATTGTTGCCACCAACAATGTTTTTACAAAGCAAAAAAGATAGCAGGACTGAGAGTCACAGTGCATCAAGTCCACTTACTTCCAACCTTTGTAAATGTCACCGTGTAGGCATTCCTATATTATGTCATCTGATCATTTGATTTTCAATTGTGTTTAGAATTGAAATTGTGAACTTAATGGTATTTAAATAACATGTCTCAAAACAGCCTCTGCTTTCTCATAAAATGCTCCTGGCACAGAGATACTACGTTAGTTTGTTTGAAGGGTTTTGTATACCACCAAAAAGATATCCTCCATGCTCAGGTATAAATGTTATTATGGTTGCCTTCCTGAAACAATCCCTTGTGCCTTCACCTGCAACAGCATTCATATTACTGATGTAATGTGTACATTTGGCAATTAATAGCTCTCAACAGAAATTTCCACATCTCATATATATAGAAGAGAAAATGATGGACATTTGCACAAAATTCCTGTAGCTGCAACCCTAATGTACCAACAAACTAAGATAAATACATCTGTCAAAGGTGAATGATTAATTCTAAGAAGAATAGCTAATTATAATGAATAATAATGTGCAGCTTTCCACCTATGATATTGTTACACAATTAAAAATCAAGACAATTAATATATAATCAGTTTGTTGCATCACAACCACCGAAGAATAAATTAGACAGGTATAGATCCATGTCAACAGATAAAGATTTCTGAGAAAAATCAGTTGTGTTACAGTTAGAAGCTTGGAGAAAATCATACAGCACAAAGATGTTTTATTAAAAACTGTCAAGTGAGTACACACAAACACACACACATATACATGTAGAGGAGTAGTAAAATGGACAGAATAGGGACAACCTGACACTTGTCAAGCAACAGATAATTAAAGAAAGACTGTAGTAATGCAAATCTTGAAAGGTGATGACAAGAAGATTAAATCAGTTGAGGTATAAGTTAGGGAATGAATGACTGAATTCAAGAAGGAAAGAAATCAAAAGATTTAAAGATAAATAGAACAAAGTTAAGTCTTAATTAACTCTTCTTCATTTGATGTTTCACTAGGTTAGAGACAGATATCCCTGAGAACATACAATATTGCTTTATGTTTCACAAATAAATCAACAGAAACATTCAAGGTTTTGATCTTCTACAATTAAACCATTTACAGCATTCAAGGTTTTGATCTTCATTTTTAATGGAGTAATACAAAAACCTGAAATAGAAAAAGTAACTTCTTGGACAATGACGGTATTCAATTAAATTCCAATAGATGACTTTGTTCAGGAAACACCAACTGCCTGGTAAGAGTAGCATGAAACATTACCAGGTATTATTGTAAAGAACAAGAACAGAAAGCACAGCATGTGAACTGAATTTTGAGCCTATGTGGTTAAGTACCGTAGTAATTTTTTTTTCTCACTCAACCAGACTGCAATAGAGAAAAGGACAGAATTTGGGGTGAGCAACTGCAGGCAGGCTGGGAGCCAATTTTCACAGCATGTTTTGAATCCATGCTTGGCCATGGGAACCCACTGGTTGAGCTTAAGCAAGTTGGACTCTCTCAGCCTCAGAGGAAGGCAAGGGCAAGCCCCCTCTGAACAAATTGGGTCAAGACCTGTAACAGGGTCACCTTTCAGTTGCCATAGTTAGAAATGACTTGAAGGTGCACAACTGTCTCCACAGCAGGCTGTATCTTCAAATGTTCAGACAACAATTTTTTTCAGCCCAAAATCAACATTTTGGGAGATTCAAGCATAATAGGTGTGGAAAGGCTACATCAAAAGCTTCTGAGGAGTATTGGGGGGGGGGCGGGGTGTTTTGTTTTGTTTTAATCTTTTTGTTTGAGTAGAAATTAAAGGGGCAGTGTTTGGATCCTTTGAGGAACTCAGGAGCAACAGGATTATTTTCAAAATGGTTACAATCAAACACAATTAATGGTTTCCCACTCCTTGCTTCAAATTATACATGCAGAACATCACCCACTATGAGAAACCTTTGGGCAATAGGTTGAAGGGAAAGGAGCAGGCTAAGCCACCTCAAATGCTTTTGCTCTATGATAAGTAGTCAGAAAAAGGGATTCCATCCTTACTGTACCCACTAAAAAGATAATACCCATTAAAAAGATAAGAAAACACCTTTTTTCATTGGAATCTACTCCTACACTCCATCATAAGCCCACTATTCCTCATATTCCTCAGATGGGTATCGGAGGCACTGCTCTCCAATGGTTCCGTTCCTTTCTCTCTGGCAGATCCCAAAGGGTGAGGCTCAGGGAGAGCTGCTCCTCTAAAATCGAGCTAAATTGTGGCATACCTCAGGGTGCCATCCTGTCCCCAATGCTATTTAATATTTATATGAAGCCACTGGGTGAGATAAACGGAGGCATGGAGCTCAGTGCCATCATTACACTGATGACACTCAGATATACTTCACCATGACCAGATCATCTGCCCAGTCCTCAGATGGCGTCTCTCCTCTCAATGACTGTCTCGCAGCAGTAATGGATTGGATGAGGGAAAATAGATTGAGGTTAAATCCTGACAAAACGGAGGTACTAACAGTCACCGGCCTGAAACCAGGTCTGGGAATACACCTTCCAGTCCTGGATGGAGTCACACTCTCCTCTCAAGACTCTGTTTGCAGTCTGGGGGTACTTCTAGACTCATCACTTCATATGATGTGTCAAGTGAATGTGGTGGTCAGAAGTGCCTGTTATCAACTTGGGTTGATCAGCCAGCTGCGCCCTTTCCTGGAGATGAAGGACCTGGAGGCTGTGGCACATGCGCTGGTCACCTCACGTCTGGATTACTGTAACACAACTCTACATGGGGATACCTTTGTGCCTAACCTGGAAACTTCAACTGGTTCAAAACATGGCAGCCAGGCTAGTCACTGGTATATCGAGGAGAGAGCATATAACACCAGTGCTTAAATCTCTCCACTGGCTGCCAATCAGTTTCCGGGCACAGTACAAGGTGCTGACTTTGACTTTCAAAGCCCTACATGGATTGGGTCCAACTTATCTTAGAGACCACCTCCTCCCATATGAGCCCCCGCATACACTTCGGTCCTCTGGGAGGAATCTGCTTCAGCCTATAAAAACTAGATTGTCCGAGATCTCCCAGAGGGCCTTTTCTGCTATTGCTCCCAGGCTGTGGAATGACCTGCCGGATGAGATGCGTCTTATTACAGCCTTGGAAGGCTTTTTAAAAAAGGGACCAAGACGCATCTCTTCCGGCAGGCCTTCCCGGACAGTAATTTCTCACCGTCCGATGACACCACCCCCCCGGTCCCCTCTGGCCGCCTAAATGGGACTTGAAGGATTATGCATTTTTAATCTTGATTGTTTTAATTATGTTTTAAGGGGTGGGGGTGGGAATGTTGGAGGATTTTAACTGTATATGTTTTCAACATGTTTTACCCCGCTCCGATTGCCCATTCAGAGGCACGGGTAAGAAATAAATATTATTATTATTATTCAGAATTACTAGAAGCTTCTCTGTTTGACTCCCAGATTTATTTTGAACAATTTCTCAATGCCTCAAAAAGCTATCAGAATGTATCTTTGAAGAGCTGGCAACCACAAGTTTAACTGATAGGTTCTTTGAAGGTCTTTCCTTTATCACTCTATTCCTAAAACAGTATTGATTTAGCCATATGCCCTATGGCACAGATGTGTGAAATTTGTACTAAAATGGCTGTGCATTCTGTCCATGTTGTTTTTAAACAGCATCAGCCAATTATCACTTTTCCTAATTACTAATCAGGAAATCAGAGCCTATTTTTAACTTTTTGTATGAATTACTTTGCTTTTTTCATAGTACTGTTTACTGAGCAAACCATATTTATTTCTGAATTACACCCTACTCCATTATAATTTGTCTGAAACTTTAATAGACTGCAAGTATAAGGTAATCATTCTTAGTTTTCATATAGCACGATTTGCTGCCAAATAACTAAAGATATTTTTTGAGACCGGTTTGTTATGTGAAAAGATGGTGTTCTTCTGCTGTACATTTTTTTATTTCTAAAATGGTTGAGTGAATCAAGTCATCATTTTAATCTGTGAAGACAGCTGATTAAACATATATTAACCTTGAGAAATATCTTGGTGGTTATAGTATATCCTACATTCTTCCCTGAAGTGAGGCAAGAAAAATCATATATGGACAGCTGTCCCAAAACTATTTTTAAGCAATAACTTTTGAGGAAAACCAAATAGAGAAAAATATGGCAAGCTCTATCATCAAGACCAAGTTGCTAAATTAGCATCCTTAAAAGTAACTAAGGATGCAGTCTAACATTTCATCCTTGATCTTGTCCACACTAATAGATAACTTTGGTTTACCATGAGGGCTTCTGGATCTGTGGGGAGGACAAGATGTCTGCACAACCGGCTGACACAACAGCCCAATACCGGCAACACTGTCCACACACTCCCCAAGGCCAGTAGCTCATACAGCCCAGGGTGCCTCTATCTGACCTCTTCTGCCCATCCGCACACCAATGTTCCTTCCCCTCACCCCCACACCAGTGTGCAGTCCTCATGCCCAAGGGTTTATCCAGAGTTTCCAGCCTGATTTGTGGCAAACAGAGCATGGGTTGGACCCATATTCCACCCATTTTTGTCCCATACGCCATCTAAACCAGTCAATGCAGGAATGGGGTGGGAAGGTCTCTTTTCCTCTGTTCAAATGCAGCCCCCTTCACCCACTTTTGATCACCAAAGATTGTTCTGAGGCCCTTAGAAGTTCTTTTCCTGGCCTTCCTCAGTTTTACTCTGCGTGTAGCTGGAAGAAATGTTTTTGCTGTACAGTATATGTATATCACAATTTTTAATTCTGATTCCAATCATTTCTTTCCACAAATAGCCATATTTACACAACTGGAATGGATGAGCTGCTTGAAAGGTAATATTCGGCACTTTGTCTTCATTGATTAATTATACTGAAGGGCACTTTAGCTCCATGCAATGAAAATACGCTTTGATCTACAGAGCACCTTGGCTGTGTAGTGGGGTGGAAAAAGACTTCTAGTATCTTTCTCTTGCTCACATTTAAGAAACATACTTTTGCCCTTCAGACAGATTATGAAAATTGCCAAATCAAAGCATCTGTTCAAAGAAAACAGATTTGTGCTGTCAAAAGCATTTTGAGGAAAAACATTTGAAGATATAACTGAGTAACTCAAAAAAAGGCCATTACCATAAGTGGGAAAAAATTCTCATTTGTTTTTCTTACTACTGACTACCACTGAATTCATCCACCTAAAATATATGTCATACCAGGAAGATTGCTCTAGGAGTGAAAACCCCAAATCTACTTCAGGCCAAAGGCTGGTTGAGCAAAATGGACATTCTTTTCCTTAAAAGAAACATTGCATTCTTATAATTTACCTATTTCCATACAGGAATTATAATAAAAAGAGCCATACATGAATACCTAAAACTATGTGCTCCCTACTTAGAGCATTGGTATCTTGAAAGTGTTCACATCCTCATGCCAGCCAGTACAAGAATGCTCCAGAATTGCAATAAGATGGAGATGCACACAATATACAGTTGTACTTATTTCAGCCACAGATGATTAATCACATGCCACTTTATTGTTTCAACAAACTATTTGTTAGTATTATGTTCACACCAAGTGCCAGCCAGCATTTCATACATTGCAACTGCAACGTAAAAAGGAGCCCGGTTTTGGCGCTCCTTTTTCTGCCGCACTTTCGCCGCTTCATCTGGTTGCTGCGACGTTGATCCAGCAGAAAAAAAGGTGGCTCCAGACCACCCTTTTTGGGCAGTCTGTAAAGCCCCTCTGTTCACAAAGTGTGCAGCCATGAACGATCAAGCATCTTCCCATCAATAAATTCTTCATTCCAACAGTGATTAACAATAAACTTGTTTCTTGTGAAAGTACGCCCTTATTCTGTCTCACCATGCTAAAGTGACCCAAGAGAAAATACTTAATAATGGTGTTCAGTTTGCACTGTAATAATAAATCATGTAACTAGATATATGGTATATCCATGCTTAGCAGTATAGGATTAGAAAAGCAAAGCAGCAGAAAAACAGGATTAATTAAATGACTTTTAAAAGAATCAGAAGGGTGTTTTAAATGAATATTAAAACTTTAGTATAGGTGTCCATCTCTTTGACAGTAACCAGAAAAGCTATTATGTTTAATCCCTACTCAGCTTTAGATTCTGACTTTTTCTTTTTTTCTTTAAGCAGCAATCTATTTAGAATTCAATTCGTTTTACATCATTAGAATATTTATAATATCAGCACAAATAATTAACTAAAACAGGATAGTAATGCCAAAACTGATGAAATGCTATGCTAATCCTGACAACTATAGCTTAGCATATGCAAATTAAATAAATAAATAAAAATTTCATTTAAGCATTTTTCAGCAACTTGAAGGGACATTTTTGGTCCATTTAGAGGAATGCAGTACAGAAGAACAGTTGAATTATAAAATGATTTTCACAGGGTTTTTTTTTTTTTTGGTTAAAAATAGCATCAAGTCTTCAGAAATAACAGACTAAGAAGGTTTTGAAATACCATTTATTACCATTCACACCAATATTAGTTATCAGCAGTAGTCATACATTTTGTTGCTTTTCCTTGTTTTTTATGAAATGAAATTTGCTAGGCCCCTCCTAAAAGAGATTGTACTCATTTCAAAACACACCTCTTGGTAACAAGCCTGATGTATATTTCTTATTTCGCAGCACAGAAGCTCCACTCAGTTTAAAGAAGAAACAGACCTGTACAGTTTTCATTAAACATTTTCCCTCCCTTTTCATATGACTACTAATCCATACCTAAAATTAATCATTATAATCTGCTGGGGAAAAAACTGCCTTGAGAAAAAAATTAAGTGTCATGGGTTTTTTTAAAGGAATAATAGTGTATCAGATTTCTATGTAGAGTTCTCACAGTAAATGTTTTACAGAATGAAGCAGATATCATATATATCTCTTTATCTAACAACAGTACTATATTAGCATAGATTAAGATACAATGTCCTATCCATTTCTCACCAACTTTCATTTCTTGCCACTAGTTATAGAGAACTCAACCACAAAAAAGATTATATGCTTTTGTTGCAATTCTAAGGTGCTGCAGCGAAGATCTTTAGTTGCTGTGAATTAGGTTCTTGTTAACTATTCTTCAAATTAAAAAAAAAACTATTAAATATAGATATCAGCATGCTGCAATGCATATCTTTGCACATTATGAAGTCATGGAGTCGCCTGGGCTAAATTGTTTTTTTTTCTCAGCAAACCTTTAGAACCTAAGTTTAATAGCTTTGCAGGTGAATTTCTGAGGCAATGGAATAGATGCACTCAGCATTGTATGTGAATGAAAAGAGCAGTCAGTGACTAAGCCCTGTAGTTCCAACTTTGACCCCCTAAAGCTGATGAATCATTGTTGCTTCTCTCCAGGCAACTTAGCAAGATGCTTTTCCAGTAGAATCAAATGGTTATTAGCTCACTTACACTCTAATCTTTGGAGGGTCAAAAAGTCAGCTAACACAAAAACACAACAGTAAGACCAGCAGAAATCTCCAAAGACGTTAACTCGTCAGTAAATTAAATTGCCCAGCAAAATAAAATATTGGACCTTCAGCAGTTTGGAACTTGAGCAGAATTAGTTAATAAGATCACTTATGCTCATTCTACCTTCTCAAGAACTACCAAATATATAAAAAAAATATTATTAGGCACATTTTAACGCTTGTAAACACTAGTGAGGCACCTAAACTAGTTAAGCATTTTTAAAGTCCACTAATTCCAAACGGAAAAGAACAGATATGTGCCATGGAAGTCAATGGAACTTCCATGGAATGTAATTTTTTTTCATGGTTACCATAAAGTCATAGCGACAAACAGCAACTATACATACATGTGTAACAAGTATATGTAGTCTGTTACAAAGAACCCACACATAAAAAAGAAATTGTAATTCTAGGAACTGTATTATAGGAGGAAACATACTGTAGTGCCTAGAGCAACCCCTACAGGTAGCAATCCATACAGATTCTTTCCACAAGGAAGTGCATTAACTGATTATTATAGTATGCCTTCTTTTTAAAGCAAAAAAGCACCATACCTTTGAGCATTGTTTGTGATTCTGGCACCACACCAAGGAACCATTATTCTGGAAAGAGAGTGAAAAAAGAAATATTAATGATATATCATCTTCAAAAACTTTCTTCATTAGTTTTCAGTTACATTTTTGATACAAACATTTATAGATTTAGAAGTTTTAAATCAGAGTAAGTACAACATCCATTGCAAAATAAACCTGCACAAATCTGAACTTTCAGGGATGGTTTGCAATGATCACATATTATTAGTTTATCCCTATCCCTGCCCCACACTAGTGCATGTTTTTTTTTTTTTAAAATGACATTTTTCCTGTACTAGTGATAGCTTTCCAGCCAAAGAAGCCCTCACCCAGACTAAGGTATTGAGGTAGGAGAAGAGATGATATGATCAACATGATTTATGTATTTTGCCATATCTAACCACTGTGAAGTAGAATGGGCCCTTGTTTCCACTGCAGTTTGCTTCCATGACCCTTCCAAGAAAACCAAAATCCTTGGATATTCAAGAACCATTAAATGGAATGGCATAGTAAAATCGTGTCCCCTATATAAAATGGAAATATCAAGTTTTGCTTTTTGGAATTTTAAAATATTTTCAAGCTGTGGATGTGTGAATCTGTGGATAAAAAAACTGTGGATATGGAGACCTGAATATATCCTTTACACATTCTGAGTATTCTGCCACATATAATTGCAGTAACAATTTTTTAAAAGACACACATAATCAGGGATTCACCAGTTCACCACTGTGGAAATCCCATGCATGTATTTTACAACAACAGCAAAATAACATGGTATGAAGCATGAGTATATCAAAATGCAAATGCACATTCATCTAGTTTCTTTGGTCTTTCCACCATTGTTAAAAAAGTTTTACTAATAAGAAACAGATTAAAGAGTTAACATGTTGTATACTGCTTTAGGGCATCCCAACATATCTGGGTGTCCTTTAATCAAGTTTATGCTTTACATATGTCTGGATGACCAGATAATGATCTGAATTTCAAATCCATGGATTGAGAAACTTTAGGAGCTGGAATTCTTCAGCACTAAGGGCCGCCCCAATAGTTCCACTGCATCCAAGTCATCCCTAGTCCTGATGGAGCAGAGAAAAATACAGATACAGCATTGTGAGACATGAAGAAAGTAACTCTTAGATGATCCTGTTTTCTTCTAGTGGAGCTAATGGATGTACAATTACATCAGGTCCTACATATTCATGGGTATGTATATTTTATCAATTAGTTTAGGATTCAGCAGAGGTGTGCTTTTTTCCTGTGTCACTCACACCACATTCTTGGTGGCATAGGCAGTAGATTTCACTTCTGTAGCTCCTTCTCCACTAGTGGAGCAACAAGCAAAACCTTAGATGCATCCAATACCTTCTCAACCAGTGTATCTTAGCGACAGGATTCCCACTAAGAAAAGGAATTTTCCATACTAAGTACAAATAAAAATTCTTACATCTTCCTAAATCTAACCCCGAAGAGTACACTACGTGTTCTGCTATTAAACAGTCACAACAGTCACAACTTCAAATGTACTGATCTTATGGTTGGAAGCAATGACCCATAAATTAGCCTAAATGTATTAAAGCACATGTATAAATAAATGTGAAATGTAATACTTGTGGCAAATGCTTATGAAAGGAAAGGAACAGGAATAAAAGTTTTGTAGGATGCCATAAATAACATACAGTTAACAAGAATACTTCAGCAGACTTAGTGCCAGACAAGAATTTATTATTTCCTGTTACAAAACCTAGCCAGCAGTAACTTTAAAGTAGTATTTCATGCACTACTTTTTATTCATTTCTTCTTCACATGAAAGACTGGCAAAAAGGGGAAATAACACAGTAACAAATTTGTATCAACTAGCCCCATTAGGAGCTTTGTGGGCTCCTTTCACTGAATCAGGTTAAGCACTCCTGGTTTTGGAATATATTGGTTGGAATAATGTCCCAATAAATATCCATATGAGAGCTAGCTTGGGTAGTGGTTTGAGCATTGGACTACACTTCTGGAGACCAAGGTGTGAATCCCCACTTAACCATGGAAATCCACTAGGTGATCTTGGGCAAATCTATCAGCTTCAAAGGGTGGCAAAGACAACCCCCCTCTGAACAGGTCTTAGCAGTAACCAGGAGCATATTCTCTAGTAATAGGCGCTGTTGATGCACTAGTTCCTTGAGGCTAGCATGTGAACTACTGGTCACAGCTGAAACCTAGTTATCCAGGAAAAGAGACTCCAGTTAAACATTTGGAAGAACTTCCTGATGATAACAGCTGTCTGACAGTGGACTACATCAAGACCCTGATCAGTCTAGGAATATGCCCATGATGCAAATATGACATTTTAGAGGAAGTGCACCCCTATCCAACGCAGGCTGAATCCCTGTTCCCTGCTCTGCCTTACAACTGAACAGGAGAACCTCTGTTTTTTTCTGGATTAAGTTTCAATTTGTTCATCCTCATCTAGTCCATTACTAACATTAGATCCTGGTTTAATGCGAAAGAGCTTCCTTGGAAATGGATAGAAAAGAGAACCACAAAACTGCACCCCAAAACTCCAGATGACGTCTCCCAGGGGTTTTATGTAAATATTTAAGAGCACGGGGGCTGAACCGTGGTCTGAGAGATGCAACAGGCCAATGGCCAGGGTATCCAATAGGTATCCCTGAGCATCACTTTCTGAATCTGCCTCTTTCAGAAAGCCTAAGCCACTGTTAAACAGTGCCCATGAGCCCCATCCCAGAGAGATAACCAGAGAGGTTCATGATAAAAAGTTCCTGAGACATCCACCATGACCAACAAGGACACATTCTCCCTGTCTAGCTCCCTGCATATGTCATCTACCAAGATGACCAATGCTGTCTCTGTCCCAAACTGAAATGAATCTAGATAAAACTCTAGAACCTTGTAAAAAAAAGGACATTATTATTATTATTATTTATAAAGCGCCATAATTGTACGTGGAGCTGTACAAAAACCAATAAAACCAAGAATATATAAAAAGCCTGCCTATGGCGTACAATCTAGAGGTTAAAATAACAAGTTAACATCATTTGAAACTAAACTAGTCTTACTTATATATATATATATATATATATATAGTTAAAATTATCAGATTACATTACATATATATCACCATTATTTTACACTTTTACATTTCTTTCTTATTTAGTTCAGCTTTAACATTTTCAACTTTTCTCAAATATTTGAAGCCTCTGATTAGTTGTTCCTAACTTCCTATGTTCCTCCCAAGAAAGAAGATTATTGTAATCCTTGTTCACACCATTTTAGGTAAATTATCATTTTAAATTTCAGATATTAGACTAGTCTTACTTGTTCAAGTGGTGCTTCATAAACCCTATGAAGTCATTGCATCCCTTTGCATTGTGGTCAAACTTCTGATATAGCGAAGTGGAATTACAGTATCCTTTCTAGGAAACTTCCCTTGCTGCTACTTCATTTAAAACTTAATGTTAATTCTTAATGTGATGTTGAATAAGAAGTTAGTTTGAGAACATTTACTACCTACTCACACTAGCCTCTTTCTCATTTCTATCATTAACTTGTTAAGAACAGTTAATCCAGCCATGTACATGTGCTACAAATTCATGGCTGGTTTATTAGCCTTTATTGTTAGGCACCAGAAATGAACTAGAAGATGTTGTTACAAGTACTCACTTGAATACTTCTGTAGGCAGGCATCATAGCCAGCATTAAATTGTTGGCACATGATATGTCAATGTCTAAGGCTTCATCTGGCTTCCAATTTTAACTAGAAACTCTCAGCTCCAGTTTTTCCATACACATATATCCCCTGGAGAACACCAGCCTAATACCTTAATGCTGCCAGTGAATTGCCCTTTCAGGAAAATATCCACTATCATTAAACAGACAGACAGAGACAGACAGACAGCCACACAATTAACATTGACAAAACAAAAGAGCTAGGCCCCTCATTCAAAACCGATCAGGCTAGCCAAATTCACAGCAATATTATTGCCTGTCCCATGGCTGTATGTGTAGTATATGTACATGTCTCTAGGCAATGCATAAATTGTTTAAAATTTCATTCAAGGTATTTTCCAATACCTGTCCTTTCATAACCAAAAATGACAGAAAATCCATTTTCAGGAATATGAAGGAAAAGCCTTTCAAACAAGGAGCAACATTCTTCTCATCTGTTTCATTTCATCCCAGTGCCCAAGGACAAAGATTTAAATTGCAAAGCCATGAAGTATGCTTTTTGCAGGCATGTAATGATCTGATGGTATTTGACAAAATTGATCACGACAAACAAAGGTGGCACACCAGCCAAATCCAAGCTAAAGATGCAAACAGTTTTATATCCTAACATTTTTGAGCACTTAAAGCTGTTCTTCAGTGAATGAACTAATGAACAGAATGTTGTTCTTTTCTGTCAGTGAAGTGGAATGGCCCTGTAACTTTTTATTGATGGGAAACTGCCGTTATTGATGGGAAACTGAGCCGTTCCAGTTCACTGACAGGAGAAGGATGGGATGAGAGCGATGCCATGGGATATCATCTGATAATCTTTCTACAATCATGTGATAAGGACAAGAGCATGGCACTTCTCTGTTGTCCTTTTCCACAGTCTGATAATCTCCACAGGAAAGGTTTAGTAAAAATCCACAACTTTGTCTTATTTTCTTTATGTTCTTAGATTGACCCTGTGGCAGCACCCATGAAATTCATTAGTGGAACACTGCTGCTTTCAGACTCCCAAGCAATGTGGCAACCTATTCCAAGATAGTACCACTTCAGAACACAGCTGGAATACAGTGAGCCCTTCCATCCACAGGTAGATGGGAAAAAATGTAGGAGTTCAAGCTCATATTAGTCAATGGGCAACCATGTGTGCATGCCCATGTCAGCACACCCACAGGCATGCACTGCCATTGGCTAAGATGATGCAAGGCGATCAGCAGGTGCTCCAATCCACAGATGACTATGATATGGCAGGCTCACTGTATGACTGAATGATCTCTTCAAATAGTGGTTCTCAAACTTTGGGTCTCCAGATACTCTGGACCTGAATAACTGGTCTATTGTCTATGGTTGCTAGGCCTCTAGGTCTGTAATTAACTTGAACAAATCATCTGGAGGACCAAAGATTGAGAAGTACTGTACTGTCTTCAATGGTCCTACTCACTAGCCTGAAAGAAGCCCCTGATATCCTTCTAGCCTATGTGCAGGAAATGGTGGCATGGCATCTTTTACAGAATATGGAAATGAAAAATCCAGAAATAAAAGGTTCTCCAGGCCACACTGCATATCTCTGGAAAGTCATGTCTGTGCAGTTGGACAAACAAGAATGGATTGAATATAAGATTTAAAAAAAAAAACCAGAAAAAGCAACAGATCCAAGTTATAGCAGCATTTATAAAGAAATTAAGGTTCTGGTTTCATCTCTAGCTGCTGACAAATAGAAGCAAGAGTTTGCCTGGATTAAACAAATGAAAAGACTTCTCCACCTGATCATAACAAGAAAGAAATTCCCGCACCATATTGTTTTAAACAGATCTCTCAGTGGTCCAATATATAGTTCTTAAGAGGACATCATAACATTTTATCAATTGTTCAAAATATGATAGAATGATTTGTGCCACCGGCCACATCCTGAAGCCACCCCATTATCACTACAATGTTTCAGTTTATGATAATTTTCAGACAATATGTAGAACTACAACTGTGATACTTACTACAAATTTACCACATAAGGATGAAGAACCTTTTTTGAGCAGAGGGCTGCATTCACACATAGGCAAGCACTTGGGAAATGTATTCTTGAAGCGAATAAGGTTTTAGACAAAAGTTGGCAGGGCATACACACAAGCATAAACTCCTTCTCCTTCTCTTGCTTGCAGAGAGTCCCATTGCTCAGCTAATGAAGGAGTAATGGCAAGGGGGTCATTAAACCTCACCCTCCTTGCCCCCCCCCACCTTTGGTGTGCTCTCTCTCTCTCTCGCTCTCTCTCTCTCTCACACACACACACACACAGCTATTTACTAAAAATCACTTGGGCAGTAGGGGAAAAGGGGGTCAATAATTCAATTTTTCCTGGTTTTCCAACCATAAGGGAAGTGGGGAGGTTATTGGGACGTTCCTAAAAAGAAAAGGCACAACAGATGGGGGAGCCATATGGGCCACATAGGGGCCAAGGGTCCTCTCCCTGGCTTACCACATCTTTATAATTACCCCTCTTCATTCTACTACAGTGCTTCCTGAATATTGCCCCTGGAGATCCACTTTAAGTACAAGCTGTAAAAACAAAGATCAAGACCGTATTTCCTCAATGCAGTAGATGCCTGAGTTATGACAGCCTTCTTGTGGTTTCTTGAACATTGACGCTATAAAATATAAGACCCCAACTTGCAATAAAACTCATATATATTCAATACCAGAATGAGATTAAAGGAAAATAATTTGAATTCAGATTAAACACCATCATTAAAATGACACTCCACCTCATTTCATAAGAACTGCAAAGCAATTAAATAGGAATGGAAGGAATCTTGTTCAGAATTACTTTTAAGTGTTCTCTCTCTCTCATTCATTTTCATTCTCACTTGCTCTCACAAACACACACACAGAGAGAGAGAGAGAGAGAGAGAGATGCACATGCAGAGGACGATGACCAAAATGGTGAAAGATTTGGAAGCTATGCCCTATGAGGAACAGTTTAGAGAGTAAGGTATGTTTAGCCTGGAGAAGAGAAGGTTAAGAGGGGACCTGTTAGCCATGTTTAGGTATTTGAAAGGATGGCATATTGAGGATGGAGCAAGCTTGCTGCTCCAGAGACTAGGACATGGAGCAATGGATTCAAACTACAGGAAATGAAATTCCATTTAAATATTAGGAAGAACTTCCTCACAGTAAGAGCTGTTCAATAGTGGAATATGTGGTCTTGGAATGTGGCAGAGTCTCCTTCTTTTGAAGTTTTTAAACATAGGCTGTATGACCATGTGTCAGGAATTCTTTGATTGTATATTCCTGCATGGCACGGGGTGGTGACATCACTAGGGCATCTGGGGGGGCGTACCAGGTGATACCCTAAAGGGCAATTGAAACCACTGTTCCCCAGAAATCTGTCTTTTGGCAGAAATGGGCTGTGGTGTTTGATTGCATCCGTTTAAAATGCTGAAGAGATGGTGTCATTGTGGCAAGGCTCAGTGGGGGGAGAAGGGAGAGGTTCCAAAAATCAAATGTTATTTTTTTTATTATAATATTATTATATTATAATAATATATTATATTATTTTTTATTATAATTTTATTATAATATTATTATTATTATTTTAAAACATCACACTTTATCAAACTTTCACTTTAATCACATGAAACTATGTACATGTAAATACATTTAGGGTATGTTTATTATGTTGTAATTTAAATATATACTTTTAATTTTGCTAATTATTTATATCACAACTATTTCCATTACATTCAGAGATATGTGAGAATTACAACTTATGAATAACATTAGTACAAACACTATTACTAAGGATTCTGTATGGCGTGATATGGGAAAGGTCAATGGGAGGATGACACCATGAGTTACCACACCAGATGACGCCAACCCTGGTGACTATTGGCAAGGGTTGTGAAAGATCCATGTGGCTCTCTAGAAAAACATTGACAATGCCAACAGTCAACACTAGGCTAGATGGATTATTGGGATGATATGCTATAAAATAACTTTATAAATTCATATCGGTAGTAGTTTTTCCCCACTTAAATATTCATCTCTCCTTTCATGGCTTGACTATTCGCCAGTCCTTAAGAAAGTCTACATCTATTTGTTAGATTTTAAAAACATTTTCTGAAATTCTATAGTACAAAGTACAGATTTCATTCTGCATTTTAAAACAATACAATGTAGGGATTAGGGAAAGGGTTCACAGATTTTACCAGGTTTTGCCCGGTCTACCAGTGTTTTTATTGTGGTTCTTTTTTGTCCTGGGTGATGGTTGGAGTTCTTGTGCAGGTATCTGTCTCTGTGTGTGTAGGTTCATCCACCTCTTAGAAGATGAATTGAAGTACCTAGACTGGGCTCTACAGGCAAATGGTTATTCCAGTTCAGACATCAAAACAGCTGCCAGACCCAGAAAAACCCAGAGGAGGGAAGACAAACAACCACCCAAAGGTAAGGTATTTTTACAATACATTAAAGGAGTCACAGACAAAATAGGGAAAGTGGTGAGGAAACACAACCACCATATGGTTTACAAACTGACCAAGAAAATCCAGCAAATGCTTCGCTCAGCCAAGGGCAAGAGAGACCCTCTCACAGCCGCAGGATTTTACCGCATATCATGCAGCTGCAGACAGGTCTACATAGGGACCACCAAACACAGTGTGCAAACAAGAATCAAGGAACAGGAGAGACACTCCAGACTGGGTCAGAAAAATCAGTGGTAGCAGAACATGTTATAAACCATCCTGGGCATAAAACGCTGTTTGAAAACACCGAAATTCTGGACCATGCCAACAACGATCATGTCAGAATGCACAGGGAACCCACTGAAATCCACAAACACCTGGACAACTTCAACAGGAAAGATAAACCCTGAAAGTAAACAAAGTTTGGCTACCAGTGCTGAAAAACAGGAAGATTCAGCAAATGCAAATGCGAAACCACCCAGGGTCAGGGTTTTTCCCAGCAGATAATGATCACTAATTAGCAGACACTAATCCTCTTTTGCATATCCTTCCACCCATGAGCAACAGTGAATAGCACATGCAAATCACTCTGCCCTTCCCAGGGCCATACAGTATATATATATATATATATACACATACCCAACTCTTTTCCAGCAAGCATTCTCTGAAGATGCCAGCCATAGATGCTGCCAAAATGTCAGGAAAAAACTCTTCTAGAACATGGCCATATAGCCTGGAAAACCCACAAAAAACTAAGCTAAGAATTGTTAACCAAGTATGAATTCTGGTTTGTATAGGCTACAACAAGCCTCTTTCATTTGGACACTATGGGGCTTGACAGATGGGCAGCTCTGTGCCACTCTTCTTTGCCTTGAGTTTGTGCTGCAGCAGCCGTAATAATAATTATAATTATTATTATTATTTCTAGCCTGCCCCTCTGAGCGAGCAATTGGGGCGGGGTACAAGATAAAATTAAAAACAAGACAATTAAAATATCCAATCCCATTCCCACCTCCCCCCCCCCTTGCAGCACCAACACACCACCAAAAAAAAGCTGCCTAGAGTGGCTTCTTTTTTGCGGCATCACAAACAGGAAGAGGTGCCGCCATGCTGCCACTTCCTGCCAGTGACGTCTAGACGTTGGGCAGCAGTGGCATCATCATAGCGGTCCCCATGTGGATGGGAGGCCGCCATGATGATGGCGTCCATATAGACTAGGGTTCCAGAGCATGCGATTGTCACGTGCTCTAGAACCCTAGAATCGGCACCGGCATGCTGCTTCACAGAGATATGTACAGGGCCTATGCTTAGTTTAAAGATTAATATTTCTATTCCTAGCGCTGTTCATATGTTTTTGAAAAAATTAAATATTTGTTACTTTTGTTTGGCACATTTAATATTCATTTAAATGCTGATATTCTTTGTAAAGAAATTTTTAGAATATAAATATTTTAAATATTTATTTACCTTATTTTATTTCTCTCCAAACTGGCTATTTGATTATTGATAGATTGCACCAGACAAAAGACAGGCAGGAAGTTCTGATGAAGTATAGCAGGAATACATGGATGTATAGCATCAATCTATAGCAACAGAATAAGTCAGCAATTGTGTTGCATCTGTGTTCAGAGAATCCTAATACAGCAGATTTGACCACAGTAATCTAAATTGTGCCACTTTAGTGCACACATTAAGAAACAGACATACATTACTATTTCACCCATAGTCAGCTTTCTCAGATTTCAAGTATTATGTAAAAATTTTACACTCAATTTTTTAATAATATTCTTCTACTGCACATCATCTTATTCGTAAGATTTGTACATTTACCATCAGCTTAAAAAAAGGTGGGGTTCTAAAATGTTATATTTTCTGTTTATGGATCTGTATCCCTAGTAAAACCATAAAACAACTGGTGAGAGATAAAATTAATATGTTGCATTGGATAAACCACTATAGACTGAACTGGCCTTCAAATACCATTCTGTCTCACAGGCCTATAAATCCAACTTCAGGAAAATCCTAACTATTCAACATCTGATAAATTCATCTCTGTTTCAAGGTATTGTCCTGAAACACCTCTGGTAGGCATAAGAAATGAAATATCATTTCAGATGTGCTTCAGATTGCTGTTTAGGGAATAGTCCTATAACTCCTTGCTGAAGGCTAGCTGAGAAAGGTTAGGCTGGGTGGGTGTGTAGCAAGCCAATCTGCCATTTTCTATGGTGAGCTGAGAATGGACTGCCTCTGAATTGTGGACCCTCCTTCTTTGGAGGTCTCTAGACAGGAGTTTGATGGCCATCTTTCAGGACGTCTTTAGTTATGTATCCCTGCATGTCAGGGGGTTGAACTAGATAGCCCCATGGTCCCTTCCAACTCTAAGATTCTATGATTGTATAATTCCAGAGGCAAGTATACTTGTGGATGTGTCAGATTACAATCTTCCTTGCTTCTCCAGATCAAGCTGTAAATGTACTTCCAAACATACAGTAGAATAAGTATACACACACAGGCTTCAATGGGAAGAAGTGGGAAGCTGCCCTTCCCATCCTAGCTATGGTGAATGGCAATGGTTTCAATGCCATGAGTGTTCCGTGGCAGATATCCTCTACAGAAACACTAGAATAGAGCTTGGAAGGTTATTTTTTTAAAATAAAACCTTTGAGACTAACAATACCACACTACACTGTTATAGCACTATTATTTTACTTTAACTGCTCTGGGTCTCCTGTTGCATTCCAGGATTTGCAGTTTATGGAGAGGTATTTAGAATTCTCAGCCTGTGAGCTCTTAGGCCTCACTAAACTACAAACCCCAGAATGCCATAGGAGCCAGCCATAGCAGTAAAAGTGGAATAATAGCACTGCAACAGTGCAGTGTGGTATTGAAAGAAGGTGGTAGTATGAGCTTTTGTAGACCTAATGTGAAAGTAGACTCCGGTCTATGAAAACTCACATCTACCAGCTTCTTTCTTTCAATTAGTCTCAAAGGTGCTACAAGATCTCTTTGCTTATTGATTTTTCAGACTAATATGACTATAACTTTGCAATAAATAGTTACATGAGTTGTTGAATTACTCATCACATTAAAAATACAAGAAATACAATAATTTTTTCCCTGGTCTCCTTCTCCCAAACTCTCATCACATGACTGGACTCTACCACACCACCACTGAAAGATGATATAAGTGCCATGTGCACCATACAGAGATGCTTTTGGTGTAGTCCATCCTATTTCTTTCCTTTTTCCTCAAACAATTGCTTTAAATCATGTACATGAACTGGCCTCACAGGTCACACACTAACCTAGCCAATCCGCTGAACAACCTGTGTCACTGTCTGGAGCAGCCAGGCTTCTCTCCATCACTGCCTGCACTCTTCCTGGCAGTGACAAAAGTCTCTTTCATAAAACAAAGAGAGGCACAAAAAGGAGGGGAACCTTTAAAAATACAACCTGAGTAATGTAATTCAAGTGTCACTGTGTCTCATTCTAATACATCTCCCTCTTTGCTAGCTCATTATTACTAGCTAGCCTTTAAAGCCCTACAAGGCTTGGGTCCAGCTTATCTCAGGAACCGCCTCTCCCCATATGTACCCCCCCCCCCCAGCTGTTGCAGACCTCCCAGAGGACTTTCTCCACTACTGCTCCCAAGCTTTGGAATGACGTGCTGGACGAGATGCGTTTTATCACATCTCTTGATTGCTTTAAAAAGCTATAAAGATGCATCTCTTCCGGCAGGCCTTCCCTGAAACTTCTTAAATTCCCAGCTCCAAAATTGGGTTTAACCTTCCGTTAGTTCCCAACATTCTGACCTTTGCTGCTTTTGTCTACCTCGCTCCAGAATAGTTGTTTCATGAGCATGTACTATGTTTTTAATTGCTGTTTGGTTTTAACTTATTATTAGTTTAATTTAATTTTAAGGGGTGGGAGGTTGGTACTGGGATGTTGAATTGTTTTAACTTGTGTCTTTTTAATCTTGTTGTACCCCGCTCCAATTGTTTTCACAGAGGAGTGGGCTATAAATAAAAATTTATTACTATTATTATTATTATTATTATTAGTTGTTGTTGTGCACGGTCCCAAAAAAAGGGTTGCATGGTTAGATATCTATGGCCTTAAACAATTGGGTCAAAAGAACCACTTACACAGCCAGAAGGTGCACCGAGCCTGCCCTAACCCAGAAGAGACAGTCCAAAAAGAAACAGAAAAAATCTGCTCCTTTTCAGCAGCCCAGTTCAGCGGCCCAAATCAGGGCCAGGAACATGTGGTCACCATAGTCCCACAGCTATCAGGGCAGGAGGCCACTCCTTTTGCCCTCTCTGCTTGAGGCCTATGTTACCCTTTCTCCTTCTCCCATTATTCAGACTAAGCCAAAATACAACCAGTAACATATAACCAATAATAACAAGTAAAAATAACAAGTAACAAAAAGCCCACATTACATTACACTAAAAAGTAGTGAATTGCAGGCTGTACTTTTAAGGCAAAAAAGTAACCTTCCCCACCACCATTCCCTTCTCTTTTTGTGTCATGCCTTTTTAGATTATAAACCTGACTGTAAGCCGCTCTGAAAGCCTTTGTGGCTGAAGAGTAGGTTATGGATACTCCAAATAAATAAATAAATAAATAACCTATTTCTGCAAAATATAACTAGTTGGCAACATACCATAATATAAGTGACATGTTACTTCCAAACTTGGAATCATTCTGCTAAGAAGAGAGGTAAATCTTTACTTATTTTTTCTCACATGCAAGAATGAAGGAATTGAAAATGTATTCATGCTGTGCAAAATTATGATATTTCCTGAAGATTTTTTACATTTTGGAACTGGAGGGGGGGAACAAAATTTGTCTCTGTGCAAAAGATGGGTTTTTCAGTCCAAAGAGTAACTGTTCTTTTTTTTGGGGGGGGGGGGAAGGGTAAGGATATCTAAATATATAAATGCATTGAGATACACTTCCGTACTGAGGACAAGAAAATGTATATCCCTAAGCCTGAGACTATTTGGGGAGTAATTTTTAACAATCTTTATATTTGAATAAGTTATCTTAAATGCTGCTAACCATACAAATTTCTAAGTACAGGTAAAATGCAAGTTGCAAAATTACCACATATACTTGACTATAAGTCAAACTCATGCATAAGTCAAGGTCAACTTTTGGGACCAAAATTCTGGATTTTTATATGACCCACTGATAAGTCAAGGGATAAGTCAATCAGTTGCCCTCTCCAGGATCTTTCCAGCTGGGCAGTCCCTTGCAGGGGCAGCCCAACTGGAGAGAAACTCAGGTCAAGTACTGTATTGACCAGTGTATAAGTCAACCCAGGTTTTTTAGATCAATTTTTTGACCTAAATTCCTTGACATAGATGAGTATACATAGTAAAAGGAATAAACACACAAGTACAAAACATAATCAGGGTATAAGAGCTGCAAATGGGACATAAGACCCCCTACAACAGAAACTGGTATACCACATCGTGGATGTAAACAATATAAGTGGAAATATGCCTACAAGAACTATAATGTCAAGAGTGCAAAACCAAGGAACTACATAGGACTTTTGCAGAAATCCAGTTATTCACCAGTCTCCAGGCTTAATTTTTTAAAGGCACCAGCTGGTACTTAATTTCAGCATGTTTCAAAGAAGTTATACATTACTTTTAGCCTGCAGTGAGTTAAGATTATCCATAACTGGACTAAGAATGAAAAACAGCAAAAATCACGCTAAATGCAACAAGACATCGGACCATACTTGCAGTCATTTAGGCCACCCCTATGGAATACCCAAGGCTATGAGATATAGCTTTGTCTAAATCCATTTAAATCAAGAATAACCTTTAACCATGAGGCTATAGAGCAGGTACTAAAAAAAGCCAAGCTGCCTTTTTCAGTATTTGGAAATTCTGAACCTACTCTTTAAACATCTTCACTGTTAGTGCTTTGTTGTTGCATTACAAGGAGCTTGTTCCAATTAAATAATATTTCCATGTCCTCCAAATGTTAGCAGATTCCTCAGAGTAAAATTAGCATCATAGTACAGTTGATCCTCCATATCCACAGATTATGCATCTATGGATTCAACCATGCATGGCTTGGGGGGAAAAATTAAATTCTAAAAAAGCAAAACTTGATTTTGCCATAAGGGACACCATTTTACAATGCCACTGTATATAATAGGACCTGAACATCTACAGATTTTGGTATCCATGGGGGGGAGGGAGGGTCCTGGAACCAAATCCCATTGGCTAGCAAGGGGCCACTGTACACTCTTTCCCAATCACATGCCTTATGGGTACATCTCCCGTCAGTGTGGGTTTGGATGTTGCAGGCTAAACTCTCCTGGAATGCATAAGACTGGAACAGGCAGGAAACAGAAGAATGATAAATGGATTGAGACACTGTAGGGAATATGGTTCACTATAGAGCAGGGTTGAAGATGGTTCATCTTATCTCCGTACGTAACCACATAAGGTACTTGCTCCTTAGGTAGAGAAGGAAATTAGTTCCAGCAGCTACAATTGAAAAATAAAGCAATGGCTATAATATAGTGATCTAAACTTTTGGACTTCCTCTTCCTCTTTCACATTTCACATTTCAAGGCAATGGCAACCCACACTGGAGTGTCACCCAGTGCAGGGGGCAGCAATTTGGGTGGGTCTTTGGGATGGAGCCAAAAGGATGTGCACCCAAATCCCTGTCCCACATGCTTTACTCATGAGTAAAGCTGCATGGGGCAGGGATAGGGGGTGCGCCACCCTCTTTCCCTCCCTGTCTTGCGTGTCTTTACTCAGAAGTAAAGCCACATGGGGCAGGAATAGGAAGGGTACCATGGCATGCATCAGGGAGGTGGGGGTACCCACTAGGTGTCACCCCCCCCTTGTGGGGTATCACCCAGTGCAATCTGCACACCCTTCACCCCTCTAGTGACACTACTGCTTCAAGGCTGTATACATGGTGGTTATCCATCTTACCCTCACATCAGCTTTGTTCTGCAGTGTAGGTCACAGGCTATCCTGTCAAATTCAGACCTTAAAGAAAATTTGAATCCATGCATATCTGATCTGGTATCCTCATTTTTGCAATTCCACCATGAAAGATAGAGAGGAGTTTCTGGGATCGCATGCCTTTTGAGCAAATAAATGACTCATGTAATAGAGCAAATCAAATCAGCATCATAGTATACTCTTTCTTTCCTGATCTCGCATATGATACGATTCTTCCCACTTCTCAAACCTCCTTGAATCCCATTTTGGGAAAAAGGTGGGATATAGTTCCAATAAATAAATATATAAATAAATTTTCTGCATCAATCTCTGCACCTCAGTCCCACACATCAACCACTGCTCATGGTTGCACTTTGCCATTTAAGTTGCACCAAACTTTTTGGGTACTTATAGAACACACACACAGTTCAATCCTATTTTTCACTGGAACAATTTATGTTGCAGAGAAGCATACATGTTTTAGAACTGCAAAGAAAAGCTCTGACAAACACCAAAAACTTGTGCACTATTCCCAAAAGAGGCTGGCCCAGTAAAAAGCATCATTTAACCTACTTTAACTTCCTTTGAGACTGGCTTACTAACTGCCATCAAAGCAAAGTCTCCACACACTAAATCAAAGACTTGTGCAGATGAATCAGACTTTTCTTAGGACAGAACACACGTCTTGTATTTCTTGCGAAAAGACAATTACTCCTGCTGTTCAGCTATGCCAGGATTTGGCTTTCTTTACAATCTGAGACAGGTAATGAATTATTATACTGTGGAGTCATTTACACTTTAAAGACCTTCTCAAATTGCTATGGTAAAGTAGCAGTGGTAAAGTCATCTTTGTTTTCATGTCAGAACAATGCTGCACACACCTGCTTGACCTGGTCATCACTTGCACATCTCAAATAGTGAGAGCATGCTAAGTTTACCATATCCCTTTCCGGTTCTTTATATTTCTAAAAGAGCAGAAAGCTCAACATTTATTAACAAGATCAGATTGCTTTTTTTAAAACATCTCTACCATTTCAAGTCTTCAAAGTATTTAATCCCCTGTAATTTAAGCAGATTGCACTATGCTTTCACAGGTTAGGGTCAGAGTCAGCAATTTGCAATTGATTTGCAGAAGAGGGGGAGCACCCAGTTATTAAGCCTTAACTGAGTAATTTGCAGCTTATTTCAACTCAGCTAATTAAAATGTAATCACTATTGTTTGGCAATGTACATTCTGTCAGCAGTTTTTACTTGGAAAGAAATCATGCCAAGAAAGAACACACATAAAAAGGCCTTTCACTAGAAAGGGGCTGGTGCAAATTGCCTCCTTTAGCCAGTGAAACTGTAAAACAAAGAGTTACAACCGACAACATTTTTTTTTAAAAAAAAAATTAATCCTTATCCCCTTTCAAGATATTTAATTAGCTTTAATGATTTCCTGGTTTTATTATATTTTCTGATGAAAATAAATGTCCATGGGAAATGGTTTTTAATATTATATTCCAGCACATCCTTACTGAACTTAGTTCTAACTCATTACTAGGGTGGAATTGCAATAGCAGTATTTGTATTTATCTAGCTCTGTGCAGCCACACACACATCACCCACACTACCTTCTACACATCATTCACACTACCAAACAATTATGTGCATTTTGGTATCCTTTCTTTCCTTGTAGTTCATTTGCATTTACTAGAAATAATAATTTGACTTCAAAAACCTACATCTAATTCTAGTCCCAGCTAAAATATACCAACGGAATCCACTGCTGAATGATAAATGTATGGAGATATTCATTTATTGGGTCTACTTAAATTCATGGATTCAGCTGGATTTATGCCAAAAAAAGTCATAGACCAAAAAAAGCACCTTGCAATAAAACACTTCTTTGTGAAGTCCAGCTGCCCTGTAAGATAACAAGGCAGAATGACAATCTTGTTGTTGTTGTGTGCCTTTATCTAGTTTCCGATTTATGGCAATCAGGCAAACCTATCATAGGGTTTTCTTGGCAAGATTTGTTCAGAGGGGAATTGACCATGCCTTCATGTGAGGCTGAGAGAGTATGACTTGCCCAAGGTCACCCAGTGGGTCTCCATGCCCAAACAATGATTTTAACTCACATCTCCAGAGTCTTTGTCTAATGCTCAAATCACTGCACCTCTAATTTCTCACTCTCCGGTCTTTAACTGGTTCAGTCTTGCACTGTAGGGCACAGAATTATCATTTATACATTTCCATAACAAGCTTTTGTAGAACTGTTAATACTTAACTCTGATAGCACAGTGGTTAAATGCCTGTACTGCAGCCACTCACTCAAAACCCTAAGGTGGCGAGTTCAAGACCAGCAAAAGGGCTCAAGTTCGACTCAGGCTTGCATCCTTCCGAGGTCGGTAAAATGAGTACCCAGATTGTTGGGGGCAAGTAGCTTACAGTTGTAAACCACTTAGACACTCCTCAGGCGGTATGAAGCGGTATATAAATGAAGCTGTTTGTTTTGTTTGTTTTAAATCCATTTTTAAAGGAAGTGGAGAAATGTTTTTGTCCATTCATTTTACAGGAAGTTTTTATTTATAATAAATTGTGGTACACAGCAGTCTGCTGCTCAACCCCAGAATGCTACACATTTTCATTTTATGTTAATTCCAACCTTAGACTCATCTTATCACTCTTTTACTGTATGGCTTGGCTACTTCATGAAACAGAGCTAGTAGGAGCCAGCACCAAATCCCCATTTAGCCACAGAAAACCACTGGGTGATTTCAACCAAGTCACACTCCCACAGTCATAGTGGAAGGCAAGAAGAAACCTCCACTGAATAAATCTTGACAAAAAAAAAAAGGCTTGTGATAGCCTTAGGGTTGCCATAAGATGGAAACTAGAAGGCATGCAACTATAAATATTTATTGATAACTGAAACTTTGCATTCTACATGTACTTGATGTCAGAGTTTAATCCGTGAAAAATTATTTCCTATCAATGTAGATACTTCTGTCGATCCATATGTCCTAGCAGCATCTTTATACATGAATTCCTCACATTCTAGCTATTTTTTTATCCAAATACCACAGACTGAGCATAGCAGTATCCATTAGTCTGTTCCATATAGTTACTCTGCTCCTCCCTCCAATAAAAAGATACAGCACAATGGGTATCAAAGAATACATGTGGGAGGGGGTTAAAAAAAACAGGACTGAAGATGCAACTAACTGTCTGATATAACAGTTCTTATATCACTTGTATCACCAAAGTCAAACTGGGTTTATAATTTACAAGTTTTACAAGAAAATATCTGCACAGGTTTTAAGAGAAGCCAGGATTTAACCAAAAAAAAAGTTTGAAGTCACAGAAATTCTCCAAAATGCTTATCGGTTAAATGTTATGCCATGAGGTGTGCTAAATTCTGCTGCGTAACCTGGAGAGGCCACACCTGTAACATTATAACTACTGGCACAACCTTTACCAAGACTTTAGCTCCACACTCTGTATCTGTAACACAAACCTGACTCTCATTTATTTTAAGAGGGCTTAAGTATACTTAACTTGACATAATAGTAATAGCAGACGCCCAGAGCCCTTCCCACATTGTTGATTTAACACTTTTCAATGAGCATGAGATGCATAAGGTAATCCTTCTTAAAGAAAATACCTTTATTCCCCTCCCTTGACTATCCCAAAGCTGACCTTGTAGTGTGTACAATCAGAATAAAAATCTACCTGACTCTCTTTTGGAGCATGGATTTCTAGGGTGGGAACACAAATCACACACGTGCATATGATAAAATCTGGGAGTCCTTTGACCACACATGGAGAGGTTTCTATGAAGATTTCAGTTTAGGTTTCAGAAACTACAAGAAAGGTTGCAGTTGTATACACACAAGGAATGAGCTCAGTGTACTTCTGTAGGACACACAGACAGACATCTAAAAGATTGCACTGTTAATCTTGTATGAGTAAAAGGCAATGCAATTCCTGACTATAGAGCAAAGTATGGTCTCAGTATTTCCTGCATTTTCATGTAGCTGAAAGTGTAAGATGTCATTATCTCAGTATGGATGCCAATGGAGGAGAAAACCTGGACCTTTCAATAACTGTCAATAGGCTACAGGAGTATACTGTGCCTACCCAGCCCAGCCCAAAATATCATTCAGACACTACAGCCTCTATTCTCTATAAAACATTGCAACTTTGCATGACAAAAACCACAGCAACATGTAGCATCTGTGATTTAGCTTACACAACAGAAGAGCCTTTTTTTCTGCATCTTGTTTTCTGTTGTGCTAAATTTATTTACGTGAATAAATGTCTGGAACAATAAAGCCATTAAAACTTGATACAGTTTACAAAAGCCCTGGTTATAAAAGCCTATTTTATCAACATGCACTAATTCATGGTGAGAGCCAGAGTTGTGTGATGGTTTGAGCATTGGACTGCGACTCTGGAGACCGGTTCCGGTTCTGTCATGAAAACCCACTGGTTTTGTTTGGACAAGTTATACTTTCGTAGCCTCAAAGAAAGGTAAGGGCATTCCCTCTCTGAAGAAAACTTGCCAAGAAAATCTTATGATAGGGTCAACATAAACTGAAAACAACCTGAAGGCACACAACAACAATCAGTTCATGAAGATGAACGAACCACTTCTTCCAAAATATTTTTTTACCCTTTTATTACTACCAATTTCAAAATATCACAAAAAAAGGAAGTACAAATGTCTGATATAAGAAATGTGGACACATAGAGACACACACAATACACGTATAGTGTAAAAACGTTTAGGACAGGTAAATCTATCTAATTATTTTATCCAATTAATCTCATTATTTGTCATCAATCTGCTTAAGCTGCTACTGATTCAGACTCAAAAAGAGAGCCACTTCATCTCTTTCCTAGCTTCACATTCTGTGCCAAACAAAAACACCAATGTTCAGAGAGAATTATTCCAGCCTATTTGCCTGTGGCAGAAAGCACAGAAGCTACAAGTTACACACCCTGCTTTATCATAATAACTGCCAGAGACAGATATGCAAAGTTAATGGGACACCTGCAGAGACTGGCTGGAAAAAAAAACCAAACCCTAACTTCTTCCCTCCTTGCCTTGAGGACTCATCTTTTTTCAAAACACCCTGTTTTCCTAACTTACTTCCCAGTTCTATACGGAGTTAGGCAGGCTGTCACCCAGAGATTGTAACAGAATTTAGCATTTTGAACTCTGAAAAGGTCAGTGTGCTGGTATACGCTTAGCTAACCAGACAAGTAAACTGATCTTTCCCATTCACATTACAAACATGTAGCTTTAGAATATAGGGCTGCATTCATGAATAATGACAAAAGTTTAACGAAAACTTCACTTTACAAAGTTTCTCTCTCACACGCACACACAAAGCGTAAGCGAGAGCTAGCAAGAAGAAACGAAATCTCTGCATGAAGATGCTCAGTTATTTCAGGATTCAAACAAGCCTGGTGCAAGAATCTACCTTCTCTGTATAAGGAGATGTCGAATTTGTCGGAATCCCTTCACCCACCCTCCTTCTCCAATTCACCCCATTCAGCAAAGTCCATTTTCTACAGCATTTGCAGGAGGAAGAAATGGTTGATGTGCAAAGGGAGTTGGGAAGTCCAACAGCCAAATGTGGTGGTGTATGCCTTCAAGTGCTTCCTGACTTGTGATGACCCTAAAGTGAACCTACCATGGGTTTTCTTGGCAAGATCTGTTCAAAGGAGGTTTTGTCACTGCTTTCCCCTGAGGCTGAGAGCATGTGACTTGTCCAAGGTCATCCAGTGGAATTCAGGGCCAAATGGGGAACCGAACCCTGGTCTCCTGGGTCATAGCCCATTGTTCAAACCATATGCCATGCTAGCACATGCCTAAATCTGAACCCAAACCATTGGCCGTTCAGCACACAAACAGAAGATGCTCACCTTTTTAAATGCAAGCTCTTCAATCCAGATCATGCTTTGATCACACAGAATTACTCCACATATAAATGTGAACCAATTGAGGAAGAAGGACCAATTGTTTAACAGCTTGGTCAGTGTGATCATCACAATAAAGTGTGTTAATGATGTAACAAAACCCCATTAAGTGATCTAAAGGAGGTCTCTCTCTCTCTCTCTCTATCTATATATATATATATGACTAACAATATGAGAAACATAACCTATACACGAATTTGCATGGGGCTTGGGAAGGAAAAGTTAAATCAACATTTTTTTTAATTTAAAAAATTGTCTCTTCCCATTGTGGGGTGAAAAATGAGAGATTCTGCATGCAGGTGAATGTTTCACAGGTAGAAAATTTTCTTTAACAGAGCAATCCTAGCAATGCGTACTCATGTGTAAATCCCACCAAATTCATTACAACTTACTTTCAGGTCATTGTGCATAGGGTCGCAAATCCAAAATTGTTTAGCGTACCCCATTGCTCCAGATATTCAGGTTTGCCTATCTGAAGTCGGTGTGATTTATTCTGGGATAACTACCAAAATGTGAATTACAAATCTCACTTCGTCCAATTGCGCTTTTGTTGTTATTGTGTGCCTTCCAGTCCTTTCAGACTTATGGCATCCCCATAAACTTATTTTATTAATATTAATAAAATTTATTTATATCCAGCCCCTCCACGAAATGCAACTGGGGCGGCTTACAACATTAAAACATACATTCCCAAACCATCATTCCCACCCACCCCCTTAAAATGCAACTTCCCTCTCCATAAACCTGGCTTATAGGGGTGGGAAAGGGGTTCTTGCTACCTGCATGGATGCCACCCCCTTGGCCAAGGCACACTCTCTCAGCCTCAGGGCCCACCCCTTCTGGGGAAACTTGCCAAGGAAATATTGGGAGGCAGCCCCATCCAGAAACCCCCTTTTGACCTGGAAATAGGTCCCCAAGAACTCAAGGGGGAGAGACACAGTGGGGAGTAGTGGGCTGAGCGCTGGACTGACCCTGGAGCCTTGGCCCCTATTTAGTCAAGTCACACTCTCTCAGCCTCAGAGGGTGGTCAGGGCAAAACCCCTTCTGAGCAAACCTCACCAAAAAAAACCCAAAAACCCTCTCATCTAGAGTTGCCATAAGTCCGAACCGACTTACGCAGCAGCAACAACAACAACAGCCTTGAAGGATTTTCCTTCCCAAAGGAGGGAAACTCAAGGAAACGACCCTATCCTTTGGGGGTGCTTTCTTAGCAAGAGTCGTTCAGAGGAGGTTTAGCCATGGCTTTCCTCTGGGGCTGAGAGAGTGTGACTACTTCCCCAAGGTCACCGAGTGGGGCTCCTATCACCAAGAACCGAGGCTCTCTTGTGCCTAAACAAAACTCAGGGACACGATGTCTTCAGAGGGGATTTAGCACTGGCCTTCCTCTGAGGCTGAGAGAGTGTGACTTACCCAGGATCACTCTTCTTTATTTATGCCATATTTATTTACTTGGGGGGGGGGCACTACATGAGTCTCTGCTCCGACCCCAAAAAGCAACCACAGACGGTCGTAGTCGAGCAGTGTTTATAGCCTTTTGACCACTATGATAGTTTTTTTGGTTATTTTCCTTGGCAAGCTTTTCCTCCCAGGAGGTTGCCCCCTGAGGCTGAGAGAGTGTGCTTTATTATTATTATTTATTATTATTATTAAACTTTATTTATTTAGCGCTGTAAATCTTGAAGAGGAGGAGGAGGACTTACCTGGAACTGCTTGAAGAAGGCGGAGATGCGGGTGATCTGCAAGCTGAGGCACCTGGAGGCGCACCGGGCTCCCGAGATGGAGAAAGGCTCCTCGGTCCTCCGGGAAGGAAACGAAGACCCTGCTGCTCCTTCTCCAGCTCCAGCAGCCAAGCAGGCAGCCAGCAGCAGCAGCCCCAGGAGCAGCCCCCTCCAAGGCTCCTTCATGGCTCTGGGAAAGTGGGAGACTGGAAGGACTGGAGGAGGAGGAGGAGGAGGAGGAGGAGAGGCAGACTCTCTGCTCTGCTGCTGCTGCTGCTGCTGCAGAGGAGCAACTAACAGACTACTAGGACTCAGCCCCAAAACTTGTTCACACTCCCCCCTCCAAGAAGGGGTGGGAAAAAAGGGGGCAGGAGGCTTTAGCCATTGGCTGCTTGAGGCCTGAGTGACAGAGGGGGAGGGAGGGGGGAGGGTCTGACTGAGAGAGAGGACTCAGAGAGGAGAGGAGGCTGAGGTCTCCAGGTTTTGGCGGGAGAGAGAGGGCTTCCTATTATATTCCCAGCCTAAGAAGAAGAGGTTGAGCTACTCTTCTTCAGGCGCAGTAGCACCTGAGCCCAGCCCTGCTGCCTGGAAGGATGAGGGGAAACTCCTCCTCTCTGGAGACTAGGGCAGCAGGGTCCTCCTCCTCCTCTTCCTCTGTCCAAAACATGCCCTACATTTCCAGCCTTCTGTCCAGGAGCAGTTCCAAAAAGCACCCCTTTTGAGCATGGCTGAGAAGCATAGACTTATACACATATACAGATATATATATATATATATATATATATACATACACACACACACACACACACACAAGTGTTTTGAGCTTTTCTTTGGTCATCTCCCTCATTTTCCGTGAGGGTCCTCCATTCAGGGTGACCTCATCCTTTTTCCAGGACCTGTTGTAAATTGTTTGTGTGTTTTATGCGTTGTTTATGCAATTTGATTAAACCGCCTTGATCCTTGGGAAAGGTGGTATATAAATAAATATTATTATTATTATTATATCTTACATTCTCAGCCTTCTGTCCAGGAGCAGTTCCAAAAGATCCTCCTTTCTGAGCATGCTTTAGAAAGCCCAGACTTGTATTTATATAAGCATTTTGAGTTTTTCTTTAGTCATGTCCTCCATTTTTCTGGAGGGTCCTACAATGAGGGTGACCAGATGTCCTCAACCTTTTCCAGGACATATCTTACATTCTCAGCCTTCTGTCCAGGAGCAGTTCCAAAAAGTCGTCCCTTTTGAAATAGAAAGCACAACCTTATATTTATATACCCATAAGTGTTTTGAGTTTTTCTTTGGGCATGTCCTCCATTTTTCTTGAAGGTCCTACATCCAGGGTGGCCAGATGTCCTTCTTTTCCAAAACATGCCCTACATTTCCAAAAGGTCCTCCCTTCTGAGCAGGACTAAGAAAGCACAGACTTATATTTATCTAAGTGTTTGGAGCATTTCTTTGTCTTCCATTTCTTATGAATGCCTTACATTCAGGGTGACCAGAGGCCTTCTACCTTGCCCACGACATGCCCTACATTTCAACCATTTCTCCAGGAGAAATTCCAGAATATCCTCCCTTTTGAGCTTGGCTAAGAAAAATGGATAGTGTTCAGAGTTTTTCTTTGGGCATGTCCTCCATTTTTCTTGAAAGCCCTCCATTTCGCAGTGCTGGTGCATCTGATGCATCCTTGTTCTCTTTTGCAGTAAGGCCAGCTGGCCACCTTGGGAGAATGCAAAGTGCCCCCAAGGGACTGCTTATCCCAAGGAGCAGCCTGTCTTTCCCTAAGGCCACCTAGGGCCAGAAACAAAAATTATGACCCATGGAAGATGGGAGCCAGTGTAGTGTAGGGGTCTGAAGGTTGGATTACAACTCTGGAGACCAGGGCTAGAATCTCAGCTCAGCCATGGAAACCCACTGAGTGACCTTAGGCAATTCACATGCTCTCAGCCTGAGAGGATGACAAGGGCAAACCCCCTCTGGAGAAACATGCAAAGAAAACCCCATGATAGGGTTGCCTTAGGGTCACCAGAAGGCCAAAAAGACTTGAAGGCACACCACAACAAACTCAACAAAGATCTACAAGAGTTCGTCCTAGATACGGGGGGGGGGGTGGAATTGGAATGGTCACAGAGTTCCCACACCTTGGGATGAAACATTAATCAGACTTCAGTCAAGAAATAAAGAATACTAGGACTGGGAAGGGCAGCCATGAAAGAAGTGGATAAAATCCTAAAGGGCAAAGTTCTAACACTAAAATGAGAACTATCCAAGCCATCCTTTTCCCCACCATCTTGTACGGATGTGAGAACTGGACAATGAAGAAAGCCAAAAGAAAGAAAATCAACACGTTTTGAGATGTGATGCTAGAGAAGAGTGCTGAGAGCCAAAAAGACAAATGGGATGAACAGATCAAATCCGAACTATCCCTGGAAGCCAAGATGACTAAATTGAAGTTATCATATTTTGGCCACATCATGAGAAGGCATGAATCATTAGAAAAGACAATGATGCTAGGAAAGGCAGAAGGAATCAGAAAGAGTGGGAGTCCACATGCCAAATGGATGGCCTCAATCAGGGACCACAGGCCTGAGCCTACAGGACCTGAGCAGAACAATGGAAGTCAGGGGATTTTGGAGATGCCTCATCCACAGGGTCATCATGAGCTGAAGGGCAGTTAACAACAACAACAACACCTGGGTTCACAGTTGTTGTGTGCCTTCAATTCATTTCTGATTTATGGAGACCCCGAGATGTACGTATCATGGGGTTTTCTGTGGAGAGTGCATGACCTGCCCAAGAAACAGTGGGTTTCTATGCCCAAGCAGGAAATCAAATCCTGATCTCCAAGTCCTAGTTCTATGCTCAAACACTAGAAGATGGAAGACTTTCTTGTCAAAACTATGACTCCCAGTGTCTTTCAGCCAGAATGACCAGTGGCTGGAGAACTGAAAGAACTTCCTCTCCCAAAAGGTTTGAAGCTAGAGTCAACAGGCACCGGTCTTTTAGGGATGTGGCCCAATTGTTGGGCTGCTAAGACTTGTAGTGGAGGAACAGTCTGGAGGGGTACATGATTCCCATCCCACCTTTAGCAAAATAAAGCACACTTCAAATTTTCTAACCTTAAAAGTGCCATATGGAACAACACCCATTTTAAGTAAATATTTCACAATAAACACGCTGACTAGCCAGTTCCATATTATTTATGTTGTTAAAGTTTTGATCTAATTTTAAAATTCTGTGTTTGCAACTGCCACAGCTCTTTGGAACATTATGCTAAATGCCTCAAAAATTGAGAATGTATTTTGTCCAACTTACAAAGCCCAATTTCATGTCAAAATTCCAAATGGAGAATTCCTCAGTGCAGAAGAGGCCAAGCAACTGTAATTTATCAGGAAACAGACCTGTATGAAAGCTTTGCTGCATCTTCTTTGTCCAGATTGAACATTTCTGTTGTTGAACTGTAGAACTTTTACTTACCATCCAGAAATACAGTCCTGTGGCTGTAATCTTGCAGCCAGGGTCAGTCCTACCAGTAGGCAAAGTGAGGCAGTCATTTCAGGGAACAGATTTTAGGGCTCACTAAAAAGGAGCCAAAGGTTAGTAATTCAATGTATTCCTCAGATACAGGAAACATACTTGGAGTAGCCATGTTGGCCATATGTGCAAAGTACAATAACATCCAAAATCCACAAAATGATGCATGTGTTTTGTGCATTTTGGTTCGCCAGATAAAGGCACCATTGTTTTGTAGATGTTGGATGTTATTAATTTATTCCTGGTTGTTTCATTTTCTCTTTCTGCCAGAGAAAGGAAAAGGCACCAATGGAATTTTCTGCTTCATACAAGAGGCAACGGTGGTGGTGGTGGTGGTGGTGGTGGTGGTGGAGGAGGAGGAGGAGGAGGAGGAGGAGGAGATTTTTTTAAAAAAAAATAGCATCAGGCTTTAGGTATGATGGACTTTCACCTTTTTGATGTCATTGTCTGTTCTGCTTCAAGCTGGAAAATGTCTTAGGACCTTATCAGATGTCGGAAATTGGAACTATAATCTAATGGCAATCTAAATGCAATCATGGGGTTTCACGTTATTGCAAATTAAAGTATCTCACGCAATTTCATGCAAAAGGGAAGTCATTCCGAATGCAATCATGGATTTTACTTTCTTGCGAATTAAAGCATCTCATGCAATTTCGGGCAATGGGGGTAATTTTCAGGTAATGGGAAGTCATTCTGAACGCATTCTGAACGCAATTAGAATTCATGTAAATTTGTGAAACTAGAAAATTCACGTGAATTCGAATTGGCTCCAATTGGCTCCATTCGCAATAAAGAGAAATTACTCCCGTCTGATAAGGTCCTTAGACTGGTCTCACCTATAACTAATCTGAAAGTAAGCCTTCTTCATCTCACTAGGGCTTATTTCTAGCTAGACATATGTGAGCTGTGCTATGTGTCAGACATTCAGGGAAAGGACAATTCCCTGTGAGTTTCCCTTTAGATTCCCAATTTTATGAGCTTCAGTGTTAACACAGGAACAGACCTAAGGGTTAATCAGCAAAGGTACCTTAGGAAAGATGTTCTGACATCTCGGATCAAAGCCATAATTAATGCCAACATGACAACTTGTGTTCAGTATCACTAGAGGATGGAAGAGAATTATACAAAGTGTACCTGTTACTGTACTACACTATCTTAAACACTTTTTCTGTTCCAAATATTTATTGAAAGCTTGTATGAGTTTATATTTATATTGGTCTACAGTTTTACCTGTATTTGGCCTGAATTTCAGCCTTACTGAAGCCCAGCTATCATTGCTTGGTACAACTGAGCTACAGATCCTTACTACGAGGGCCGTAAAAGAGAAGTGTCAAGAGATAATCACTTGACAATCCAATCTTATACAAATTTGTTTGGAACTAAGCTGTATTGATTTGAGTGAGACTTACTTCCAAGCCTGCTTATCCCAATTTCATGCTGAATGTAGCAGGTGAAGCTTGTAGAAAACCTTGGTGCGTTGCTTAAACTTGATGTTCTGAAGTCATTAAGTTCAGCACCCTTAGGTAAGAACTACAGTATTTTAAATGCCAGACATCTTACACTGAGAAAAATTGGCTACAAGGATGAATAAGAACTACCTTTTAAATTTGTATCAGACATAACTAGTGTTCACATAATACTTGTGCTTCGTTAACATAAATCAGAAAGGATACATCACAGCCTGGTGCTGGTATCTAATCCAGTATGCTACATAGGACTCTGTGTGTATTTTAATCCAGCCTCACTGCCCCTTCAGATTTTCAATGTGAGCCCCTGCAATTTGGCTGGCAAAGCTCTGAATTTTTTTAGACATTGTATAAATAAGAGAAACCTATCCTTCCATCCTCACTTATTCAGATAACCTCTCTCTCTTGTACTTCACCCTTCAGCATCTCATCATAGGAACCTGGAGCATGCGTGAGTCTAAGGCTGCTAGCAGACAGAGACTTGCTGTCCTTGTACATATATTGTATATGCATAATATATACAAGTATCTCAAGACTTGTTGTCTGCCTTCAAGTTATTTCCAACTTATGGCTAAGACCCTAAGGCAAACCTATCATGGTGTTTTCTTGACAAGATTTCATCAGAAAGGGTTTGCCTTTGCCTTCCTCTGAAGCTGAGAGAGTGTGACTTGCCCATAGCTGAGTAGGGATTTTAGCCCTGGTTTCCAGAGTCATTGTCCAGTGCTCAAACCACACTGGCTCCAAGTAGAGTAATTATAATTATATCTCAATTAAGCACTTGATACGAAATCTAGAAACCCCTGCCTTCAAACCTAATGGCATAATGATGTACCAATGATAAATTTATATAGGTAAGCCCAAAACACATGGACTGAAAAGAGCAGTGTGTGCCCTCTTTGGCACCATTCATGCCTGGACCATGGCTGCTGCCATGGTCCTGAACTGGGCTGCCCAAAAGAAGCAGATTAATCTGCTCTTTCTTGGCCCACTTCTTTCACAATGGTGTTTGTGCAGCTTCTGGCCACATTCGAGGCATGTGTCATCCGAACCCTGCTGCATCATTTGACCCATCTGTTTCAGGCCTAAGATATACAGAAGAAATGACACCAATAATATTTCATGGACTATAATTGTTATTAATTCACCCTTGTATAAACTATGTGCCCTGCATTAATTAGATCTATTATCTTTCTGCACTGGGATATACTCTAGTTATCTCATTTATCGTAGGTCTGCCTGACTACATGGACAGAGCATTCACGTCTCCACTGTTTGCTTCCATTAAGGTAAACTTGTAGTCCAGTCTTTATACTGTGATATTTACCAGCTTCTATGTCCGTGTTTGACAGTGTTACCTGCCTGATGGCACCATACACATACATAGTCCTCAAACATCATGAAGTTTTGGAGGGTTTGTTTTCTTGAATAATTCTGGAGTATCTCGTGGTGTAATAATGTCAATAGTGATGGGTAAGCTGTGGGTCTTTAGATGTTGTTGGACCACAATTGCCATAGGCCCTAATCAGCATAGCATAGGTGAGGGATCATGGGTATTACAGTCCAAAAGCATTTGAAAGGTGATAAATTGTCCATTAGAGAATAGTACTGTGCATCATTAATTAGAAATTTTAATGCTATATAGCATTATAATGGAATGTAAAATCAATGAACTAATTTTTTTATTTTTAGCACGCATAACTGTGTTCTCATTGTACTTGTATTCACAAAGTACCTGTGTCAATGTTAATCAGAAGAGATATATTACAGTGTGATGTTGATCACTAACCAAGTCAGCTACTTAGAAAGTGTGTGTGCTTTAAGCCAGTCTCACACTCTACCATACCCTCTAACTTGTCTGATGTGCCAAAGACAGTCCTGATTAATCTTCTGTCATCTCATTTTTCCATTTCCTTTCCTACTGTCCCTGTTTCTTTCCACTTTCCCCTTTTGTCTTCAGCTTCCTTCAGTCGCTGAAAATTGAGTTTAAAGGGAAAAAGCAATGGGGGGCAACGGGGGAGCAAAGGAAGAGGAAAGGAACGGCCCATCACAGTAGGCAAAAGCAAACTACTGCAGCTTCTCCTGGCTTGTGTGTTTATTCTCGTTGGAGTTTATCATACAACGGAATTTGGGCATATAATGCAATGGCAATCCAAACGCAATCATGGGGTTTCACGTTATTGCGAATGAGTGTATCTCACTCAATTTCGGACAATGGGAAGTCATTCCGAACCCAATCATGGGGTTTCACGTAATTGCGTATTAGAGTATCTCACACATTTTTGGGCAATGGGGGTCATTTTTGGGAAATGGAAAGTCATTCTGAATGCATTCCGATCACAATCATATTTCACGTAAATTTGCTAAACTAGCGAATTCACGTAATTGAGAATTGGCTCCATTCGCAATTGAGAGAAATTCCTCCCATGTGATAAACTCCATTAACAACTTTTGCCATATTGACCACACTCCAATATCATTTGGCCACAATATTAGTCCCTGCAATTTGGAATATGATTCCTTGCAATTTGGCTAGCAGCATGAAGCCTTGGGATTTCTTAGTCTCGGTATAAATAACAGAAGTCTATCCTTTTGCCTTTGCTTGTTAGGTGAAAAGATGACTGTAGTGTAGAGAGATGGAAAGGGAATATGCATCACTTTCTGTTTTCTTCCACTTGAAATTCCCCCACCCACCCCTCCTAATTCCCACATCCCCTCCTCCAAGGTATTTCTTGTGCTAGGAGCTCTAGAAGCTAATTTCCTTCTATCCACTGTTTTCTTTTCTAGTTGCCATCTTAACATCCTGTGTCTAAATTGCTTTCATCCTTCTGGCTAGCTGTCATTTTTCCCCCCCAACTTAACATTCATTTCTCAGCTGATGGGTTTAAATAGTCTTCAGAATTCTTGTTTCTTTAGATTTCTCTCCCCACATATCCAGAATGAATGCACAAGCAGAGTTTATAAAGCTATGACAAAATCCAGAATTTTAGTTTGGCTGTGACTGAGCAAGAGTATACTTGCCTCCTCCAAATCCAAACAAAAGGTAGCAGCAATAGTAGGAGCTTGTCTCTGCTAATTAATGTGAATATCTGCAGACTACGATATGAGTTAGTCTAGACTTCATCTTTGCACCATCAAACCTGAAGGTCTACTGGTTCTTCTCATATAATTTTGGGTATTTTTTTAAATGTTTCTTACTACTTTACATTACCTTTCATATTCTGCATACTGAAAGAGCACAGATCAGAAGCAAGGCTTTTAGTCTAATTATATCTGTGGCTACAGATTTTAAAAGGTCAGAACATAAGTATATTCACCCCCCCCCCATTCACTGCAATATAGTATTATGTTATTTGCTGTGTTGTTTTCCCCTTTCATATGTTGTTCCTGCCCACCTTTGCTGCTGTTTTTTTTTTTTTTTTTTAAACTTCTTGGCTGATTTCTCTCTCAAAAAGCAACTCAAGCAAAATTTCAGTTCAGTATTATTAGTGAAAAACATAGCTTGTTCCGTCAAAATGAGCATTAAAATATTATCAATCCATTTAAGCATGCATTCAAGCATGTTTGTGTAATTATTCATTTCATCATCAGGTACTTTTATTGCAAGGGGTATAAGGTTGTGATTTTTTTCTGATTTTAAAATAAATGGATTCGAGTAGAAAAATTAACTGGCTTATCTATTTTTTTCCAGGTATTGATGTCGCAACTGCTATTGTTGCTGGGACTACTACCATTACAGAAAAATATGAAGATGTAGAGAAGCTGGAGATATCCATTTGAGGCATGAGAAATGAATATGTACAGGTTTTCAACTACAGTAACCCTTGGATCCTAGAAGGGGAATGCTCTAAATTGGCTAAGTGCAACTATATCCATCCAGTTACAAAGTTCAGTTCAGCAGGAAGTTCCTCATTTAATAAGGAGCATCATGTGAAGGCAAGCATTGCTCAGAGTGGTGTTTTGCTAGGTTATTCTTTTGCATATAATAAAGAATGTGCTAAGTGTTCTGAATATGAATGTGAAGTGCCTTTGTTTGCAATTTTGTATTAAGATTTCTTCCCATTCTCCCTCCCTCTTTCCTTCCTTCCTTGTCATTCATACAGAGTTGGTTTTTTTCTGAAAAAAATAAAATAAATCTTGACTGTCATTAGAGGAAGAAGGAGAAAAATACAAATGTATGAACATCTGCAGATTGTTGCTGGCACCCCAAGGAAGCAGGAGATGAAGTAAGAGAGCTTTGCATCAGCACAGCCCTGTGTAAGCCAGACTATTGTTAACAAATGAATTGTTAAACTTGTCAGAGAGACACTGTCTATTCAGCTTCTGGAAGAAGTTTTTTTTTTCATGAAATATCCTGCTTCGAGAAACATATTCCTCATGTGTTTGAAGATGCTGCAAAATAGAATTCACCAGACTGTAGCCAGCATGTTAAACTAATAGAGGGTGCTGTACCAAAGTTTAGAAGAGTTTCTAAGAATAACAACGCAGTGGATCAAAATACGTACTCTTATGCATGGGATGTTGGCTTGCAAGCATCTTCAGGGCCACCACCCATATAACATTTTTGAAAAGACACTGAATGGTGTCCAACAATGTCATATGCAGTGCCACTGACATTGGCTTAATTTTGTCAAAGCATTTCAAGCTTTCAGGGCCCAAGAACATGAAGCTGTGGACTTCAGTGATAATGACAATGAAGAGGATGAGGCAAATTTTATGTCTTCATTTCTGATAGCCTGGACAAAGGCAATGACATTGGCTCTGTCTGCAGACATCCTGGAGTGGGAGGACAGTATTTTTGTGGGATACCTGCTACCAGCTGTGCACACTATGAGAAACAAGTTTAAGATACTGGAAAATAAACCTGAACCATACACGTTCTCTCTTCTGTTACATCTGCATGTGCTTCCAAATAAAAAGTGATTTATACCTCTTAGTAATGATAGACAGCTTGCCTACACTTCTGCTTCAAAGCGGAGTAGTTACAGACAAATGAGGACACACAAATAAATAGGTCTAATTAGAAAATAAGAGGAGCACTTTAGTTGGGCTATCAAACCAGGGGAACTGTAAGTTCTTCTCTGGAAATTCTGTTTATTTCCCAGCAATGGACCATCTTGATGCACCAGCAAATACAGTAATTATCTGATCCTTTGTTTTTCTAAAACCCTGGACCATGACAGCTGTCATCACTATGAGCAGATTATAATGCATTCCAGCCTCAAACAATGCAGTATGTGATACCCTTTATTTTCCTTTAACATTTTCTCCTCTAGGTCCATGCCAATAGCTTTAATGAATGCAAAATTTAAAAGTACCAGCAATACTGAGGATACTCACAGTGATTAGTGTCCAGGAAGAAAACAGATAACAGAGATGAGAGACATATTGCAAAGCCACACCTATAATGTTGAGTCCAGGGACGGAAAATTACTCTGGCTGTGTCCGTACTGCAGAAATCATCCACTATGACAATGCTTTAACTGGCATGGGTCAATGCTACAGTATTCTGGGATTTAAAAAATAATTCAGGTAATTGTTCTGAGAACTGAAGTGCTAGGAGGGAGAAGAGAGGAATAGGACTGTGCCGACATATATCACAACAGGAACTTGGCCAGATGGTTTGTTTCGATGTAAATGTAATTATTTTTTAAAAACCATTCTAGTGTAACTATGATGATAATTTCTCATTAACTTACATATCCCTGCTAAAGATACCAAATGTGTATATATACATATAAAAATACAGTGTTTATTTTTTGGTCATCTTTGCTATGACATTGATGATGAAATCTAACAAGCAAACAGGGCCTGAAAATTCAAAGCCTTCAGGAGCTTGCAGTAGGATCATGGTGAGGGAGTTTAATTTCCCCCCTCCATTAGGATTTTGTTTTTGTTCTGTTTTATTATTTCCCTCCCATTGAAAACTGTGAGTTGGAAAGTAATTACACAGCTGAGACTTTGTGTGCTATTCTCACAATGAGAGATGCACAGTTAAGGAAAAGGTGGGCATTGGATCCTATAGGTCCAAACCCATCCACAAGCCCAGTCCTTCTTCTCTTCACTAGGAATATTGCTCTGACAGCAGAGTAATCTGAATTGCATAAGTTTCTGTAGTGGTTGGTGAGGGGTTCTGAGTGTCAGTTTCCCTTTTAAGTTGGACTTCTCCCTTATCTGCTGTGCACTTGTTAAATAACTCCTCACATACCAGTTCAAAAATGTCTCAGTGCATTTGCTCACTTGCTCTGCCTGTGGAGGGAAAGATCCTCTGGGGAGAGGATCCCTTCACATGAACCATGGGATCATGCAGTTAGTTTTAGTGAAGGATGCAGTCATAAGAGCACTTTTTGAGGAGTAAATACCACTGAACAAAGTGACACTTGCTCCCATATGAATATATTTAGACTCACACTGAATATAAGTTATGATATGAATAGTCAGCTGGCTATATGAATGTATTTTATTTCTCCAGTAAATATTAATGGAATCGGATAGAAAACCTAAATAAATGGAATAATACACATCACTTGAAGCACTCACAGTACTTGGAACAGTTAGCTTTTTGGACTCAGAATCTCCCAGCCACATGTGGCTATGTTGGGCTTGGGAATTCTGAGACAAGTACCTCGTCACTCCTACTTAACATACTATCTGATTTAACACATTAGACTAATTTCTGTGATATATTTCTGTGTTTGTGTGTGTGTGTGAAGCATTTTCTTTCATAGAAATATACCTATTCCTATATGACTATATATAATACCAGGTAATTTAAAGAATTAAATTGACAGCTAAGTACACATTCCATGAAGATAGGCATGATATAAGAAACTTGTCGTATAGTCATAGGTGCACTCAAAAAAGTATCACTGTGGCTGCAATCTTATGTCTGTTTACTTGTGAGTGAACTCTGGAGGATATATTTCTGAGCAAACATCCAGATGATCAATTAATTGGTGGGGACCTATTTTTGAGTAAACATGCGTAGGATTGAACTGCAGATTTCACAAACTACTAGAATTATAAAAAATAGACTTAATTGATATAAAACCATTGTATATTTGTTTGCATTGTCAGACTCCAAGGGGTGTCTGAAGTAGTTTTCATACAGACAGGGCTGCCCTAAATCTCTTCTACAGGCAGCTTCCATAAAAAAATAATTCTAGCCCATTGTGTTAAGAGGGGGGTAGTGTTTCAGTTCATATTATCCCCTGGTTAGGACTGGGGAGGTAGACCTACAGAACCTTATTGGACTTGAGTATCATGGATAAACCCAGGGCAGAGTTTGCCATAGTAGTCTGACAGACTTAGCTGGCCATGACTGTTTGCTGGTTTTTCATGTCCTCCTGTTAGTTTCCTAGTAGAACAGTATTTCATTCATCAAATCAATAAAATACTGGCTGTTTGGATCACTGTACTGATCTTATTATAAATAATGCCTATATGTTTTCAATTTCCTTCATATAAGGAATGTAAATCTATCCCACTTAAGCTATATGCCGCTTTGTCTGATGCACTAATAATGGAGGCAGTACGGAGCAAATTGCATTGGTGCCTGTCCATTATTTAAAAGTTTCTAGAAATCAATAAATAATTCTTAATTTAAGTGGCAATCTAGTTGGTTTCTTGTAGATATGAAAAACCATCACAGTTTAAAATGGGTCAACATTCCTCAAAATTTCTTACTGTTTTACTATTTTGTTAGGATGTAACAATAACTAACAAGTTACCTTGTCTAATTCTGGCCCAATGTGATTTTTATCCCTATGTTCTAAGAGCAAACTCATCTAATTGTGAACTGGTATAATTGTTTTAAAGGATTCACCACATCAAATGTGTACACAAGTTAACTGTAACATCCTAACATGTCTACTGAGATGTTATTCCTGTAGTATCAACAGGTCTTACTCTCAGACAAGTAGATACAGGAGATTATCACACTACAAAAAAACATGACTTATCCTCAACAGGATACAGTTGTGTTTCGGATTGCAAGCAGCTATTATCACACTCAAAAATGTCACCACTGCTGCCAGGCAACTGCAACATGCATGCAGCCCAAGTCACAGCTGTGCTTAGCTGACCGATTTTCAAAGATGGGAGCTTCCCATGTTGGAAAATCAGCCGGGCTGCATGCGGGTTGCACTTGTCCAGCAGCAGCATTTTTAAGTGTGATAAAACCTGTTTGCAATCCCAAACACAGCTGTATCCCATCAGGGATAAGTTTCTTTCTTTTTTTTTTTTTTTTTTTTTTTTTGGTAATGCAATAATCTCCATAAAATTGCTGGTTTGGAATTGTGCTATACGTGATACTTGCAGGGAAGGTGTGAGTAAAAGATTGTAAACTATATAAACCTGAATGTTTTAATATAACATACTATCTTCTTATTTTACTAAACTTTAGCATTTCATTTGTATGTTTTCTTTAAATTCCTGGAACAGTCAGTTTGAGTCTCCCCATGAAGCAATGCTAAGCACCCACAGATTTCAAAGGATTCGTCATTTCCTTGCCTACAAACTCTATATACAGTTTCTTTCTTTTATGAGCAGTGGTTCATCCAATGCTGGGAGACTAATTTCTAGCTGTAGTTTTCAGATACAGAAATGATTATGATCAGTCCTGGCCCACGAGCATCCAAGACTGATTTAGCATCTTGTATTTCCAAGCTGGTTTTATTTATTTATTCTTACCTTCTTAAAATGTTTCCAGTCCCCTTTTCTATTAAAAACAATATCCAAAGCAGCTTCCAAAAGAGTTATAAAATTATGATCTACAAAGCAGGCAGCAACTGGACTGTACAGTTAACATCTTTTAAACTTAGAGAAGAGTACTGTAAGCTATATTAAAATGAGAATAGCAGCAATGGGGCTTTACAATAAAAGCCTCTCCGAGGATAAACCTATAGTCAAAAGTATGGGTCAATAAAACCCTGTTTAGATGTTTGACTGGATGCTTGGAGGGCTAAATGAACAGTGCCAATATAAGCACGCATTGTTAGCCTTCTTGGATTCCCAGACATAGGAGCTCTATAAATACATTCAGCTGAGTGTGGTTAGAGCGTCCTCTGCAGACCTTCATGCTCAAAGCTCAAAAGTCTCTGATGCCATTGACTGTGTGCAGTATTCAAGAAATGGGGCTTACATATACACACACATCCATCTCACCCATTTAGCAACACACACACACACATGCATGCATTCAGATGAATACCTGAACAGTGCTCATATTCAAAGGACCTTATTTCAATGCTTGTGAGTAAAGGATTACTCTAGACTAATCAAAACCTAGGAATATTTAATCAAATGACATTTTCATTGTTTGTACTGGGGCTATTACCAACATACCACTTACAACCACTTTTGTTGCTGTCATTTGCTGTCAAGTCAGCTTCAATGTTTAAAATAAAATAAATAAAATAAAAACCTAAACAATTTATCCCTGGTCATCACCTGCCCTGTTCAGGTCTTACAAACTGGGGCCCTGGCTTCTTTGAAACAATTCATCCATTGTATGGTCCTCCTCTTTTGCAACTGCCTTCCAATTGTTTAATTTGCTCTAGAACCCATTTTTGTCCTTTTAATAATAATTAATAAATAAATAATAAATCTTTTATTTGCACCCCGCTTTTCTGCAATAAAACAATCAAAGAGGTTTACATAGTTTAAAAAACCCCAGCATACAATATTTAATACATATATTTCAATATTCCCCCCAAAAAAGAATTAAACATCTTAAAATTTAAATTAATTTTAAAAAGAAACTATTAATAGCAAAATAAACAATGGGCAGAGTGGTAGCATGATACATGATGTGAGGGAGTAATCATTTTATGGCTAAGTGATTTTATTCAGGAAAGGTCTGCCAAAAGAGATCCATCTTGACACCTTTTTTGAAGCTGTCTAAGATGGTGATTTGACAGATCTCGTCCGCAGCCCATTCCACAGTCTGGGAGCGGTTGCAGAAAAGGTCCTCCGGGAGGTTGCAATTAGTTTGGTCTTTATAGGCTGCAGTAAATTCCTCCCAGAGGACCTGAGTGTGCAGAGTGGATTATATGGAAGTAGGTGATCCCTTAAATAGATTGGACCCAAGCCATGTACAGCTTCAAAGGTGATAACCAACACCTTGTACTGTGCCTGGAAACCAATATGCAGCCAGTGGAGTGATTTCAGAATAGGTGTTATGTGGTCACTCCTAGTTTTTCTAGTGACCAACCTGGCTGCCATATTTTGTACTAACTGAATTTTTCGGAATAAGCACAAGGGTTTCCTCGTTCCAGGAAAGGATGCAGCTGGCGTATCAGCCGAAGCTGAAAGTAGGCACTCTTGACCATTCCATTTATCTGATTTATCATCGGAAGCGACGGATCTAAGAGCACCCTCAAACTGCACAAACAGTGAATGTGACCCCATCTAGGACTGGAGGTTGCAACCCAATACCTTGCTTAGGGGCCCCTACTGTGAGTAGCTCTGTTTTGTCTGGATTCAGCTTGAATCTGTTTTTCCTCATCCAGGCCATTACCGCCTCAAGACACTGACTGTGGAAAGAAATGCCATCTGTTGTTGAAGCTGCTGACCAAGACATGGAAAAATATATTTGGGTGTCATCAGCATACTGGTAACACCCCGCCCCATGCCTATAAATGATTTCTCCCAGCAGTTTCATGATTTCCAGAGAACTCTCCTCCAGCATCACATTTCAGTGAACTGATTTTATTCTGTCAGGTGTAACCACTTACTTGCAAATAAATCCCATTAAATTTGAGGTGTTTTTGAGCAGAAATGTATAAAGTTGCATTTCAAAAGGATCAGTGCACCAAATGGTCTTAAACTGTTTTCTTGCAACTTTACATTCCACAAATGAGGCATCACCACTAATATCTAATATCTAGATATCTAGTACCTAATATCTAAAAAAACCTTTCCATTAAATCATTTATTTATGTATTTATTTAAAATATTTAATAGCTGAAAAACAAATACTGGTTTCTTATAATATTTTCTTCACTTGATATAGCATACATTTTCTGTATTTACTTCATTGCATGGACACAGCTAAAAAGTAAAAGAATTTGGTGAACCTGAGTAAATCTTCATCATATAAATATATATAAGCACAAGCATTTCCAGGTGTATGTTTTTATACCAAATCACTAAAATGTAAAAAGGAATGCTTGAAAAAAAATTATTCTGGTGCGTTTTACATTGGCAAAAAAAGGTGTTTTGAAGGCTGGGTGAAAACCCAGCTTTTACATTATAAAATGGGAAAGTGTGACATGAAAACGCCATTTTGGCGTTTTAAGGGAAAAAACGCGCTTTTAAAAAGTAGTTCGGTTGACCCACTACTTTTTTAATAAGTGCGTTACAGCGCTAGTGCATGTAAAGGCTAAGGTGTACTTGCACAGTTAAATGGGGCTCCGTTTCCTTAAGGCGCCCATTTAAAGGCTGCGCTGTTGGTGCGGATCAGAATGGATCGTAGTTGGGAGCATGCGTGGTGTGGACTCCACTCCTAATTAAAACGTTCTATGCCCTCCAGGTGTAAAAGCTGGGGTTTAACTGCGCAGTTTTTTAAAGCTCCCAAACCCTAGCTCCGCCCTTAATCCTAACCCTAGACATGCGCAGTAGCGCCTTTGGGATATTGACAGTTTTGGTGGCGGATGTTTTTACAGTTGCAGTGATAAGAGGAAACTTTCAATTTTCACACGAACCCCCACACACATTCCAGCGCCATTTCCCACTTGCATTTGTCCAAGTCAGCCGCTCCTAGGGACACTCTTGCCGAGGCTTTGCTGTGGCACTTTGCACAATGGCAGAGACTTCTACAAGTGGCCCAAAAAGGGGGAGAGGGATGTCTTGGTCTCATGCAGAGACCTCAGACCTCATTTCCATCTGGTCAAGGCCCAATCGGACATAGCAATGCCACCGGCTAATTCACACTGCTCAAGCAGTGAGACACCAACTGCAGCTGTTCTCTCTTCTGTATCATCACTGTCATCATCAGCTATCATTTCAGTGGTCACAGCAGTCATTTCAGTGGTCACTTTGACGATCCTGGCAGCACTAGCGGAGGCAAAGGCGGCAGCTTTGGCTGTGCTTTGAACATTGACGACAAGTGCCGACCACAAAGGAGAGGAGGCATCCATGTTGGTGATGATGCCCACAGTGACCCTGTGCTGACGAATGCCAACGTCACTGGGTCAATGGCCAGCACTCCTCCTCCTTTGTCTTCTTGCAGATGCTCGGTCTGTGGCTGCTGTCAAAATCAATTAGGAGCCCCCTTTAAATCATTTAAAACTGCGCAATTCGTAGCCTCGACCCTATCAATAGCGCAGTTCAAGCCTCGACCCTCGCAATAGCGCAGTTCAAGCCTCGACCCTATCAATAGCGCAGTTCAAGCCTCGACCCTCGCAATAGCGCAGTTCAAGCCTCGACCCTATCAATAGCGCAGTTCAAGCCTCGACCCTCGCAATAGCGCAGTTCAAGCCTCGACCCTATCAATAGCGCAGTTCAAGACTTGACCATCGCAATAGCGCAGTTCAAGACTCGACCATCGCAATAGCGCTGTTCGCGGCGGTACGAACCGCGCAACAGCGCAGTTCGCAGCCGGCAAGGAAAAAAAAATTAAAATCGCAGTTTAAAGCTGCGTTTCTTGCTGCCCATGTATCAGCTCCGCCTGTGTTTGTAGCGTTCTGACAGCTTCCCATGTAACTGCTGAGCCACAAAAAAGACCACTCAGATAAGTCGTTCCCACACCCCTCAATGTAGCAGCTCTGCACTTTTTTAATGCAAACCTGAGGCTTGCTATGTAGCTGCTAAGCATTAACATAAAGGCGAGTTCAGATCACACTTTCTTGCCAATGTAAAAAGCCCCTCTGTTTTGTTTTTAATCACTGACACGGGTTTCCCACCAGTGATATTGTCCCATTACTCAGGCTGTATTGTATTAAAACAAATCCATGAATTACTGTTTCCTTAGATTAAAAATCTTAGGACAGAGCTCTTATTCATTTAAAACTGTGTAGATAGGGGGCTTATATGGCTATGTTAGAAAGATCATAGTTACTAAGATCATCAGTCTTGCTTTGAATTCTTTTTAAGAAGGAGCATGGCTGTTCAGTCACAAAAGACTGTTTGTTCAATGTTAGTAAAATTGGATTCCCACACAAACAGTTTCCTTTCATGACATACTAACACCCAACCCTAAAACACATCTGTGTAGAAATAACTCCTATTGATTTTGATTAAACATTTATCCATGCAAAGTTTGTAAGACCAGGCAGTAAGAAACAGTGATAACTACTTATGCTCCATTCTTTGGCCATATATTCACTTAAGGAAAAATCCCCTTGATTCAAGTGGAAATTACTTCAAGGTCTTAATTTGAGCCATGACTAAACTATGAGAATTTTTTTTCAATGAGAGGATTTATTTTCCAGTCTTGGAAAATGAACAATAATATTGAAGGGCAAAAAGCATGGACAGAGTGAACTTTATTCACCATTTTAGAACAGTTCACATGTTTGTGATGTATGCATATGACAAACATGTAGGCAGGGGACTGGAACTGGTAGACTTTCCCTTTCACAAGTGTACATACACTTATTTTTTTTAAAAGCTGTTGGCACTGAATAGACAAAATAGGTCTGAATAATATGGCCAGCCGTATCCATCTCACATACATAGTGCATGAAATGGAGAATTGTGCCATGTGATAAACAACCTGTAACATCATGGCAAATATGCAATTGCCGGCTGTTTCAGTAGAAGTCTGTGGAACATGAGTAACCGGTGTTCAGCAAAGTGCTGGAGAACATCGGGCTACCAACTGTATATTCTTCATACAAAAAGAGTAGATCGGTAACAAAAATTAAAACAGGGCATTCTGTACCCAGAAGTTTACAGATGTGACCAGTAGGGCTGCCCCTAGACTTTGGAACTTCTTCCCTAGAAAAGCTAGAATTGTCCCCTCCTTGGTCTCCTTCCACTGGCAGATGAAGACTTTTTATAATTATTATTCAAAGAGGCTTTTAAAACTGAAGGAAAAGGCTTAAAAGAGGGTATTGCATCAGTGGCATCTTTGGGGAGGATTCAGGGGGTGGACTGCACAGGGTGACACCTCAAAAGTGGGGTGATACCGAGACAAGCGTATCCCCTCTCCCTCCCATGTGCCAGTTTTTTCCTGGGTAAACCAATGCATGGAAGGGAGGTCTCTGGGTACCCTCCCTCCCTCCCTCTGGTTTACTTGGCAGTAAAATGGCACACAGCAGGGAGGGAAGGGGGCATGGCCTTTTGGATCTGCCTCCTGCAAGCCCTACCCCCTGCAGTGGGTGACACCTGGTTCAAAAACACCACTGAATTGTATCATATTAAATTGTAAAGTTTAACTCCTTTTTACTATTTTAAGTGTATGTTTTAAATTGTTTTAAGATTGCTAATATTGTTAATAATTTAATTCTGTTTAATGTTGGGGTTTTGTACATTTGTAATTATATTGCAATCATTCTGATTCATAAGCCACCTTGAGTCCCATTTGTAAACCAACTTGAAGGAAAAATCGGATTTAAATAAATTTTATTAATTGTTATCATTTTCTCAATACAAGCATGGTGCACCTCTACTTGACACGCAAGGAATATTTTTTTTCAAAAAATGGCACATTTCTTCCCCCCCCCCCACACACACACACATATAAAAGATTAGTACTTAGCATCATGGTAAATAATCATCTGTATCTATGTTTTCCTCATAAAACTATTTGATGTATAGCACCAAACCAACATTTAGTGAACGAGCAAAGAGTCTCAAGCTTACACTACATGGTTGCAGTAGTTTGTAACTGTTACTGCCATGGTGGCAACTATTACTGCCTTGGCTTCATCCTGTGGGATTTGCAGTTTGTGGGGGTACTTAGAATTCTGTGCTAGAGTTCTTGTCTTGTAGTTCAGGTGAGCTGTGCTCTCCAGCAAAAGATTCCATGTTCCTTACCAAGCTAAAAATATCAGGATTCTCTAAGACAAAACCCTAATCCAAATAATCAGGTTAATATACAGTATTGTGCCATGCTATAACCTACACTGAGTATAGCTTAGCTCAAACCATGGTCTGAGCATCACAATATACAAAACATATAAACAAACCATACTCTAGATGTGCTTATCTGCTTCTGTTTTCTTGTTCAACAGCAATCCCATCTGAAGAAAGCAGCAAAGGGGATACAATAGCTGCAACTAATGTGAATATTACAGCAATATTACATGTCCTGAAACATGATTTGGAATAATGACTTAATTGAGGCAGAATGTAATTTTCCAGCCTTCTGAAGTGCCTTTTTTGTAAGCAAATAGGATTGCAGCTAAAGGCGCTGCAATTCAATCATTCTGTAAATAATGTAGTCAGGGAAACACCCAAACAAAGGTGCATTTTAAGTAGCTATGTATAGAAAATATTGAGTGAAAGGGATTAAAACTATGTGGTTAAGAGAACACAGACTTGGAAGCAAGTCAAATGTATAGTTTTCACATTTGCTGCAATCCTAAAAGAAACTATTGTTTGAATTTTTCACAGAGGTACACTCAATCCTTTGAAGCCACAAATAATAGAATTAGATGTATATTTACCCAAAAAGTATACTTTTGAACCCTATCTTTATGGGTCAGTTGCCAGTTTTCTCTTGAGTTTTTATGTTACAAAATTCATGCCCTTTTCATCAGCTATTTTTGAAAAAGGTACTGTTTTAGATAATACTGTGTTGTTAATTCTTACGAACTCACTATCCAAAAGCACCTCTGAACAATACAGTTGCTTTTGTGGATCTCTACAGAAGACTTCCCATGAAAAGCAACAGTTATCCAGACCCCCAAAAATAAAGTCTGGAATGAATAAAAGATATTCAAAAAATGAAAAAGTTACAAAAGGAAAAAACTACTACAGCATTTGCTGCCTAGGCCAACTTTCCTGAAGACAAGCTTTATGGAAGTTATTCGTTATTTTTCCACAGAAAACAGTGCCACATGCTGGTAAAGTGCAGAAATTAAACATATATGCAATATATTGTTCAAAGTGGATTACCAACTGAAGTTTAAAAAATCAATAGCAATTGTGCCTAATTTAAACCATGACTTAACAGGTAATATTTAAAACGTACAACGGCCCTGAATCAAGGAGTACAGAAATGCTTTAGCTAGGAAAAATAGCCCATGGTATTTAGTAGGTTGATTCTTATCTTACAGACACTACAGCACTCTAATCCTATGCTTGAATTCTCACTCTTGGGTCAGTAAATTGAGTGTGAATGATATTGTATTCAGACAAATCTTTTAGCAGAGTATGCACACACATTTAGGGTGATCAGATGCAAAGAACAAGGTGTCTCTCTTGACTTTGCACAGATTTGTAGAAGAGGGAGTTTCAGTGGGGATGGTGGTGCTGTACTGGGACTCAGTCTGTAGCATCATAACTAAGATGTTTATGTATATCTATTTCCCATACAGGATTCTGGACAATGATATTTATATCCTGTCTTTTTCACAGTTTTGGATGTAAGGAAGGTTAAAAAGGTTAAAACAGATATATCCTAGCATTAAAAAAGAGAACAGAAAGTATAAACAGCACCGCACATGAAAGGCTCTTTCCCCTGAGCAATGTCTTTAAAGGCCTGCCAAAACAAAAGGTCTTTGCTTGCCTTATGAAATGATAGCAAGGAGGGCACCAATCTAAACTCTCAGAGATGGGAGTTCCAGAGCCTGAGAGCAGGTCAGTGAGAAAGCCCTCTCTTTTGTTCCTACCAAATGTACCTGTGAGGATGGTGGGACAGAGAAAAGGGCCTCTTTAGGATTATTGTTTGAATAAAGAAATCCACACAGGTAGCTATGTGTTGGGGAAAAGTCAGACCATTGCTGCCCCAAGAAATCTTCGTCCCCCCAAAATCTCCCTCCACTCCTCAAATATTTACTGTATTTACATTCCCTTGGTATCTTTATTAGCCCCTTTTATTTGGATCCCTACACTGTATTTCTAAATGCTCAACTTAAGTTTTAAGTTACTGTAATATTAGAAATTTGAGGACAGAAGGAAAATTTCATTTGGAGAAAAGAATTCCTTTTGAGAGGTAATGCCCTTGTTTTACCTCCTGCCCCATAGCCACATCCCTGTGTCCCCATATATTGCAATGAATTGGCATTTTCTCTTTCTTGACACCTGGTCATCACTATTGCATTAAAATTCCAAATTAATTATGATGAAATAACAGTGTGAAATTACATAAATGAAATGATGGGGTCACAAGCATTCCTTACTTTCTCCTCCTTCCCTGTCATAACTGAAGGGGGTTTACATTCTTTCATTCATTTTAGTGCATGAATACATGTTAATACATACATTAGGCCTTGACCATTAGGTTAGGGTAAGATGGTATCTGCACAGACCAGAATACTCTGGAAGTGTCCTGTTTTGTCTTTGGGAGGCTAGCCGAACCCATAGGACAGAGTCTCGGGATATTAACACATGGAGAAAAAGACCCGAAACTGATTTGGAATTGCAAACTCAAAAGCGGATATTATCACATGTAAAATCGCCACCACTGCCACCAGGTTACTACAACCCGGGTCCCAGCCATGATCAGCTGGCTACTTTGCAAAAATAGAATGCACATATTGTAGTTGTCCGGAAGCAGCGGTGGCAATTTTACATGCGCTAATACCTGCTTTTGAGTTGCTATCCCAAATCTATTTCAGGTCTTGTTCTCCATGCGATAATCTCCTCAGTGTTTCAAGCACTGAAAGGGAGAGAGAAACAGAGCTTATCTCACCAAGTCGTTTGTAGCAAAAGCAGTGGTCATATAATCCAGTCCAGGTTCATCATGAGGCTTCAGTCAGTGCAGTACAGCAAGTTCAAAGGGAAAATCAGAAAGAGTAGTCCAGATCTGAGCAAAGTTCCAGGCAACAGGCAATCAGTCAAGGTACAAAACAAGGAGTCTCCCAAGCACAATGGGTTGTTGACCATACTGAACTAAGGGAGGTGCTGGGATATTATAGCCCATCTGGGTTGCACAGGTGCTCCCTGTTAGCAGCCTGCTTCCTCCATAAACACAGTGAATGTAATAACCTTTCTTTTTGTGGCATCTATCTGTGGGAGTAGGCTCTGATAAAGTCTGACTCAGATGGAGGGAAACTTTGCCCTTGGGAACTCGGTCCCAGTACTGGCTGCAGGCTCCAGAGACTGCTGGAATGACTGTAGTCTGAGCATGTCCCCTGGGCTCTCATCTTCTTCCTCAGACTCAGAGGATATGCCTGGTTCCTGGAGGAAGGGCAGAACAGGGGGCAGCCCAGAGTATTCTGTCCCTGAAGTTGTCATTGTCACCCCATTAAATGGGCATTCTGGTTTGACAGCAAGTGCCTGTCTACATTGTGACTTGATGTTTACATAGTGTATTGCCATCACAGCCTCCACAAATCACTCCGAGATGGAAAATGAGGTGCCCAGAATCTTTGTTCTGACTCTCAGAAGGAGTGACTGGTGGCAGCAGTGGCAGGCGGTACAAGGGGACACAGTGTAAACAGCTGTACAGCATTGTTTCAGAGGGCTTCAGCTTTTCTTGAAAGAACCAGAACAAAAGGTAAGGTTTTAAATCCATGTAAAGGATGGTATAAGACGGATTTGGTGCTGAACTGGCTATATGTCATCCAACCAGTTCACACCAGAATCAGTGACTGGATCCTACGTTATCCAGATTAATCAGTGGAAGATATATTATTTGGCCCATGTGGACACAGCCTAAGAAGCAGGAAAAAATTATAAAAGTAAAATTGATAGTCATAAATTGTTCTGTTTCTGTGTATGAGAACATTTGTATCAGAACATCAGAACATCATTTAATACAGTTGGATTAGTTTTGTAATAACTCCAAAATGTGAAAAGCTGTGTTAACTGAGACTTTACTTAATCCTTTTATTAAACATAGGAACAAATACTTCCTATTCATATCACAGAAATAAGGGAAAGAATGTTGTTTTCTTAGACCCATATTTTGTATACACTATGCTACTGAATACATGACTGCAGATTTTGACATTTTACAAAGCACAGGTGTTCCATAAAGTACATGACAATATATGGGGACTTCCTCTCTTACATAATAATGCCTCAAGGGCCATGCTATAATGGCAAGATTAATTTTTTAGCTATACCTTGTATGTGATGGTAATAGAAGAGAGGACTGGGGAGGGGAAATAGAAGGGAAAAAATTCAGTGGTTTCCACTGAGAATTTATAACATTGAAAACACTTCATCAAGGAAATGTCCATGATATACACTTTCCCCAAGCCAGACTCTCTAAGGAGAAATATTATAAAATTAAAACAGTGGGTTTGCATAAATCATGCTAGTTTGGTCTTAATATGTTCAGACTATTCGGTGTCTTTCTGTCTCTCTCCTCTGTGTGTGTGTGCATGTGTACAACTGTGCAGAACAAAATTATAAATACATTACTGAATTTGGGAGACATTAATGGCTTAGTTTCTCAGAAGACAGATGACAACTTTTAATAGATACATTTTTGAAATCCCTGCTCTGTGCATATTTTTTTCTTCTATTGCTACATCAACACAAATCACTGAAAAAATAATCTATTTGGCTATCTGTTTTCATACTAAGGAGCTGAAAATCTCTTCAGAAGTTTTCCCACTTGCATTTTCTTCCCATTCTGTTTTTTTTAATAGGATTCTAATACTTTTGTTCTTTCTTTCCCCACTAACATTTGCACAGTTGTAATGCATTTTTCCTAATTTGTGCATTCTCACTTTTTACCCAACTGCAGACCACTGACTTAAAAAACTTTTCTGCATATTTTCTCAAATATGCAGATTTCAGCTGTTAGCATTTTAAAATATGTGCATTGCTATATACATGTTATTTCTCAGAAATCAAGATTTGCAAATGTGCAGATTCTTAAGGCCTTGGGGCTTGTGAAAAACTAATTTGGTTGAGACTGTTGAGTTCCATGAAGGTTTTTTTCCTCCCATCCCTATTATAACTTCCACATATACACCAGTATAACCTCAACATCCACAGTTGTACAAATAGCTCTGAAATAATTCAAGTTTAAGCACATACACAGCTATACAACACAAGAACATTTTGCAATGGTTTGGCCATCAGCAATAGCCTTCTTTAAAGTACGGTTTAGCATCCTCTCACACAAATTTAACAGCCTCTTTTGATAAACTCAGAGGTCCAGAAAATATTTATTTCTCACTATAATGCTAACCACAACAATTCCCAGGCATGCCACAGAGAATGCAAGTTTCTTTGTGATCACAGATTCCTTGTTTTCTATGTATAAGTTTGCTTTGCAGTGTTGACCTGCAGAAACAGGAGCATAAAAGATATTCACCACATTACTGTATGTGCATATTTTCCCCATTATTCTGCCTGTTGACAAGTAGAGCAGTGGGGTGGGAGAATATAGTTTTGTAGACACACCTGTCTGCTAACCAAAACACAGCTGCTAGGACTAATTTAGTGTAGCTTTGCAGTGTCCAATTAATGTGTGTTTTTCTGAAGAAGTGCCCACCATGAAAATGACACTTTCTCAATAAATGCTTTGTTCCCTATGTAAGTTGCTTTCTTTGGCTCAGATTATGACAGCTGTAGACAGGCTGAAACTATCTTAACATCACAAATACCAGAGTAGGGTAAGCTTTGTGTAGAACATTTCTGGCACAAATGTGAATATGAACAAGAATTAGACTAGAAATTGAACATTAAGGGTGTAATCCTCTGATCCTAGCTTAAATAACCAAACTTCAGGATTTCGGTCATTCAAATGACAATGACATTATAAATCTGGGTTGATTCTGGAAACTGTCATGGTATGACAACTGTCATAGTGGAGTTCCCATAGGTTTTGAGGGCAGAGGCTGAGTGATCATTTCACATCCCTCACAGCAAACTGGAATTCTGTACTGCTCTATGGCTGTAGTTGGCAAAAGAGTTGCAGGAAATAATCTCTAGGGGCTGGTCATTGACAGTCATAACAACATTTTAACTGAGTGCTAAATTTACTGAAAATATTTGAATGTAATATTTCCATTCAATAAGCATTCTCCATGGCTCACAAAAGATTTAAACATTAGGAATTTTAAATCCCCTGAGTTCTGCCAGTTGAAAAGAGTTCTAGTATGGGAGTAATTCGTAAGAGATCAGAGTTCGAGGTTCTCCTCCCATACTTGGTGGTGCACAGTGTAAAGGGGTTTAAGATATTTGGCAGTGACATCTTGTTACCCCCCCCCCCCACACACACACACACACATAAGTGCTGGCAGCTAGTTAAAGTAGTGGTAGTGGCCTCTATATATTTGGTGGAAGCTGGTGAGGTAGGTGCCAAGCCTAGAAGCCAAGGCAATTAAAGTGGGACTGTCATACTTTGGCCATATCATGAGAAGACATGACTCACTAGAAAGGACAGTAATGCTTGGTAAGATGGAAGGCAGTAGGAAAAGAGGAAGACCACATTCCAGATGGATAGTCTCAATAAAGGAAGACATGGCCCTCAGTCTGCAAGATCTAAGCAAAGTTGATAATAACAGGGTGACTGGAAGATCTCTAATTCATAGAGTCGCATAAGTCGAAGTTGATTTGATGGCAAGTAACAACAAGAAGCATAAGATTCATCCTAAGCTTCTCCTTTCCCTGGCCCTGTTTTTCAAACTGGTTTGCCATTCCTTCTAGCAGTGCTCCACTTGCCTTAATATTCTGCAGCCAGTAGCTTCCTGTTGGTAAAAGAGTATTTTGTCCTGTTTAATACAGGTGAACTAAGGACCTCCCAACTATAACCAAGAATGGTATCATTCTTTATGTCTCACCTGCATAAATACTCAAAAGAGATATTAAATTATGCTACAACAAAAAAGAGTATCACACACTATTATTTTGCAACATCCTACATATTTCAAAACAATTTTAACCAAAGTTGTATCTCAAATTTCTGACTGACAGCACTGAAAAGGTCCATTTATGCAAATGAGTTTGCTCACTTTTAAATAAAAATAGTGCAAGGCTTATTCAAATTAATAGTATACTATCAGAGGATTTCTTTGAAGCTCTTTGTGATGTTGGCTTTCCAAATCAAAGTATCAACTCATTAAACGATACGCTATCATCCAAGAATGAGTTAGACAGATGTAACCTATACAATCCTACACAAAAATGCAGGATTTCTCACATACACACAGAAAAAATGAACTTTTAAAAGCTGTGCTTTACAAATCCAGCCCACCTTCCTTATGTTTCTGTTCCTTATTAGTGTTTATATGAATATGTAGTTCTGTCTTACTAATGAGCTGAGAACGCTTTAACAGGGAGCTTATTTTTAGTTCAATTACATTTCCCCTTGTCTGTCGTGACAACTCTCAGATATCCAGCATTAAAAGTATCCTCTCCTGTCCCCAGAACAAAAATGAGAGCCTCGATTGTGTTGATCTGAGCATCAGATGTTTAACCCCAATGACCTCAAATACCATTCTGATGCATCATAGGCTACTTCTAGCCTTGATTTTATTTCTTCAGGTCTAGCAAAAAACATGCCCTTACTTTTTTGGAATCTGCAGTGTTGATCTGTGTCAAAATTCAGATATTTGGATAGAAAGAAAAACAGATACATATCATTTCACATGCCTGCAGAAACAATCAATAGACTAGGCAGAAGACCCAAAGTTACAGGAGAACAAACATATCTAGAGTAGGGAAGGAACCAAAAAACAGCAAACCTTCCCTGAAAAGACTGAACACATACAAGACTTTCCAAAGTCACCCTTAGGGTGTCACCTAGTATGGCCTGAACACCTACACCCCACTAAAGATGCCCCTGCCTGTTATCTTGAGGGATAATAGGAAGGAAAGGGAGGGAAATAATAAAACATAGCATACCCTCCAAAATTTCACAGATGAAAATCAGGAAACATGTGACCTAACAATATTAATTATTGAGGAGGTACACAGAAGTTAGGATTGGTTAGAGCAGTTTGCTTTTGCCTGGGGCTACAGAGAAGAGAAAGATTCCACCCCTCCTGTTCTCTCCCCTTGTTAAGATAAGTGAGTGAAAACTACATTTCTACAGTTTTTAAGCAGAGGCTGGATGGCCATCTGTCGGAGATGCTTTGATTGGGAGTTCCTGCACAGCAGGGGGTTAAACTGGATGGCCCTTGTGGTCTCTTCCAACTCTAAATTTCTATGATTCTATGATTCTATGATTCTACATTTGCCTTAAGAACTCAGTTTGCATCAATTAAAATAAGCTGAAAGCAAACTAGGAAAGTAGGAACAGGAAGGAGAAACAGGAGCATTTAAAAAGCAGCTCAAGTAGTAGTATGACAGGATATTAATAGGGACTGTACTTCTAAATTGGGACAATTGGAGTGCATAATATAGTATCATGCCAGCATCCTTAAAGAATATTATCATATTTGAACAAACAAATTCAGGTTTACTAAATAATGCGCAATGCATTACAATTGGACATAAATCTTTTTCCTAATAGGATGTGTGCAACTTCATATATACCATGAGAATTCCTTTTATTTCAGGTGTTAAGGCAGACTAATGCTCCTACTGGCTGAATTCAAGTTGTGTTCCCGCACATAATTCATTCCATACATCTGAGAATAGAAAGACCTGTGGCACTTAACCAGAAGAAAGACACAGTAGCAAATACATCATTCATATCACTTAGGATTCATAATTCATTGCATTGATGGTGATTTCTAGAATCCTAAATTATTAGTTTTTAAAATCACCAGCTGTTCATGAATGTCAGTTAAATTAACAATATGTACAGTCACAATTATGATCAGAAAAATGCAACATCAAAAATTTACTGAAAATATTTTGAGCAGGACAGATCCGGCTGTAGGTGATTCAAACTACAGTTTAAATATTGTTGTTGTTGTTGTTGTTTATTTATATCAGCAGCTAGATGTAACTCAAGGCAGCTTACAAATCTAAAACAGTCCAAGTTAAAACATTATAAAACATGCAAAATACAAGTTTTAAAAAAATTAAACAATTAAAACAATTAAAAACATTACATTATTAAAATTTAAAGTTTAAAACTCTTTAAAACAAAAACAAAATAGCATCCATGTCACGTAAATGCCTGGAGGCATAAAAACATCTTTACTTGCTGCCGGAAGGAGAGCAGGGATGGAGCCATCCTGGCCTCCCTAGTGAGGGAGTTCCAGAGCTTGGGAGCAGCCACTGAGAAGGTCCTCCCTCTTGTTCCCACCAAATGAGCCTGAGAGGGTGGTGGGACAGAGAGAAGTGCCTCTCTCGATTACCTCAATATTCTCTGAGGCTTGTATGGGGAGATGCAGTCCTTCAAATAGCCTGGACCCAAGCTGTATAGGGCTTTATAGGTCATAACCAGTATTTTGAATTGTGCTCGGAAATGGACTGGCAGCCAATGGAGCTGTTGCTCAAAGTGAGTTCTATGCCCCCTTTAGCCAGCTCCAATTAACAGCCTCACTGAAGCTCTTTGGACCATCTGAAGTTTCTGAGCACTTTTCAAAGGCAGCCCCACATAGAGCACATAACAGTAATCCAAATGGGATGTAATCAAGGCCTTTATTGCTGTTAGCCGCCCCGACTGATCTCAAAGAAGTGGGGTACTTATTATTATTATTATTATTATTATTATTATTATTTACCACTGTGGCCAGGTGTGTCTTTTCCAGGAACTGGCGCAGTTGGCACACAAATTTTAGCTGTGCAAAGACACTCGTGGTCACTGCCGATACCTGGGCTTCCAAGCTCAGTAATGAATCCAGAAGTACCCCAAATGACGGACCTGGGTTTTCAGGGGAAGTGTAACCCCATCTAACACAGGCTGAAGAATCCCTATTCCTGGATTTGGCCTTTCGACTGACCAGGAGCACCTCTATCTTGACTGGATTAAGCTTCAGTTTGTTTGCTCTCATCCAGTCCATTACAGCAGCCAGACACTGGTTTAGGACAGAAACAGCTTTTTTTTGTTTTGTTTTGTTTTGTTTTGTTTTTGAAATTAGGTGGAAAAAAGTGAGAGAGCTGGGTAACAGCAGCATACAGGTGACATCTTATTCCAAAACTCTGGATGACCTCTCCCAGAAGTTTCATGTAAATGTTAAAAAGCATAGGGGACAGGACTGAGCCCTGAGGGTCCCCACAGGCCAATGGCCAAGGAATCAAACACAAATCCCCCAGCACCACCTTCTGAGAGCGCCCCTTCAGGAAAGAGCAGAGCCACTATAGAACAGTACCTCCAAGCCCCATCCCAGAGAGGTGACACAGAAGGATACCATGGACGGTGGTATCAAAAGCCACTGAGAAGTCCAGCAAAACCAACAGGGACACACTAAGTCCCTAGGGTTTAACTACCCCTTCTTTCAGAGTCGGAACCAAAAAGATTCGTAATAAATAGAACCAGAATACATCTTAGACATCTAAGGGAGATGACTTTGCATAGTCCCTCTGATGTCTTAGAGGCAACTACACATTTTTAGCTTACAAGCTGTTAAGGTTAATGTACCCATGCCCATCTCCTTTCATGTCCTCCATGTGCCCAAGTCCTCCTAACTGAAATACCCCTCCAGCAACTTGAATTTCTTCTAAGTAATATTTAACCTCCAAAAATCATTCCTTGCATTTTCACACAATGCCTCAGGGACCTCCCCCCCCCCCCATGCTTTCCAGAATTCCTCCTACCTGAGAAAGCTGACCAACAGAGTTCAATGCTACTAGATCACCAGGCTTTATTTGCTTTCCCTAGCTACCAGGTGTGAACTAACTGTGAGATCTGTATGAACTAGGATTACAACTGCCATTTTGACATGCCAAGCTTGTTTGCAAATTGTTTCTAGTCAAGTGTTAAGCCCTCTACACCATGAAAGACTATCTCCTCCCACGTGGCCTCACACAATCTCCAAGATCAATTGAAAGCAGGCTCAGTTCCACAGAAGCTAGAGAAAGGTCATCTCTTTGGCTGCTTCACAACAGTGTAACTCCTTTGGATGTTCAAAGCAGCAAATCTTTGATGTTCAAAGCCCTGTACAGTTTTGGCAGTAAGCAGAAGTGGAAGGTGTGGATAGCATTTGGTGTACAATTATGCCTGATTAAGCACTCTGTAACAAAGTTAAAATTGCAGAGGTTACCAAGTATCTTAAAGATTTTCTCATTATAAAAGTGTGAGTGGCCAAAATCAATAGCTGGGAGAATTACAGAAGAATCAAAGGGTTAAATCAAGTAGAAAACTTCATAATGTAAATCCCCACTCTGTTATAGTAGCGCAGCCGGTTAGCTCTTCCTCAGAAATCTCCATACATAAAGATTTCCTGTCAGGTAAATTGGAAACATCTTCCAAAGACCTATAAATGTTATTCAATGATGTGTCTATAGAATCTGAAATAGTTAAGACGAGAGCACTTTATAGCAGGTTAATAATGCTTTGCTTCATCAGAGAATTCCGAGACGGGAGTATGAGTTGAGACAAAGCTGTTCATATGGGAATAAACATAGGAGAAATGTGCTCTCTAGGTACTAAATAGAAAACTAAAAATTCTTCTCTAACAGCTTTCCATGGCCCAAGATCTCTTTACTTTATCTTATTCCATTATGCTGAAGCACCAGCAGTATATTTTAAAAGAGTCACCAAGGAGTACTAGGTTTAGAAGAGCATTTTGTTATGTGTAACTGGTTGCACAGATATGTCACATGAAAACATAACAGGCATTTTTTAAAATCATCATCATCATCATCATCATCATCCACCTCCAGAACAGCTAGCAGAGCTGTGTTGGCTAGATCTGGAAGGAATGAAGACCGACAGGAAGTAATATGTCATGGCACTGAATGCCACAACATCCTATGTGAGGCATAGATCAAAGGTACTTATTTAAGTCTACTCTTTTCCATTCACATGCTCTTTCAATCCAGACACTTGGCCCACCCACCTACCCACCTACCTACCTCTTCTTCAGTGTAGGCTTCAGCTAGTCATAAGTAGGCTGGATAGAATTTTCTCCCATTTTACTAGTGGTTTGTAACTATTATTATTATTCTATTTATTTATATCCCACCTTCCTCCCAGTACAGAAACTCAAGGTGGCTGCAATATTTGGGGTCCTTGAGAAAGGGACATTGGGTGCGTTCTTAAATAGGCAGTGACTTTGCTGGTAGTGGGGTGAGAATCAGAACAAAGTATGTTGAACACCAGCAGGCACCATATGGTGGAGCGGGTTCTTCAGTATTGCCTCTTTAGATCATGGGACCTCGGGTAGAGGTGAAAGGGATTATCACTTGAGGCTGGTCTGGGAAATGCCTGTCCTTTAAGGTGCAGGTCTGGAGGGCATGATTTGCTTGGGCTAGTGAATAGTAACCCAGTCAATATGGTTTGTTGCCAAGGCACAGGTGTTTCATTCATGAGTGGCTGGGGAAGAGGTCAGGTGGAATCCATTACCTCGGTGGAAACCCTTACTTGGTAGCTACCTCACCTGGAGTCCACAAGTTAAATAGTTAAATAAAGTGTCCCTATTCAACACATACCTTGTTCTATGGACTCCTTGTATAAGCATTTATATTTCTATACTGCTTATCAGTAAACTCTCTAAGCAGTTTACAATCTGTAAGATTACAAGCTGGGAACTCATTTTACAAACCTATGAAAGGATGGCAGTCAACCTTGGAGCCCTTGGATTGAACTCACAACCTTGTGGCTGCAATATTAGCTGCAGTACTGACAATTAACCACTGTGCCATCAGGACTCCATTTGAAAGAGCGGGATTTTCTTTCTGTTTGAAAGAACAGGATTTCCCCATTGTTTCCAAAGTATTGGAGAAGTCTGCATCGGATATGGGATGCCACGATTGGGTATGGGATGCTCTGGCCTGGACACAGAGGGATGCAATAAAATCCATTTTTAGAAGTTTTCATCCTGTGCCTAGCCTGGGAGGGAAGGACAGAAAAGTGCAGTGCAATAAACTTCATAGTCTTTAGAGGAAGGAGATGGCAAACCTCCTTGGAACAAACGTTGCCAAAATGACTCTATCTGTCATAAGCTCGCCATAAATCAGAGTGTATTAGAATGCACATAACAACAAATTTCCTATAAGAAACCCAGTCCTATAATATTTGGTACTGGGCACTTTAATACAGAGCATGTTCCTATAAGAAACCTACAAGTACAATATAATTTCCTTGTTTGTATTTCAGGAAAAAAATGTAAGATAGTTTCAGAAGTATTTTGAATGTTTCTTCATGAAAAACAGTAGAAGAGCAAGTAGTAGTGGTATGCCCAGTTTCGTTCACTGTTCTCCCTGCCAGAACTTCTGTTAAAGCAAGAAGACATCACATTTCACCTCTTGTCCTTTTGAGTACTGGATTCTTTTAGTAGAAAGATCTATGTCATAACAAGCTCACTCCCTGAGGAAAAATATAAATGTCAAGTTCTAGCAAGGTTTTATTTTAAGTCTTGTTGCAAGAAAGGCAACATTATTTCATGTATTAGACACTGGAAAGAAAAGGTTCTGGCAGCTTTTTCAAGTTAAAACTAACAGGGACACCAAAGTCGTCATTCCCATTAGCATTGCTCTCAACTACACAGAATGATACTCACAAAAGAATGGACATGAAACAGTATTAGATCAGAATGCAAAGTCCATGTTAGTTCTGCAGGAAAGCTTACAGCTACCCAAAAGGTAAAATCATGTAGTTTTTTAAAAAAATGTGGCAAAGGTATTTGTTTGAATTACATCGTGCTGGATTAAAAGGCTTGTATTTTCATATGTGTATTCAAATCAAATCCCCTATGCTCGGAATATGTGTATTTGTGTGTGTTCACATGAAGTCTCTTGTAATCTCTTGTAGTTTTTGCTCTGCTCCTAATGAAACAGTACTTTTAACCTTGCACAGTCGCCTATGCATGTTTACTTAAAAGAATGGCCTGCTTATTTCAGTTGGGTTTATTAAGTAATTGGCCTGTTTAAAGTACTTGTGATGTAAGAGATGCGCAGTGACATGTGGACCCTACACATCCATTACGTCAAGATGGTAGCGCCCATCTAGAGAGGGCGCTGCCATCAGGATGCTGCCATTACATACTAGGGTTTTGGACCATGTGGTTGGTGCGTGGTCTGGAACCCTAGTATCACCACCACCATGCCACTTTTGGGCCGCTTTTCTGTCTTGGCCCTTTATGATCTATCAAGAGCATTTCAACCTCTCTAACAATATTTTTCACACTATAGTGGGCCCTTATTATCCACTGGGATTTGGTTCCAGGACACTCCATGGATACCAAAATCCATGGGTGCTCAAGTGCCATTAAATACAATGGCATAATAAAATGGTGTATCTTATATAAAATGGCAAAAATCAAGGCTTGCTTTTTGGAATTTATAATTTTTTGAACATTTTCAGTCTGTGGATGCTTGACTTGGTAAATAAAGAATCCATGGTTATTGTGGAACAACTGTATATTGGAATGAAAAACACTGATGATCAGCATAGGATTCCTACCTCCACCTGCCCACTCTCTGTTTGTCTAGACTAGTGTCTCCAAACTGTGCTCCAAAATCCAAAATCTCTTAAAGGGCACAATTTGAGAATCACTGGTCTAGACTCTGGAGAAATCACAGCTGCATCAATTGTTATTTACCACTCTACCAAATAAAATTTGGAGGCAGAATTTATGCCAAATCACAGGGGAAAAAAAATAAAATGCAAGAATTGTAATTAATTGTTCTATTCTAGAAGAAATGTACAGTTTTCAATCTGACAAGCTTAGCAGACACTTGACAGAAGGGTCAAAAGCAGTCCAGGTTCAAGGAAACAGAATCTTACCAAAGAATGTTTGAATCACACATGGTCAATCTAAAAGTGGAATCCAAAATATGCAGGTTTTAAACTGCTACAGCCAAAGTATAGCCTAGTCAGTCAAAGCAAACCAGGGGCAAGTCCAGGCACAAAGGGGGTTCATCAGAGCTCAAAGGTTCCAGAAAATTGGCAGATAACAAACAAAGGCCTGATACAGACGGGCGCTTTGTGGCATGGTGGCCCATATCCTCTTAGACTGGGAGAGAGTCCTCCTTGTTGTCTGTCTGCCAAGTATTGCTCCTTTTCTCTTTAGAAATGTGCCCTCCTCAGCCAACTTCCCCAAGGTTCTGTATGCATCCAGGTATTCAAACTTGCTCTCAGGAGACGTTTCTTCCAGTAGGCGAACAATATCCTAGAAGTAGTAGTAGTAGTAATATAGGGCCATAAATTTACATGGCCCTTTATAGAAACAGAAACAGTTCCAAACATTACATCCTGCCAAAGAAGTACAATCTAATGATTTGTTCCTTGTGATGATACAGATGAAAGATGAAAACAATACTTTTAGGTTTGCTGTCCTATCAGCATCACATCTTGATGCATTTTCATAAAAGTTAGTTCTTATACAGGTTGAACTTTGAAATTGAATGCCAAGGAAATTTAAAAACAGTTATGTCAATGTGTGTAAATGTTGAAAAGTATGGCAGGAACCCTTTCAAGCAGAGGCTGACAGCTAAGCAGGATATGGAAAGGGACACACTTCTCATAAGACCTCAAATGCCACAGACTCATGCTTCAGCTCCTTTCTTTTTTTATTACAAATGCCTCCTGTGCCCTCTAGTGGACATGGTGGAATTTTTCCCCTATGTGTTTGTGTTTGCCCTGACCCACTCCAAGGCTAGTTTACACCTAAGCAGGCCTGCATAACATATGGCATAGGGACCGCATTCGGCCTGCCATAGGATTTTGGGAGGCCTGCAAAGATGTGAAATAAATATTTAATTAAAACCTATCTGCAGTCCAAAGAAGTTAACCTATTTTAATTTTGGCCCCTTCCTACTGCCAAGTAGGCAGTAGCACCCAGGAGAGACCTTTTAAAGTGTAATTTGTGGTTCATTTTCCACTTTTAAAAAGGCATGTTCCAAGCCTTAAATACAGCAGAATTGTCCCATGCTCCCTAATGGATGGGGACATTGTGAGTGAGAAAAAAAATCATAAAGATATTTCCCCCAAAAGAATGCTAGTAGCACCTTTCATTTTCTCCAACTGTCCCGATTAATCCTCTGTCATCCCACTTTCTCATCTGATTTTAAAATGTCCCAGTTTCTTTCTCCTCATCTCATTTCCCCGCTTAGCCCTTACTTCAAGCACTGTGAACAGAGTCCAAGGTGCAAAAGGAGGGCAAAGGAAAGGATGGGATCAGAAATTATTTATTTCATTTTCATGTCACTCCCCCTACCCCCCAGCAACAGAACCCAAGGTGGCTCACAAAAAGAATCAACTAAAACCTTGCAGTAAAATTTTAATAAAATTAAAAATCATCACTTTAAAACAGTATAAAATCCTTAAAAGACAAAAGGTTAAAATATAAAAGATAAAAATAAAGTCCATGCACCCATAGGAAGCCCCCTGTACGCAATTACATATTAAAAGACTGCTTAAACAAAGGGTGGGAGTAACTACTGAGAAGGCCCTTTCTTGTGTCCTCAGTAAACAAGCCCATGACGGTGACCAAAAAAAAAAAAGGTTTCCCTTGAGGATCTGAAGATACTGGCAGGTTCACATACTGAGATAAAGTCTTTCAGATAGTCTTGCTCTTCCTAGTAGGCTCATACAAAAGCAAACACAGCTTCTACTAGCCTGTATGTTCTTCCTTATTAATAACTTTTGCCCATCTTGGCTACATGTGTCCTTATTCTCATCTATGAAATGTTGGAGGGTATGACATTTGGAGGCTAGTTTTGAGGCCATATGCATCCTTCAGGACTTACTTCTCCTGCCCCTGCTTTAAACCCCTTTTTTTCCACTGTGTTTTTAATTATAATTGAGACCCTGTTCTCCTAAAAGCCTTGACATGCCTTTCTTTGACTTCTACTTCTTGGCAAAGTACCATGTACTTTAATGGTATAATAGCAATGGCAATATTATTTATAATAATCATAATACCATAAATAATGGTTAATGGTTCTAAATTAATGGATAAAAATCTAAACAGTTTTAAATTTTTAATTCTGTACAAAAGCAAAATTGATAATGTCAACAAGAACACCAGATGGCAGTATTTCCATTGCTCTAATGACATAAAGAGTGAGCTTGCACAGAAGGAGAAACATATCATGACACATGAAGTATTAATCTGACTTTGTTAAAATGACACCATGAGGGTTGCCAAGATAATTATTTGAAGGTTTAATTACAAAATTGATTCTCCTCTATAACATTATCAATCAGGAAATTTTTTAACACTCCTCTTATCACTTCAAAAATACATTTTAAATGTGAGTTTAAAAAAAAAAAGATTACATCCAATCAAGTTTTCCAAGGGTAATAAACATTGATGTGTCAAGCATGTGATCACATAACATACATGGTTGGTATAAATCACTGAAAGAAAACAAATTAAATAAAAAAGAATAACTAAATCTAAACTACATCTAAACTTAAATACCGGAGATGATGATGATGATGATGATGATGATGATGATGATGATGATGATGATTTCTATCCTGTCTTTTTTCACAGAATAGGACTCAAAGTGGTTTACAACAATAAAAAGACATTGTTAAAAATCCACAAGACACAAAAATTAAACAAGACTAAACAATTTTAAAAATAAAAACCAGATTAAAACATACATTATTAAAACACATACACACACATCAACACAACAGTTAGCATTATCCAGAACATTGTATAAGATAGTCCTTATATAATCACTCATCAAATGCATTTCAAAATAGAAAAGTCTTTACTTGTTTGTGAAAATAACATAGGGAGGATACCAATCTACTTCTCTGGAAAGGGAGTTCCAAGGCCTGGGGGCACCCACTGAAAAGGCCCTAGCCCATGTTCCCACTAAATATACTTGTGAAGGTGGTGGGACAGAGAGAAACATGGGATGGTTCATAAGGGAGAATACAGTCCTTCAAATAACCAGGATGTGATCTCAAAACATAGGCTGGTTCATAAAGGAGAATACAGTCCTTCAAATAACCTGGACCTGAGTCATAGCCTGTGTAGGCCTTTAAAGGTCATAACCATCACTTTCTTTTCTTTTCTTTTCTCTTTTTTTTGGGGGGGGGGGAATGGAGGCCAAAGGAACTGTTGTAACAAGAGATTTGTGTGATTTCTGTAACCAGTCCCAGGTGTTTGGATCAGTTGAAGTTTCCCAACACCCTTCAAAACCAGCTGCATCTGAGATGTAACTAAGGCATGTTGTCACTTTGGCCAGATCTGACATCTCAAGGGATGGGCACAGCTGAAACACAAACTTTAATTGTGCAAATGCCACCACTGAAAGCTGCGTTTTCAGGCTCAGAGTTGAAGCTAGGAGCATAACCAAGATGCAAAACTGCATTTTCAGAAGATTGTAACCCCATCCAGCACAGGCAGAATCCCTGTTCCCTGATCCATCTTTTGACTGACCAGGAGCACCTCCATCTTGTCTGGATTAAGTTTTAATTTTTCATCCTCATCCAGTCCATTATTGATGACATCCATTTAGGACTGAAACAGCTTCCTTGGCGTATGATGGAAAGGGTGTCATCCACATACTGAAGATCACATAACTAGAAGATCAAACAACCGTGCAGCCATTTTTCAAGTATTAAAGTTAATGAAACAAACAAAGGTTAAATTTAGAAGACAAACTAAAGTTTATAAAGTCTTTTTATAAATATATATTTCCAGCAGCTTCACAAAGACAACAAAATTGTGAAACGGTGTAATAACTGGCATCAGAGGTGCATTTAAATCTTTGTAGAGCATTCGGTTTTGTTTTGTTTTTTGTTTTGTTTTGTTTTGTTTTTTTGTTTTGGTCAGGAGATTCCACCTGTAAAAAGGGACACCTACTATTAAAGTTTCCACAGTGGCAGCTTTGGAAAAACTAGGGAGAGATACCGCCTGAAGAGTGACGTGGGCAAACAGCTCACAATATCATGGGAAACCCATATTGGTTACAACATGGTAACAACACTGGTTAAACCATATTTCTACACTATATGAAATGTGGTGGGAGGCATTCTTTATTCACCAGCTTAGATCTAGCAAAATTTTCACTAACGTATGTTGGCATCATTTAACAGAATAAGCCATATATCACACATCCCCTCCTGCTGGTATTACTTCTGCAGCAGGCCAACGGATTTTATTTTAAAAAAACAGCCAATGGTGCATCTCAGGTGAGAAATTTTCTTCAAAGGATCACTGTGCCATTGAATTCCCATACTCTGCTTGTCTATGGGGTCCCTGCACAAGGAACAGCCTTTCATTAGAGTACCTTTCCCTCAGAAGTGACAATTTTGTTGCTGAGGTACAAAATTGTCCCATCACACACTGTTAGACCTTCTGAGCGAGATCTCTACCACTGTAAAATTTTGCATTTGAGGGAGGATAAGAAATCCCTGCTCGGTCATGGAAACTCACTGGGTGGCCTTGGACAAGTCACACTCTCTCAGCAGTGGCAAACTCCCTCTGAACAAATCTTGCCAAGAAGATTTCGTGATAGATTTGCCTGGGTCACCATAAGTTGTAAACAACTTGAAGGCACACAACAACAACAGAAATGACAAAATAAGATATTATTCTGGAAGCATTTAAAGTTAATATTAGAAGGAAAAAGTTGACAACTCTAATTCCAATGTCACAATGTCCTGTTGGACAAAAATATTACATTCAATCTTTTGCGATAAAGATTACTTCCAAACTTTGAGAGATTTCTCAATTATAATACTTTCCCTTCATTCAATAAAACCCACTTCTATTTTTCACAAGCAGCAACTTATTCACTTCATCCAAAATCCCAGGATTTAGACACAAGCCTTGACAAATTACAGCCTTAAGAGGCTGGATCAAATATTTTCCCTTTAAATTGGATTGAACAATATTGCTCCATTGCTTCTAAAGCTCAGTTCTGTATTCTGGGAAAGAAATATTTTATCTAGATGTTCATAAGAGCATTTGATATATTTCTTATCTTTAGGCCAGCTTCTGAATCTTGCTGAAATTCCTCAACAGAATACCTAGGGATGCAACAATAATGTTTATCTCAAACAGATGTCGAAAGAACTGAATAATATCATTGCTTCATTGCTTCTACCACTCTTGGCCAAGGAGTGAAACCTTTGCTTTATGAGGTATTTTGTTTTTTGTTGCTTAAAATATCTGCATGTCTTTGTTCTGCCATATGTTAGCTAGAATAGCTTGGCCCAGTAGTTCTCAAACTTTTTACCCTGGTGACCCCCTTTACATCAACATGTGGACAACAGCATAGTACATGAATAAAAATATTGTGTGTGTGTGTGTGTGTGTTTTAGTGTGCATATTTTTATTTGCACATTCATGTGTATTCATACTTTAACTTTTTATAAAGAAATAGTTCTCCTCCTCCTCTCTCAGGCAAAGGATGCAAGTCTCTTCCTTGCCTTTCTCTTCCCTCCAGGAAAGAAAATGTTTGAGAAGCAGAGGAGGAGGGATGAGAGTGCCCTTGAGCAACTTTTGCACCCCCTGGGTGTCCCACCCCACAGTTGGGGAACCACTGGCTTGACCAAACTTCATTTTTAAAAAAGCCATTATAAGACAGAATGGGGGAGGGGGAGGGATTGTCCTCCCTGCCCCCAAATGTGGCTGAAAGTCATGGACTGGTTGCTTAATGATAAATGTTTCCAAACTAAAACCCGTAACCCATTATTATTTATTAGTATGGGACTTTATCACACCAGCTTGCTGTCTCACCACAATCACGCTAGTTTAAGAATGAAATCATACTGGTCTGCATAATTTCTTATCACATTTCCCCCCAAGATAGAGCTTTGACAATCCATAATGATGTGATCTATTTTCCATACTGCCAAACACTGTTTTCCCAGAAGAAGGTTGGGAACAGGTGATCATGGCTGCCAAGCACCTCCCAAAGCCAGCTGCTATGTGAATGGGCACGCAACAGCTGTTTTCAGAAGGCAGTTGGCCACCATGACTGCTCCCCCTTCCCCTTCCCCCTCCCCTTCCCCTTCTGTAGCACAGGTCTACTGTGTGTATATTCATACAGCAGCCCCACACAAGTGATCAGGGCCTCCAATTGCCTCCCACAGCCACCTTCTGTGTGCACGCAGTAGCCAGCTTTGGGAAGCTGTTAGCAGCCACAATCACTGCAAGGGGAGGAGAGAGAATAGCAGAATCATGCCAACTCACACCATGCGGCTGCATCAAAAGTGGAACTACAATGGAAGGGACCTATCACACAAAGGGAGTAGTGGAACAGCACTGAGACTGAAAGTGTATTGATGGGTCTGGCTATCAGTGAAAAGGTGCACTACAATAACAAACAGAATGTAAGGTAGTAGCAGGAAGGACAAGACATCATGTGGTAAGTACCAGCCACAAACACTTTAATTCTGTTAAAATTCCACTTTTTAGCCTCATGTATTAAAGTATGTGGGCAATAGTAGCCTAGAAGGAGGATTGGACAAATATACCACATACCATATTCTTCCTGCCTGAAATAATACAGTCCAGGATTCCATTACCTAATTTTGCTAAGTACTCTACTCCACACGGCTCCACATGGCTCAGTTCTGGATTATGGCCCCAGTGACAATTTTTCTACCAAACTAAGCCCACAAAATACCCAAGCTGCAACAGATCCCTTTCTCCCTTGAACACTTCCAAAACAAAGAAAAAGAGACTTACTCCTTTATCATGCTAGGGGGCAAACAGGGTGTAAATGAGAGTTAAAGAAGAGTTAAACAGGAAATGTCCTGTGATAAACATAGGGCATTTCCTGTTTAACTCTTGTTTAAATCCTGTTTGCCCCCTAAAGTAGCAAGGGACAGAAAAGTGAAACTTGAAGTGACACGTCATGCCAGGAGTGACAGTGCTGCCCATGCAATCAGAAATATAGGTGAGGGGAAAGGACTTTGTTCCCTTTGCAATTGGCTATTCCTGCTCTAAGCATTGAAATCTATCCTAAATAAAACAAGAATAACAAGTGTGTTGCTGGTTTTTTCAACAGACCAGGCAGGGGAATTAAAAGCCATGGTGTATGAGCTCATAGAGATACTTCAGGTCCAATGCAGCCATATAGGACTGTAAATGGTCAAAATTAGTGTTTTAAATTATGAATGGAATCAGACAAGAAAGGAAGAAAAATGTTTAGCTTGAATAGCTTGACTGTCCAAGGCAGTTCTGTACAACATATTTCATTAAAAAGACTGAAAGGCTGTGAGTAATTGCTAGGTCATTCCTTTTTTGGACTGAATGAGCCCAAAGTACCAATCAAATTTTAAAAAGGCACACTATCTCACAGATCCACTTAGGTATATAACAGCCAAAAAGGATTCAGGACTCTGTAAGGCATTACAATCTCAAACAGCTTGAGCAAAATAGGGAGATTACTGAATAGAGATAGGCTAGTTAGGGGGGAAAATCTATATTCTACAAAGTCTTCTGTAGAGCCTTGTCTTCATGAAAGCAGCTGAGACCACTTTCTCTTCTCTTCTAATGAAGTGTTAGCCACATTTTTACTTAGATGTCAAAAGGATTGATGGGCAAATCTGACATGCGGAGATAGCAGACTGATAATCTTGAAGCATCCTATCAGTATCTTTGGGCTCTGATAGCCTTTGGCAACTTCCATGTCAATAGGGAGAAATTTGAAGTTTACATTTTAAAGTAGCAATTGAAGGTTCTAAGCCCTGTCCTCAAATTAGATTACACATCTTTGATGACATCTTTAAACTTCACATAAAACTCAGATTAGATTCACCATCCCATTGAAATGTGTCATTGGGAACTGAAATCAAGAGCAACATTAATGGAAATATGGTGTTAAAGGAACTTTCTGCTTTTGCACATTATTTGACATAGAGCCTGAGCAGATGTGAATGATTTTAGCAAACGTCAAGCAAATACAAAAGCCTTTCATCGCTGCACATATAGGAGATGTCTCAACTGTCTGGCATTCGGATGATATGATAAAGTTGTGCTGTCTGGCATTAAAATGAAATTATAATAACAAAAAAGTAATTTCTCCATATCTGTTACTGCCACTATATTGAAATGGATACTCATTTATCTTTTGTTGGAATTGGTTGGATGTTGTTGGCCCAATACCATCAGGAGAGGATGTTTGAGAACAATAATTTGTCCTTGTTTTTAACTAAGATGGTTAAGAGTCTGGAAGCCATGCCTTATGAGAAGCGACTTAGGGAGCTGGGGATGTTTAACCTGGAGAAGAGAAAGTTAAGAGGTGATATGATAGCCCTGTTCATTGAAGGGATGTCATAATGAGGAGAGAGCAAGCTTGTTTTCTGCTGCTCCAGAGACTAGAACGTGGAGCAATGGATGCAAACTGCAGGAAAAGAGATTCCAGATCAACATGAGGAGGAACTTCCTGACAGTAAGGGCTGTTCGACAGTGGAACACACTCCCTTGGAGTGTAGTGGGGTCTCCTTCTTTGGAGGTCTTTAAGCAGAGGCTGGATGGCCATCTGTCGGGGATGCTTAGATGGAGAGTTCCTGCATGGCAAGGGGTTGGGCTGGATGGCCCTTGTGGTCTCTTCCAACACTATGATTCTATGATTCTATGATTCTATGTCATGTGGCCTTTAAGAATGCAATAATAAATCTTACTGTGCACATTACAAGGCTTAAAACTAGCTCTCATTTTCAATGAAAAACTCCTGTTCTTCTTGTATCAAAAGGCTGGAAGATAAGATGAAGTAACAAGGATGCAGAAGAGAACTATATAATTTATTTTAAAAATGATATGATTTTGTAAAGTTGAAGGCTTTCATGCCAGCATCCATAGTTTTTTGCGGGGTGGGGGGGTTCAGGCTATGTGGCCATGTTTTGGAAGAATTTATTCCTGACGTTTGCCTGCATCTGAAGGTGCTTGCCACAGATGAAGGCGAAATATCAGCAATACATTCTTCCAGAACACGGCCACATAGCCTGAAAAACCCACTAAAAGCATAAGGCTGGTACAGACCGGCTCTTTAAGGTGCCCCCGTTGCCTCAGGGTGGTGCTTTCACATGCCCTGCAATTTTAGCACGTGACGGGGGCATCAAAATGGTGGCACCCTGTTTACATGGGCTCTACCATCTTTACGTAAGTGCCGCACTGAATCTACATGGTGTAGCGTGGGGCTTACGTTGTGAGTGCACCACTGTGGCGCACTTACACTGTGGCGGCATGCTGCCGTGGCTTTAAAAGAACCTGCTTTTTGCAGCTTCTTTTTCCGCTGGCAGGATACTGCATGGTTTGACCACTGCGGCTTCCCTCTGGAGAAAAAACAGGTGCCCAGAGGGCGCCTATTCAGGGTAGTATGTACTGCCTCTATATGATTTATTAGAGCTTAATCAAATATAAATTGCCTTGTTGAGAAAAGCCTGGACAAGCCAGAAGACTGAAGGCATGCAACTCCCCATATTAGTGAATTTAACTGGAACACAGCAACAGATTAGTTATTTTTTGTCTCCAGATTATTTTCTTGGCAATGCATTATTTGAATTGGGAACTTTGTGGTCAGAGACTGAGCCAAGAAGACTGCAGGGAACCGGTGTTTTGCAGAAGGCTGCCTTCTTTAGTCACAGAAAAACAAATGCGTGATATAAATCACTAGCCCTTGGTATAGACAGGAAGAAGTCTCAAGGTTTATGGCTAACAATACCACTAGCACCAATATGTAGTGAACATTGTTTTTCAAAAAATTATATTCAGCCTGTCTGAAATGATACAGTACAAGATTCCATTACCTATTTGCTAAGTGCTTAGAGTAGGCCTTAATTTCAAGCCAAACCAAGCCCTGTCAGGCTCACTGTTAGTTTGGTCCCTGCTTTTCAGAGCTTTTAGCAAACAGTACAAAAGCAATAAGAAGACAGCATAATTCTTTACTTAGACAATAAACATTGTCTAAATAAAAAAAAGGTCCAGTAATGAAAAACATTGACAACAATCCAACCAGTACTCCAACAATACTGTCATTCGGATTCTTATATCTAAAATCTTATGAGAGGAAATCTAATGAATGACATTATGACTATACAGTTAAGAAATGTCAAAATTAAGTTTCTGCTCTTTACCTCACCACTACTAACACATTTAAACCTCTCTCTCTCTCTCTCTCTCTCTCTCTCTCTCTGTGTGTGTGTGTGTGTCTGTGTGTCTGTGTGTCCAATAGGCTCTCCATATTTGCTGAGGCTAGGACTCCCGTGAAATTTTTTAAAAAGCAAATTTAAAAAAAAAAATTAACCTGAGAGAAAATCTCTCTATGAATCTCTAGGCCCACCAGTACATCTCTATGGCCAACATCCTGCAGAAGTTGACCATGGAATTGCACTGGAGGATGTACAAATGCCTAGAGAATTGATTTCTCTCAGAAACCCTAGGTCTTCCAGCATGTCTTGCAGAGTCATGCTGGAGGACCTAGAGATTCCAAGAGAGAACATATTAATCAAGATTGTGAATAATCAAATCCACAAAAATCAAAGCTGCAAATGTGGAGGGCCAACTATATATGTATATCTACATAATCTGCACACACAATTTATGAATAAATGAAATTTACAATGGGCCTTCCTTATCTGCGGACTTGCCATCTGTGGATTTGAGCACTTGCGGGTGGCAAACCTGTGGAGGGGGGAGAGGAAGAGGAGGAGGTGCAAGGTGGAAGCAGGAGGAAGGCACAGCAGGAGGAGAGGAGGAAGAGGAGGAGGAGGAATGCATGGTACAAGGCAGAGGAAGGGATAGAGGAAGGCAAGGCAGGTAGAAAATGAGGAGGAGGAGGAGGAGGAGGAGGAGGAGGAGGAGGAGGAAGGCATGGCATGGCATGGCATGGCATGGCATGGCATGGCATGGCACGAGGAAGAGGAAGAGGAAGGCACAGCAGAAGGAAAGAGCAACATGAGAAGGAGGAGGAAGCAGCAGAGGGGAAGAGGTGGAGGAGAAGGGAGGAGAAAGAGGCAGCTGGGGGGGCAGAGGAGGAGGAGGATGCAGCTCCTCTAAAGTGCCATTGTCTTCATCATCTGCAGATTTGGCATCCACAAGGGGGATGGACCCCCTGCGGATACCAAGGGCCCATTGTACATTGGTTCCATTTGTTCATCTGTAATAATTTCAGAAAGCCTTTTAGCGTTGGTTATTTTTGCTTTATTGAATCTGATAAATTAGTCATGGTTACCTTTGCTTTTTAAATTAGTGGATATCTCATTAACTTTATTTCTCCTTTTTGAATTCTTCCACAATTGCTCAGTTTCCAATTCTGACACGTAAAAAACTGGATATAATTCTGCCAAATACAATTTCAGCTAGTGAACTGAGGACAGTTCACACTACACACATTTTGTTGCGTTGAGTTTTAGTCTCAAACATTATTCCTAGCAACCTGAAGATAAGCTCCACTCAAAGCCTTAGGATGTTTCATTTAGGATATGTGTATACAGGTGGACTGCAAATCTGTCTGTCATCGTGAAGATCATGACATTCTGATGACATTGACATAATGGCAGAAATAACAGACAAAAATATGTCTAAATGTGGGATTTTGTGGACATTTCTGAATGCATATGAAAATGAGGGCCAATAATGAAAAATGTACATGAAGGAAATAATGGAAAAAATACAATTTGTTTAGAAAGTGGAAATTGAGCAAATAATTTTGAGAAGACTAAAGTGAAAATTTTGCACGTTTGGGAAGATGTACTGGGAACACAAATGCAATTATCTGACCTTGAAAAAGAATATTGGACAAAGATTCAAGAGGGATACTGAGACAAATGACTGAATTGACAAGTACTGAATCCATCACCTGCAAAAGTGATTTTCTTCCAAAGAATTTGGAGCTCATAATAATCAGGTTGTTTGAGGCTATTCTCAAAGGATTGAAAACTCCTGCCACACACTCCACTCTATCTGCTTCCAGGTGTGACCTCACTATGCTGTAATGCAGGGGTTTTCCAATGCCCTCCCCCAAGGGGTTAAAAAAAATAGAGTATGGGCATTTTTAAGACTTTTGTCCCCCATGCCTTTTTAAGCTAAGAAGGGATCTGTTTATGAAACAAGAAATGAAAAGGAAATGACTCTGGTCATTTCCTTTTGCTAAAAAATGAGGTTCCTGGGCCTAAAATGGCCAAGGGGGGCAAAACATAGGGAAATGCTTCCATTCTCCCTAGATGACATTTGGGAGAGAAAAAATGGTTACAGTCCTCCCTCCATTCTCATGGTCTTCAGACTCGCATCTCTCGCTTATGTGTGAGGGACGGAAGAGGGGGAATGAATGGGGTGTGCGTCTCGACCTACATTCAAGCCAATGGGCTTGAATATAAGCGAAATTCCATTTTTGCGAAGCGGTCCGAAACGGATCCCCTGTGAAGAAGAAGGGGTGACTTTTTTTGTTTTTGTTTTTATTTTTTGCAGCATCCCACGGTTGCTCACCCCTGCTTTAAAGAGTGGCCTGAAATGGAGTTAAAACATGGCAGCCAAACTGATTACTGGGACATCCAGGGTTGAACATATTGCGCCAATATTAAAATCACTCTACTGACTGCCAGTTAGTTTCTGGGCAAGGTACAAAGTGTTGGTTATTACTTGTATTTTTATTTTTTTATTTATAAAGTTTATTTTTATTTTATAAAGTTTATGTAAAAAATTTTATTAAAGCCCTACATGGTCTGAGTCCAAGTTACTTAGAGGATTCCACCTCATACACTCATGTTCTCTAGAGGACATTTATTCCAGTCAGCCAGGACTAGGTTGGCAACTTTGAGCCAGAGGACTTTTTCTTCAGCCATTCCCAGACCGTGGAATAACCTGCCAGAAGAGATTGGACAACTGAGTACACTGTCCAAATTTAAAAGAACTTTACAGACCAGCCTTCTCCGGCAGGCTTATCCAGATGATTTTTAAATTGTGAATGTTAAATGATGAATTTTAAATGTGGATTGTTTTAATATCTGTAAATCTTGTTTGTCTTTTAAAACTAATGAGTGTTTTGACTGATGTATTTTTTACTGATTTTGATCATCTTTTAATTACTGTTGTTTCCTGCCTTGACCCATAGGGAAAGGTGGGTAAGACATTATTATTATTATTATTATTATTATTATTATTATTACTACTTATTAAGTAGAACTGTTACTGTTTTGAGTGAACATTTCTAAAAACCCACTAGCAAAGAGGAACTGTGATACAGACTGAGTCTCTCTTATCCGGAATTCTGAACTATTCCAAAATCCAAAATTGTCCACCTGGGTGGCTGAAAAAGTGACACCTTTCCTTTCTAATAGTTTAATGTACACAAATTTTGTTTCGGGCAGAATTTTTTTTTAAAGTATTGTGTATAAACTTACCTTTAGGCAATGAGTATTTCATGTTTATACTTGGGCCCCATCTCTAATATATCTCATTATGCAGGAACTAAGCAGAGCAATGGAGGACACTTCTGGTCCCAAGATATTCAGATAAAGGTGACTCAACTTGTAATGCAAAACCCCAGGACAAAAGAGGAGTAAGGCTGGATCTAGGGAAGCTCCTGACTGGAGTGAAGAAGAGTGATGTAACAGCCTGAATGTGTAAGATATGCTCAAATATGTAAGATATGTTCAAATGGTGACAGGCTAACTTGTCCTTCATTCAGCAATGGCCAGCAACTGCTTCTTTCATAGGAGGAAGCATTCACTTCCTATCAGAGGAGTCTCAAAAGTGAGAAAACAAGCACAATCTTAGAACAAAGGCCATTGTCATTGTAAGGTCCAGTCATTTTTCTTACAGAGAGAGAATTTATAACCTGTTTTGTCCCGATATGGGACCCAAGACAGCTCATAATATATGGGAAACAGAATTGGGTGACTCCTCTCTTCATCAGGGATATAATTTTGTGCCTTAATTCATGAGTCGTGCCAATGACACACTGTATCCAAGCTGCTTCCCATGGCTGCTGCTCTCTCAGTATTGGGGGGATATTGGATGTATACTGGAGTTGAATGTGCCAGGTACAGGGGTTGGCCCAAAAAGGTTTTCTTTAACTGCCTGAGGGGAAAAAAACAAGACGGTATGTTCTTTCATTCAGAAAAAAAATCTGATTAAATGGGCTGCTGAACCTTTGTTCAATATTGTCTATATGTGAGTGTGCAGTCCACAGACTGTTTGACATGTAGCTTTCTTCTTGATCTTTCTGCCAATTGCCAGCAACTCCTACCTGAGGCAACTGCCTCCCTCTGTGTAATGGTAGGGCCAACCCTAGCCAGGTACCCCCAAATGACATCAAATGACAGAGCAGGAGGACAAGGAGAGTCTCAAGTTATGTGGATGGCATCTGCTTATGTTTATTCAGTACTACCTAGATTGACTCTAGATTATTATACCACAAAGCTGATTATTGTACCAAGATTCCTGAAAAAATCTACTCCATTATCCTTTGAAGGGAAGGGGAAATGTCCAAAAAGGAGACCATATTAGCAGATATAAACAAAGTAACCACCCAACCCTTGGTTACTGAGCCAGACCTTAGAGGACACTTGAGGTCCATAACAAGTTCCAGAAGGGAGAAATCATGATATTACTGCTGACTTCCAGGGTTTGTTTTTAAGCAAATGGATCCCCTGGTTGCTCCTTGCCCACAGCTTTTCTGCTTTACCTTCCTACACAGAAGAGGAGAGATTACGACATTCACAGAAAAGGCTGATCCCATATCATTATATTTTTGAATTCCCTAATAGTTAATTTGTTTATGTTCATGTCTGAGGAGAAGAGTGAAAACATTTTACATTGCCATTATATTAATCCTTAATATTATTGTGAGAAACGATAAAACAGACAGGAAAAAATGGCATATAATACTCTATTCTGCTTTGGTCAGGCCCCACCTGGAATACTTTGTCCAGTTCCGAGCACCACAATTCAAAAAAAGATGTGGAGAAACTGGAGCATGTCCAAAGGAGGGCAACTAAGATGGTGAAGGGACTGGAAACCATGCCCTATGAGGACCGCCTTAGGGAACTGGGGATGTTTAGCCTGGAGAAGAGAAGGTTAAGAGGTGATATGATAGCCCTGTTCAAATATATGAAGGGATGTCATATTGAGGAGGGAGCAAGCTTGTTTTCTGCTGCTGCAGAGACTAGAACGCGGAACAATGGATGCAAACTGCAGGAAAAGAGATTCCACCTCAACATTAGGAGGAACTTCCTGACAGTAAGGGCTGTTCAACCATGGAACGTACTCCCTCAGATTGTAGTGGAGTCTCCTTCCTTGGAGGTCTTTAAGCAGAGGCTGGATGGCCATCTGTCAAGGATGCTTTGACTGGGAGTTCCTGCATGGCAGGGGGTTGGACTGGATGGCCCTTGTGGTCTCTATGATTCTATGATTCTATGATTCTAAGCACACTGCCTTCAAGTATATTTTTGGTGGCCACTTCAAAAGTACTTGGTTGGGGATATAAATTGCCTTCCAAAACCTGGCATATACCAGATATACAAATTATACAAGTGCAACTATTGTCTGAAGATGCTGAGACTTTGGTCTGACACAGCTGGAAAGAGCCAGATTGAAGATGTATTTAACAATTTGTCTAATAATATTTTGCCTCATTATCACCCATTCCTAGCACGTGTACACTATTCACTCACCCTTCAAACACCATGGATTGTTTAAATGAGAATGATATAAAGCCTAAAAAATTCCTGTCAAAATGCCCTAAAATGCCTGAAAAATACCCTTTAATTAACTTTTAAAAGTAATTATAATATCTTTATTATACCAATGCAATGCCTGTCCAGTACAGTGTTTTGCTTTGAAATGTGATTGTTACATCCCTGTTAGCAGTCTTTAAATTCATTCACAGTAACGTGATTATTTAAGTCATTACTCCCAATTTCTAAAGAGAAAGGATAAAAAGGCATTGACTCAGGCTTTCAAAAGATGTAGATATGTTGACTGTCCCTGCACACAGACACATTGCATTCACTAAACACATAGAAGAAAGGCAGCTAATGTATGAAAAGGGCTTCCACCTTCCTCCAAATAAAGAGAAGCTATTATTTCAAGAAAGTGTTTATAGTTTAATCTATTTCAGCTGCCATTTCCATTTAAAGTTGTATATGTCTACCTGCTCAATAGAGCTCCTTTCTACAATAAACTGAATTTCTCATCTTGACAAATTAAGGCTGCCAAATGGGTGGGCAAAAATTGGAGAGAACAGAATGGTGCTTATAGTGGTGAGTGATTAACTTCTGAAGAACTGCTTGCTTTCTTCCAACAGTAATAAGAGAAATAATTTGAGTAGATTTTTATACTCAATGCTCATTGTTTGTTTGCTTTTTAATGCCATATGTTATTGCCAGTGGTTGACAGAAAAGACTTTCATCTGGCATTTCCTAGATTTGGAATGAATTGCAATTTGTGGAGAGAAAGAAAAATCATTATTAAGTATTCACTGCTTAAATTCCCCAGATTTCTATGGCAAGTAAAGCTATTGTGTCATCGATACAAATAGTAATTTGTCAGCATTTCATCTTATTAATTCTAATATTTGCAATTTTATATAATATTTACCACATTTTATTGCTTATTGTTAATTAATGAAAAAAATCAAATAAGATTCTCTCAATTATCTTCCAACTTCAGCATGAGTAAACAAACAGGAAAATCATTTCAAAAATACAATTATACAAAAATCATTTGTTTTATATCTGAATTTTTTAACCATTCCATGAGTAAATTTGGCATAAACACTAGAACGGAGGTGGGGTGGGTAGGAAAAGTGCGGCATCTTGAAAACAAGGGGTGGGACCCCCAAAAAGAATCAGGAAAATTTGCACCATCAAAAGTCCTATGTAGTTGTACCCACTCAGGAGTTATCAATCAAAAGTGTCTTAAATGAGCAAGGATCCACACACATAGATATTCAGACAGCTATTGTTATTCATCCCTCCCAGGAATAACAAACTCTAAATGTATTTACTTGGGAGTAAGCTATACTGAACACATAGAGGGGCCTTCTACCTACACATTATGCTTTTAAGAGTGTTCATCTTTAGGATAACTAATAATGTATGAGCAAATTCTGATTCAGGCACTGTGGTAGCTATTGTGATGCCCTCACTAAAGATTCCAGATCACAGTGGGAGGCAGACCTCAATGACCCTTTGAAATCCCTAAACTAGACTTTTCCAAACAGGTTCACTGGAATCCTAGACTTTCATGAGAATGTTCTAGGGATTCCAGAAGACATCATGACTGAAAAAATAGCAAACATTGTTTTTAGCTGTTCATGCTTGTTTTTTGTTTAATGTGGGGTTCCCTGAGACCTAAATATTATTTCAAGGGTTCCTCCAGGCTAAAATTTTATGAAAGATTGATCTAAACTTTTTAGTGGTTCATTGAACTAAACATGACTTACCTCCTGGAGCTGTATGGTAATGGTGCTTACCAATAGTGCTTACAGTAGCCTTTTTTTCTCTGAAAGAACAATCTGGGAGAAAACACTGACTATAACATAGTAACTCAAAGTTACATTTCAATGATTAAGATCAATAAAGTAAGGGCTTTTCCCCCTCTAATTTTTTTGGATGTACTTTTCATGTGCCGTGAAGCTTGTTTATCTCAGTATTTTAAGACTTTAGATTAGAATCTCTTTTTGGTTCTCACACCTTGAAATAATTATCAGTAGATGTGACCATTATTATTATTTGTTATGCTATTCAATAGTATTCTGCCTTTCTCCCCAGTATAGGACCTTAAGAAGGTGAACAGCCAATTTTAAAAAATATAATTTAAAAACAACACAAAGGCATTAAAATATATAAATATAAAATTTATAAAACAAATAAACAATTTTAACAGTTAAAATAGCTATGTATTAAAATGTAAAATGTGTTTATCTATACAAATCTTAAAATCTAAACATATTTTAAAATCCAACTCTCATCAGTCTGAAAAAGCCTGATGACAAAAATGTTTTTATCTACCCCCAAAAACCTTTATTATTATTAACCTTTATTTATATAGTGCTGTAAATTTACACAGTGCTGTACATACAATGTTATATTTAGATGGTTCCCTGCCCTCAGGCTTACAATCTAAAAGAGACAACACAAAAAGAGAAGGGAAAGGTGGTGGGAAAGGGGATGAGGTCCAGTGGTTCTTCTCTCCCTCTGGGGCCTGGACCAAGGCAGATGGACTGGAGGGAGGGCACGGCTTCTTAATACATAGTTATAAGGAGGCAAGAAAGCAGAGATGGGGGAAGGACCACAAGACAGATAAAATGTAGAATAGAGGAACACCTCTCTATTCTAAAATACAGAGTGGGAGCTCCCTTAGTTGGTCATTTTGTAAAATGCAGCATTCTATTGCTGTCTTCAGGTTTGGGGTAATAGAAAGAATTTATTATATATATATATATATATATATATATATATATGAGGAAGAATGGATTCTAAGGCCCCATTCCTACAATGGGGCTTTTTAGACTGCCCCAAAAGGGGCGGTCCATTCTCGCCCCTTTCAGCGGCGGGATGATGCCGAGGCTGCCACACGGACAGCCTCGAGGCCTCATCCCGCCGCTTTTGGAGGCCGCGGGGAACCGGCAAACTGCCGATTCCCCGCGGCCTCCAAGCGGGGTGCAGCAGGTGCTCTGGGCACCCGCTGCACCCCGCTTCCCTTGACGGGCCTGAAGGGAGGAAGGGGCCGCCGCCGCGGACCCTTTCTCCCTGGGTCTTTGCCGCGGCCATTTAAAGGCCGTGGCAAAGACCCGCCGCAAGAAAAGAGCTCCGAGATGGAGCTCTTTTTTTTGCGCCGCGGGAAGGGCGCGATTGGCGCCCTCCCGGGGCGCAAAAGCATCATAACGTGCGCAGCACGTCAAAACGCCGTGCACGTGATGACGCCTTTGCGGCGCCACCGTATGGACGCCGCCATCTTTAAATGGCAGCGTCCATGCGCTTTAGGCCTAGGGAGGGTGTAAACGCTACGCCCTCCCTAACCCTAAAGGCGGGCTTTTTAGCCCTTAAAACGCCCCTTTTTGCCCGTCTAAACCGGGCCAATGATATACATCACATTAGGATGTGATGTATATGACTCTAATTCCCATTTGGAATCAATTCTGATCCTTATCAGATCCTTATCACGGGGGTCCCTCTGGGGCTGTGCCACCCATGGATCCCTGGATCTATGGGTGGCACAGGAGGGAGAGTCCCACGGGGGTCCCTCTGGGGCTGTGCCACCCATGGATCCCTGGATCTATCGGTGGCACAGGAGAGGGAGACCCTCCATCTTCCCTGCCTGCCTCTGCTTCTTCCCCCAAGGAAGGGGGAGAGGGAGAGGGAGAGGGAAAGGGATGGCTGCTTGTCTTCCCCAATGGGAATGACAAGCATGCCAAGGAAAAACCCCGATTCCAAACAGGCCCCCCTTCCATAGTGGGAACAAGGGGCCTTTTGGAATTGGGGTTTTCCCCGGGGCAGAACCGGGTTTGAATTCGGTTCATTCCTCCAATGGGAATGGGCCCTAAGATTGAAATTCTTGGTGCCTGTAGGTTTAATTGAAGATTAGGACTTGCAATCTTTAATTTGAATGTTAGAGAGAAAGTATATATTAGAACATATGGATGGATATGATTGTACTATGCCTTGTAGGTATGCCTTCCTAAGGTCATCTGGATAGAAATGCTGCAGTGTCTGTTCCCTTTATCTCTATGGTCCTGTACAGTCAGCCCTCAATATCTGCAGATTTGCTATCTATGAATGTGAGTATCCAGTGATGGCAAACTTGCTTTGTCTCCAATAACAGTGCATGCATGAGGCTGCACCACCACTGGGGATAAAGGGATTGGTGGGTGGGCTGGGTGTGGGGGTCAACGCAAGACTCCTATCAGGCTGATGGGAGGGCAGTGGTGAGCATGGGGAAGGGGAGGCCAGTAACAGTGACACCGTGGAAGCTACTTGCCTGCTCCTCCTCACTCTCTGGCAGTGGCGGTGGCGGTGACTCCTGGGTCCCCCTCCCAGCAAAGGGCTCCTTGGAAAGGAGGAAGGAATAAGGAAGGATGGCAGCCTTCGCCACCACTGCCACCTCTCTTGGCAACCTCCTCCTCCATCTCCTGCTGGTCTCTTTTGCCAAAGCTGGCCTCCTTGCTTTCCTGCAAAGCCTTTCTTCTCTCTCTCTCTCTTTCTCTCTCTCTCTTTCTCTCTCCCCCTTCTTCTCTCTATATATTGTTGTTGAATGCCTTCAAGTCATTTCTGACTTATAGTGACTCTAAGGTGGCCCTATCATGGGGTTTTCTGGGGCTGAGAGTGTATGACTCACTCAAGGTCATCAAGTGGGTTTCCATTGCTGGTCTCCATGGTTGTAGTCCAACACTCAAGCCACTACACCATGTTGGTTGTCAGACACATGTATATGTATGCATGTTAGATTTATAGTGCATCGCTGAATCAGTGAAAGGGCACTTTTGTACTACATACACTGGGTTAAAAAAAAAAAACCTTTAAAATCACAAAAGGAGAGTATTTGCCCTTCAAACCACAAGACCTTTCTGCAAACTGTGCGCTAATGTTTTTGCTTTAAAAAAAAATAGAAACTTTGAAAGCCTTCTAGTGCAGATCAAGAGAATCACTTCAAACATCCCCTGAAACAAAGGGGATGAGTGGATGTGAAGATAACAACAACTGGCAAAATTCAAGGAGCTATAATGTGTGCTTGCTTAGCTCAACCTGGCAGAGTCCAACCCTTGTGCATGGCTATGCCCTCTTGACCCAGATAGCCACTTTCTAGCCCTATGCCAGGAGAATTCTTTTATGTCCTTCCCCAACTTGTAGCCATCCCTGTCAGATCTTCAGCATAAATACCCTGGCAGAGCTTTTAATTCAAATAGGATCATGGCAAATATTAGGCAACATTAGACACATAATTACAGTGGGGCTTTCTAGATTGGCAGGAAAGTGTGACGTGAAGTTGCCTTTTCCTTAATGCTTAGCACCTGCACCACAGCCTTTAGATGGAGCTGCGCTGTTCCACAGTTTTTAAAAAAGAAGCTGGGAAAACCAGCACCTTTTTAAAGGCGCTTCTTCTCCCCTAAAACGCAAAAAAAAAAAAGCGTTTTCATGGCACACTTTCCCTTTTTCTCATCTAAAGGCTAGAGTTTCATGCAGCCATTAACACACTTCTTTTTGCCAATCTAGAAAGCCCCAGTATTATCTTTCCCAGGTATGCAGCTGGATAACAGTTATTAAATAAAAGAGACACATGGGAGAACTGTCCATAATTTAAATATTTCTGAAGTTGTCTAAACATAGTATTTATCCAACTTCCCTGCATAGCCCATTCAGATACATGCCAACTTCAGCAAGCATCAATGTTGTGTGGAACAATGTTCACAAGATTACAGTTAACCCAGTGTATGTAACATTCTGTTTCCCAGAGGCTGTCTGTGTTAAGGAGAACTTTGCAATTATGATTACTGAGTGACACTGCCTTTAAAATAATAAGAACAAGAACATTAATAATACTTGCATTCTGTCTGTTTTCAACAACAGCGAATAATAGCCAAGGTGAATGGCTGGAGCATCAAAAAAAGATGTCAAGAGAAGGTAATTTTCTGCCAAACCCAGAGAAGATACTGCATTTTATTGTAGTTCTGGCTATCTTTTTAAAATTTCTCTTCTTCTTAAAGATATTTTGCTACACCAGATGGCACTATAATGCATTGTACTAAAGAAGAGTGGGGGGCTGGGCAAACAACTGGATACAAAATGAAAATACACATAATTCTGAAGAAAATCTGCTGCAACAAAAAGAAGGTGGAAAGAAAAATAATTTAAATTTATAAACATTCTTTGTTTCAGTGGTATTTTGTAAATAGTAGATGCCTTATTTTGAGTCCATACCTGAATTCTTGCTTTATGCTTTATTATATGAAAGTTATTCAAAACAGCCTTCAGGTGGTGTCTGAGCCTTCTAGCCATTATAAACATCTGAACATCCCCTAATATATTTATCAATCCAGCTATAGTTTAATTAGGCACCAGCATGAGCTAACATGGTTGTGGTGGCATAAATAGCACCAGAATAGCTAGTGTGAATGACATGTGGACCCAGCCATGTGGAAAGGCATGGGGGTGAAGGAGTCTGCTGGAAGCACACACACAGACAACCGCATTTCCGATAGAAACCAAAAGCCAAAAGATAAGTTCTGCCAGATCAAACAAGGCCAGAATCTCCCTTTCATCTTTTGTATATTTGTAAGCACCCCTTTCCTGCCATCGCATTCCTGGGGACTCCAGATCTTGTCTAAGTGTTCTAAAGTACATGAAACAGCGTTGATTAAAAACAAACCTTTTCATCTCCCAAAATCAAAACAAACTCTTTCTTTTGGAAAAATTCTCAGGTTCCATTGTGGAACAATCAGGCTTTTAGTTTCCCATGGAACTTCTTTGGATTGGGGTTGGCTTTAAGGGAATAAATAGCACCCCAAAATAACATTTTTGCTGCAGTCACCCCCCCCCCCGCGCGCCACCATATGCATGATGACTTTCACCTTCAGGCATCAGTCCAAATTCTTTGTCTGTTTCCATTTGTCTCCTGAAACCTGCATTCTCAAGTAGATATGAAGGTACATAAGAACAAATCTTCACCAAGGCCCGATCTAGACCGCCCAAAAGGGGCGGTCTCCACCCGCCTCCAGAAGCAGCAGGATGGGGCCAAGGCTGCCACACCACTTCTGGAGGCTGTGGGGAAGCGGCAAACTGCCAGGTCCCCACGGCCTCCAAGCAGGGTTCAGCAGGCACCCTGGGATCCCACTGCACCCCGCTTGCGGAGGTGGGGCTGAACGGAGGAAGGGGCTACCGCCGCGGCCCCTTTCTCCCAGGCTCTTTGCCACAGCTGTTTAAAAGCCGTGGCAAAGATTTGCTGCCAAAAGGAGCTCCATTTGGAGCTCCTTTTTGCGCCACGGAAAGGGCTCGATTTGCGTCCTCCCGTGGCGCAAATGCTTCATCATGTGCACAGTGCGTCTAAAAGCCGTGCACATGACGACGCTACAAAAACACATCCTTATGGACGCTGCCATTTTAAAATGGCAGCGTCCATACGCTTTAGGCCTAGGAAGGGTGTAAAAGCTACGCCCTCCCTAACCCTAAAGGCAGCTTTTTTAGCCATAGACACACCTCTTTTGGCATGTCTAGATCAGTCCCAAGTGATTTTTTTTCCTTTCTTTCTTTCTTTCTTTCTTTCTTTTTTGAAAGAGAGCCAGTGTAGCACAGTGGTCTGAGTTTGGACTAGAATTATAGGAAAGGAGGGTATGAGTCCCCACTCAGCCACAGAAACCCAGTGGGGCAAGTTACACTCTCTCAGCTTCAGAGGAAGGCAATGGAAAACTTTATCAGAATAAATTTTGCAAGGAAATCCAGGAGAGAGTCAACCTATGTAGGACTCAAATGGTAGTCCCATTAGAACAGCAATATGACCTAAATCAGAGAGATGGGCAAAGTGCAGTCCATCAAGTGTGGCCCAAATCCTGTTTTTGTGGGTCCCAAAATCTCTACATGCCCCTAAACACCTGCCATCACCCAACCCACTCCAAAATGGTCAGAAAATGTCCCAGACAAATACAGGAAATAGCCTGATGCCTGTTTGTTTGTTTGTTTGTTTCTTTTTTGTTTGTTTGCTTGTTTTGCTTCAGTTTTGGCTGAGGGAAATCATCATCATCATCATCATCATCATCATCATCATTATTCCTTTTTCTCAATCCGATACTCATAGTGGCTTGTAAAAGTGAAAACGATTACAGCATCAAAAATCACATAATGCAAAAGTTAAAATTATTATTATACTATCAAGGAAATTAAAAGGCGTTAAAAGCATAGCCATTTTTCAAAAAAGAAATAAAGGAAAAAAGAAAAAAAAAGACCATTACAGATAATATAACACATTTTGAAAAGCCTTTCAACCATGAGCCTTCAAAGGCCTGCTGAAACAAAAGAGTCCTTTGCCTGAAGGATAACAAAGAAAAGGAGTAGCAAAATTGCAAAATCATAAATTCTGGAGGCTTCCAAGAGTTGGAAAATAGCATCTATTGGGTGAATGCCTCTTGGAAGAACCTGTGGCTCACTTGGCTGCACTTTGTACACTGCCGAGGTGAGGCCTGCCTTTGCAAACAAACACATCCGCTCATTACAAAGCTCTGACTTTTTCCTGCCCTCTGATGAGTGTCCTTTCATGGGACAGCTTGCATTCTGTCTCTGTGATGTGTGCTATGACATTGCCACCTTCCCATATGACCACACAAAGAGGTTTGCTGGAAATTGGCCACACCGTAACTCAGTATCATGCTTCGCTGCTCAGTGAAAGCATTCAAACACACAGTCAAAATGATTATTTTACTTCAATCACCTCTTCAGATCTCCATTCCAGAAATTCTTTCAGTTTAGTCCCTACATACCCTAGAAGTCAAATTTATCCCTAGTTTTTTCAAAGGTCATTAGTTTGATCTGTGGAAGATTCAAACAAAAAACAAATCCCTTCAGAAGGCAAAAGACATGCTTGTGTAAAGTAATCCAGTGGACACAGAGTAAATTGCATTCTCCTGGACAGAATCCATACTTTGCATACCAAATACTGAACATGGCCCACTGCCCAGGTGTAGAACTAGAGCCAGTTCTTAGGCAGAACTTTGATATTCATTGGGTTATTTCTAAGATCTGATGACTGCAGTGTTTTATAAGTTTTCAAGGATGAAGAATGAGATTTTGTTTGATATAATAATCTCTTGCCCTATTGCACTTGGGCCCCTCAACTCTGGGAAATGGGATTCTGAGGTATAGAATGTATTTTCACCTCAAGCAAATCAGTGATCTGATAAAATCTCCATCTGTAGAGCTGCATTCCTAAAGTTTGATGATGATCATTGTCATCATCATGTATATATCCCATCTTTTCCCCGAAACTGGGACTGAAGGCATTTACAAATTAAGAGAGTCCGCAAGGTGATTTGAGCATTGGACTACACCTCTGGGAGTCTAGAATTTAAATTCCCACTCAGCCAGGGAAAACTATTGTTTTTAAAATGTGTACATATTTTTGCAAGGCTTACAAATGTATCACTTCTCAGGCAAGGTCACTTTGTCTTGTTGTCACCTCAAGTGCGAGTGTGCCATCTGTGTTCAGATTCAGAACATGGTTTTTGGACTCAAAATTGTTGCCTCTTTCCTCTATGTAACTTCAGCAGCAGAATAGTCTCCAATGGACTCTTGCTGAAATATAGCAGTCATTATGCCTCTTTCATCAAGCTAACATAATTAACTTCTGTTTTGCCTCACTTCTTCCTTAGGTCAATTCACATGACAGCTTCTTATGTAGTGATACTGTAGTTGTGTAATTGAAAGTATAGAACTAGTGTTTTTCCACATCCAGCTCATTTAGTCTTGCTTCTTTCCTTAATGAGTCCATTTAAACCTGTAGAGAAGACCCTCATTCAAAGATGGCCTCAAGCTGTGTCACATGTCAATAAACTTAACCACAGTCCTCCTACATCTTCTAAACTAGTCATAACTTGCTTATTACAAGTGAATCCATAAGGCTATCCTGATATTTTTCTCTATGCCCCCCCCCCCCACCTTTGCAGTCCTGGTATTAATCCCAGTGTATTTTCTTCCTATCTTGTATGCTTCTTTCAGCTCTACTGTAGGATTGGTTTTTTACTTATCTACTTTAATTGATTTCTCCTAACTGGATCCTGGCACTCATATCAAGAACATATATTTGATACAAAGGATTGAAAAGGAGATGAGGAAAGAACCTTGAGTTGGGTTTCTGAAGTGGCTAGCTTCTGAGATTATGAAGTAATAAGGATTGTAAAATGCCTAAGATGAAAAAATGAGACAGATCACATTAAGCTTTTGTCCAGAGTAGTCTTGGTGAGAACTGTATTGCCAATACTGTATACAAGTATTGGTTTAACCCAGTGGGTGCAAAAATCCTAAGAAAGGGACTATACTTCCTGGTTGAGTTCAGAAGAAGGGAAATAGCTATTGGATGGATGCTGTGGTGTCTAGGGCTAAGGAGAAGGTCCTTTCCACTTTGAATAAAGTAGAAGTATTTTCAGTTGTGTATTTCAGAGGGAACAAAAAGCTAAATTCTTTAAGTTTAATTTCTATATTGCATTTGCTTCTATTGGTTTTTTTTTAATTTAAAGCATTAAGGTTGCAGTAAATATTGCAGAAATACTGAGCAGCACAGGAGATTATCACATGAGAGAGGAAAGCATCCTCCCATGGTTAATTCATGATATTAACACTATCAGGGGAAGATCAACAACACATTTATCCTGTTTTTCTACCATATGTAAACAGTAATGGACCCATCATTGGGCATTAACAGGCACTCCTGTTAATGGGTCCATTACTGTTTACAGATGATAGAAAAATAGGATAAGTGCAGAGTGTGTGTGTGATACTCTTCCCCCTGATTGTGTGATACTCTTCCCCCCTAATAGCACAAATTAAGGTGGGAGAAGGATGTTTTCCTCCCATGTGATAATCTCTACACACAGAAGAGTCCTGCAATCATATCTTGCATCAACACCTCTTTGGATGCATGGAACTTTGGGGACCATGCATATGTGTCAAATTCGATATACAGTTGGCCATCCATTTTCATGGGGGATCCATTCTGGCCCCCCCCCCACATAAATGGAGGCTTGTGCTTATTCAAGCTCCATAGGCTTGGAGTGAGCGCACCCCCATGCACATGGCACAGGCATGCACGCCATTACAAATAGTGAAGATCGCCCTCTGCATATATTCAAGGGCGTGGATCTCAGATCTGCACATTACGAGGGGCAACAAGATTGTCAAGTTGTGTCTGACTGAAGGGGGCAGTGTTCATATCCATTACTAAGCCAAAGAGTCAGTGTTATCAAAGACAACTCTGTGATCATGTGGCCAGCACAACTGCACACCAAACTGGTACCTGTTTTTCTACTTGCACTTTTACATGCTTTCGAACCCCTAGGTTAGCAAAAGCTGGGACTAGTGACAGCAGCTCACTCTGTCAGTGGTACCTCGGCATCGAACTACCAACCTGTTGATCTTGTTATCATCAGAGACAGTATCATAACTACTGAGCCACTGCATCCCTCTCTAAAATAAATATATTGAGATGTAAAGTACAATTGTGTGTGTGATATTCAGCGCGATAGAACCCAGAAAGAGGTACATATATTTTTATAACAAGATGAGAAATATTAATGGACATAACAATAGGTATTAGCATAATGGTAAATCACAGGATGTATTTCAAGAAACACTGTAGTTTAGATAGGTGCAGTACTGGATTTTTCCCAACTCACAGGCCACTTGCAGTTGTAAGGTTTCCAGTCCTGGATCCCACCCAGTTCCAGGAAGTCCCTGATATGATCTGGAAACATTAGGGAAGAAGAAGTTTAGTATATCATGGATTTGCATGGTTTCAGCAGTGTCAGCAGAGATGATACACAAAGTCAATGATGTCAACAATCTTGCAGCATAAAAAACCCAGCAGCTCTGTTAGCAGAGTAAATACCAGGAGCAAATTGTCTGCCAAACTAGATGCACTGAAGCTTAGAGTAACAGAATCCGATGTATTTCATTAAGAAATTCTAAGTGCCACATTCTTCAGGAAATAAAAACAAGTGTTAAATCCCCACACACACACACACATTTGCTTCAGAGCCAAATAAAGGAATGTATCCACAGAAATGAGATCACTGCTTACACATATCCCACCACCCAGCTTGCATTGTAAGCAACATTATTTGTCCATCTCTGCAAAACAAAAATCCCAGGGTGGCTTTATTGCCACATTTAGTTTTGCTGACTTGCCGTTACTCAGTTCCAAATTCATAAATACTTCTCAAGTACAGAAGAGTCTATTACTCGAGGATGTGCATCAAGGATTTAAGTAACAGGGGGATTTTTGAGGTTAAAGAAAGCATCTATTAAAAGCACAACTGACAAAAAGGCTGTTTTTCTCCACATAATACAATAGTCTGAGAAGCCTTATACTATTTCACTTGAGTAGCTGGATTTCAGTTGACCCACTAAATAATAGAAACTGGACTTTACTCTACTTTGCAAAATTGGGTCATCACATCACCATAGATAGATCAAGATACCTGAGCATGAATTTTTATAACTGATAGTTAGCATGTCCAATCAATAACCCTTTCATGTTTATCTTAAAAGCTTTTTAGTCCATGTTTGATTTTTTTTTAAAAAAAAATCTGATAGGTGCAATTTTCATATCTTTGCAATTATTTCAAGCCAGTGTACAGACCAAAAATGATTAGAACATTGTGATGAATTCACATTAAACATTGTCATGATTATTCCAGTGGCTTTCATCAACTAGTTCAAGCTTAGAGATTAGAAACATTGCTTTTGGAAGGTGGGGGCAAATTTCCCAGAGCTTGGAGCTCTAGAGGGCCCTGGGGATTTTACTAATAGTAACAGGAGGTTCCAGCCCACATTTACTTATAATAATAATAATAATAATCTTTATTTCTAGCCCGCTTCTCTGTGAGTACAATCGGAGCGGGGTACAACAAGATTAAAACATACAAATTAAAACACTTCATTGACCCATTCCCAGCCACCCACCCCTTAAAAATAAATTAAATTAGCAATAATTTAAAATCAACAACATTAAAAACATGATTCATCCTCCATAGTTCTTACATTGAGGAAAAGATAACACCAGGCAAGGGGTCAATTTATAGGTCCCATTCGGAGCTGGGATCTAAGAGGTGTCAGGGAAGGCCTGCCGGAAGAGATGCGTCTTCAGAGCTTTTTTAAAGCAATCAAGAGATGTTATAAGGCGCATCTCATCCGGCAGACCATTCCAAAGTTTGGGAGCGGTCGCGGAAAAAGTCCTCTGGGAGGTCTGCGACAGCCTAGTTTTCACCGGCTGTAGCAGGTTCCTCCCAGAGGATCGGAGTGTGCGGGGGGTTCATACGGGGAGAGGCGGTCCCTGAGATAAGGTGGACCCAAGCCATGTAGGCCTTTAAAGGTTAAAACCAACACCTTGTACTGCGCCCGGAAACTAATTGGCAGCCAGTGGAGAGCCTTGAGCACCGGTGTTATGTGCTCTCTCCTTGATGTTCCAGTTACAAGCCTGGCTGCCATATTTTGGACCAATTGAAGTTTCCGGGTTAAGCACAAGGGTAGCCCCATGTAGAGCGCATTACAGAAATCCAGGCGTGAGGTTACCAGAGCATGTACCACAGTTTCCAGGTCCCTCATGTCCAGGAAAGGGCGCAGCTGGCGTATCAGCCGAAGCTGATAACAGGCACTCCTGACCGTCGCATTCACCTGACAGGTCATGTGGAGCGACGTATCTAGGAGTACCCCCAGACTGCGAACACAGTCCTTAGAGGAGAGTGTGACTCCATCCAGGACTGGAGACTGTATTCCCAAGCCTGGTTTTGGGCCTGTGACTGTTAGTACCTCCGTTTTGTCTGGATTCAGTTTCAATTTGTTTTCCCTCATCCAATCCATTACCGCCGCAAGACAGTCATTAAGAGGAGAGACGCCATCTGAAGTCTGTGCTGACGATCTGGACATGGAGAGTTATATCTGAGTGTCATCAGCGTACTGAAGACACTGAGCTCCATGCCTCCGAATGACCTCACCCAGCGGCTTCATATAAATGTTAAATATCATCGGGGACAGGATGGCACCCTGATGGACGCCACAATTAAGCTCAATTTTGGAAGAGCAACTGTCCCCGAGCCTCACCCTTTGGGATCTGCCAGAGAGGAAGGACCGGAACCACTGAAGAGCGGTGCCCCCGATCCCTACCTCCCTCAGCCGATCCAAAAGGATGGAGTGATCTATAGTGTCAAAAGCTGCGGAGAGATCCAAGAGCACCAACAGGGTCACACTACCCCTGTCAATGCTCAAGCGGAGGTCGTCAGCCAGTGCAACCATGGCGGTCTCAACTCCATGTCCTGCCCTGAAGCCGGTTTGAAATGGATTGAGATAATCGGTTTCATCCAAGACAGCTTGGAGTTGGGAGGCGACTGCTCTCTCGATCACCTTGCTCAGAAATGGGAGCAAGGACACTGGTCTGTAGTTCTTCCTGTCCAGGGGATCAAGGGAAGGTTTCTTCAGGAGAGGCTTGACAGCGCCTCCTTCAGACATGATGGGACCGTGCCCTCCCTGAGGGATGCATTGATCACATCCCGAAGGAATGTTCTCAATTAATCCCCTCCCTGGACGACCAGCCAAGATGGACATGGATCGAGGGAGCATGTCGTCTTCCGAGTACTGCCAAGGAGCTTGTCCACGTCATCGGTACTCACCGATTGAAACTCATCCAGTAAACTGACAGCAACGGAGTTGCTGGACACCTCGCCAATGGATTCTGACAAAACATTGGCATCCAAGTCGTCTCTTATCCGAGAGATTTTATCTGCAAAGTAGGTGTTAAACGCGTCACAGCAGGCTGTCGTCGGGTCAAGTAGGGGGTTCGGCGCAGGAGGAACCTGCGTCAGTTCCCCCACCACCCTGAACAGCTCTGCTGAACGGGACTCTGCAGACGCAATGCGTGCAGAGCAGAAGAGTCTCCGCGCTGCACGCAAAGCCTCCCGATAGGCGCGAAGATGCTGCCTATGGCGAGTTCTGTCGGACATGAGGCGAGTTTTCCACCACTTGCGCTCTAGTCGTCGTCCAACCCGCTTCATCTCTCTGAGTTCGTCTGTGAACCAGGGTTTACGATTGGGAGCGGGTTGGAGAGGACGCTCAGGGGCGATCGCGTCGATAGCCTTGGGAAGATCGGTGTTCCAAGTATTCACCAAGGTTTCGACTGGATCACCGGCGTTACCAACCATTAATCCCTCTAAGGCCTTCTGGAAACCAATTGGATCCATTAGCCTTCGAGGGCGGACCATTCTAATGGGTCCACCACCCCCGGGGGGACGGAAAGTGGCTTTCAGTTCCATCTTGATCAGGAAGTGATCCGTCCATGACAGTGCGGAGGTTTTGGTTATCTCCGCCCACGGATGCTCCTGTTCCGTACTAAAAATCCCATCGAGTGTGTGACCTGCACAATGGGTGGGCCCGTTGACCAATTGGGATAGGTTCATGGCTGTCATGGATTCCATGAACTCCCGAGCTGCTCCAGATAGATCAGAAGGGCTGGTCTCCAGAGGGATGTTGAAGTCACCCAAGACCAGAAGTCTGGGGGACTCCAACAGCAACTCAGAGACCAGCTGAGTCAGCTCAGTCAGGGAGTCTGTTACTTAACAACATACCTTTCAACTTTCTTTATTTAATCCTACGTTGTCTCAGTTTTTCAGCTGCATTTAAAATGTACTGTTTCTCTCCCCACCCCCCACACATACAATTTCTCTCTTTGTCATTGCTTAGTTCAGTAAGAGCCTTATTGCAAGAAAAAAGAAAGCCAAAATGAAACAGGAGTGTAGTGGCTTTCTCCGTGCCTCTCTGCATGCTATCATACCGTGTTTCCCTGAAAATAAGACAGTGTCTTATATTAATTTTTGCTCTCAAAGATGTATTAGGTCTTATTTTCTGGGGTGTCTTATTTTTCCATGAAGAATTATTCACATTTATTGTTGAACAAAAAAAATGAACGTTTATTATATACTGTATATATATTTATATACAAAATCTTTGCTAGGTCTTACTTTTGGGGGAAGCCTTATATTTAGCAATTCAGCAAAATGTGTACTAGGTCTTATTTTCTAGGGATGTCTTATTTTCGGGGAAATGGGGTAGCATGTCCATTCTCTTCCTGAGAGAGACAGTCATAAAAGTATGTCTTTTGTCATGCTGAAAACATCCATTTGACAAAAGACATGTTTTTATGACCATCTCCCTTGGGAAGAGAACAGAAACATTAAGAAAGCATGTGGAGTGGCATTGAGAAAGCCACTACTCTCCTGCTCCATTTCCGCTTTCTTTTCTGTGATAAGTCTCTAAGTAGCAAAGTCAATTTTAAGTGCCTGAGTAATTTGCATGAAATTAACTCAGCAGAAGGGAGATTTTAAAAAGGTAGAATCTTGCTCTTACCAATAGAATCTGAAAAAACAAAGTACTGCTGCCCCTCCTCACTTGTGTGTGTTCTTCCTCATTAGTAACTTCTGACATGTTGACCATACTCTGATGTTGTCTGGCCACATGTGTCCCAATGTTCATCTGTGAAATATAGAAGGGTGTGTAACAAGAAATTCCTGTTCTCCTAATGGAACAGTACACTACAGTGACAGATAGAGAAAGCAAATTCATGTAATCTCTTTTTATTCCATCTGTGGCTAGAATGCTTCATTGTAAAATAGACATCGAGGTCTTCCAGACTGATTTAAAGAAGTCTGAGTATTGCAATATATGTCCTTGATGTTTGCTAGGTTTTGCCAGTCACTGTTGACTTTTCATCCACTTATTCTATTGCTTTGAGGAGTTGTTTGTCATGATTTCTTAGATTTGCACTAGGGCTCTTCTAAACTTGGGCATGGGTTACTTAGATGGTCCTATGGTCTGAAGGGCATTTTTTTTTCTCTGTGATTAATTTTAAAAAATAAAAATTCTTATTGTTATTGTGTTACAGTGCAAAAATGGAATTTCACTGATATACTGATGCACTTTAACTCTAAAAAAATTAAAGAACAGAAAGGAGAGGAAAAAATAGACCTTTTGTTCCAATATGTCTTAGAAAAAAATCCATTTGAGGGTAAAAATAAAGTGTAGCAGCTGGTGCTGGGAGTTGCCAGAAAATAGTTCAGGACAATAGAAACAAGAACTATAGCAACAAATATCTCAATTTCCCAAAACCTCTTCCATATTTGTTCCATCTGGAAGAGTCCATTATGGAATATAAATACAGGTTCAAAGTACAGAGGAGAAAAGAAATGAAGGGAAAAGTCAGTGGTCAGACAAGATTTTTTTTTCAAGTTCATCATACAGTGATGACAAATTAGTGAAAGCAAGTCATTGGATTCTCAGCCATTATTATTAGAATTAAAATATAATGAGAATTCTGCTGAAGTAAAAAAAAAATTGCACTAACAGTACTCACAATAAAGATTGATTGGTCTCATATTTCAGTGAGAATTAATTTTCTTGTACACTTAGCATATCAGAAGAAAATTTGTCATTTCTTTCTTTTGTAAACCAGACACGAAATGTGAAGCTTTCACGTCTTCAGATGAGAAATTTTGGGTTCTGTGGAACAACAATAAGATGACTGAAAATGAGATTGAAGAAACAGGCAAGTAATTCATTGAATAATGCCATGCTGATGTCACAATAGACTTGTATGAAGTGAAAAATATGTAAACAATTCATTTAGCTGACGTTGAAGATGCTACTGTGGAACTATACGTTCATTACATAATATGCATGAACTCAACATTTCAAGTTTATTTCCAAATCCTTGTGTAGTTCTGTGTATCAGAGTTGCATTTTCAGTGACTGTAGCCAAAGCAGAGAGGTTATTCAACATTCTGGCTGTATTAAAAACTTCACATCAACTAAGAAAATTACACTTTGATTATATAACGGAAACATTTGCTAATATTTGTGAAAAGTCCACAAAGTGCTATTAAATGTGTTGTGGAAACATAGACTGGTGATCAGTCATAAATGGCATGTTTTCATTCACATGTATTAATGCTATTAATTAAGGAGTTTAATCATGTGGTAGTATTAAAATGTTAAGTTCATCTGTTTCACTTGAGTTTGTGATAGTATTATTTTAAATAAATATATTAACCAATCCATTTTGGAACATGTTTTTCATTTATTTTCAATGTCTTAAAGTTAAACCTAGGTCATTTTAAAATTTGTTTAAAGAAAGTGTCTCAGAAGATAATAGGGAATAGGAGCTGTACACACATCTTTCCTGGGCCCAGTGTCAGCTCTCTTTGTCCACTGGCAATGTTGGCTGGGGGAATTCTAGAAGCTGTAATGTAAATCAGCATCTATTCCATGCTTGGCACAAATTGTTATTTATCGTTTCAGACCAGATTTAGCTTTTGAACTGGTGCACATTTGGAGTCCATGGATGGCAAAAGTAAAAGCGAGTTTGCTTAGACTGGGACAAGCAGATAGAGTCAGCATGAAATGAGCCTTCTCCCTTATCTGACATATTTTCCAGTAGTCACAGATAGTAGATATAAGACAAAACCAAGGTGAACACAAATGATCCACATACCATGAGTTTAAAGTTTTTTCATGTAATATTTTTCATGTAATGCAATACAACACTATGGTTAAAAATAACTGGCTTTGCAGCTTTCTGTGGTCCAGTCTGAGACCATTTAAACTGGCCTGGCTCAGTGCTAGGGAATCCTGGGGATTGTAGTTTATTGTGGCACCAGAGCTCTCTGAAAGAGAAGGCCAAATGATTCACAAATTCCCAAAAATCTCTAGCATTTAGCCAGGGCAGTTAGAGTGGTCTTAAACTGTGTGTTTAAGACCACTCTAACTGCCTGGAAATATAAGTAGAAAAAAGTCTTACAGTTTTAAAAAAGAGACCATTTATTTCATCGCCCCTGTTCTGCTCTTCTTGTTACTAAGCTTCAGATTTGATTAATTGCTAGCAAAATAATCACTACTTTGATCTGCTGACTTTCAATTGCCAGTGATTAATCAAGTCTGTCCTGAATAGGAAGTTGTCTACCCCACAGGGTCAGAAAACCTTAACACATAAAACTGTTTCTTTGGGGGGGGGGGGCATCTGTGTTTGTGTGTACCTATATGCCAAACCAAGAAAGTGGGTGGAAATATTGTCTCGGAGGAGGTAGTGAGGGGACAGTCCCATGCTGTATGTGATAAGCTGTTATGAGAATAATAGTTGCAATACTGGAAAGGTTCCAAACATGTTACCGGGAAGAAATGAATCCTGATTATATAGCATTTTGAAAATAACTCTGTTTTAGCAGAAGAACAACCTGGTGTAATAAAGTCCTTAGACATTTTTTTTTCAGTTCCTATAAATTTTGGTCCAGTGTATTTTAAACATTGTTCTTGTATGCCTTCAAATCATTTCTGACTTATGGTGATGCTAAGGTGAACCTATTACATGGGTTTTCTTGGCAAGAATTCATGGGCCACTATAAGTTGATAAGCAACTTATATACACATTTTAGCTATAAAGATCCATCTTCTTAGTCTGAAGCAGTGTAGGGTTTCTTTGCATACCCAAAGATGTTTCTCTGAAAGTTGAAAATTAATATTTGGGAAAATAAAAACCTCTTCAAAATTTAAAGCTCTCATCTTCACCACCACCATCTTAATTGACCAGTGGTGGAATCTGTTAGGATGCTACAATAATGTAAAAATCTTCACATAAGCTATTGCACTTTCTCAGTGGTTGCAAAAGCAAAAGCAAAAGCTCTGCATCTATAAAGGGAAAACATATATACAAGGCTTACTCACCACATACTTTTGACCTGGTAGGTGAGAAACAATTGTACACTACATGAACTCAAAGCCATTGTGTCTGTCATAAGACCCAATGTGGGATCCACTGGGACAATACATCAGTCACAAAAGATCTGTTGCAATCAGGGTTAAAGTGGTTATGAATGGATCAAGCTAAGCATGATCATGCTATCATGCTTAGATACCTGTTTTCATTTTCATTTTCATTTTACTGTTGTATTCCCATTAAGATATTTGATTACAGGTTGTCTCTAGGCATTGTGCTGAAATAATAAATGAAGAAATACTGAGAGGCTAAGAGCTTTTTCAGGAAAGCAGAACAACTGCTATAATTGTTCAACATAATGACCCAAATCTAGATACAGTATTTGCCCTGTAGTTTACTTCGGGGCCCTTCAACAAAGAAAAAAGAAAACACCTTACTCATTGCTGAATAACTAATGTTTACTTCAAGAAAGGAAAAGAATAAACCTGCATATGGAAAACATTTTCACTGAAGCATTATGTTTATCCGTCTGTGTTCAGCATCAGCCATTTTACAGAGCAAAGATACACATTGTATTTCCATGACTATCCCTTCCAAGCTCTTCTTAAATTTCATCCAGCTGTTAACAATATTCTTTGCTTCCTCCAGAAAACAATGTCTTTCCTGAAATGCTTCTCTATGGCAAATGAATGGAGGAATGCAGCCAGACAATTGTGGATTGATATTAGTCATATGCTACTACTTGATGCAAATCTCTCTCTCTCTCTCTCTCTCTCACACACACACACACACACACACACACTGCAGAATTATATTCAGGGGTAGCTATGTTAGCTATGCAGCAAAATACAACAAAATATAGCAGTGAATCTTTCAGTGCTTCACTGGCTTCTACATCAGGCAAAGTAGTTAAAATTCATTCAAAAGAAAAGTAATTATGTTAGAAGTCCAGACCTACATTTTGTCTCAGATGTTATTTCTGCTGCGAGTTATGCCCTTGAAAGATCTCAGTGCAAGTAGACGTGATGCCTCATCTTGGATATGTAGAGATGGGGCATAAAGAGCAAAAAAAGCTGGCAATAAAATATCAACTCCATTAGCAACAGAAAAGTAACTTCCCTTGTGACCCCTCTCCAATCTAAGCTAACTGCTCCTTTCTTGGGCATCCCTTGGGATCCAGGCTGCCCCTGTCCTGTACAAGACTAACTGTGATGATGACTGTCTACATTTCTATCATCATCACCTTTATTTATATCCTACCTTTTCCCCAAAACTAGAACTCAAGACTGTAGGAGCCTTATTCATCCTGGTGATACTGACTACATCCCCTCAAGGCAATTGCCAATGGGGTTCTTTGTGCCTCCTGCAGAACAAAAGGAGAGAGGCTCAACTTCTGGTTATCCCTCCACTTCCACCAATAAACATTCCCCTCTTCTCTTCCAATTGATTGACTCCTTTTTCCAAGGAATCTTGCATATCTTTTGAGCCATTTTTATGGTGCACTTCAGTAACTATAGGAAAGTGAAAGACTCCCAGCTTCCAGGACCAAGAGATAAGGCCATCAGAGACTATGATCTTGATCTTACTACAGGAACATATATCCTGATCTTACTACAGGAACCTCAGAACCGTTCAGTTCTACCTACCCATTTCAGAATGAGATATACTTAGCTTGAACAACAGAGGTGTTCACATGTTGCACTGAATATGTGTTGACAATATATGCACAGTTGTGATAATTTCCCTACCTGCCTTCCTAACTGCATCACATACAGCACACCCACCCCATAAGTGGGCTTGCCATCAGCAGCTTTAAGTTTACATGGCCAGCAAGCCCAGGGTGTTACAATGGCACATCCACTGAAACAAAAGAGACTTGAGGTCCCATGCTTTTTGCCATATGTGAGGAGGGTCCGGAACGGATCCCCCACATATACAAAGGGCCCACTGTATTAGAGTCTTATTTTATCTGTGGTATAGATAATGAGTGTATTTGTCTGTACATGGGCTGAATAAGGGACATATGGTTATGGCATTGATGAATACATGTGCGCTCATGTAATTGCATAAAACAAGTTTTCCATGCAGTGCCTACTATCAGCTTTGAGTACCTCTGTTCCTGCATGGGGTTTTGTGGCCATCATGATAAATGCACCAGTGCTCACACCATCTCAAAATTAGATTATTGGATGGTGCTTTATGTGGTGGAGCCCTTGTGTCTGATCTGAAAGGTGCAGCCAATACAGAATGCAGCAGCTACAGTACTCAAGTGAAGGACCAAGCTATGCATATGTCACACCTGTGCTGAAAAGAGATCCCTGATGCCTATTAGCTATCAAAACATGTGGAAAGTTGAATTGTGTGTGTCTGGAGTGTACACACATGTCATTAAGTTGCCTGTCAACTTGTGCTGACCCCATGAATTAAATAGGGTTTATTATTGTTATTGTTGTGTGCCTTCAAGTTTTTTCTGACTTATGGTGACCTTAAGGTGAACCTATCATGGTGTTTTCTGGGGCTGTGCGTATTTGACTCACCCAAGGTCACCCAGAAGGTTTTCATTTTATTAGACAAGAAATACTCAGAAGTAGTTTTGCCAGTTTCTTCCTCTGAAATATAGTGTACAACACCTGGTAATCATTGGCTGTCTCTCATCCAAATATTAACCAGAGTTGATTTTGCTTAACTTCTAAGAGCATATGGGATCTGGTGCCATTAGATTATTTAGACACAAAGTTCTAAAAACCTTTACACAAGGATGTTGACATACAAATAAGTTTATCACAAGCCATTTTCAAACCACTCTAGGCATGGGATAGGATAGGCACAGAACGAGTGAGAATGGTTGTTATCCATAGGAGAATGCTGCCAATGCCATCGGGAGTTCCCAAGCCATTTCCCATCCATGCTATGGGAGCCAATTTTGAAGAATGATTTTGAACCGTTCTTCAAAATCAGCTGACATGGCACGGACAGGAAACGGCTTGGGGACTCCCGGAGGTATCAGCGGCGTTCTCCTGTGTGGTAATACCCATTCTCACCTGTTCCATGCCAATCCCATCCTTCCTGTGGCCAGAACGGTCTGGAAATGGCATACGATAAACTTAAAAGTCTGACCTGCCTGTACCTGCCTTCCTCTCCCTCATTGGCCACTGAAACTTCAACAATGAAAGACTTACAGCTGTTCCACAGCCTAGGGGTTCCCATCTCACAACATCACAAAAGGTGGCCTTCTCAGTGGCAGCACCCACCTTCTGAAACTCTCTGCCATAAGAAATAAAGCAGTTTGATAACACTTTAACTGTCCTTATCAATGCTATGGAATTCTGAGATTTTTAGTTTTGTGAGATGTTTAGCCTTCTCTGTCAGAAAGCTCTGGTGTCACAGCAAGCGGCAAACCTCAGAATCCCATAGCACTGAGCCATGCCAGTTAAAGGGCTCTCAAACCACATTATTTCTAAGTGCAGTTGCAGCCAGAGAAACAATATTCATCTTGAATACTGTTGCTGCATAGCAGCTGGGGAAAAAAATCTGTTCATGCAGTCATGTTTCCTTGCTCTCTGCTCCTTCCCTCCCTCTCTCTCTTGGTATTGACTGTTGAATGCTTTTAATTATTTTACATTATTTGATATAGTTACTTTAAAATTGTTTGTAACTGGTTTATCTCTACATTTATTGTGAACCACTTGGAAATCTCACACTATCCGGCAGTTTAGAAGTATTAGGAAGAAAGAACAAATGAATGAACAAGCAGCCGTCAAGTCTAATCTGGCCCCCAAAGGTTCTTCATTTGGCCCATGAAGGGTCCTAGTCAAACCCCTGTCCCACATCCCAGCCCCATAGAACCAGGTGATTGCAGCACTATATGGCCTCCCAGTTCATGATGTCCTGAAAATGGACAAAGTAACAATCTATCACTGGTCAAATGGATAAAGTTGTGAACAACTGTCTTCTGATTCGTATTAAAGCATTAATATAATGGACATAGAAATATTTGTGGTTTTTTTCATAGCAGAGTTTTCACTGTATTTCCTCACCATATTGGAACATATTTCCCTCGCTTTAAAAAACAAAATTCTCCTTATTTTGGAAAACTGTTGGCAAAATGACATTATTTTTTATAAAAAATCACACTCATTTTAGTTTAATACACATAAATATGTACTTTCCAATAGTCTGAGTCTTTTTTAATATTAAAAAGAAGAACACGTATAGCAATTAAATGTTCAAAAATAAACTTCCATAGAAATTTGTAATAACAACTCTCCTATTCAGGTCTGTGTATCAGAAAGGCTGAAAGGAATGAATACTTCTTCATCAGAAATGTATGAGTCATCTTCTCCCTTCCCTGTGTGCATTAAATAGTGTTTAAATTCATCCATTGATTTCTGAATTAATTTTGTTGCATTGTTTGACTTCCCATGATTCAGGGAACGGCTTGGGTGCAGACTGCTGATCCTTTACAACCAGGAGAAAATTAATATTTCACTTCGATTCTAAACTGTTCTAGTAACTCCTACTTACTGACTTATGGGCATGTCAAGTGCAGATTATGTTCTAATAAGGCCCTTTTTGGATGCAGTTCAGAATGCTATTTCTTGCCCTTGCTCTATGTCTTGAAATGTCCCAACACCTAGTGGTTATGATGATTTCTTGTGAGGTCCATCAGCTGTTGAAAGAAATTTAAATCCCTGTGCATCATTTTACTATTATCATCCAACCAATTATACCTTTATTGAGCCAACCAAAATGCACAATTACATGTTGCAAACTTTCAAAGTCACTCTGGCTTCTTCATCAGGCAAACAGGAGAAAAGAACCAAAGATGTAAGTCATAGGCCTGCATTTTCTGTTTCTGGTCTTACTTCAGATAGTAGGGATGGCAATCTGCAGGCTGGCACCTCCCTCTTTGGTCATGCGGTCACTGGTAGATTTTCAAAATCAAGGAAATTTAATGTTCATTTGAAATTCAAAGAAGATGTTTCCTTGGAATCCATCATGTCTCCTTCCTTTGTGAAGCCACAGGCTCCTATGTAGGTAGAGAATACTGAATTTCTCAAGAAGTCTTCTTGGCCCATTTTAGATTGGCAAAAAGAGGTGTGTTGATGGCTGCATGAAAGCCCAGCCTTTAGATGAGAAAAAGGGAAAGTGTGCCATGAAAAAGCTTCTTTTGAGTTTTAGGGGAAAAGAAGTGCCTTTAAAAAGTAGCTTGATTTCCCCACTACTTTTTTTTAAAAGGGTGCAACATTGCTATTGCATCTAAAGGCTAAGGTGTAGTTGCACGGTTAAATGGGGCTCTGTCTCTTTAAAGCACCCATTTAAAGGTAGCGATACAAGTGCCGAGGGAGGGAAGGTGCCAAGACAAGAAGAGACCTTCAGAGCCCGGCCAGGGTGCACCTGCACCTTCCTTCACCTCCTCCCTTTGGCTGAGAGAGTGTGACTTCTAGGGAGACAGCAGGGCACTGGAGGCGCTCAGCCAGGCCAGGGCAAGCTGGCAAGAGGAGGAGGAGAAGGGGAGGGACCTGGAGCACCTCCGCTGCCCTGCTTCCCTGCAAGTCACACTCTCTCAGCCGAAAGGGGGAGGAGAAAGCAGGCCCAGGCACACACTGGCCAGGCTCCAGGGCTCTCTCCTGGCTGCCTTCCTCCTCCCTTTGGCTGAGAGAGTGTGACTTGCAGGGAGGCAGGGCAGCAGAGGGGCCCCATGTCCCTATCCTCCTCCTCCTCCTCCTGTTTCCAGCTTGCCCTGGCCCAGCATCAGGAGGACCTGGAGCACCACCGCTGCCCTTCCTCCCTGCAAGTCACACTCTCTCAGCCAAAGGGAGGAGGAAGGCAGCGGGGAGGGAGGGAGGGAAGGAGCAAGGAAGAGACCCCCAGAGCACGCCTGGCCCTCCTGCTTCCTCTTCAAAAAGAAGACTGGAAAAGTAGGACGTGTCCTGGCAAAGGAGGACGTGCCTGGTCAACTTGGAAAATGGGGGCCTCTGCTCAAGAATGGAGGACATATGGGAATCCCTCCTGGACAGAGGGCTGAAACCTCAAGACAACTCAATATAATGCTCTGACAGAACACAGACTACAACTCCCATGAGCCTTTGCTACCATTTCCCAAGATGCCCTAATTTGCAACAGAAAGCCGACCAGTATGTTCACATATGATGAATTCTTTCGTATTGACTCTGCATTTTCTTTTTGTGTAGATGCTCTCTTGTCTTGTGTGTGATGAGCTTGTGCGTAATCACGTGCATTTCCGAACTGACCTCACTTTCTCCCTCTTTTGGAATGGTCCTGTACTCCCCCATGTGATAAGCTCCGACTGTATGATGTACCTGCGCAATTGCGCAATTCGCAGCCAGCAAGGGGAAAAAAATGTTTAAAGCGTGGCTAAAAGCCGCGTTCTTTGCCGCCCATGTAGCTGCTCCGCCTGTGTTTGTAGCGTTTTGACAGCTTCCCATGTAGTTGCTGAGCCACAGAAAAAACCTCAGTCTAGCTGCCCTGTACCTTTTAAATGCACACCTGGGGCTTGCTGTCTAGCTGCTAAGCATTAAGGAAAAGGCAACTTCATGTCACACTTTCCTGCCAATCTAAAAAGCCCCATCATGTTTTGCATCAGGAATTTCCCAGCAGCCATAAATAGCCTAGGCAGTGGTTGTAAACCAGCAACATCTGGAGAATTATATCATTCTGCCCTGAACTACACCTAAATTAGCCTGTTACCCATCAGATGAGGATGGTTGCCACTGAACATACACAGGCTGATAGTATTACCAGGTTTTCGAAATACCAATAAGGGACAGTAAAAATTTATGACATGCAGGGCTGATAATCAATTTTTTGTCTCTGTGATAATCTTTACTTGCGTTTTTTCTTGGCATGCAACAGTTCTGAATTCATTTTAATCATAACATAACTATCTGTATTGGCAGTGAGATTAAGACACTTGCTCCTGCAGCTTGGCTTCATGTTTTCTCAGAATGCCCACATTCTCCCAATATTGGATTGTTGGTATCCCATTAAATCTATATAAAATAACATGCTTTCCAGATCTCATGAGGGGCATTTTTTATAATAAGGAATACCCTACACTCCAAGATGGTACTCTGTCATCAGGGAGCAGGGATTCCAGAACCTTTCCCAGGTCTCATAATGTAAGCTTAAGTGTCCTATACCTCTATTGTGGTTATTATCACTGTTACTGTTATTTATTTCCTCCAGCCTGGGAAGAACAGAATGAGGGACTGTCTGACCACAATACAAACTGACACTATTGTTAACCATGTTATCAACATCAATGGATGAAATATACAGCCAGTGCAAATTTAATTTATTTAACACCTGTTTTGAGAATGATTCTGCCCGGCATCCATTCAAGATCAGGTTAAACTGAGCACACACATTGTGAAGAGAACTCCTAGGCATATAAACTAAGAGTAGCATTGCTCACATATGGCACCCTCATCAGGATACTAAGGTTCAAGAGGGGCTGCCCTCACCAGTAGCGGTTCTCTCTTTCCTAAAACAATAAACAAGTAACAAGATTAGATATGAGAGACTTGTGAACATTTGATGGATGCAGCTTCTGAGGATGAAGCCAGGCTTCCTGGAAGGATTTCATTTAAATAGAACACTAAATCAGAGTTTATAGCACTGCAGTATCATTCCCAGAAATGCCAGCATACAAAATGGTAATTCTAGGAACTGAATCAAAGAACATGGCTGCAACCCAGCTGTTAGGTAAAGAATTAGATCTGGAGTTGACTGCTGGATTGAAAACAACAAAACTGACAATTTGCATAGTTGAAGTTAGACGTAAATTGTGATGAGTGTTCCCTAATGGTCTCCCAGCATACAATTAAGAGATATTTACCTCACTTGACGATGCCTCAGAAGGAGTGTGTGCTTCATCTCACAAACATGTAATTTAAAGAAGAAAAACTTTTTTTCCTAAAAAGTAACTCAAAATAACTATTCCATTACCTTTGACAACTGATAAAGTAAAGCATTATATTTTAAAAAATTAACAACTATATTGGAAACTATTTCCAGGGAGCTTGGATCTATAACAATATTTAATTACTTTTTTAAAGTACCTGTCCAAGCATGGGTTTTTGAGATAAGGACATTTTTCTCCAAATACTTTTTTTTTTTTTTTTTTGGTACTTCTGCAAATCTTTGGGTCTTTCCAAACCTGCCAATACCTCCTTGTGTCTAGATGGAACAATTTTGACTAGAGAAGAGGCAACACTCAAAGAATTAATTCACTAAAAAAGGTAAAGGTTTCACCTTTGACAATGTTGTCAAGCCGTGTCAGACTGTAGGAGGTGCTGCTCATCTCCATTACTAAAACAAAGAGCCAGCATTGTCAAAGACTACTCTGTGATCATGTGGCCAACATAACTTCACAGAACAATGTTATCTTCCCACCAAAGTGGTATCTGTTTGTCTACTTGCACTTTACATGCTTTTGAACTGCTAGGCTGGCACAAGCTAGGACTAGTGGTGGGTGCTACATGGCACAGGGCTTGGGCCTTGAACTGCTGACCTGCAATCATCAGAGTCAGCATCATAACTGCTAAGCCACCAGTAAGTCCTAAGCAAAGGACAAAGAACCTCTTTCACCACAAAGGCTGAAATTTTGAAATAAGTTCCCAGAGGCTATGGACCAGCAGAGCTAAGGCATCAGGTTAAATGACGGGGATAACAAATGCAAGCATATTTTAGCTGAAAGCTCTTACAATGTATAACTAGGCCTAAGCAGAGGCATTACAAGGTGAGGAAACACAAGAAGATGGAAGAAAGAATAATTATAAGCATACTGGGTTTTTTAGATCTAAGGGCCTGGCCCTTTTTCTCTTGAACCTGCAGTATGAGAGAGGAAACTCAGGACAAGAAAACTAAGTACCTTTGTGGGGAACCATCTCTTTGATTCAGGTTTTGGCCCGACTATCCCTGTCCCTGGGTTGGCCTAAATACCCTAAAGCAATGATCCCCAAACTCTGGTCCTCCAGGTGTTTTGGACTTCATTTCTCAGAAGTCTCAGCCATCTTGGCCAATGGTCTGGGATTCTGGAGCTAAAGTCCAAAACAGCTAAAGGCACTAGATCTTGTCTGACCTTGGAAGCTAAGCAGGGTCAGCTCTGGTTAGTACTCGGATGGGGGTCTGCCAATGAATACCAGTAGCTGTAGGGTATATTTCAGAGAAAGGAACTGGCAAAACCACCTCTGAGTATTCCATGCCTAAGAAAACCCCATGAAATTCATGGGGTCACCATAAGTCGACTTCAAAGCATATACATATCCCTGAGCCTACTTGGCAACCCTAAATCATATCACCATGGGCCTAATTCAGAACCATGTCTTGAAGTTACCAAACACGCCAGTATTGGATATAGAACAAGGAATACAGACAATTTTTAAAAATTGCCTAGTCAGTGATGCTGCACACCAAGATGTCAGCATTATCAGGTTTCTGTGGGGCCCACAGAAGGAATAGCCTGAACGAACACTTTGACAACAGTAGCATTTCCATTAATATTTTCCATCTTCCTCCAGCAAGGTAAGCATCCTATGTGTTATCAGCCCATTAGCCACACACACTTTCCTATGCTATGACTGAGCTGATGTATCACCATCCTCTTTTCTTGTGAGAATTTATTTTGTTTAATATCCTGCCATCTCAATTCATCCCTGAATTAGGGAGCTGCCTGTCTGGAAAATGGATAGTTACAAACCCTGGCCACCCTTTCAGGGCTGCAAACCAAGCAGCAGGTTTTGCTTTACCATTGAGAGATCTGGCCCTGTTCTCTGATATTGCATTTCATAGTCCATCTGCACCTCCTGCTTCAGATATCACAGGGCACAACAAAACACACTGTCATTATCACTTATACTGAGAATCGTGGGCGTAAATAATGGGCCATTTGTGGAACTCAGAGAGATCTCCATGGAAACGCTTAATCACTGACATTTAAGCTCTTGGTGGTGTTACGGGGAGCAGCTGACTGACCTATTCTAACAATTTATCAAGGTAAAAAAATATCAGTCTCTGTCTTGTGCTTCTGGCAGTAATATGCTGACAGTCTGCTGTTGCATTGTATCTTTCTGCTTCCCTCTTTCGTCATGAATAACCTTGAATTTTCCAGTCACTCCATGCTTTGACCCCTTCTCGATTGGCATTGCTCCTTATTACTAAATTAAATTTCAGCTGAAAGAGAACTCTGAAAAATCAGCTTTTTGTGCAAGAGCTTGTCTGCCTCATGAATAACTTCTGTTCAACAAAAAACAAACTGTACAACTTTCAGCTTCTTGTGTTATCAATTCAACAACATCAGAACACAAGGAATGACTATGTGCAACAGTTGTGGAAAATGTGCTAAAAGTGAGTATACAGAGAGTTCAGTGTTATGCTACCAACTTTCACACAGTAGCCTCCACAGCTGACATCAACCACAAGAAGACAAAAAGCATGAGGATGGTAAAAAGCTTTGGAGTTTATCACATGGGAGGAATTTCTCTCAATTGCGAATGGAGCCAATTTGCAATTACATGAATTCGCTAGTTTAGCGAATTTACGTGAAATCTGATTGCACTCGGAATGCGTTCAGAATGACTTCCTATTTCCCGAAAATGACCCCCCATTGCCTGAAATTGTGTGAGATACTCTAATACACAATTACGTGAAACCCCATGATTGCGTTCGGAATGACTTCCCATTTCCCGAAATTGCATGTGATACACTCATTCGCAATAACGTGAAACCCCATGATTGTGTTCGGATTGCCATTGCAGTATACCCTCAAATTCTGTGGTATGATAAACTCATTTGTCTTTTTCTGAACTGGTTTTCTAATTCCGTCACATAGTTTAGCCTGGTTAGTTGCATGGTAGTGTGGCACCATGACAATACTGTGATCACTGATTGCATGGGATCAGTTTGTAAAAAGAAGAAGCTTAGTTTGGTTTGGTTTGGTTTTGAATGGCACTAAAGATGTGTTGATCAGGCAGCAGAAAGTGCTTGAACACTGGCGGGGGAAACATTGCAGGTAAGAGTGATCAGATGAAGTTTGCATCAGTGCTTGTCAGTCTTGCATCTTTCCGTAGGTCGCTAAAATGAGTACTCAGTTTGTTGGGGGCAATTAACTTACACATTGTAAACCACTTATGTACTGCTTAAGTGCACTGATAAGTGGTATAGAAATATACTTGCTATTCCTATTGTTTCTATGATAATTGGAAGTAGACAGAGAACTTCTATGATTGACTGTCTTGTCTATCTCTCTATGGTCCTTGTTCATTGTGATTGAAAAGTGATCACTTCCGATCTCCTCCCCGTTTCTCCTAAAGGTTTATGACTATTTGTACTCTTTTCTTTCTATTCTTAGGTCAAAGATGGATGCAGGCATGAGGCTTTGCTCCAAAATGCCCCCCCTTCACTCATGAGAGTCAGCTTTTAGGGACTCTTGTACCAAAATATACATTCTTATTGATTGTCTCTTTTCCTACATGTTGGATGGATTCTTTGTAACAATAAAGTAAGTCTTATTTTTATCCTACCAGAGTATCCTGTTTATTAAAAGAACCACAGATATACTGGGGCATGCTACTACTCTGCTTAATATATAAATTGCCAAATGCTAAATTACTGGGGGTCCAGGATGGCAGTGTGTGCAACACCAGTGGTGGTAAGAGGGAACTCTCTTGGCCCGTGTACCTCAGCCAATCAATGTTCATTCAAGACAGAGGGTCGAGCTCAGCCTGGACACTGTCTAACTGTAATTACATAGTCAGGTAAAAAGTGGTGTGTAAGGGAACCATGGATACCACCCTGCATAAATGCAAAAAGAAGAAGAAGATTATGTTGGTTTAGCCCCTATATACTGGGATCACTGATTGTTTGCAATCTATTTACAGTGTACAGCAGTGTTAAAAATTTCAGCCATTATCCCCATCCTAGTATCATTTCTCCCCCCCCCAAAAAAATCATATGTATACTTCAGTACAACCCCCCCCCCCCAAAAAAATCATATGTATACTTCAGTACAAACTAGCCTTACACTGGACATCAGTTGTGTAAATATGTAGAAATAATGTCAGATGACATAGAAAAGAAACTATTCCAGACAATTTAAAACATAAACAGAGAATAGGTGAAGCACAATTATAGAATCATAGAGTTAGAAGAGACCACAAGGGCCATCCAGTCCAACCCCCCTGCCATGCAGGAACTCCCAATCAAAGCATCCCTAATAGATGGCCATCCAGCCTCTGCTTAAATGCCTCCAAGGAAGGAGACTCCACCACCCTCCGAGGGAGTGTGTTCCACTGTCAAACAGCCCTTACTGTCAGGAAGTTTCTTCTAATGTTGAGGTGGAATCTCTTTTCCTGGAGCTTGCATCCATTGTTCCAGGACCTAGTCTCTGGAGCAGCAGAAAACAAGTTCGCTCCCTCCTCAATATGACATCCCTTCAAATATTTTTAAAAAGCTATCATATCACCTCTTAGCCTTCTCTTCTGCAGGCTAAACATCCCCAGTTCCCTAAGTCATTCCTCATAGGGCATGGTATCTAGACCCTTCACCATTTTAGTCGCCCTCCTTTGGACACGCTCCAGTTTCTGCGCATTCTTTTTAAATTGTGGTGCCCAGAACTGGACACATTATTCCAGGTGGGGCCTGACCAAAGCAGTATAGAGTAGCACTTTTACTTCCATTGATCTAGAAACTATACGTCTATTGATGCAACCTAAAATTGCATTGGCCTTTTTAGCTGCTGCATCGCACTGTTGACTTAGATTCAACTTGTGGTCTACTTGGACTCCTAGATCCCTTTCACATGTGGTCTCATTCAGCCAGGTGTCTCCCATCATATATATGTGCATTTCATTTTCCTGTCCTAAGTGCAGTACCTTATATTTATCCATGATGAATTTCATTTTGTTAGCTTTGGCTCAGATTTCTAGTCTATTCAGGTCATTTTACATTTTGATCCTGTCCTCTGGGGTATTAGCTACTCCTCCTAATTTGGTGTCATCTGCAAATTTGATAACTAGGCTCTCAATACTGTCATCCAAGTCATTAATAAAGATGTCGAATAGCACTGGGCCCAGGACAGAACCCTGTGGGACCCCACTGGTCACTTCTCTCCAGGATGAAAAGGAGCCATTGTTGATCACCCCTTGGGTTCGGCCAGTCAACCAATTACAAATAGCCTTAGCCTTATGGTTTGTTTGTATGATATTGAATTTGGCACTTTGTAATTAATATAACATTGAGTTAATAATTTGCTGATTCTCCACCAGGCACAGGATGATTTATGTTTGTGCAGTATGAAATCTGTATTGATTTAAGCTGACGAAGACTATCAGAAGTTGAAACAGCCTCATAAGTCTCCAGAGGTAGTTGTCTTACCCTCCAGGATCCAAAAACATTGCTTTACCCTCCAGGACCCAAAGACATTGCTATCTACATGAAGTGTTTGCATCACAAGTGCCATTCATTATTGTGTGGACTGTTTTAAAAAATAGAGAACATATTGCTCTATATATTATATGTTTTTCATGACTCTGATATCACATAAAGTTTGGCTGGTAGATGTATGGTTTGTTTATCAATCTGAGATATAATTTTATCTATATACAGTTTGCTCAGTTGTTTTCTTCTTCCAGTTTTGTAAACCACCTGCACGTTGTTTTTCTCTGTTGTGTAATTAGGACATGGCTGAATGGAAAAATACTTTTGCCTTTAATGATACTGATAGAACACATATTCTAGCCAATAGATCTTTGTTTAATGAACAGGAAGTTACACATCATTCTGATAATTGGCAGGACTTTGAACTCCTTAAAAACAATATGTGAGAATGGATTTACATGCCTCTACTTTAGCAGAATACTGCAATACAGCACATATTCCTAGAGGACTTAGAATACAAAAAATCCAGGTCTATTTACAAATGACATTGATTTCAAAACCAAATGGGCTGCTATTCTGAATAAGTGTTCTTTAAATTTAATGTTACTCTTGATGGAGAGACTTAATACCGAATTAGAACATACCAAACTCAAGATTTATGAGTCCTTGGCCAAATTATCCTGAGATTTCTCAGATGAGGCTATTCGGAAACGCATGGAAGTATTAGAGAAAGTATTGGATTCATTTACAAATGAACTCAAAGCTTATAAAGTTAAGAAATTCAAACGTGACGAACTAGATTATGCTAATGAAAGGGTTTATCCCTGCCTTAAGAGTTCTTCAATTAAAAGGGTGCGCTTTGCAGACAGATCTAGTTTTCCTTCAGATGGAGAGTCTTCCAATGAACGAGGATATTCTACAGACACATCCACCAGAGAGGAACACTCAGATGAGGGTTTTTTACAGACAGGTCCATTACTATGCAGGTCTACTCGCATAACATAGACCGGTCTTCACAATTACAGATACAATCAAAAAGAAAAGCAAGGACCTAGTAGTTAGTTTGTCATCTTATGAATTATCTAAAGAGGAGCATCAATTACTTAATAAAGGACTTTCTTTTGTACCCACCCCTAGTTACAATGCATTTCAAACTAGAATTGATATTTTTAAACTGATTAGACAACTGAAATTACGTTTCCATTTTGGGGCACCCTCCTTTGTTTCTCCAAGCACCTTTAAACGTACTTCTAAATTTAATCCTGTTGTTTACAGCCACAATATATCTACTTTTGAGGAAGTGGTATTAAGAGATGTTGAAAAATTAGAAGCCTTATTAAAGAAATCTTGGTATAATTTAAGTTATCAGGAACACTGCACCTTGCAGTCAGTATCCTCAAAACAGGATATAATAATCAAACCTGCTGACAAAGGGGGAGTCATATTATTATTAGATAGACAAGATTATCTCCAAGAAGTAAAACGTCAACTATCTGATAGTACTAGTTATAAAATCTTGGAGAAGGATCCCACCAATTCGATCAAATTTGTAATCAAAGTGATGGTACAAGAGGCAGAAATGTTAGGATATAGAGATTCGGCCACAGCAGGTTTTTTACTACAAGAATATTCTTGTATCCCTATTTTTTACATTTTACCCAAAATCCATAAGAGAGGTTTTCCTCCACCTGGTAGACCTATTGTTTCAGTATTAGCTGCTCCTCCTAATTTGGTGTCATCTGCAAATTTAATAACTAGGCCCCCAATACTGTCATCCAAGACATTAATAAAGATATTGAATAGCACTGGGCCCAGGACAGAACCCTGTGGCACCCCACTGGTCACTTCTCTCCAGGATGAAAAGGAACCATTGTACAAACAAATTACAAATAAAACCGAAAAGAGACTTCATGGGCATCCAGATAGTCAAGGTCCTTTCAAATGTCATTTAGATCTCTGTGTGTCCAGTAATTGGGAACTCTTTCCCCCTTTTTTCTAGCAAATAGCTGCTTCAAGATAATAAGCAGTACAAGATGGAAGAGCTTAATACTTCCCTACCCACTCTTTCCTGTTTCAGCAGCCCTCCCCAAAACTGCTACCTTCTCTCACAGGGTTTTGAAAGCATTTTGTCATGTAACGAATCATTCTACAGTGCTCAGAAAATTTCCTTTTGGGACTGCAGCTAATCTCTGGCCATGCTAGCTTGGTGGGACGGAGGTTGGTGGGTTCAACTGGAAATGCTAGCTGGAGAGGGGCTAGCAGTTCTAGGGGCTGTAGTCCAAAAAACAAAGTTTCCAATCTCTGTTACTCTGGGCATCAGTAAGCATCACAAAAATCTAGTTTAAATGTGGGAATCCTGTGCTACTCCCAATATTTGTGGACTGCATGCCCATTGATGAGGAATGCTGGGAATCAATTCCCATCCCTGACCAAGCCCATCAGTAGAAGGCATGATTCAGACAAAGGATGGGTTTACAACAGCTCTATAACAAGATTGCTTCATTTTTGTCAATTAAAAACAATTAAAACCCAAAAAGTAAGGTCTGAGGAGTCTTGGAAATCCACTTGCCAATGCTGTGGTGCACCTGTATTCTGGCTCCAATCCCCCTTTTTACCTGCACTCTTTTGCTGTGGGTTTTTGGCTCTCACAGCAAACCATGAGTGGCTGCTCTTCCTCATGGTTCCCCTTCATCACTGGATGCCATTGCTGAGATCAGAATGAAGTGCCCAGCATTTTATCAATGCTGACTGCCTCATTTGGACCTAAGAGCATGCCCACAGTCATGGTACCAGGCAGTTTGCAGGGACCCAAGTAAAGGCAGATGCCATTGTTGCTACCTTGCCTCAAGTAGAAGAGCCCTCTCTCCATGCTACACCATCTTACCCAGGAGGGAGTGAAAGGACAGGCCATAGGGCCTGTTCTAGATTAAGAAGCTGAGCCCTGCCTCCAGTCCATCTGCCTTGGTCCAGGCCTCAGAGGGAGAGAAGAACTTTTGGACCTGATCCTCTTCCCCACCACCATTCCCTTCTCCTTCTGTGTCATGTCTTCTTAGATTGTAAGCCTGAGGGCAGGCAACCGTCTAATTAAATAATAATTGTAAGCTGCTCTGATAGCCTTTAGGGCTGAAGAGTGGGGTATAAATAATAAAATAATAATAATAATAATAATAATAATAATAATAGAAACAGAGCCAAAAACTACAGCAAAAGGTGATTTATTTAAATGCAGGTTTGGGGGAAGAAACCCTGAATCATTGTGAAGACAGTCTACACCTGATTCGGGATTTTTGGCCTTGCATCATATAAACAGGATGCAGTGAGCCTGGGTGGAATTCATAATAAATCACTCATGAAGACAACCTTTATGCAAAACTGGTAACAGACTAATGAGTTCATCAGGAGACATAGCTATGATCTCTACTGATGCTACCTCCAAAATCCAACATTTGAAGTTTCTCAAAACTTTTCCCAGCACAGCCATTTCTGAGGCACTGCAGTGTAGGGTATGCCCAGCCTTCTCCCAGTCATACAGTACACTGAGACAGACAGCTTCAGAGAACCTCCCCACATAGGGTCTTTTCAAGATCCTGTTCCAGCTATCTGTCTCAGTCCACTCTGCCACCATGATAGGAGTAGACACATCATTGTGCACCATTTCACTCTCCAGTGCCTCAAATATTGCTGAGATGGAGGAGCTATGAGGCTTCAAGGTATGACTGTTGATTGTTCAATTGTACAACACCTGTAAACATCATCTTGAATAATTATAATATTGTAAGTCAGAAGTGATTAACAACCAGAGCTAATACAAAATGACTTTCTCCACCTTCTCCAGTTGCCAAAGATGAAACTCAGCCACACCCAAGGTAGAAATTTAGAACATACTGTTTTTCAAATTCTTCAGTGAAAAAGGCAAAATTCTTGGCAAGATTCATTCAAAGTAGGGTTTACTATTGCCTTTCTCTGAGGCTGAGTGTGACTTGCCTCAGTTTACCCATTGGCTTTTTGTGGACAAGTGAGGATTCAAACTTTGATCTCCTTGAGTCCTAGTCCAATATTAAAATCAGTGTAACATGCCTCCTTATATTCCTTCCTACAAGATTCAATATACCCAACCACAAAGAAAGTTAAATACTCAGCTCGGACAACTTATCTGTGTTCTGAAATAGTAGTGCTTGTTTTAAGAATCTCTTTTCTTTATTATAACTTTAAATTTCTCAGGTGTGACTCAGCCAGCAGAGTGGGGATGGGGGAAAGAACTGCCTTGTTTTCACCAGTATTTCAGAAACTTCAAGGTGTTTCTTTTAATCAGCAACATTGTGTACTTTCTGCCTTGCCATTGTCACAAAGGAGGAAGGACTACCAAAAGACATCAGGGACAGAAAGATAAATGAGGGATAAACTTAGCATCTTGCCCTCTTTCACTGCTGAGTTGTGCATTAGAAATGGAAAGCCAGCTCTGTTCTGACTTCCAGCTGTTATTAATTCTGAAGCGTCTGGAGAGATTTTGGAACATTCTGTTTTAACCTTCTGTAGTTATAAATATGCTTAACATCGTTTCCACCAATGTAAGGTAAGAGCTCTGCTGTATATCTGAGCAACGTGTTATTCAGATCATTTCATATTATTCAAAGCACAAACCTTTCCAGCTTATCTTCAGGATTTGGAGGCAGGGGTGGGGTGGGATTTGTCTGTACACAATGTTCCATTATCTGATGTCATAGAACTAATACTGTTTAACCAACAACTAAAGAATAATTCATGTTACAAAGAACCACGTATCTTATTTTGTTATTGGCTAATTAGAACAGGAGGGATTGTTACTGATTATTTACTCTGTCTCCCACAGATGCATCTACATTGTTAATGAGGGAGAAATAAAAGAATGCTGCAACAATATGATACACATTCATTTCTGCTACATAGTTGCCTACGTATGAAATTTTGCTTAGTTACAGGTTGAGACATGTTGTCAGTGGCCCTGTCTTTCCTCATCGCAATAATGAACATTAACTAGAAACCTGCTCTAGTCTTAGCTGGAAAATGCTAACAATATTTTGCATCTCTGCTAAGCAGCACATCATGTTTATTTTCTCCTCTTGTTCCAAGAACATGAGAATTATCTTAGTGCTTGTCTACATAGGTTATTTACTTGAAATTTCTCCCAGGCTTGCTGTGTCGTGTTTACATGACACAGGGCCAAAACCTCAACTCAGACATGGAGTGTCTTCATGATGTCTGTACCCAATTCAGCATTTCCTCCCCTAATTTTAAAACCTTACCTTTCACTCCAGGTGTTTAGCTCTCTCTGCAGTGATAATGGGCAGCTGATTTCCCACGTTGTCCTAATGAGTCACCCAGCACCAACACTGCAGACACAAGGCAACCAATGTTGATAACATGGCCTGGTGCTTCAACTGTGAGCTCAGCAGCCATGGCAGTTGAGGAAGAGGGATTATGTGGGAAGGCAGCTGCCATCATCAATTGGAGACAGGACAGATAACAGGGGAATTTGGGGCCAGAATACTCTAGGGGCAGCCGAACAATGATTCAGGTGCTCTGCCTACAATGGTGTGTTATATCCAAACATAGTTGCATTTATTTCCCTGTGAATTCAAACAGGTCCCAAGGCCTTCACCACTAATATCTCATGAGATGATCTCCAGCTTTAGGGATGATGGGCACACAAGCTGTGTTTCCTCACAAATGGATCTGCACAATGCCCCAGGTACCCAAAGGGATAGAAAGGAACTGCTTGACTCATAGCAAAATGTATAGTTCCCCCCTCCGTTTTCACGGATTTGAAATCCGCTCCCCTCATGTATCAGCAGGGGGCAAATGGAAGGGGGCTAAATGGGGCGTGTGTCCATGTGTGCACCCATGTGCACTCACAGCACATGCTGTTATTCAAGCCAATGGGGCTTGAATATTGGTGAGTTTCAATTTTTGTGGGGGGGGGGTGGATATGAAACAGATTGGCTGCAAAAATGGAGGGCCAACTGTATTGCAGTTGCAACAAAAAAACTAAGTACATAATAGAGAACATATATCTTAGGCCCGGTACAGATGGCGCCAAAGGACCGTCACCGGGGCGTGAGTAGGGCTGGGGAAGGTGCAGCATTTGCACCCTCCCCAGCCCTACTGCATATGGACGGTGCAATCTTTTTTGCATGCCATACATACGCGCGTGCCATGATGACATCATGGAACGCGCTGCATTTAGCCTGACATCATGGTACCACTGGAGTGTGCCTAGGATGCCCTTTCAGTGGTGCCAAAAGGCGCTCCAAAATAGAGCTCCTTTTCAGGCTGCATATCGTTCCCGTGACAAAAAGATTGCCGCGGGGACAAAGGCAGGGAGAACTGTCCTCCGCCAGTCGGGCTGTCCTTGGAGCATAAAGGGGCATTTTGCCCCTTTTCCACAGCCTGGAGAAGCGGCTGAATGGGGCCTCTGGGACTGCCGGTGAGGCAGCCCTGGCCCCATTCTAGCACTTCTCTGGGTGCCTACAGACTGCCCCTTTTGGGTGGTCTGTTCAGCCCCTTAGTTTTCTTTTGCCAATCCAAAAGATAAGTCCACCAGGTGGAAAAGAATTGGCAGTGTAATAGCATGTTACTAGACTATACTAGATGACTCCTGACATCCACAATGAAAACATCATTGCCTTGTTGACTTTTCTCCTGACCATGTGTACGTTTCAGTCTTAACAGCTTCCTGCCAGAAGCACCTCTCCATGAGCATGGAACAAGACACGTGTTTCCCACACGGCTAAGCAAGCAACATCCCCAGATTGGGGTTGAGTCCCTTGCATGTGGTGATATTATTTACTCTAACAGGATTATCAGCCCTTCCATTAGCAAAATATAGGGCAACAGACTCCAATTCTTCCCACCTTGTTTATCCCTACCTGATCCAAGTTTCCCTACCTGATTCAAGGGATGTGCAAGTTCAAAGTGTGTTTCCCATCTGGCTGATGAAGTGCAGATCCTTGTCCAGAAGGCAATGCTCTCTTCATGGTTTCAAAACATTTTAGACCTGCATGCAAAACTAAAACAAGGGGCTACAAGCTCATTCCTGGTTGAGAGCAAACATAAGCTTCATAAACTGTAAATTTATATCTTCCAATGGCCTGGATATGCAAAGAATTTATTCCCCTCACAGGTGCAGATGAGGCAACTCTAGATTTGAATGGTTGAGTCCCAAGTAACCCAGTGGTACCACCAGGGCTTCAAAAGCCAAATAAAAGCCAAATAAACTGGACTTTTGTTAACAAGACTCCAATCTCATGGGTTTGGAGTGGGCTTGTCTAAAATGGCTGGATGGCCCAAACCTCTGTGACACATGGTTATCTGTGACTGCAATGTGTCATGTCATGTGTCAAGTCCAGACACATCTTCTGGAATCTTGTTGAGTTGATTTGTAGCTTAAAGTGGTATTAGAGAACAATGAACAACAAATCTGAATGGTAGCCATGTGGCCCACACTGAATAAAGATTATCTTTATTCTGAATGAAGTGCTATAATGACCTGCTGAAGCTGTTCATAACTGAATATCATCCTATCAACTGAGCCTCAATCTGTTCATTTTTGGATGGTTTTAGATATCATTATATTCATTCATTTCAAAAGTAAGTTCCCTATGAGTTCCTGTGTACCATTGGTGCTTAAGGTTTCCACTACTTAGTGTAATATTTGTTCAGCCTGTGCAACAGATTTTAGTGGCAATCCTGTTCCTATCTATCCAGGCTTAATTTGAAGACAGCATTTGAAAATAGAATTGCTCTGTAATGGACTAAACTACATCAAGATCTAAACACTCCCCAATGTGTGGGTACTAAAACATGATTTCAATCATCTCTTCAAGTCATCTCTGCCACATAGCTCCTAAGAAACAAGCTCGGTTCTTGAATCTCTTGTGGGTAACTGGCACTTAAGGGAGAAATTAGTATATAATATATTCCTCCCACATAACATTTTCAAGAGAAAGTGAAAAACAAAACACGTTTTTCTCCCACGTGCCATTTCAGTTCAATAGTCATCTGACATGCATTTTATTGGATTTTCCCCCACCCTGAGCTGGAGACTAGAAACTTAGTACAGAAAATGGCTTATAGAGAAGTAAATGGCTCACACTCTCTCATAATTCCCAAAATGTTGATTTGTCCCAAGATGTGAATGAAGTAACTATTGAATAAGATGGTGATAAGATGAGAAATGCTTGAGCAGATTTATTCCAAAGTATCTGTAATATTGGAATATCCTACAGTGAATTTCTGATGAATACACATGATGAAACTAGGCCTTCTATAAAATGAAGCTAATCCAGGATCTATTTTCATAAAATGTGTAAACAATGGGTTTACACATTTGCAAGTGTGCAAGTGAAGCAGTCCTCTAGCAATTACAGAGTACAATTTAGCATGCACTGAAAATACATGCTGTCATCTCATTCCTAAGGAGATGCAACCCTGTGACAGAGTAGGTAATGTCTCTAGATTTGGTAGGCCATGCAGGCCTACACAGCTCTTGGATGCAATAAGTCAAAGCCAAGTCCTACCAACCAGCAAGTCAGTTCAGATCAGGGAGTTCCACAGCTAAAATTAAAATGATGCAGAGTAAAACAAGACAGTAAGACATAGGTGAAGTCAAAGTTGATACTGTTGTTATGTGCCTTCATTTCTGATTTATAGCAACCATGAAGTAAATCTATCACAGAGTTTCCTTGGCAAGATTTGTTCAGAGTGGATTGGCCTTTCCGTTCCTCTAAGGCTGAGAGTGTACAGGAAAAAAATGAACCCAAGGCCATTCACAGCCAGATAATCAACAAGAATCAGAACTGCAGCTGTATCTGCATGGACCAGAATACTCTGGGAGCAGCCCAGACCATTCCAGCTCTGAAACTGCTCCAAGTCACCCCATTACCTCTGCACTTCACAGTGGCATTGGGCAGCTGTTCACATGTGTGTCCCACTGTGCCACCAGTTGCTACCACAGGTTGCTCCATCTGAGGCCAAAAACAAGGCACCCAGCATCAATCATAAAGCTGGGCACCTCATTCTGGCCTCAGAGGGAGCAACTCATGCAATGGTGGTGACAGCAGGCAGAACAGTGGGATACAATGTAAACAGCCACAGCCTCCAGATTTTCTAGGATGATCCGGAGCAAGGGTGAGTTTTCAAAATCTGTTGTAAGAGTAATATAATGCAGGTTCAGTGATGAATTGGACATATGTTACCAGGACAGATCACACCAGAGTTGGAGATTGGGCCCTGCTTCATCTGGACTAACACTGTAAGGACATCTTATTTTGTCCATGCACAGATGGCTGGGGTAGCAATTTCCTGAGCAAGATTAGTTGATTATTCTCAGCAACGTGACTGAGCCAGCTCTGAAATTTTTATGAGTGAATTCCCCGAACCACCTCTTTCCCTCAAGATTCAATAGTAAACCATTCAGGCTACCTGGGAGTAGCCAGGTAGAGACCTGACTACTCAAAACAACCTTAAGAGATTAGAAAGCTGAGTCAAAACTAACAAAATGAATTTCAAATGGGATAAATATAACATATAACAGGTTACTTGAGGGAACGCCTCTCCCAACATAATCGCCCCGCACCCTAAGAATGAGTGATAAAAATTTATTAAACCAGGTACATACGAGATTAATATCGACATCTCGCACTGCATTCTCTGCTGTTGCTCCAAAGCTATGGAATGACCTGCCGGAAGAGATCCGCCAGCTACCTATACTGGAAGCGTTTAAAAAAGCACTGAAGACAGATCTCTTCCAGCAGGCATTCCCATCTGACCTTATTTAATGCCCCTTTGAATGCCCCATGGATGTATTATTGATGTAGACATTGATTTTAATTTAACCTGATGTAGCTATGATGCTCTTTGAACTGTATTGTGTTTTTAAAATGCTGTAATCCCTCCTCGATCCATAGGGAGAGGCGGGAAATATAAATACATTTATTATTATTATTATTATTATTATTATTATTATTCTACATATAGGCTAAAAAAATGAAACATAGAATGGATAACACCTGACTAGACAAAAGTATGTGTGAAAAAGATCTAGGGATCTTAGTAGACTTCAAGTCAACAGTGTGACAAGGTGGCCAAAAAAAGCCAACACAGTTCTAGATTTCTTAGTTCCACTGTTTTCTGCATTGATTATATTGAACCTGAGTTCTGGGTATCACAGATTAAGAAAAATATTGACAAACTGGAAGAGTTTGTGAATAGGACCAAGATTATTAAACCTTTTGAAAGCAACTCTGTTTTTTTTTTTTTTCTTTAAAAAGGGGATTCTTGCGTATTTGTACCTTGGAGAAGAGAAGGTTGAGGGATTACATATTAATGGTTTTGAAATATATGAAGGGATATAACATAGAAGATGGAACACACGTGTTTTCTGCTGTTTCAGAGACTGAGGCGCAGTACAGACCAGCACCATGAACTAGAGCTGTGGTGGGGCAGAGTGTTCACATGCTCCCAATCTCTACCGCGTGTGCCAGGTGCAATTTTGGCACACTCCTGTCCAGATGGCGAGCACCATGATGATGTCCGTCATGCACAGCATCCAAACAGAGCTGTGCATGAAGGGTATCATAATGCTGTACCACAGCCCTTATGGCACCCCTTCTAGGGTGCAAATATGAGCCGCATTTAATGGATTCTATTTGCAGTGGGTTGGGGGCATGGCGTACAGCTGCCATGTCCCCAACCCATCACTTCCAGGGGTGATACAGAGCCGTGCCTGAATGTACTCTTTGTACAGCCCCTAAGACATGAATACATGGATTCAAATTGCAGGAAAAGAGATTCCATCTAAATATTAGGAAGACCCTCCTGATGGTAAAAACTGTTCAACAGGGGAATAGGTTGCGTCTGAATGTGGTGGAACTTCACTGCATGTCTTTGGTCAGAGGTTTGTTTGTTTGGTCAGGTTGGACAGCCATTTCTCAGAAGTGCTTTACCTCTATATTTCTGAACAATAGGAAGCACATTCTTCCTCACTAGAGGAGTCTTCTGGTGGTTAATTCCTATAGATAAGAGGAGAGGGAGAGACTACATTTCCTGAACTGACCTCTAACCTACTCTGACTTATGCTGACTTTCCTTCCAATCTAGTTACAATCTTAGCCTTATTACTTCATGTTTTCCTTCACCTTTTAATTCTCAGCACTTTCTCCATGGGTAGAAGATATCTTGGCTTTATTCTGAAGAGGCTGGGGAATAGCATGACTACTTGCATCTGAATTGTAATTAAACAGAATTAGGATTCCTATCATGTGTTCTACCACATTTTTTAATATATAATGAATGTTTTTCTTGTTTTCCATATGTGATTATTTTCTAGAGTAAATTCTGTTCTCCAAGCGTCCTGATATTTCAGAAAGATGAATTGCTTAACTGGGTTATAAGCTAATGCTGCTAATAGTCATTTTATTGTTTAACTGGTAACAGCCTACTCAGGTCTGAACCAGGTGGTTATTCTGGGTTTTTTTATTTAAAAGCCTTAATGCAGGCAAATTAGATGCATGCATCAGCCATGCAGAATAAGGAAAAGAAATATAATCTAGAGCAAAACCCAACTGCCTTTCCCTTTGAATAATACATTTTGCCTTCAATTCTTCCTATTACCATAATGATTGTTTGAGTTTTCACCTGATAGCATATTTTCAAGGTCATGTCTTTATATGAGGAATTAAGAACTGTGAAAATTGCTTCTCTCTTTCTTTCCTTTTTTTTTAAAGCAACAAAGCCAAATGTACTTAGGTGAATAGAGACAGAAATTCAAAAACCCCTTCCATATGGATTGTAGAAACATGTATTCTGCAATTATGGTGATTTCACTAGATCATGGTTTTGTGCTGACCTATCACTTCAAAGTGGAGTTAGTTATTCTACTCTCATAAGTTCCAGTGAAATATACTCTAAAGTGGAATGCTAATGGTTTCTGACTCACTTCTTTGAATCAGCCAAAGGAAAAATGGCAAGCCTCGCTTCTAAAATACACTTTAATCCTATATCATAGGCATATGGCCAAATCTAAGATGGAATGGTTTAACCTATCAGGAATTCAGTAGTGATATAGATAAAATTCATGGGAATTTGTGAAGCCGTGCCAAGATCACCTTAGAATCTGGAGCAGTATAGCATCAATTAATGTCTTGGCTAAATTGTAAATTGTAAAATGACAATTCAGCCCACATTTACATCACTGTTAGAGGCTTGTCAATCATGGACAGAGCAAAAACACAGTAACTTATTATTATGGTCTGGATGAAAATATCCCATGATTGTGTTACCAAAAACCCTACCATCCAGATATTGGCAAACATTCTTTTTATCATGCCTGTTTCTTCATATGGATAGACTTCAAGCCTACCATGAAATAGTCCTTCTCCTCCTGATTATTTGTCTCACACCACATGGATGCCCTCTCTTTTCTGTCATAGGACCTTATTACATGAGAGAAATTGGGGGGAAGTTGGGGATTTAAACAGCGATTACCTATGCAAAACGTGATATTGCAATTTTCACACACATCACTATTAAACAGGTAATAAACAGCAACAAATCATTTAGGGGATTTCCCCATGAATGATTTGTTGCTGTTTATTGCCTGTTTAATAGCGATGTCACATTTTGCATGGAATAATTGCTGGTTAAACTAAATTGCTGGTTAAACTAAATTTTGCCTGATTTCACCCATGTGATAAGGGCCATAATTGGCATGAGATGTTCACATGGTATCATTGTCTGTGTCTCAAATCTGTTTAGAGGCCCATCAGCAGTGACACTATCTGTCCAGTTCCCCACATTGAGCAGCAGTCTGGGCTGTGATTCTAGCTAAGATCTGGATCTGGCCTGATTCAGCCTACAGCCATCAGAAACTGGTCTTATTTTGGAAACTTGTTGTAGTTGTTATTGTTGTTAACCACCCTCTATTCGACCCTTACTCATGGCAACTCTGAGAGGAGGGATCTGCACTGTTCTGCTTAGGTCCTGTAAGTTCATACCCATGTTCTCCTTTATACACTCTTTGTAGAGTTTTGAAAGCTAAGCAAGGTCAATTATAGTTAATACTTGTACAGGAGACCATCAGGAATCCATCAGCACATGGAACAAGACTAGAGAGAATTATCTGAGAGGAGGAATACTAGGTAGAAAGCAGAGTTATGTTCCTTTAAAACCTTCTCATCAAGATGGGGCAGAGCTGATGTGGGTTGATCTGGTCCTGATGGAAAAAAAGTCTTCTGTTCAGTCCTAGACTTCATTGGAGGCAAGTTGCTTATCTAGCACTTGGCATGGTTACTTTACAATGTGCATATCTAGCACTTCACCTTAATAATAATAATAATAATAATAATAATAATAATAATAATAAATCTTTATTTCTAGCCCGCTCCTCTGTAGAGCACAATCAGAGCGGGGTACAGCAAATTAAAACATACAGATTAAAATATATCATCAACCCATACCCAACCACCCATCCTTAAAAAATAAATTAAATTAGTAATAATTTAAAACCATAACAACATTAAAAACATAATACATCCTCATAGATCTTGGATGAGGGTAAAAATAGCACCAAGCAAGGGGTCAAAATAGGTCCCGTTTCGGAGCCGGGAACTAGAAGGTTTCAGGGAAGGCCTGCCGGAAGAGATGGGTCTTCAGAGCTTTTTTAAAGCAGTCAAGAGATGTTATAAGACGCATCTCATCCGGCAGTCCATTCCACAGCTTGGGTGCGGTAGCTGAAAAAGTTCTCTGGGAGGTCTGCGACAGCCGAGTTTTCACAGGCTGTAGCAGGTTCCTCCCAGAGGATCGGAGCGTGAGGGGGGGTTCATACGGGGAGAGGCGGTCCCTAAGATAAGATGGACCCAAGCCATGTAGGGCTTTAAAAGTTAGGACCAATACCTTGTACTGCGCCTGGAAACTAATCGGCAGCCAGTGGAGAGCCTTGAGCGCCGGTGTTATGTGCTCTCTCCTTGGTGTTCCAGTTACAAGCCTGGCTGCCATATTTTGGACCAGTTGAAGTTTCCGAGTTAAGCACAAAGGTAGCCCCATGTAGAGCGCATTACAGAAGTCCAGGCGTGAGGTTACCAGAGCATGTACCACAGCTTCCAGGTCCCTCATGTCCAGGAAAGGGCGCAGCTGGCGTATCAGCCGAAGCTGATAACATGCACTCCTGACCGTCGCATTCACCTGACAAGTCATGTGAAGCGACAAATCTAGGAGTACCCCCAGGCTGCGAACACAGTCCTTAGAGGAGAGTATGACTCCGTCCAGGACTGGAGACTGTATTCCCAAGCCTGGTTTCGGGCCTGTGACTGTTAGTACCTCCGTTTTGTCTGGATTCAGTTTCAATTTGTTTTCCCTCATCCAATCCATTACCGCCGCAAGACAGACATTAAGAGGAGAGACGCCATCTGAAGTCTGTGCTGATGATCTGGTCATGGAGAGATATATCTGAGTGTCAGCGTACTGAAGACACTGAGCTCCATGCCTCCGAATGACCTCACCCAGCGGCTTCATATAAATGTTAAATAGCGTCGGGGACAGGATGGCACCCTGAGGGACACCACAATTAAGCTCGATTTTTGAAGAGCAACTGTCCCCGAGCCTCACCCTTTGGGATCTGCCGGAGAGGAAGGACCAGAACCATCGAAGAACAGTGCCTCCAATCCCTACCTCCCTCAGCCGATCCAAAAGGATGGAATGGTCTATAGTATCAAAGGCCGCGGAGAGATCCAAGAGCACCAGCAGGGTCACACTGCCCTGTCAATACTCAAGCGGAGGTCATCAGCCAGTGCGACCATGGCAGTCTCAACTCCATGACCTGCCCTGAAGCCGGTTTGAAATGGATTGAGATAATCGGTTTCATCCAAGACGGCTTGGAGTTGGAAGGCAACTGCTCTCTCGATCACCTTGCTCAAAAATGGGAGCAAGGATACTGGTCTGTAGTTGTTCCTGTCCAGGAGATCAAGGGAAGGTTTCTTCAGGAGAGGCTTAACAGCCGCCTCCTTCAGACACGATGGAACAGTGCCTTCCCTGAGGGACGCATTGATCACATCCCGAAGGAATGTCCTCAATGCGCCCCCTCCCTGAACGACCAGCCAAGATGGACATGGATCGAGGGAGCATGTCGTCTTCCGGGTACTGCCAAGGAGCTTGTCCACGTCATCGGTACTCACCGATTGAAACTCATCCAGTAAACTGACAGCAACGGAGTTGCTGGACACCTCACCAGTGGATTCTGACAGAACATTGGCGTCCAAGTCGTTTCTTATCCGAGAGATTTTATCTGCAAAGTAGATGTTAAACGCGTCACAGCAGGCTGTTGTCGGGTCAAGTAGGGGATTCGGCGCAGGGGGAACCTGCGTCAGTTCCCCCACTACCCTAAACAGCTCAGCTGAACGGGACTCCGCAGACGCAATACGTGCAGAGCAGAAGGATCTCCGTGCTGCACGTAAAGCCTCCCGATAGGTGCGAAGGTGCTGCCTATGGCGAGTTCTGTCAGATATGAGGCGAGTTTTCCGCCACTTGCGCTCCAGTCGTCGTCCAACCCGCTTCATCTCCCTGAGTTCATCTGTGAACCAGGGTTTGCGGTTGGGAGCAGGCTGGAGAGGACGCTCGGGAGCGATCGCGTCGATAGCCTTGGGAAGATCGGTGTTCCAAGTGTTCACCAAGGTTTCAACTGAATCACTGGCGTTACCAACCATTAGACCCTCTAAGGCCTTCTGGAAACCAATTGGATCCATAAGCCTTCGAGGGCGGACCATTTTAATGGGTCCGCCACCCCCGGGGGGACGGAAAGCGGCTTGTAGTTCCATCTTGATCAGGAAATGATCCGTCCATGACAGTGCGGAGGTTTTGGTTACCTCCGCCCACGGATACTCCTGTTCCGTACTAAAAATCCCATCAAGTGTGTGACCTGCACAATGGGTAGGCCCAGTGACCAATTGGGATAGGTTCATGGCTGTCATGGATTCCATGAACTCCCGAGCTGCTCCAGATAAATCAGAAGGGCTGGTCTCCAGAGAGATATTGAAGTCACCCAAGACCAAAAGTCTGGGGGACTCCAGCAGCAACTCGGAGACCAGCTGAGTCAGCTCGGTCAGGGAGTCCGTTAAGCAACGGGGTGGCCGGTAAACCAACAGAATCCCCAAACTATCCCTGGTCTTCAGGCTAAGGTACACACACTCGATGTGGACTGTTTTCCGGACAGGTTTCCTAATTAGAGTTAGATTGGTTTTATGGACTATAGCCACACCGCCCCCCCGCCCACTTTCCCTTATCTGCTCACTGACCGTGTAACCCGCTGGGAGAGCCTGCGCCCACGTAGCAGCGCTGGCATCTCCCAGCCACGTCTCGGTGAAGCATGCCAGGTCGGCCCGTTCATCCACAAGGAGATCGTGGATGATATGGGTTTTACCTTTGGCCGACCTGACATTGCAGAGGAGCAGATTAAGGGACTGTGGAACGGTTGGTGCACTCTCCAACTTATCCTGGGAAACAGAGTGGACTGAAGAAGGGATAGATACTAAACATCGATCCCTTCTTCTTTTGTAACATGTCTCCACTCTGTTGCCGCCATACCTTCCCTGCCCCCACACAACCTCAATATCCGCACCCTGGCTACACCCGGCTCCATTATCTGATGGTAGAGATAGATAATCCAGTCAACTCCTGTCCCACTATAAGTAGGTGGTGTCAAACAAATCATAGGCGGGTGTCCTGTCTAAATGAGCCCCTTGCTGTAACATTAATACAAGGACTAGGGGAAAAAAACCTTGCCCCTTTGTGCCCTGCATTTTTCTTTTCAAGGTCAAGACAGCTACTATACAGAAGTGTTTGGCTTCTGCGTCAGGTACAGTATCAATAACACTGCCAGGAGCATCATGATTCTGATCGTATGGGTGCAGCCAGCTGACCCAGTAGCTAAAGAGAAAACTAATACAAGAATATGTAGAGAATGCATACTTACACTAGTTATTCCTATTTTGTACTTCCTGCATCCAGAATTTTCAAACACTTAAGTAATTCTAGGCTTACACATTTATAACAAAAAAGCAGTTGCATAGCTCTGCCACAATCTCTAAGGATTACTCATTCTCAACAAGGTAGACTGTCTAAGCAGTCTGTGAAAAATTCATTTAACTTTTAACAAGAAAACAGATTGAGGCTGAGATGGAGTGATAGTAGTTCTGTGTCTGTGTTGGCCAGTTCTTTGTGGGTGGTGTGTATTCTCTCCCTTAGCAGGGCACCTTCCATCCTGTTGTAGATGTGGTTGGCCTGTGGTGATTTGAAGATCCTTTTTCCTCTGAGAAATTGTGGCATGGTGTTTGTGTCTCTGCAGTGTAGCAGGAAAGTTAGTGAGCAGAGTAGATGTGCTTTCCTGGTCCGGAGTTTTTCCATTGCCTCGCCACAAGCTATTTCCAGTGGTACAATGGATTCTACAAGCAGAGAGATGGGGTAGCAATGGGGACTCCTCTGAGCCCTGTGATAGCAAACTTTTACATGGAGCACTTTGAAAAACAAGCCCTGGAAACAGCACCGAAAAAGCCCACAACATGCTTCCAATATGTGGATGACAGTTTCATCATTTGGAGCCATGGAGAAGAAGATCTGGCTGTATTTCTGAACCATTTGAACAACATACATACCAACTTCAATTCAAAATGGAAAAAGAAAAGGATGGAACACTACCATTCTTGGATGCCCTAGTCATTTGTGAACCAAACCAACGATTGGGCCACAAAGTATACAGAAAACCTACGCATACGGACAGATACCTGCACAAGAACTCCAACCATCACCCAGGACAAAAAAGAAGCACTATAAAAACACTGGTAGACCGGGCAAAATGTATCTGTGAACCCCACTTCTTGGAAGATGAACTGAAACACCTGGACCAGGCTCTACAGGCCAATGGTTACTCCAGCGCAGACATCACAAGGGCTGCCAGGCCCAGAAAAACCCAGAAGACTCAAGACAAGCAACCACCCAAAGGGAAGATATTTTGCCATACATCAAGGGAGTCACAGATGGAATAGGGAAAGTGGTGAAGAAACACAACCTTCAAATGGTTTACAAACCAAGAAAATCCAGCAAATGCTTCGCTCAGCCAAGGATAAGAGAGACCCTCTCATGGCCACTGGAGTCTATCGCATTCCATGCAGCTGCGGAAAGGTCTACATAGGGACCACCAAATGCAGTGTGCAGAAAAGAATCAAAGAACATGAGAGACACTGCAGATTGGGTCAACCAGAAAAATCAGCAGTAGCAAAACATGCTATTAACCATCCTGGGCATAAAATGCTGTTTGAAAGCACTCAAATTCTGGACCATGCCAACAACTACCATGTCAGAATGCACAGAGAGGCCATTGAAATTCATAAACACCTGGACAATTTCAACAGGAAAGAGGAAACCCTGAGAGTAAACAAGGCTTGGCTTCCAGTCTTGAAGGACAGCAAGGTCAAGACTCAACCTATGCAAATGAGAAACAGCCTAAGGCCAGGGGAATTCCCAGCAGACAATGAGCACCAGTTAGCAGGCATTAATCCTTGTTTGCATATCCTCCCACCCTGAGGACTGCCATTAGCAACAGAATATTACATTTGCAAATTATTCGTTCCTTCCCAGGGTCACACAGGATATATATCTCCAATCCTTTTCCAGGCTATCATTCTCTGAAGATGCCAGCCACAGATGCAGGTGAAATGTCAGAAAGGAACTCTTACAGAACATGGCCACATAGCCCGAAAGCTCCACAAAAAACTATAAATTTTGTAGTTTCTTATTGATGCACACAAGAATGAGACAAGCTCAGTTAACATTCCTAACTATGGCATGAGGACAACAGTGTGATTAGTTCCCACGTCTTGCATGACAGACATTTCATTTTCATATATTTGTTTATAACAAAGTTTTGAACTCTTTACATATGATATAACACAGCTCAAAACATTTATAAAAATCTATGCAGATCTATTCAGAAGTATGTCCTACTGTTGGTCTGGGGCGTAATGCCCAGATAAGTGTGCACAGGTTTGCGGCCTAAGTTAATTTTCAAATAGTTGAAAAATGTACAACGTTTGTACATATTAGGTGCTACTCATTTTAATAGACCACTTCTCCTCTCCCTTAGCAATTCTCCAGTTAAATTTGCTGTTTTGCTTAATGCTGCCCATTCAAGAACTGATTATAAGAATACTATTAAAGGGAAGTGATCACTTTCTGTACATTCCAGAATTTCAAAAGTATTTACTAAGGGGAACAACAAGGGTGAGACTAATACTGTATGTGATCGATGACACTGCCACCTCGTTTGCTCAAATGAGCATAATACCCCCTTGATATATCCACAGGACTGCCATGCAGAGTGAATAGATTAATATAAATTCTAGTAGTTCTAGGCCTAATGGATGGAAAAGACCTTCTGAAGCAGCTCCAATTTGAGTATTGAAATCCCCACATATAAGAAGAAAAGCACTGGAAAATTCTGATTTATCTGTTCTAGAAGGAGTGTTAAATCATTTCATACCATGGGGGATAGTAGCTGGCCATTTGTAGGAGGACAGTAGACATTTATACAGAAAAAGATCTTCCCTATATTCGCATTAATTTAAACTGGCAAAAGATAGTTACTTTGCCAACTGTGATTCTCCTGCCAATTCTACTGAAAAGGACACCAAACCACCACTTCCTCACGCCTTCTTAGATTTCCTTACAGATGACTGGCTAAATGCTTGTTTTCTGCTGCTCCAGAGACTAGGACCCAGAACAATGGATGCAAACTCCAGGAAAAGCGATTCCACCTCAACATTAGGAAGAACTTCCTGACAGTAAGGGCTGTTCGACAGTGGAACACACTCCCTCGGAGTGTAGTGGAGTCTCCTTTCTTGGAGGTCTTTAAGCAGAGGCTGGATGGCCATATGTCGGGGATGCTTTGATTGGGAGTTCCTGCATGGCAGGGGGTTGGACTGGATGACCCTTGTGGTCTCTTCCAAGTCTATGATTCTATGATTCTATGCTTTGTGGGTGTGAAGGGTTAGCTTTGTGAGTCCAGGTTTCTTGCAAGTGCACTATAATAATATTTTTGAAGAGTTGCAATAAATTCCTTATCTGCCATTTTGTTTTCCCAGCCTGCCAGGTTCCAGGAAATTATATTGAATCCTCTTTGCTTTTTATCTAGTCAGCTGCATCTTCTATAAAATGGTTTGCATAGCTCAACATTAGTTCTTTGACTAATGTCCTTGTTAAGCCTATGGTGCTCTCCTGAGTTTTGGGGGGAGGACTTTGATACACTGAAACTATCTTGCAGTTTTGACCTACCCAGATGTGTCCCATTTTGCATCCGGGAGTCTGTATGTTTGTTCTTATTTTCTTGTTTGTAGCATCCTAGGTGGATGTTATTTGGAAAGGCGAGACCTTATGACTCTGATTATTCCATCTCCTTCTACTCCAATTATCATTTCTAAATTGCCTTTCCCTTTCCCTCTGTAATAGAGGAGGTGGAGGGTTAAAATGGCTTTTATTTTGTGGCTGTGTGAGCTCAAATAGCAAGCCTCTGTTGGTAAACGTGTGATAGAGACCTGAATTCACGCCACATATCAGGATCCTGAAACATCAATTCTATACTGCCTCTTTGTCCATTGTGGGACACATGTTTGCAGAAGACATCATTACTTAAATCCAAAACAGCCCCCAAGGAAGACTGAATTTCTGCTAAATATTCTTTTACAGATATCATTGCTCCACCTGGTTTCTTTACTAGCCAGTTATGTATGGCCACTTGTCCTTTATCTGGAAATCTCTATGTGAGCCACAATTAGTAGCAGATCTTTTATTCACCATTGCTTGCGGTACGTACATGGGATACTTTTCTCTACCCTCTGCCATTTCTCTCAGTTGGTGTTGCAGTACAGAGAGGGTAGGAAGCCTGCTAGAACCATCCAAACTCTCATTTACAGATGCCATATTGGGACCCAGTAATGCAGTATTTGATGGAATATTATTATATTTTCCTTGTCTGAAGGGAGACTCATCAATTGTCTGAAATCTTGGGTTAGATGGAGTTAGCCTAAGAACAGAGGTTGCTTTTCCAGTACAAGAACCTTGTCCATTTTTACAAACTTGAGGAGAGGTTTCACAATTCAGAATCCAGTCCTCCATAATATCATTTAATTGTTTTATTGCAGAATTTGTAGATGGTTTGGGTGCTTCGGGCTTATCCTCATCTTGAACATCATCCAATGCAGCACCACACTCCTTTTCTTTACTGAAAAAATATGTCCGTCTACAGTAAAAATCCCAAGGTCTACAAGTCCAACTAACGTTTCAATAATAGCTCTAAGTCCAGAAACTTCCTTTTGCAATGCATCCTTTCTAGTAAAGAAATTTTCTGCTGTTTGCTCTGCTAAAAACATTGATCTTATAGAAATCTATACAGAGAAGGGGATTTGTGTACTGTTGATGATGGGTGAGGTTTAATAATCTTTTCTCTTAAAGCATTTCTGTTTATTTATATGAAGATGACTGCCTTTGCTTCAAATGTGAAAGACTAGCTGAAACCAAGCCTGGATCAATAGACCAGTTTGTGGACTTTCATTGCAGGAGTGTAGAGATGAAATTTCTGTTTCAACTCCATTGTCTGTTGCCTCAGCTGTTACACCAACACTCTTTAAGGAGCCAGTACTATCTATTGGAGGCAAATTTGCGATCTCTAGATCCATCCACTGCTCATTTCCTTCTGATTCCTTTCCTTCATTTGTTAAATCATAATATTCTAATATTGATCTCTGGACTAAAATGGGTAATGCATTTTGAGCTGAAGCTTTTCTAAGCTGGGCCCAATTAGAGACCATATTAAGGTGCAAGTGGTTTACAATATGTTTAGTCCTTCTATACTCTACTTTTTGATACTATGCCTTTAAGAATGCCATATATATATATATATATATATATACAGTACATACACACACCCAAATTAATTAATTTCTAAAATGTATCTAAATCTTAAAATACTTTTAAGATACTATTAAACTATTAAAATATTAAATAATCAAAATAGCCAAAATATTATTGATTCTCTACAGACTTACACAACACTAAGTAGAGAAACTTCACAAATCAAATGATTTTGAAACTCTTACTTTATCAGCATTCACTGCTGTTCAAAGATGTGAATAGCATATCCAGTCTCTGAATTATGATTAAATCATAAATTAATAGTGGATCAAATGATTTCACTGATAGACAGCCTGTTATGTCCATACTTCAGACTGAATGGTTCCAAATGTTGTTAATTTCCAAAGTATCCTGGATTTGTTAAGTTCAGGAGACTCACTTCATCAGTCAAAACTTAAACTTTTCTATTTTCTTCTTATTTTTTCTCCTCTTCCTGTACTCTTCTCCTCCATCCGGGTACTTCTCTTGTGACAAGAGTAAGCATTTGAGTTTGTAGAAAGTGCAACTCTGAAAATATTGTCAGAATGAAGCTTTTTAACAAATGCCTCTCTGTGGTAAAGTAGCTAAGATGTTTCCACAGCAGAGATTTCAAAATAAATAAAGAATGCTTCTGCTTCCACCCCCAATAATGTAATTCCTCTGAATACTGAGGTAAGGCTATCTTTATCACACTCCTCCAATTTTCTCTTTGGTGTTAGCCAATATTAGCCAAGTTTATCCAAGTTCAGATTTTCCCGGTAAGAAATATAAAGTTATCTGTTAGTTAGCAGTTAGCAGTTTGTTGGAAGCAATTCCTCTTCTGGTATATGACTCATAAGGAAGAAAGAAAAGAAAGTAATGAGGGAGTGAAGCAAACAGAGATCTGGCTACACTGCCATCTTCCCCCTTTACCAAGTTAACCATAGATCAGCACTGGAGAACGTAGAAGTTCCTAGAGAAAATACTTCTCTAGGTATTTGTAGGTCCTCCAGGAAGGTACTATGATCAATCTCTGGCAAATGTTGACCGTAGAGTTGCACTGGAGGACCTGAAGATTCCTAGAGATGTGTTCTGTAAGGTAAAAAGAGTACTTTTTTTAAAAATTTGTGGTTATTCCACATTCATCCTAACCCCAGCAAATGTGGAGAGGCCACTGTATATCTCTTTTCAGAGTTGTCCCAGCAGAATAAAAGGTCAACAAAGGTGCGTTTTACATTGGCAAAAAAAGGTGTTTTGAAGGCTGGGTGAAAACCCAGCTTTTACATTATAAAATGGGAAAGTGTGACATGAAAACGCCATTTTGGCGTTTTAAGGGAAAAAACGCGCTTTAAAAAAGTAGTTCGGTTGACCCACTACTTTTTTAATAAGTGCGTTACAGCGCTAGTGCATGTAAAGGCTAAGGTGTACTTGCGCAGTTAAATGGGGCTCCGTTTCCTTAAGGCGCCCATTTAAAGGCTGCGCTGTTGGTGCGGATCAGAATGGATCGTAGTTGGGAGCATGCGTGGTGTGGACTCCACTCCTAATTAAAACGTTCTATGCCCTCCAGGTGTAAAAGCTGGGGTTTAACTGCGCAGTTTTTTAAAGCTCCCAAACCCTAGCTCCGCCCTTAATCCTAACCCTAGACATGCGCAGTAGCGCCTTTGGGATATTGACAGTTTTGGTGGCGGATGTTTTTACAGTTGCAGTGATAAGAGGAAACTTTCAATTTTCACACGAACCCCCACACACATTCCAGCGCCATTTCCCACTTGCATTTGTCCAAGTCAGCCGCTCCTAGGGACACTCTTGCCGAGGCTTTGCTGTGGCACTTTGCACAATGGCAGAGACTTCTACAAGTGGCCCAAAAAGGGGGAGAGGGATGTCTTGGTCTCATGCAGAGACCTCAGACCTCATTTCCATCTGGTCAAGGCCCAATCGGACATAGCAATGCCACCGGCTAATTCACACTGCTCAAGCAGTGAGACACCAACTGCAGCTGTTCTCTCTTCTGTATCATCACTGTCATCATCAGCTATCATTTCAGTGGTCACATCAGTCATTTCAGTGGTCACAGCAGTCATTTCAGTGGTCACTTTGACGATCCTGGCAGCACTAGCGGAGGCAAAGGCGGCAGCTTTGGCTGTGCTTTGAACATTGACGACAAGTGCCGACCACAAAGGAGAGGAGGCATCCATGTTGGTGATGATGCCCACAGTGACCCTGTGCTGACGAATGCCAACGTCACTGGGTCAATGGCCAGCACTCCTCCTCCTTTGTCTTCTTGCAGATGCTCGGTCTGTGGCTGCTGTCAAAATCAATTAGGAGCCCCCTTTAAATCATTTAAAACTGCGCAATTCGTAGCCTCGACCCTATCAATAGCGCAGTTCAAGCCTCGACCCTATCAATAGCGCAGTTCAAGACTCGACCCTCGCAATAGCGCAGTTCAAGCCTCGACCCTATCAATAGCGCAGTTCAAGACTCGACCCTCGCAATAGCGCAGTTCAAGCCTCGACCCTATCAATAGCGCAGTTCAAGACTCGACCCTCGCAATAGCGCTGTTCGCGGCGGTACGAACCGCGCAACAGCGCAGTTCGCAGCCGGCAAGGGAAAAAAAAATTAAAATCGCAGTTTAAAGCTGCGTTTCTTGCTGCCCATGTATCAGCTCCGCCTGTGTTTGTAGCGTTCTGACAGCTTCCCATGTAACTGCTGAGCCACAAAAAAGACCACTCAGATAAGTCGTTCCCACACCCCTCTGTGTAGCAGCTCTGCACTTTTTTAATGCAAACCGGAGGCTTGCTATGTAGCTGCTAAGCATTAACATAAAGGCGAGTTCAGATCACACTTTCTTGCCAATGTAAAAAGCCCCAATGGCATTTGAAAATTCAATGGACACTCCGGTTAACTTGAATTCTGCTTTTTAAAAAATGAAAGTGTCCACAAACAGTGGTACTGAAATTACAAATTCCAAAAAAATTAAACAGGATTTGTGAAGAATTTCTGTACCATTTGCATTGAAGCATTTTTTTTAAAAAAAAATCTAATCATGTTACTTCAAAGAAAACTCAAGTAAAAACTTTATGTAGGAAGTATTTTCTGTCTTACCTACATTTTCAGATAAAATAGTATGGCTATTTATGTTAACAGCAAGAGGTGAGGAGCAGAATTATGTTTTTAAATAATTTTAATTATTGATATTACTAATGTATTCATCTTTTTCTAAAAATAAACACTTACAAATTTGTTTGAGCTTGGTGATAAGAAACTCCAGTGTGTTTGAGCAAACAGGTTTGTATTTCTCTGAGCTATTTCAGAAAATAAAATGAAAATCTAGCATGTTCATTATGCAATCCTCCCAAGTCTGCCTCTATTGCTAGTCTTTTATGATTGCCATAGAATTACATAGGAGAATTCAATCTTCTTTATATCAAGGCAATGAAATATAAAATATAACATAGAGACATAGAACACTTACTGAGAGTTTTGCTGTTTTGAGGATTTTTTTTTCCTGGCATCAAGATTATATCTAAATATACGCAATGTGTCTTTAATACCTTTGATAAACTAATGGATCCTTAACTCTCCCTTTGAGACTGCCTCTTTCACATGCAATAGCCTATTTCATGCAGATATTAGTCCTACTCAAGCATTACAAATCACTTGGTTAACATTGCATGAGCCAGGAGTATTCCTTTTGACCCTGCCTTCCATCCAGTATTGACACATAGAGGGAAAATGTGTGACTATAGGGCTGTGCAGACCGGCAGTTTGGGCTGGCCTGAGGCAGAGTCGGGACATAGTGTCTATCCGATGCATGCCCTCGTTCCGCCCCTTGGCAGCATGATGCCATGTGCCACACCACACAACACAGGATCATGGTGCCCTTCTGGCACTGCTTCCACACGATGCAGTGCCAAAGGAGCACTGTAAAGCTGCGGTGCCACAGCTATTTCACCCTTTCCAGGGCACAAAAAGGAGCCACTTATTGCAGCCCTTTTTTGTGCCCTGGAAAGGCCAGGTCGGGGCCATGGCATGTGGTTGTTGTGGCACCAATCTGTCTGTACAGCCCCTTTGAGGACCCTATATGATCAGGAATCTCAGTTCTAGTGCATGCAGAGCTGAACCCCTTCTTCAGATTTTTCCCTATGTGGATGACATACAGCAAGGCTGGTGTAAATGGAGCAATGAGAGCAGAACCAGCAGGCATATCCTGTCTTCCATGAAATATGAGGGGAAGGCTGTGCCTAAAAACATGGTTGACATTCTGAAGCAGAAAATGACATTAGAAAGTTCACTTTTCACACCTAAACCCTCAAATAAAGACAAAGCTCAGAAAATCTACTTTTAAAAGGTGTTGCTGTTGTTTGCCTTCAAGTAATTTCTGACTTACAATGACCCTAAGTGAGCCTATCATGGGGTTTTCTGGGGCTGAGAGTGTGTGACCCACCAAGGCCATCCAGTGAGTTTCCATGGCTGAGCAGGGAACTGAATCCTGATTTATAGAGTTACAGACCAATGCTCAAACCACTACCACCAAACTGGCTTTACTTTTAAAAAGTAATGTGTACTTACGTTTTGTTAATTTTTTTACAGACAACAAAGTACATGTTTCTTATGAACAATATAATTGTTGTTATTATTATTACCACAGTGATATTTTTAACAAATAAATCACCCTAATCTCCTGAAAGTAATGCTTTTGCAACTATGAACAAACATCACCCATTATGCAAAAACTGTAACATGTACACCAGGCTTGTTTTCACATTAAAAAGTAACATTGTTATTCCTTCCTACTTAGAAAAAAACTTTCATAATGTATTGCAACATTGCTAATTTTAAAGTGTTATTTCCATGCTGGGGTTAGAGCCAATAAAGACTGTCATTCTACTAGAAGCAAAATTTCAGTCCGAACAGTAAGCTGTTTCTGGTGAGGATAGGCAATGATCAGTCTGGCTCGATCATGGTTATTTCAGTAATCGAGAAGCATTTAATGCCTGGTAAAATCCTTCCCCCATCATGGCACTCTCTTTCCATGGTGTTGGAATTGCATGCTCCCATGAGGCAAGAGACTATACTGATGGCAGCATTGTTGTCAGTAGGGTCTCCTATGTCAGACAGGCTTTTGCTAAGGAGCCAGACTAAGAGCCTTATCACATTACAAAAGTAATCCAAGATGGAGTAGCAGAGAAGCGGCTTTCTGCTTTCTCCACATGCCCTCAAAGCATTTCCATTCGCCTTCCAGAGGGAGACACTCCTAAAAGCATGCCTTTTGCCAAACTGATTTTCAAAAGACACATGTTTACAATCTTCTCCCTCAGGAAGAGAAAAGAGGTGCTTCAAAGGTATGCAAAGATGTAGGCAGAAAGCTGCTTCTCTGCCACTCCATCTCAGCATATTTTTGTAATATGATAAGGCTCTAAATGTGTCAAACAGCTACTGGGCAGCACCAGTAGTAGAAATTCAATGCCTGGTTGTCACGGAGGTCATGCACCAATGAAAATCACATGTTTCAAAAGACACATGTTTTGGAGGAACATGGCCACAACTTTATTAACCATAACACCAGATAATTTATATATATATAAGGTTGGCCCAAAGCATAAGGTCTGGATCTGGACCATCAACAACACCCTGTCTGATTAATGTAGGTTTGCTTGGAACGCCAAGCATCGGGATGACATAGGTGCCAAGTACATGCCCAGTGCGCAATTACACAATTGTGTCATATATTCTATTAGCAAGGCACCCAGTCACCATGTGATTATTGGCAGTGGCCCCCGCACTGGCCACACCAAAGCGCTCATAGTACCTGGGTCACAAGGACTCCCAATCCAGTGCTAGACAGCCCTAGAAACCATGCCCACCAGATCCAGGCATACACTGCCAGCCCCAAACCAACTTGTGACAATCACTCCCACAAAGGGAGGGAGAGTGGGAGAGCCGAGCTCAGAATGGTGCCAAGAGGCATGCAGCAAGGCCTTAAATAGGCCTGCCCACCAATGAGATGGAAGGGAGAACGGAGGCACCGCCCTCCCTGCCTTCCCGTACCAATCAGCTGGACCTGAGGGAATCAGGCCACCCAGTCAGGGGGCACTCCTGAAAAGGTAGCTGGCACATGAAGTCCCACTCCCCTCTTGGTGGGCTCCCTTCCTGCCCACCGCCAGCAGTCAATGGGAAGCACTTCTGCCTGTACCAAGGCTGCTGGGGCGCAATGGCCCACAGGAGAATGGGCTAGTTCTTGTGTGCCTTTGCTGCACAGCAACAGCACCGGCCCAGTGAGTCAGGCAGCACCATTTATTGAAAAGAACAAGGCTATCTTGCTTCTTAAAAAGAATAGACCTGTATAGCTCTTACAGCAAAGAGATATAAAGGAATCAAGTAGACACCTTGAGACAAACTAGAAAAATAAATTTCTAACATGAGCTTTCATAAACTACAGTCTGCTTGACAAAGCGGACTGTAGTCCACAAAGGTCTGTACTAGAAATTTATTTTTCCCTGTACATATTGAATTCCTTCATGTCATGTTATACCCATATCTTGCATGTATGGAGGGATACTTATTTATAACTCAGATTCGACCAATGAAATGGATGTTGATGGGACAGCTATAACTGCATGGGACAGCTATAACTGCGAGAGATGATTGTTTTAGATTGCATACGTGGTATGGAATATGCATTACCATCAAGAAATTGTGAAAACTGAGGGATTTTCAGATTTTTAAAAAATAAGTTAATAGTTGGTCCATGATGTCACAAAAGCCATTCTTTCTCTAATGCAAAGGGATCTTGCTGCACCCGTGAGATTACTTGAAAAAGAGAAATTGGTAGCATGAGGTTTGGTAGGCTTGAGCCTGTTTCCTCAAATGCATCTGAGGAAGTAGGGTCCAGTCTACCAAAGCTCTTGCTACAAATGTCTCTCTTTCAGGGAGTCTCAAAGGTGCTTCAAAATCCCTTTGCATACTGATTTTCCAGACTAACACAGCTATGTCTTTGAATTTTTTCTCTAATGTTAGACAAATTGCAAAGTGTGACCTTCCTTCCTCTTTTATAACGTTGTTTCTTTTCTTTCTTTCTGTTTTATTCCTCCCCTCTTGGGAGATACACACATGGGATTTGGCGGGTATTCCCCCAGCAGCCTTATCTCCAGACTTAGCATAACAGAGAATTTCTTTCCCCAGCTACTATAATTAGACATAGTAGCTGCCAATGCCATAAAAATCAGCACTGACACTGATACTTCAAAGGGGAAGCTTAGAGCTAGCTGCAGAGAAAGAGCTACTCCTAGGACTGCCAAAAGGGTTGAGATATAAAAGTCAAGAGCTCACTGTGGCCTCTTTTGTTCTTTGCACTTTTGATACATGCCTTAGGGGCTGCTGTTGCCTTATTGAGTTTGTTCCTTTTGTCCAGGCATCCTGTTCAATTGAGTCTTGTGTTTAGGTACATATAGCATATCTTCCAGTTGTCACAATTAATCCTCTGACAGCCTAGTTTGTCATGCTAGGCTACAATTTGTTTCTCCTATGTTGGAGGGTAATGTATAGATCAGGCTTAGTCTAACTTTATTATGTCAGACATATTTATACTTCCAAGTCTTTCTGAACATTTTATTCCATTTTCCTTTCCATCATAAATGAACCTTATACAGGAATTTGGGTGTGCACACGTGTGTGTGCCCTCCCTCCCTCCCTTCCTTCCTTTCCTCCCTCCCTCCCAAATAGCTTTTGTAATGAGGCCAGCATCTTGCCTTTTGGCTACTGAATTTTCTGGCCTAAGAGCAGAGGGTACCATTTGTTCCTTTATTACCTAGGTGCCTAGTGGGTATACTTAGACTAAGAGCTTTATCACACGAGGGAGATCAAGGGGGTAATCCAAAGATATCACAGAGAAATAAAAAAAATTACATGACACCGTTTCACATGACATTGCGGAGAAACTCGCAGTTAAACTAGATTTAACGGAGAACTAAGCGATGCTATTTCACACAATGTCATGAAAAACCCACAGTTAAACTAGATTTCAAGGCCTGGTCGGCAGAGTTGTTACACCCATGGAACCTGTTTTTTCTCTTCCCCACACCATAGGGGGTTTAATGGGCTTTGACCATGTATGAAAACATTCCAGCTTTAATATCTGAAAAATAATTGAAAATGCAACAGAAGACATGTTTCATATGAAGCATGTTGCAGTGTAATCCTATGTATAGCTGTATCTTTTACTATGATCTTTTACAATTACTTTAGAGGTAAAATAAGATTTTTGTATAGCCTTTATTTTCTGTGTTGATAGTATGGGATAACATTTAGACTAAAAAAACTTTACAGTAGTTTTTTTAAACTTTAAAAAACACTGCAAACACTTGTTATTTAAAATCAGTGTTTTAAAATCAAAAATACAATCAGTATTTCTGTTTCTCCATTATGATGAAACTTAATATGAACCGGTTTAGGGTTATTGAAAGGTATAACTGTATGATTTACTAAGAGATCAAACAGAAATGAATAACTTACAGTGGGTTATTTTGCAAGTCAGATAATATTTAATGTAAATAAAAAAAATAGCAAGGCCCTCATTAGCTGAATTTGAAAGAATCATTGATGTATCCCAAACTTCTAAAGGACTTTTATCAAAATTATATTATCAATTGCTCGTGTTGGGTTATCACATTCAAAGCAATTTAAAATTAAGATGGAAGGAGAAGGCTGTGTAGACACCAATAGGAAGAAAAGTGAAACACAGTCTGTACCAGAGATTCATTAAATTAAATGTATGCAAACATGAAAAAGAATAAGCAGGTAATAACTCAATAAATGGTATCTACAGTAAGAGTGGCATCTACAGTTGTCTGTTATGCTACTAAGGTTGCATCCACACTACAAAAATATTCCAACTTGACACCACTTTAACTGCATGGTACAATGCTATGGACAAACAATGTAGATGTGGACAAACTACATCTACAAAGCTTGTCTGACAGAGAAGGCTAAATGTCTCACAAACCCTAGAATTCCATAGTACTGAGCCGTGGAAATTAAAGTGGTGTCAAACTGCCTTTTTTTCTGTAATGTGGATGCAGCCTAAGTACAGTAAGAAGTTGGACTATAATAATAGTATCTTTAGGCTGGATACATTTGATAGCATCCATTTGAAGGGAGGTAATACCCTGCAAGGTGCACTTTACACTGAAGAAATACAAAAAGTGACCATGACCAGTAATAAATATTTCTCAATGATATATTCGTGTATGCTGTTATTTTAATCTTAACAGTTATAGATTTCTGACTGACAAGGGCAATGTAATGTGAGTGACTGCTAGATATTTTGTACCTCCTAAAGAGAATAATTTTGTGAGAATAAGATCAGACACTTGATCAGGCACTGGAGAGAATATTTTAAAAAATGCATGTAGAAAATTAGAAAAATGGCAAACAGTGAATACAGTCAGACCTCTGCATCCATGGGTCTTGCATCGATGGATTCAAACATCCATGGCTTGGTGTGTGTGTGTGTGTGTGTGTGTGTGTGTGTTTTAAATTCCAAAATGCAAACCTTGATTTTGCCATTTGTAATAAGGGACACCTTTTTATTATGCCATTGTATATAATGGGGCTTGAGCAGCCACAGACTTTGGTATCCCTGGCGGATCCTGGAACCAAACCCCACTGGATACAAAGGATGCACTGTATATGAATTTATGCAAGTATGCTCACAAATAAAAGGCAGTGGACTTATTCCCGAGTAAACATGCTTAAGATTGATCCTTTAGTACTAGCTCACAGAAATTTGAAATCATCTTAGATATTTCTTCATTTTGTTTCCACGAGATACCAACATATAGTTTTCAACTCATTAGCATCTCATTTTGTTTCTTTGAGATACCAACATACAAATTTCAACTATACCCTGATGACAGATTACCTTTTATGGTCAGTCAATCTCTCTTGATGTTTTTTTTAAAAAAAGGCAGCAGACCTTCAAGTCTGTAACAAAATTTTGCTGTGATAATAATCCTGTTCAGGATAGTAATCCTATTTAGCGTCCCAGCCACCCATGGCTTTAACTGCATTATTACACTCCATTGTCCATCCTCATTTTTCACCCTCCAGTCCCCATAACATTCCCATGGCCATAAAGCCTGGTCAATTTCCACTGTGATTTCTTTTTTGTAGTGCAAGGATTGTATTTGTTTGTTTTTAATTAAAGACTATACTGGAGCTGGAGTGCTCATGACATGACCACATGACATGGACTTCAAGCCAGGAAGAAGTGGGGAAAAGCTGCTTCTTTTTGCAATGGCTTTTCTCTGCATAAGGGCACTTTTCTGCTGGCTTCAAGGCATGTGTCATCTAAATGCCACACCTTCAAGCCAGCCTGAAAGCACCTCTTTTTGCCTGTCTGTTTAGCCCCACAGATACCATCACTTTTGAGGAGCTGATGTTAAGGGGTGACATGATAGCTATGTTTAAATATTTGTAGGGATTTCATATTGAAGATGGAACAAGCTTGTTTTCTGCTGCTCCAGATAATAGTGCAAGGAACAACGGATTCAAGCTACAGAAAAAGAGATTCCATCTAAACATTAAGAAGAACTTACTGAAAGTAAGAGCTGTTCAACAGTGCGACACATTGTCTCTGAGAGTGGTAGTCTCCATCTTTTGAGGCTTTAAACAAAGGCTGGATAGCCATCTGTTGGTGGTGCTTTGATTGTGATTTCCTGCATGGCAGGGGGGTTGGACTGGTTGGCCCTTGTGGTCTCTTCCAACTTCATGATTCTATGATTAATTGTTTTATATATTATTTTAAGCTGTTTAAGACAGTTCCAAATTATAACTGAAGATTAACTGGTTGTGTAGAAAGTTCTTTTCATAGACTGTGTGACTCTTACATTTTTTATAGATTTTATACTGTTTAGAGTTATTAATGGTTTGATAGGGTGGTTTATTTAATCACCAGGTTTTTAATGTGTTAATCTTTTTGTAAGCAATCTTGGTTTCCTTGCTCAAAGATATAGATGGAATAATTTAATAAATTAATTGCAATTGTTACAAATTGTCCTACATTGTTGTTTTGTGTTGTTTTAAATTGTCTAATGTTCTGTTGTCGCAACTCGCTCTGAGCTTTGTGGGTGGGCTGTAAATAGTTTAAATCAATCAATAGCAGGCAGCAGGGAATTCAACCCTTATCTAGGCCAGCAAGACATTTTTGACTTCCAGAGTTATATTTTGTTGCAGAGTTCATACAGAACTAGACCTACATGTTAAATATTTTACTACATTGTCACCTGATGAGTTGTAAACATGCCCAGGTTTCAGCCATATGCCAGATGGTATTTTTCTAGAGCAAAAGAAGAAATAAATAAAATAAAATCTGTGACTAAAAATATCCCAACAAATCTATTATATCTGTGGTGGCTATCCTTTTTTTTCCAAACAAGAAAAGCTGACATTAGAACTTGGAAAGCTACTTTTCAAAAAGTAATATCTTCTGTTACTCATTATAGTGTTTTAAAATAATCACCTGCTGTTACTTGTTGCATCATGAAAATGGCAATTTGTTGCATTAGTTGTTATATTGCCTGTCACCTTTCCACTGGGAAAGATGGGAAGAGAAAGAGGAAAGCTCAGGAAAACCTGAGGAGGAAAAAACTGAAAATTAATGAGAAAGAGGTGTAAAACTTTAAAATGCTACCAAAATGTCTCTTAAAAACCCCACAAAAAACCTATGGATGCCAGCCATGAAAGCCTTTGAGTTCACATTTTTAAAATAATTTTTGAAAATGACTAGAAACTGTTGCTCATTATACTTGTAAAGTAATTTTGCTCTTACATTATTTTTGAAATGTAACTTTAGGGCTTTCTAGATTGGCAGGAAAGTGTGACATGAAGTTGCCTTTTCCTTAATGTTTAGCAGCTGCACCACAGCCTTTAGATGGAGCTGCGCTGTTCTGCAGTTTTTAAAAAAGAAACTGGGAAAACCAGCACCTTTTAAAAGGCACTTCTTCTCCCCTAAAATGCAAAAAAAGTGTTTTCATGGCACACTTTCCCTTTTTCTCATCTAAAGGCTAGACTTTCATGCAGCCATGAACACACTTCTTTTTGCCAATCTAGAAAGCCCCTTTGTTACACCCCAGTCAGCTGCATAAGTAACTAGTTCCTGGTCACAATGTTATTTGTAATTTGTTCCTTCCAAATTCTGGCTGGCAACGATCTAAAACAAATATTCTGCTCTTATTTTCTTAATAATAATAAATAAAACTTTTATTTATACATCCCTTTTTGTTAAGACAATCAAAGTGGCATACATAATTAAAATAGTACAACAATGCATATACAATATCCCCCCCCCCCCCCTTTAGGTGAAACACCTGTCCCCGAAGGCAATCCAAGATCATTTGTTCCTCCCCAGCCAGCAATTTATTGGAAGATAAACCAAAGGCTTTTAGACTTCAGCCTACTTCCTCAGATGCATATATATCATCTGAGGAAGTAGACTAAAGTCTGTGAAAGTTCATGCTGCCAACTTCTTTATTTCAGTTAGTCTCAAAGGTACTACTAGTTCTCTCCACCTGTGGAAAGAATAGGAATACTGTAGGTTCCTAGAAAACAAAACATGAAAAGCAGTTCAGATGTTTAATCAAACAATTTATCTAAAATTAGCAATAAGTACATGTGAAATGAAACAACCAGGTAAATCTTACATAAATAAACAAAACAAAAACGAACCTTTCAGAAACCACTTGAAAGCTGCTTCTGAAATGAATCTAGGGATTACTTTTTCTTCCCCCAGCATCCCTCTGTTGAGTTCCACTTTGATGACACAAAAGACATGATGCCAAATATACTACTATCTTGCTTTAATTCTGATTTACTTTCTCATGTGATAAACTCTATAGTGTCATTTGATTCAAAATATCTTCTGAGAAGATTGCTTTAGTTACAGTAGCAAGAACTTCTCTTAATATATGTAGTGTGCTATGAAGCCATTGTCTTTGTTCATGCCTCTGCTAATTGACTGGAACTTATAATTAAATTCAGTTATACATCAGACTGACAAAGGGTGAGCTGTGGTCATCATGAACAAGTCAGACTACATACAGGAGGCTAACACAATTGCCCAGCGCTACTACAGACATGCTCCTGCAACCTGTCACTGTGCTTCTCTAGCCTTCCTTTGCCATCCTCCCAGTGCTGATGGTATTATAAACAGCTAGATGGAGGATAAGGAATAAATGGTGCTGGGCAATCATAAAAATCAGATTCTTTGTCAGAACATTTTTAAACTGGGGGTATGGGTATTGTTCATAAATATTGCTTTTCCTCCTATGTCTTTGAAGGTGGGGGGAGCAAGGAATAACTGTGTTGAATAAATGCTTTCACACAGAGACATTGTCTTGCCGCAGAAGCTCTAGGCACATCCTCCTCCTTGTAACCGAGCTATTTTTAGCACTGAAATACAGCACTCATCTTAATAATTCATCTGCTTTTTTCCCTCCCAGGACATATAGCAGACAAATATGTCTGGCGACTATACCATATAGCACCATAAATTCTTTCTGTCCAATTGATTTTTAAAAGATTCCTAGTTATATCTTGACTATTTGCAACAAATGTAATTCTAGACAGATACAGGCCACGTTGCTTTCCACAAGCCTTAACATTTTTTTAAAAAAACAAACATATGAACATTTCATCTCTTCACTTAAGTTCTGTTTCAAAAATATTTGATCCAGCTCTTTGTAAGGTTTAATATATGTTATTTTCTGCTGTTGGCCTTCAGAAATATTTATTATTAATTGTTTTATGATTTTTGAAAGACATTGATGTTTTGTTGTTCGGTAGTAAGCCACCAAGAAAACCATGTTGCTAGGTATAAAATAAACACATTTAATAAACCAACTACTAAATCACTATTTTGTGACTGAATTCATTAACTACATTCAGAAGCACTAAAGTTGCTCACCACTGTACACACAACTGTGCACATTCAAAAATAAGATATAGAATTAAGGTTGTATTTCTATATATATTTACTAGAACACAGTGGGATTGATTTCTCATTTCCAACTAAACATGAATATCATCCCGTGCTTGATGTTCTCTATGAAGTTCTTTCCTAAGGAAAGATATACTGTTCTTTCTCCTTTATGTGAGTATATAAAGGAATAACTGCATAGCCATGATTGGTCCCTAATGTTTTCAGATTTCTGATACAAGTGTAGTGGATAAGCTGAAATGACATGACATTAGACTGCATCTCCCTGAATTCCTGGCATCTGGGAGCTGCTGGTCACCATATGGAGGGTTTGTGCTAAGGTCATAATCTATGTGCATTTACATGATGGTATATCCCATTAAACTTACACATATCTGTCACAAACATGTGATGGTGTGGTTGTCAATTCAGCTATTTAAAAAAAAAGATTTATGTCACACATGCACATGGTATGTGTCAATTTGCTTTTTAGGCTGACTTGTTTGGTTTAGTTTTCTACATTTATGACAAGCCGTGTGAATGTTGGTAGTTCCACTCTGTCTGCATGGCATTAGACAACATTTTCAGGCATGAGATGATGCAGGGGTCAGAGCGAGAAGGCCACTGGCTGTGCATCTAGAGTCCTGTTACTCCAGAATCCAGTCCTCAATCACCCCTCTTTGACCCTTGATATCAAATTAATATCGCTGTTTCAGGCAGGTAGCCAAAGGGGGGCTCTCTAGTGCAGGAAACCAGACATACCATATTAGGAAATCTGAATGGTTCAGCATGGGAGAAGTCAAAGGCACATAGCCAAAATAAGATTACTCAGGAGTGCAATCAGCATAAACTCTTCACTGAGGAGTATGATTGTGAGAGCTAGACATGGAAATTATTTGCATACTACAGGCAAAGGGAGTTTCCTTCTGGGAATGAAACTCTTTTTGTTTGAGGACATTCACACCAATTGTCTGGTTATTTTTGCATATCTTATTCCATTCTTCTCCCCTGGAAATGTCATTTAACTCTTGGAAAAGCCATTTAACTCCTACAACACTGTCCCAACACACATTTCTTGCTATAAATACCTGTGCCTAAATTTGGTCCAATTTTGCAATCAGGCAGAAACTCTGTCACATCCAAGACTCCTCAGTATTGCTGTCTGAACCACACAGCAAGCATACTGGATCACATTCAGCTCCCACTTTTCTCCTAGATTAGATCCTGGCTTCTGGAACTGGTAAGCATTGCTCATTGCAATCTTTTAATTTGCTATCCAGTACTACCTTTTTATATTTGTTAGGATTGTTTGTTTGTTTGTCAGAGAAAGAGTGCTTAGCATTAGTATTGACTCCCCTTTTAATAAATAAACTAAACTAATTTGGAACCTGCTTCTGGAGTTCTCTTGGTTTGAAACTGTTATACAAATTCGTAAGATCCTGCCTTTATATTACGGAAGCCCTCTTGCTGCTTCCTATTATGTTAAATCAATGTCCCCATTGAATACAGTTTGTGGGTGCCCTCTTGGGACCCCCTGCAATTTTGGTTTGTAGGTGCCTTCTCAGGACTCCCTGCAAGTCCCCCATTCTTTCCTTTTGTTTGAGGATAGAGCCATTTATGGTTATCCTTCCAAAGTCACTTGCTGAGTCAGGCACACTACCCTCTTGCCAGTGATAAAGAAAGATTCAGTTTCTGGTCCAGTGATCCCCATACTGTGGAACAAGATGGGGCAGCATCTTGATTTTCACTTCACATTGCAAAATCCCCTGGAATGGCCCTTCATCTTCTCTCTTATCCTCCCAAAATTCAGACTGGATAAAATATATTCATTTAAAATTCTGTGTGATTTTGAAGGCTTCCCTTCTGCATACGCAATCTCCCCTTTAAACCAGCAAGAGCAAATCACTTCACTTGCTGAAAATGAGAGAGCTAATGAATTTCTCTTACTCTGTTGATCATTAATAAATGAGGTTATTTTTTCCCTCTGGCTCTTGAAATTAGATGTGACACAATACCATAATGCAATCGGTTTGTTCTGAGACCCTGAAATTAAGAGCCCATCAGCTTGCAGACATAAAGGAGAATTCATTATCTGTCTGCTAATTACTCAACACAACAGAGGAGAGAGACCTGTGTGCACAGTGCCTTAGATTTTAAATATGCTGTTAAAGTTCCTCAGTGACAGGGAAGAGTGTGGTTCATGAAAGGTGATAATTAATGACATTTAAAGCTGCTCCTCAGTAAAATGTAAATTGTGCATCATCCTCTACTGTATGAAGTACAGCTTTTCTGAGGGGGAAAAACTTGTAGACTGTCATTAGATTTTTCTATATTGAAGGCTCATTGCTTTGAATCCTTACAAATGTCACTGACAGTACTGTGTAAAGAAGGTCTGCATTACAAAGAGATGCATACGTCTGATTCATATATTTTTAAGCATGCATCTGGTTCACATATTTACTTAACTATTGTAATAAGAAAGAAAGAAACAGCCCACAGGTTGAATGCAGCTCTTTCATGGCAGAGTAAAAAAAGCACACTATTTAACTGCTGGGGCAGCAAAGTGATTATACTTTACCACTTGAGCATCAAGACTGCTGGCAATCATAGGTGTGATAACTCTTTCAAAGGGATCTCAGAGTCAAAGAAGACATAGAAGGGATATATATTTCTTGCAATTAATTTTTTTTCTCTATGTAGCAACACATCCTAGTCAAAGATGTATTGCTAAGCCATCAGACTCACAAAGTATGTTAATGTTTACCTTCCAAAAACCAATCGCAAAACAAAGCATAGCTAAATGCAAAATACAGAGGTGAAGAAAAGCATATACTAAAACAAACACCACTTGAGAGAGTACCTGTTCTAATTAATTCTAATTAAACTTTACCCTCAGAGAAAGTAAAGCAAGCATTTCCATACCTGCATATCAAGAGGAGGTAAAATCTGAAGGTGGGGAATCCTACCTCTTTCAAAACAGTCCTAGTGTTAGACAGCATGTACTTGCAGACTCAGGTGGCAAACAGCAGGTAATGTGGAGAAGGGAGAAAAAGCAGATCCCTATCCATTCCCATGTTTTGAAGGACAGAGCTCTTTCCATACCATCCAACATTTCACAGGTGAAAAGCAAAACATATGTGGCCCAAATACATGTGAGGTTAAGATGACAAATATTATTAATGAGGAACAAGGTACAGCACACAAATTAGGAGAGGCTGCAGCAGTTTGCTTTTGTGTGTCTACTGGAAAGAGCAAAATTCTGTTCTTTGTCCTCTCCCTCCACTGAATTCACTGAGTGCAAACTACTTTTGTACATTGTATTCCATTTACAGCAATTGAAGTAAGCTGAGGACAAAGGAGGAAAGTGGGAAGAGAGGAGAGAGAAACTGGGGCAGTTTAAAAGCAGCTGAAAAGAGTGGGATAAGATTAATCAGGACTGTTCTTGTCAAATCAGGGCATTTGGAGGGGATATATGTCTACATGGTCTATTACCTTCACATCCAATGGGCAAGTCTGTCCCAGTGCCAGTCCAAAGAAAATTTTAACTGCTATGGGTACAAGCCATTTTGTCCTTCACCTCAAGCAGCACAAGGTGTATATATATATATATATATATATATATTTGGCCCACCCTGAGAGCCTATTAATGCAGTACATCAGCTCAGGCCCACCTTTTCATAACTGAAAAGGATATGAGGACTGGGAAGTTAGCTTTAAAGAATATGTTTCAAGAAAGTGTATCCTCAGACCTAGGGGAGAAAGTTCTCTCAGCCCTTGGGAAAAGTTACCTTTTAATCTTCAACAACAGGTGGGCGCAGACTACTTCACAGTTTGTTTCAGTCCCTGCAAAATGTGCAGGTTATGGCACAGTAGCTTTTTCTGTAACTATAGCAAGCTAAAGGATCTGTGGGTGGCTGCATCTAATGCCAAAGGTAAATGTCAAGGCTCCCGTGGCTTTCTAAAAGGTCTAGATGTAATAGATCATACAAAACATACCTCAAGGTTAAGAGGAAAGAAAAGACCACAATCCTAAGGAGAGTTAAAGCTGTCCTACATACTGAAGAGATGACAGTTCTATATAGGTCAAGGCTGACAAAGCTTAACTCCTCTTACATCCATCAAATAGGATGGGCTAGGCAGTTACTCTCATCTGAATGAGTGGGCAGGAGAAGCAGCTGGGGTTCAAATTGCTTATAGCAATAAATGACTTAAGAAACTCCAAATGTCTCTTCTTGATTATCCAGTATTCTTTGTATCTGGAGGCACAAAGAAGCCAAAACAGTTAAGAAGCAGTGCAAATGCTTTCCCTGTGACTAAACAAAACATTGAGCAGTGCTTGAATTATTGGGTGGGGGAGTTTTTAACGATATGCAAGCCTTAGCCCTAGGGCCCCAAGATTTAAATCAAATTACATTGCTATAATATTACAAATTATAAGAGTCCCAGATATCTGGAGGACTGTATCTCCCAGCCGCATGCCTGTTTACACTCACCAGCCAGTGTGGCTAACAATCAGGGATGATAAAAGAAATTGCCCAGCATTAGATGCAGACTCAAACATGGGAAAGTCTGTCTACAGTACCACTCATGAGAGGCAAATGGATGGCAACAATGAAACAAAGTTCCCAACTTTTTCTTATTGGCTTTGCTTGTATGACTTTAAAGATACAGATCTGCAGGACTACATTTTAACACATGGATATAAAATGTGTGGCCATTCAGATGGTGCTGCACTATATCTCATAACACCCCTTGCCCATTGACATAATGGGATTTTTAGTCCAGTGGCATCTCCATCCGTAGGATGTTACAAGGAACAGTCTCATGAGATGTCATTAGGTATGATACATTAAGCATCAACCACAGTTGTATGACATTCCGATTCAAACAACATATGTAACAAATGAGGAAAACACTTACACACATATTTTTCAAGGAAGTTCTTCTGACCTGAGATTCCTTGCATGCTAATTGGAAAAGAGGGGTCAGATTCTAAGATATTGGAACCCAACCCTGTACACTAAACCTTTACAACAGAGTATGATGGTATGGGGGACGAGGGGAATTGGACAATGTGGAGTCAAAGGCTTTCATGGCCAGCATCCATAGTTTTTTGTGGAGCTTTCGGGCTATGTGGGCATGTTCTAGAAGAGTTCCTTTCTGACGTTTTATTTATTCTAAAGATATATATCCCTCCTTTCTCCCACAATGAGATTCAGCCACAGCAATTGTGCTAACAAGAACTCAGGTGTGACAGAGGACAATTGAATTTATATAATAGTGCCCATATGCTGGTGGAAAAGATTGTCCAATTCTATAGTTTTTTGTGGCATTTTGGGCTATGTGGCCATGTTCTAGAAGAGTTCCTTTCTGACGTTTTGCCAGCATCTGTGGCTGGCATCTTCAGAGAATGATAGCCTGGAAAAGGATTGGATATATATACTCTGTGTGACCCTGGGAAGGAAGGAGTAATTTGCAAATGTATTGTTCGGTTGCCAATGGCAGTCCTCAGGGTGGGAGGTTATGCAAGGGATATGTGGATGACACTTATGATCTTATGCAAGGGATATGTGGACAACACTTTCATCATTTGGAGCCATGGAGAAGAAGATCTGGCTGTATTTCTGAACTATTTGAACAACATCCATACCAACATCCAATTCACAATGGAAAAAGAAAAGGATGGAACACTACCATTCTTGGATGTCCTAGTCATTCGCAAACCAAACCAACATTTGGGCCACACAGTATACAGAAAACCTACACATACAGACAGATACCTGCACAAGAACTCCAACCATCACCCAGGACAAAAAAGAAGCACTATAAAAACACTGGTAGACCGGACAAAACGTATCTGTGAACCCCACTTCTTGGAAGAGGAACTTAAACACGTGGACTGGGCTCTACAGGCCAATGGTTACTCCAGCGCAGACATCACAAGGGCTGCCAGGCCCAGAAAAACACAGAAGACTCAAGACAAGCAACCACCCAAAGGGAAGATATTTTTGCCATACATCAAGGGAGTCACAGATGGAATAGGGAAAGTGGTGAAGAAACACAACCTTCAAATGGTTTACAAACCAAGAAAATCCAGCAAATGCTTCGCTCAGCCAAGGATAAGAGAGACCCTCTCATGGCCACTGGAGTCTATCGCATTCCATGCAGCTGCGGAAAGGTCTACATAGGGACCACCAAATGCAGTGTGCAGACAAGAATCAAGGAACATGAGACACACTGCAGGTTGGGTCAACCAGAAAAATCAGCAGTAGCAGAACATGGTATAAAACATCCTGGGCATAAAATGCTGTTTGAAAGCACTGAAATTCTGGACCATGCCAACAACTACCATGTCAGAATGCACAGGGAGGCCATCGAAATCCATAAACACTGGACAATGTCAACAGGAAAAAGGAAACCCTGAGAGTAAACAAGGGTTGGCTACCAGTCCTGAAGGACAGCAAAGTCAAGACTCAACCTATGCAAATGAGCAATAGCCTAAGGCCAGGGGATTCCCAGCAGACAATGAGCACCAGTGAGCAGACATTAATCCTTGATTGCATATCCTCTCACCCTGAGGACTGCCATTAGCAACAGAACAATACATTTGCAAATTACTCCTTCCTTCCCAGGGTCACACAGGATATATATCTCCAATCCTTTTCCAGGCTTTCATTCTCTGAAGATGCTAGCCACAGATGCTGGCAAAGTCAGAAAGGAACTCTTCTAGAACATGGCCACATAGCCCAAAAGCTCCACAAAAAACTATAGAATTGGACAATCTTTTCCACCAGCATATGGGCACTATTATATAAATTCAATTGTCCTCCGTCACACCTGAGTTCTTGTAAGCACAATTGCTGTGGCTGAATCTCATTGTGGGAGAAAGGAGGGATATATATCTTTAAAATAAATAAAACAAAATAATCAATTCTCTGGCCACTATGATTCCTTGTTAGTTTTTTCCTTTCTCTTTTTGTCTCTCTGAAACATGTTTCAATTATCCTGTTATTCATTATTGTCACTATCCCCATAGGATAGAATTAACATTTTATAGACCAGCTTAGTGACAAATGGCTTCATTCATTTTGTAACTGGTCAGTTGCTATCATGTTTAAATTTGTTTTAATATTGACATCCAAATACGAATGACCTCCCATTCTTCTACCTAAGCTATTCAAAAGTGTTCAAATCACATCCTTATTTTTATTTTATTTTTAGCATATACTTTATTTTGATAGCATTGACTTTGCTCAATGATTTGTCTTCATGGGTTGTGTATTATTGAACTAAAATTTTCTGAATTCCAGAATCTGAGATTTGAATATATAAGTCTATGTCATCATTCTGCAGCTGACAGATTTCAGTCGTTAAAATGTGCTGAACAAATGAGCCATTTTAGGAAAGCAACCCAATGTAAACATGTGACAAAATTATTTTTGAATGATATATTACCCCTATTAATCTGCCAAGCCCATAATCCAGGTCACCAATCTTAAACATGATCAACTGCTGGTGCTTCATTTATGTGCAGAGATTCCTGTTCTGCACAGGTTTCTAGTAAAGATATTATCTGTTCCAGCTCTAGAGCTCCCAAAAACTTGCAATAAAGAAAGAGATTGATTTATTTAAACTGCAAATGGTATTTGAAGTTTAAGAATGTTGTTACATAGGGAAGGAAATCCTCTTAAATAATATTCTCAATAATTTCTCATTCTGCTTAGTGATCTCCTTAATGCTTTCAGCAAACTGACAATGTTTATTCTTCTTAGACTGTTCACTGGGTAAACCTACTTGATATCCTTACCTTTTCCATTCCATTCTTTTTTTCTGTTTGATTTGTCTTTGCTACAAAGGGTTTATTTAAACCAGCCTTCTCCAACCTGCTCCCCTTCAAATGTGCTAGAATACAATTCCCATCATCCCTATCCAATATTGTGACTGGAGTGTCAGGGTGGGTTGTGGCAAGGCTGCTTGAGGGTGACAGGTATAGTAATCCACATTATACCAAAGAGCACCAAGATGAGTAAAGCATGTTTAACTCCTCAAGCTGTTGAAAGCTGCGTAGAATACTTTCTTGCAGGTTAAGATAACATGTATTGTAAAGGAAACAGATTCTGCCTGTTCTTGGAAGCTAACCAGGGTCAGTCTTAGTTAGACTGGCAATGAACTTCAGGTGCTGTAAGCTGTATTTAAGAGGAAGGAACTGGCAGAAAACCACCTCTGAGGATTCCTTGCCTAAAAAAACCCTATGATATTCACGGGGTTACCATAAATTGGCAGGCGACTTGAAGGCGTACACACATACACACAAAATTATATATTGCACATGACTGGTCTGGCCTCTGAGAGAGAAGAAGAACAACCAGGCACAGCTGCACCATGTTTAGGCCCACCAACTGGTCAAAACTTCTCTTTCTCCATTCCAAGTGCCATTGCCCCATTGGGACAAGAAGAGCACAAAGCAGAGCTGTTTTGGCAGAAGGATATAAATATTACAAATAAAGAGAAAAAGAAATTGGTAGATAAATAACTATTCCTCACCTGAATTAGAATTGCGAACATGGGAAGTCTTCATGTCAATCATTTGCACAAAAAGTCTTCCTCTGATTTAGAGGAATGCAAAGGCAACTAAGTGTAGACAATAGCCCTCTTCACATAATCTTTCTATCAGGTTGGACTCCATGCACTGATGTTGCTCAGGGTCATGCTGCTGCCCCTACACTTCAGTGCCCCAATATGAATGTTGGGTGTTCTGTGCCTTCAAGTCATTTCCAATTTATGGTGATCCTAAGGCAAATATATCATGGAGTTTTCTTGGCAAGAAAGGTTTGCCATTGCCTGCCTCTGAGGCTGAGAGCATGTGGCAAGTCCAAGGACACCCAGCAGAATTCATGGCTGAGCTGGTAATCAGACCTTGATCTCCAGAGTTGCAACCCAACACTCAAACCACCATGCTGCTCACATCCATGTTCCTTATTCAGATGTGAAGAGTCAGGGTGCTTGTTATTGATCAGTATCAGCATGACCTCATGTCCCTTCAGTGACTAGAGCCTCCCTTAACATCATTAATGTGTGACAGAGACTAAAGTGGGTATTCTTTTTGGGGGGGGGGGGGAACCACTGTTATCAGGTGTTTTCTCAATGCACATGGATGAGCGTAGGTGAGTGTTGAAAGCATACATGCATATAAGGCAGGTGAGAAACTAGCAGCACATTTGAGACTGGCTTATTTTAGCATCTGAGTAAGTGGACTGAAGTCGACAAAAGCTCATACTACCAACTTTTTTATTTCAGTTAGTCTCAAGGGTGCTACAAGATATCTCTACATAACTGATAGAGAGTGTAGAGATATTTTGTAGCACAGCTGTATCTTTGAATTTATTTTAGCATGAGCTTTCATGGATTTCAGTCCACTGTAATCTATCTTAAATGGTTGTTGTTAACCATTGTCAATCTGACTTCATTTTAGGGTGACCATGTGAATGGGAGACCTCCCATTCGCTCTGTTATCAACAGCCCAGCTGAGGCCTTGCATACAGGGTCATGGGTCCCTTGAATGAATCTGTCTACCTGTACATTTTTAAATACTTGTGGCTTAATATTGTACTCCATCAGTGTATATGGAGAAGTTGATTTAAATCCAACAAACCTCATGATAAAATGAATCAGTTAGTCTCAAAGATGCTGATGATTCTCTCTGCTTTTTCCTTTTTCTCTCTGCTCTTTTTCTCTTCTCTGTTGAAACAGACTGCTATCTCTTTGAAAACTACATATCAAAAGCTCTTTGAAATCTGGCAGAAGTACATCCAGGCAGATTGGATCTGATGACTCATTCTCATACAGAGCTGTTTCTTAGAACTGGGTGTGGCTATTGCACATGTAAGAATGAAAATATACACAAAAGGTGCATTGTAGATTGCAGCTATTACTGTAGGGTTTCTAACTGGAAATCAATTAGCACATAAATGACATGACATACAGTAAGCATATAAAAGCATCCAACTAGATGAATAAAATATAGTTCTGTGAGCCAGGTTTTGCTATAGTTGTGAATATTAACTAAGAGCATGAAGGGTGTACTCTAAAAGTACTGGATTCCATCTAATCTTGGAACCTAAGAAGAGTCAGCCCTGGTTAATATTTGAATGGGAGATTGCCAATGACTACCAGGTGCTGTATGCTATATTTCAGAGGAAGGAACTGGCATACCTCTGAGTATTCCTTGTCTTAGAAAATCCTGTGATATTCATTGGGTCGCCAAAAGTCAACAGGCGACTTGAAGGCATTTACAAACTCATGAAGGCTATTGTTCTTCAGGCCATGATTGTGGGACCTGTAGAGCATGAAGTAGACTGGACTTTGGTTCCAGGAAGTTGTTAGGCATCTGTGCCAATCAAATATGGGTTTTTGAGATCTGAAGCCTCAACGTAAGGAAAAAAGGAGAGTAGCAAGAGTCTCAAAGGAGGAGAAAAGATGTAGTTTGCTGTAGAACAGAAGGGGCAGAAATGTTAATCCTTACTCTGGATCACTATGGCAAGAAAGAAACACATTCAGAACTACATGCCTTAGCTAAGTACTTTTTGTTTCATCTTCTAGATCTTAATCTGCAATACCCCTACTCTTCCTGTCAATCTCTTCTACAGAAGTTTAGTAACAGAAATGACAAAGCTTCAACAGAGAAAAAGAGGAGCCATAGCCAAAATAGAAAGCTTGGCTATGATCACGAATAAAAAGGACTAATTTTGGAACATTAAAAGTGTGCAGGGGAGTGTAGCATATTATGTAATTTTCTGTTCCAGCCACCAGGTAGGTTATTATCATTAACATTGCTGGCTCAGTGGGTTTTGCTTGTTGGATTACACATTCTCAGGACTAAATCCTGTTGTTAGTCCTGACTGGGGAGCTTATTGCATTTTTAAATAAGCCAATTTACCTCTCCCATTTTAAAGTCAAAAGGGGGATGCAGCCAGATATTATCACACACAAGATGTCGCTGTTGCCATTGCCCGGCTGCATCCTGCCTAAAACCCGGCTAGAAGCCATGCTCAGATGGCAGATTTTCAAAGTTGGAAGCTGGGTGGCATTTTCTGTGTGATAATACCTGGCTGTATCCCACATTCAATTTTAAAATGAAAGCGGTAAGTCGGCTTATTTAAAAATGCAGTAAGATTAGACCCATTCAGTCTAAGATGTATCTATGTGGTGACTCACCATTTAACAATTGATAGAATAAGTCTACTCTAGTTGGGATTAACCAACAGGATGCCAGCTTTCATGTGTTAATATTAGTGGTGCACATTCACACTGATAATGGGCCTTATCACACAGGAGGGATTCCCCTCAATTTTGAAAGAAAATATAGTGAGGTCAATTCAGAAATGAATGCAATTACATGAAAGGTTATTACATGGGAGGGGTTCTGCTCAATTTTGAAAAAAAAGATTGCCCGGGAAAAGAATAGGATTTCCAAATCCACTAGTTCACTAAATTTGCTTACATTTGGATTGCATTCAGACTGCATTCTGACCGCATCCCCACTGCCAGCGATTGCATGTGATAACCTATCACACAATTACGTGAAACCCCATGATTTCGTTAGGACTGTGTCCTCACTGCCAGCGATTGCGTGAGATAACCTCTCACAAAATAATGTGAAACCCCATGATTGCATTTGGAATGCCACTGGATTATGCTTCCCAAACAATCGTGTGATAAGGGCCAATGTTGCACCTTGTTAATGTACCTTTTAGTACACCTTTAGTGCCCTCCAGATGTATTTCTACTCTCTTAGTTTAAACTGGCAATCTTTCTTTCTCTTTCTTTCTTTCTTTCTTTCTTTCTCCTTCCTTCCTTCCTTCCTTCCTTCCTTCTTTCTTTCTTGTTCTTTTGTTCTGCCCAAAACCAAGCCATGCAGAAATAACTGGCATATCGAAAAAGCTACAAGTGCTGCTGAAAGTGCTAGTGGTATAAGTCCTAAGAGCACCTAGAAGCTATAAAATCTGAGTGTCAGGGTGCTTAAAATGAATCTCAGAAATTATACCAGTAACACTTCCAGTTGTTAAGAATGCTTGTTTTTGTCCATTTTCCATGCAGCTCGACTTTGTTTTAAGAAAGAGGGAGTAAACCATGGTCGGGGAGGGGGGCTCCAGCAAGTAACACCATAGACATTAGAAAAGATGTCTGGGGATCTTGTTAATCTAATCAGAAAAACAATATCATTTGACATTCACTATCAGCCAAAGGACATGAACCAACATGGTGCAGCGGTTTGAAAACTTGATGCAACTGGAGACTAAATCTGCCCCTGACCCTCCCACCCAACCATGAATACCCACTGAGTGACCTTGGGCAAATCACACTCTCTCAGCCTTAGATGAAGGCAAGAAAATCTTGCTAAGAAAACCCCATGACAGCTTTGCCTTAGGGTTGCCATAAGTCAGATACAACTTGAAAGCATACAACAAAACTAGCCAAAGGAGTTTCACAAAACCATGGTAATGACATTTCCTTTAATTTCATTAGCATCAGCCTTATTTATTTATTTATTTATTTGCCTTTTCTGTTAGACACTATGAAATATTATTTTATAAATCATACCTGTTCATGTATTTCTATGTACAGTGGGCCCTTGTTAACCGCTGGGGTTTGGTTCCAAGACCTTGCATGGATAAGGAAATCCATGAATGCTCAAGTCCCATTAAATACAATGGTGAAAAGCATAGTCTAAGTCCAGAGCCGAGGTCATAGGTTTCAAGGGAAGGGGTTCCAACCACTTGTAAATTATGAGACAACTCGAATCATTTACATAATTCTTGAATTTTGCAAGATGAATCTAGCTGTATTATTACAATACTTGATGATGATGTGCCCATTTTAAAAACTCTCATCCAACAGAACATCCTACTTTCTATCTCACAGTAGGATATAGGGCTTAATGCATTCATACATATATATATATATTACAGCTTGGTTGCTGTTTCAGTCGTTTCTTTATTTCTTCCCTATACAACTAGAACGTTCCCACATCATGTCATTCATAGGCTGTAGTTCTCTGCAGTATAAGCTATTATCATGGGGGAAATGATGCAAAAAAATGTAATTTGTGCACACCCTCTGTGTAATGAGAAGTCATGTCCCATTGCAGTTTTGCACAAAGGTTTTGTTTCATTTCCATGATAAGAGTAATTATTCATTCCTATCTTCTTCAAATTAGCAACACTTTCCATTCCTGCTTCAAATCATATTCCTGGTTTTCATGCTACACTGCTTCTAGTTTTATTTTGCCTTTAACAAAGTAAAATAAACAAACAAAATTTTGTGCAATTTATTGGAAAGGCCATTAATTAAAATGGTTGTTCCAGAAATACATTTTAATGTATATTTCAGAAGGAAAAAATATGTTCGTTTATATAGGCATGTACATACAGAGACAAATGGGTGTATCATAATCTACTATTTTGTAAGTGAGAAAGAAGAATGTAAATTTTTCCTATTATGATGGTGCACGTAATTACAATGGGAGATGCTGGAATTCTCATACCAAATGTATTAGCCTAGAAATAAATTCAAGGACTTTTAATTCTTTCCTTTAAAAAAATGTAGGGTTTCCCTTTATAAGAGGTTTAAAATGGAAGTGAACATAGAGACAGTTTGGAGGACTAAATATAGTTAAAAACATATTTAATGTGATGAGCCAACATATTTAATATGATGTGCCCAGTCAAAGCTGGTAAAAAGTGGTCTCAGCCACTGAAGCCACTTGGGTCTCTAATGGCAATATGAGATCAAGGAGCACTTGCAAACAACACAATAGCTTCTTACAAGAGTTCCATCCAGAACAAGGTAAATACCAACTTCCCAGGTCCAGGAATCTGCCATGCACAGTGCCTCAATGTAGGAATCCTGAATCTTTTCAAGATTCATCTTCAGTTTATGGGCCCATTATCTGTACTATTATTTAATCCAGGTAACAATTCAGCACTTCTGCAGCTTCATCAAATTCAGATGATACTGAGAAAAAGTTATGGATGTCATCAGCATACTGATGACATCCTACTCTAAAATCATGTTCAGGCATTACTCAAACACTCTTTCCTGAACACAAGAGTAGGGTCATGGCTAGTCACATCATTGCCTATCATGGCTTTCCTTATGTGCAAAATGATACATTTGAGAGAGGAAATTCATATTCTCATGGACACTTTCCATGCAGACAGAACCTTGCACAATCAGAGATCTTGCTTGCATGGAAAGCCTTCATGGAAACAGGAAAATGTCCTCTTAATATTGATTTCCATGTAAAGAGACAACAGAATGGGAACATGCATAGAAAGTGTGATGAGTAATGCCTGATATGTAATGACATCACCCCATCAGTTCTTTCAGCAATCTGTGCTGAAGTGGTACCCTGCTGTTGCTGACTTACAGAACTAATTTATTCACCCGTTGATCCCAAGGTCATCTAGGAAATTTATGTTCTTCCCAAGAGAGTAACAAATTTGCTGAGATTAGCTATTTTCATCTCCCTAAACTTTACTGATGTCTTCCAGTATTCAAGTATTTTACTCCAAGTCTCAAGTCAAGTCTCAAGTGTCTACCTTCAAGTCTCAAGTCACGTATCAAGTCCTTGCAAGATAATTTTAAGTCATGTATCTAACTAAGAGCCTCAACAGACTGTCAGCAAAGGCTGGCATCAGGGTGGAGTGTATGCATGGCATCTGCATGACGCGTGCCATGATTCTGCCCCCATGCCAGCGTAATACTGTGTGCCCCATCCTACAGTGGGTGGCATCACAGCACTCCTCTGGTGCTAAGTCCAGATCATGCCACACCAAAGAAGCTCTGAAAAGCCATGACACCAGAGGCTATGGGGGCTTTACAGACTACCCCAAAAGGCCAGTCTGTAGCTGCCCCTTTGAGCGGTGGATTGGTGCCATGACAGCCTCACTGGCTGCCCCAGAGGCCCCAATCCACTGCTTTTCCAGGCCGCGGGGAAGGGGCAAAGCACCACTTCCCTGCAGCCTGGAACCAGGTGTCCTTGGGGCTTCATGCCCTAAGGACACCGTGACAGGCATGAGGAAGAGGAGGAAGGGGCCGCCTGGCCCCTTTCTCTTCAACATCACTGGTGCGGCCATGTAAAGGTCATGCCAGTGATGTGTGCATGTGGAAAGAGCTTTGTTTTGGAGTTCTTTCCTGCGCCGCTGAAAGGGCGCTAGGTGCCCTCCAGCAGTGCCATGACATCAGGCGCACGGCTTGCCGTCTAAAAGCAGCATGCACCATGAAATCATGGCAGTGCACCCATATGGATGGTGCCATTTTAAAATGGCACCACCCATACATGTTAGGGTTGGGGACCATGTGGTTGCCACGCATTCCTGAACCCTAATCACGGCACAGGGACAGCCCTTTTGGGCCATCTGTATCGCACCATAGTGACCATTTTTGGGCTCCTTTTTGTGCTGTGGAAAGGCCATAGCGGGGCTGCAGTATATAGTTGCTGTGGCCGCAATCTGGCAAAGGTAGAGGTCTGTTCAGCCCCACAGTCTCTAGTCTGGGAGCCAATTTAAACAGAAAAAAGGAGGAGGTGGAGGAGGTGTGTCTGTGTTTCTGACAGAAGTGGAAGATGGAAAGCAGGCATCAGTCAGTTGAAGTAGATCAACAGCACCAAGGGGACTGGGTGTGTGTGAAAAAGTGTACGATTATTTCATTTTATTTGGGGAAGAAGTAGGAGATACATGAGAAAAATTGGGAAAATTAAACTAGAGGTGGAGGTTGAGGTCTGCTTGCCAGCCTAAGAGAAACCCTTCCCACACTCTGGGGGTGAGTCTTGCCAGTTGCTTAGGAAAAGCTTTAGAGAATCCTTCCACCTCAACCCTGTTGCCAAACCCATTTGCTGTGTTCCCCTCCAAGAAATGCTTTTTGCACTCTGATGCTAGGAAATGCTTTAGAAGACTGCTCCTCCTCCAAGGCCAGCAAATCAGTAGCTAAAAATATGCATGTATTAAGTAGAGTTCCTGCTTCATTTAGGGCAGAGTCAAGTCCAAATCAAGTTGTTGAAATAACTTGAACTGTTGAAATAACAGGCAACATTCTTAGGCTTCAGTCATTTGACTTGGATTCAAGTTGGACTCAAGTCAGTTCAATGACTTGAACAGTTCAATGACTTGAATCCAAATTGAATCCAAGTCAAATGACTGAAGCCTACATCACTGATGTCTTCATGCTAACATACAACAATTCCAGAATGTACAAAGAAGAGGTTAGTATTACCAAAATATAAAAGGAATAGATCAAGAATAAATAAAAGATAAGTTACTACAGAAACCAAAATATGCTGCAACAATACATTACATGACTCTGGATACATTGTGAAAAGAATCATAGAATCATAAAGTTAGAAGAAACTACGAGGGCCATCCAGTCCAACCCCCTGCCATGCAGGAACTCTCCATCAAAGCATCCCCGACAGATGGCCATCCAGACTCTGCTTAAAGACCTCTAAGGAAGGAGACTCCACCACACTCCGCGGGAGTGTGTTCCACTGTCGAACAGCCCTTACTGTCAGGAAGTTCCTCCTAATGTTGAGGTGGAATCTCTTTTCCTGCAGTTTGCATCCATTGTTCTGTGTTCTAGTCTCTGGAGCAGCAGAAAACAAAATTGCTCCCTCCTCAATATGACATCCCTTCAAATATTTAAACAGGGCTATCATGTCAACTCTTAACCTTTTTTTCTCCAGGCTAAACATCTCCAGCTCCCTAAGTCACTCCTCATAGGGCATGGCTTCCAGACCCTTCACCATCTTAGTTGCCTTCCTTTGGACACGCTCCATTTTCTCCACATGCTTTTTGAATTGTGGTGCCCAGAACTGGACACAGTATTCCAGGTGGGGCCTGACCAAAGCAGAATAGACTGGCACTATTACTTCCCTTGATCTAGACACTATACTTCTATTGATGCAGCCTAAAATTGCATTGGCCGTTTTAGCTGTCACATTGCACTGTTGACTCATGTTCAAGTTTTGGTCTACTTGGACTGCTAGGTCTCTTTCACACGTAGTTTCATTCAGCCAGGTGTCCCCCATCCTATATCTGTGCATTTCATTTTTCCACCCTAAGTGTAGTACCTTACATGTCTCTATGTTGAATTTTATTTTGTTAGCTTTGGCCCAGCTTTCTGAAATATAACCCACAAAAATTTTTTTCAAATAAAAGGTCTTTCCAAAAATTGTTATGCATAGTTGGTATATCATAATTGTTTTGTAATATTTAAGTAAAGGCTGTGGATGTATATTTGTAACCAAACCACTTAAGTTATTGCCCCTTTCTTTAGAAAGAAATTAAACACCACAGTTCTTGAATTAATGCACTGTTAAAAGAAAAGTCTGTTCACTGTATAAAGGCTTACTCAGTTACCTAAAGCACTGTTTGGGAAGGTCATGGAGGGCGACTGAAGTGCATTTAAAAACAAATGTAAAAGTAACCACCAAGCAACTGGTTATAAATAATATACTAAGTTGCTTGTTTAATAGCATGTAATCAGTTACATTAAAACATCACTTTATAAAGGCAGCAAGTAACAAATTAATGTTTTTTAAAAAAAAATAACAGGTCAAGATCTCCTCAGAATCACCCCAGTGTCCTCAGTCTCCATAGAAAATGCATGGGTGAGGAAAGAGAGGCTGTTACCATGCTGTAGAATTAATGCAGCTTGGCACAACTTTAACAGTCACGGTTCCGTCCTAGGAAATCTGTGATTTTTAATTTGCTGTGGCACCTGAGCTCTCTGACACAGAAGGCTAATTTTCTCAAAAAACCAGAAAACCCAGAATTCCATAGCACTGGACCATGGCAGTTAAAGACGTGTCAAACTGCATTATTTCTGCAGTGTAGATGCAGCCAGACAGAGCTCTATGGATATATTTAAAGTGTACATCTATATATAGATAAAATAGCAACTCAGTTCAAAGCAGATTCATCATCCAGCTCATATGGACAACACTAGTCTCCACTGCTTCAAAGAGTTCCGTGTGTATGTAATATTCAGTTTGGGCTCAGTACAAAAAGTTGTAGTGAAGAAGAACGAATAAAAGTTGCAGACCAGACACCACTTTAAAGAAGCATCCTATTTCACATGGTGGACAGCAATATATTTCTAGAAAGGTCAATAGAACTTGGCTGCTATTGCTACCCAGCAACTGAAACTCAGTGGGATAGTATCTTTAAAGACAGAAATATCATTTAGTTGTTATGAGTAATAACATTTGATGGCCTCATGCTCTATAAATTTACCTATCCTCCTTTTAAAGCCATATAAGCTAACACCAACAAAAAATTGGTCCACAAACCTGTCACAGTTGCCCAGCCTGGTGTAGATAATACTGGGCTAGATGTGTTGCTGATATGAGGCAAATGCCTATCTTCCCTAAGATCCATTTTTCAGAAATCACCTCATTTCAATGCAACTTTGAAATTAATTTATTTTTAATATAGTAATGAAATAGACTGGTCTAAAAAGAAATAGGATTTGCAGACAAAACAGATAACAGTGCCCAACAGGGTATGGAGGGTGGACGGGACACAGCATCTACCCAATTTATGCCACAGCTTGTCAGAGCTAGAACCAGGGTAGTGTGGGATTTGGTCACATGAAAGCAGTTCCCAAATCCAGCTCCATTAGTCTACTGTCAATTCAACCAGAGTGTGGTGTGGAGGAGGCTAAACAATAGTAACATAGAGAGGACTTTTTCCAGAGTTGTGAAGAAATGTGTTACAAATAATTACTTTATGAAAGATAGTGTGATATAGTGGTCATTGCCAGAAGGATTGGATATGCCAGTAGCGTCACTGGGGAGTGCAGGGGTGCGGGCTGCACCAGGTGACACCTCAGAAGGAAGATGACACCCAAGAAGGGTGAGTGACACCAGGCCGGCTCTCCAGCCCTGCACAGGGCCTTTTCAGGATATTTTCAGCCACATGCGTGTGTGCTTTTGAGTGCTCTGGAAGTTGCTCACTGGAAATCCCGCCCCCATAAATCCTGCCCCTTCATGAGTGACCTTACAGAGCTACACCAACCCTAAGGATGCCACTGGGATATACCTGCAACTAATAAATAAATTAGGCAAACCAAATGCTTGGCTAAACAAAAGGGTCCTTTACTGATTGCATCCATATAGGATGAAAAAGAAGCATAACTGTAATCGTGAACTAAAAGGAATGTTGCACATTAAATTATTTCACTCAATTACCATTATACTAAGAATAATTGCCTAATTTCACTACATTACCTTCCACTAACTACATTAACATCTTCAGACATTCTTCAAACATGGACAGGGATAAAGTAAAAAGGATACTGTGGTTTTTTGGTTTTTTTCCCCTTACTCCAGCTCTCAGTCTGGAGGTATATTAAAAGCAGACCACACACACACACACACCATTCATTTATTTAAATAATGTCTGAAAAGGGCTTTTGCTAATTTCTTAGAAGGGAAAGCCATGCTGATCGCTTAATGAGAACTGAGGCATCATCTTGCTGAAAGCTATCTTCACTAGTTAATGATACAGATGAAGTTCCACATCAAAAACAAGGTAAGCCAAAAGCAACGGGTGTGGGAAAGATTTCATAAACATTTGAATAACATGTTACTTTTTAAAAAAGTGTCCACTTCCCTTCAGAAATATTTTCATAATTATTATGAGAGAATGAGGTGAATGTTTTGTCTACTAAGGAGATTACTACAAATGACTTTTAAACCACAGTTACACCAGGAAAAAAAGTTGCTTTAATTATACTTATCACACAATAATAATAATAATAATAATAATAAATTTTATTTTTATACCGCCCTTCCGAAGATCAGGGCGGTGTACAGTTAAACAGTTAAAAGCATATATATAAAAATTAAAACATTCAAACACAGTAAAAATAGAAGGTAGGGTACAATGTCCGCCAGGGCTTAATGGAACATCCAGTCCGATCATGATGAGGGAATAATAAGATAACATAGGAGAGGAAATCATTGGTAGGCTTGCTCAAACAAAAATGTCTTTAGCCCTTTCTTAAACAAATTAAGAGAGGCGGCTAAACGAAGCTCCGTGGGCAGTGAGTTCCAGAGGCTAGGGGCCAAAACGGAAAACGCCCTTTTTGCTGTTGACGATAATCTAGCCTCTGGAACTCTTAGAAGTTGTTGCCCAGTCGATCGAAGTGTGCGGGGCGGATTGTGTGAGGAGAGACGGTCCTTCAGGTGCTCTGGGCCCAAGCCATTTAGGGCTTTATAGGTAATAACCAGCACTTTGTACTGAGCCCGGAAGCGGATAGGCAGCCAATGTAGATCTTTCAAAATTGGTGTTATATGGGCGGTCCTGGGAGCACCAGTGACCACCCGTGCTGCCATATTTTGCACTAGTTGAAGCTTCCGAGTGTGATACAAAGGCTGCCCCATGTAGAGCGCATTGCAGAAGTCCAATCGAGAGGTTACCAGGGCATGTACTACTGTTTCAAGGTCCCTCCGGTCCAGGTAGGGACGCAGCTGGCGTATCAGCCGAAGCTGATAACAGGTGCTCCTGACCGTCGCATCCACCTGAGAAGTCAGATGGAGCGACGAATCAAGGAGCACCCCCAGACTGCGTACAGAGTCCTTCACGGGGAGCGTGACCCCGTTCAGGACAGGTGGAACCACCTCCATCCCTGGGCCAGGGGAACCTATCACGAGTACTTCCGTTTTCTCTGGATTCAGGCTGAGTCTGTTTTCCCTCATCCAGTCCATTACCGATTCCAGACAGGCCACGAGAGGAGCGACGCCTCATACTTATTGCACAGTGATGCTTCTGCTCCATGGCTGCTTTGTCCCCAATTGCCCTGTTCCTGCATCACTTTTTATTGATGGGGTAAACCCATCAATGACTTCTAAGTTGTGCAAGTCCCGAAGTGTGAAACATCAGTGCCAGGAAAGTTGCACGACTGGCAGTCAAATGGGGTCAGTCTCCCGCCCCCCCCCCCCCCACACACACACTTGTTATCCTCAAGCAGTCTAATTCCCCTCCCCCCCCCCATTTTTTTCTTTCTTTTTAAAAACTTAATTCACAGTAGCAAAACAACAAAATTGCTTGAAAAGGGAGGGGGGTAAAAATTAAACAACTGAAAGGTATGCTGGGTAGGGTGTAAGGAAAGGAGGTACAGTTGGTGGAGAGTCAGAAAGATAGTGCAATGGTGGTAGAAGCTCCAGTCGCACAGTTCCAAAGATGTGTCATATTGGCTACTCTAAACATTGTATACCCCCCCTCTCTCTTTTTTTAAACTGATGCAATTACTGTGAGAATGGGACTCATGCAATAAAGCCTTAGGTAAGCATAGGCTATAGGGTTTTTTGGTGATATTACCACTTAGCCAAATATGATCAACCACCAATCTGGTTGGTTGCATAGCCAATCATTGCCCATATAGACTCATGATGTCAACATACTGAAACTGTGTGATTCCTAGTTGGCCAAGTTTACTATAGGAGAGAAAATAGTGCTAAGCAGTATTAGATAATGAAGACAAATGACAAACAGAATTTAAAAACCACAAGCATTCCCTCCATTATTTGCACAGGTGGGAAGATAATTTTTTTTTAAAAAATATAACATATTAATTGAAGTATATTAATATGAATTTATTATTTATTATCCTTTTCTCAGTCCAAAAAAACACAAAGTGGAGGCATGTTTAAAACAACTATTTTCAATACCACACAATCACAAGGACAGCCTGCTTCTGAGATATGCACATTGCTAATGAAAGTCTGTGTGTGGTGTGTGTCTTTGCAGTTTGTTTTTCCATGACGTGATGCATTTCATTTTATTTCATTTCCACCTTTTCCCAAATGGGACCCAACTCAGTCACCTGAGACAATTCAAAACAAGGCACATGTATTAAAAAAACTAGCAGTAAAAATGTTAATGCAGAATGAAATAAGCTACCACATTAAAACATCAATATTTTGAAACAATATAAGATTATTCAAAACCATAGCAAGGACAATTACTTTCAGTTAGATCTGTTTGTGCAATATTAAGAGGCTTTATTTAATTGTTGACTTAATTCCATTTTAGATAGACAGCATACATTAATTATTCCTCATCCTGATCAATTTTGTTGCTTTTATCATAAAGCCTTGTAATCTGTCAGGCTCTAATGAGTTTTTTCCCGTGGTAATGGAAAAGTTCCATATATATGAACAAGAAAATATATACATAAATCCTGAATTCCTCCTCAGATAAAGGGCATCATGGAAATTTTGAGGAATGGAAGAGGAAAATGAAACTGTCTCACTTAAGCTTGATCCATAGCTTAATTAGAAAGCAAATGCTTGCTGCTGCTTTTTCCTGTAATGTTTGAGGAAAACAAAGGGAGATATAATTAGGGCTGGTCACTGGAGCTGAAGTCCTGAGGGTCCCTATATGACCACCTTGAGAGCAGCAGTTGGGGGTTGTGGCAAAAAAAAAAAATCAAAACTAAAATTAACACTTGGGCTCAACAAAGCTGACACTGCTTGCTGTAGCATCCTAGAATCATAGGGGCTTTACAGACCGCCCTTTTGGGGCGGTCTGCAGCTGCTCCTTTAAGTGCCGGGATGGGGCCAGGGCTGCCTCACCAGCAGCCCCAGAGGCCCCATCCCAGCACTTCTGCAGGCCACGGAGAAGCGGCGAAATGCCGCTTCTCCGCGGCCTGAAAGCAGGGTGCAACAGGCACCCTGGGCACCCGCTGCACCCTGCTCTCCCCAGCACTGCTGAGGGGAGAAACATTTTTATAGCTAGGTGCAGCTAGACAGGAACATAGATAAGCTTTTTGAAAACATTTTTATAGCTAGGTGCAGCCAGACAGGAACATAGATAGTAACAGATGGTAATACCATTGTTTTTACATTAAACATACATCACATGCCTAGTGGTAAAGTACAGGGGCATCCAAAAGCTTTAATGATCACCTTTTTTTTATAAATTGATGGCAAGTTTGTTTTGATTTGTAGTTGTTAACTTATCTCTATGTAGTCACTATCTAGATTTATACATTTTTCCCAGGGTATCTTGATCCTGTGAATACCTGATATTGCAGAAGCCTGCAGATTGTGCCTGATGAGGATTTTATGCTTTAGTCACTTCTGGCAAAGCCAGTCACAAAAATAACGGATGCAATGAGCTGATTTTTCAACCAACGTGCACTTAGGGCCCAATGATGACACTGACAAAATTTCATCACTATGCCATAATAACTTCTGGGTGATAATTATTACCTTACGATCTCCCTTCGTAAGGCGCAATCTGCAGACTTCTACAATATCAGGTATTCGGAGGATCAAGATACGCTGGGAAAAATATATAAATCTAGATAGTGACTACATAGAGAAGTTAACAACTACAAATCAAAACAAACTTTCTGGCAATTTTTTTAAAAGGTGATCATTAAAACTTTTGGATACCTCCTCGTATGAGTGCAGAGGGACTAAGGAGAAAAGCAGACATTTGGCAAGGAGTGACCTCTGGCCACTCCAGCTGCAAGTGGGCCAGAATTGGGCCAGGATGGCACATCATCATCATCATTACTATTATTATTATTTTCTTATATACCACCTTTCTCCCAATATAGGGACTCAAGACAGCCAACAAGTATAAAACAATTAAACCATTTTAAGGATTAAAACAGTTATAAATTAAAATATAATATATTAAAATACAAACCATTAAAATTTGTATATCCCAGCATTAAAAACCCAGTCCTTCTCAGCTTAATAGGCCTGCCTGCACAGGAACTTCTTTACCTGGTGTTGGAAGGATAGTAAGGATGACGCCATCCTGGCCTCTCTAGGGAGGGAGTTCAAAAATTGGGAGCAGCCACTGAGAAGAACCTGTCTCTTGCTTCCACCAAACGCATCTAAGAGGGTGGTAGGACAGAGAGAAGAGCCTCTTCAGATGAACTCAGTACTCTGGTGGGCTCATACAGGGAGATACGGTCCTTCAAATATCCAGGCCATATAGGGCTTTATAGGTCAAAACTAGTACTTTGAATTATGCCCGGAAACAGACTGGCAGCCAATGGAGCTGTTGCAACAAGGGAGTTGTATGCTCCCTGTAGCCAGCTCCAGTTAGCAGCCTGGTTGCTGCTCTTTGGACCAGCTGAACTTTCTGAGCACTTTTCAAATGCAGCCCCACGTAGAGCACATTACATCTCAGAAGGGATGTAACCAAGGCATGTACCACTGTGGCCAGATCTGACCAACCACACAGCCCGCTCACAAAATGGGCTGCTGCCATGGTCCCAAGCCAGCCACCAACTGGACCTGGGTTACCCCAGCCCATTTTTGCAGCAGCTTCAGACTACTTTATGCAGCATTCCATACACAGTTGGGCCAAGACCATATCAGCTGCATGGCCTGCTCTCAAAGTGGGCCACCACTGCAGTCTCAAGCCAGCCACTACCAGGAGCCAGATTTTCCTGGCTCCTTTTTGCAGGGGCTTTGGATTACCTTAGGCAGCCTCAGAGCAGCTTCCAGCCACTTTGGAGTGTGTGTCATTTGAGCACCACATCCCCACAGCAGCCAGAAGTCATATTATTTGGCCCATGTGTTTCAGGCCTAAGATTGTAATTGGAGGTGAGGGGCCACAACTTTCTTATTACAGCTATATAATGCTGACATACCTTGAGACACAGATCCAACGGACGGCTGTCATCCAGTACACATCTGCTCCCTGAACCAACTGTTGAAAGGCAGCCATGTGATGGCAACTTGAGGAAGCTATTTATGCACACTGCCATTGTGTGATGTCCCTCCCATTTGAAAACATGGCAAGTCCATGCCACTGTACATGCTATTGCGGAGGCAGTGAGGAGGGGGTGTGGCGCCGGTGAGAGAGACGCCACATAAACGCCGGTTCCGGCTCCCTTTCCAACCTTCTCCAGCACCGCAGCAGCAGCAACAACAGCACGCCACCAGCCCCTCGCCTTAGAACATCAGCGCCAGCGCCGGAACATCTGTGGTCGGACCGAGGAGGTGAAGCGCCAGGTGAGAGCGGCGCTCACCTTCAAAGCCGGCCCGTCTGCGCTAGGGCTACAATAACCACAGTGGGCAAGGAGGCGGAGAGCTCGGCGACATAGCTGCAATAGATTTTGGGAGAAGGGTGCCAGTGGGGGGGGGGGTGAGAGCGGGCCTAAGGGCAATTGTTTTTTAACTTGGTTTTGTTTACCGGTCATCCCTTTGTTATAATAGGTGTGCTATTTTTAACAGCTTTCATCTTGTTAATTTCCCCTTTGCTACTATTGTTGGTTGTGGAGGGAGGTGGGGGGTTTGAGTGGGGAGGCAAAGAGGAATTCATCTTACTATGAGCGAGGCTCCTATTCGAGTTGTGTGGGGCAGGGGGAGGTATGACGGTAGGAGTAAGGGCAAGCGTTACAGAGGAAGGCGAGATCGATGTGTAATATCTATCGCTCCTTCCAGCCCTTCTCCTAACCAAAGGGACCTGAGGGTCACTCCAACCATACCACAAACCCTGTCTCTGCTCCTGTGCAACGCCAGGTCTATTAAAAACAAGACCCATATCCTGCATGAGTTGATAGAAGATAACTGCGACCTGGCGTGCATAACCGAGACCTGGCTTGGGCCTGAAGGTGACGCTGTGTGGGCTCAGGTCCTCCCATCCGGGTACTCGGTGAAGGACCAGAACAGGTTAGGTGGGCGGGGGGGGGTGTTGCCTTGGTGCACAAAAACACCTTGTCTCTAACCAGGAACCATGTTCGTCAGACCTCCTATATCGAGTGCATTTACCTGACCCTGAAGGCTAGAGACAGTCTAGGGATTCTGTTGGTCTACCGGCCACCCCGTGCGCTAACAGACTCCCTTAACGAGCTGACACAGTTGGTCTCGGAGCTGATGTTGGAGTCCCCCAGGCTTTTAGTCCTGGGAGACTTCAACATCCCCTTCGCGGTCAACAATGTTCCATCGGGTGCGGCTCGGGAATTCATGGAGACCATGACAGCCATGGGCCTGTCTCAGCTGGTTTCGGGTCCAACGCATTTCGCGGGGAATACACTCGATTTGGTCTTCTGTTCGGAAATGGAAACTCCATGGGCGGAAATTACCAACATCTCCGCCCTGTCATGGACGGATCATTTCTTGGTAGAGGCAAGCATCAAGGCATCGACCCAGATCCCCCCCGGGGGTGGCGGACCTATTCGAATGGTCCACCCTCGAAGGCTGATGGAACCGGATAGGTTCCAAGAAGCCCTAGAGGGTTATATGGTTGGAAGCGACGGCGATACTGTTGATGCCCTAGTTAACACCTGGGACACGGATCTCTCCAGGGCTATACACAGCATCGCTCCCAAGCGCCCTCTCAGGCCTGCTTCCAAAAAGAAGCCCTGGTACACGGAAGATCTCCGGGCAAGGAAGCGGGTTCTGCGACGGCTAGAGCACGCCTGGCGGAAACACCATCGTTTATCCGACAAGGCTCTCCTAGACCACCATTTGGAGGACTATGGAGAGGCGATACTAGCAGCTAAGAATTCGTTCTATGCTGCTCGTGTCGCGTCCGCAGAGTCGCATCCAGCAGAGTTGTTCAGGGTAGTGAGGGAGCTAACTCAGCTCCCTCCTGCCCCGAACCAGATCCTTGAACCCACCAAGGCCTGCTGTGACCAATTTAATAACTTCTTCGCGGATAAAATCTCTCGGATAAACGAGGGTCTGAACGCCAGTGTTGAAGCAGAATCCAGAATAGAGGTGTCCAGAGCTTCCGTGGACTCTGTTGTACTGGATCTGTCAGGGACAGCCAGGTGGAGGACATGGAGGATTCTGAGGAAGAGTATGCTGGGTCAGGTCCTAGCATGGTGCTGCCAGATCCTGGAGACTTGGGTGAACCTGGACCTAGTTCTATGGGACACAGTGAGGCACAGCCCCTACCTCAGCAGCCTGGGGTCTCCTCAGAAGAAAGCCTTTCCCCAGCAGAGGTTGCAGGCCTGGAAGAGACACAGGAGCAAGAGACAGAAATCCCTTCCTTTGCTCAAAGGAGAGCAGATCGGGAGGGGCTGAGACACTCTCGGAGATTGCTAGAGAAAGCCAAGTTAAAACAGCTGTGAGGGGAGGAGCTGGGGCCTATATAAGAGATCAGGGAAGACAAACTTTTGTCAAAGCTTATCTTGGTTTCCCGGCGAAAGCTCTTGACTCTCGGCTTGACTTCAGACTACTCATTACCTACGACCTTCGGAACGGCTTTGGAATCTCTGTCTGTGATAACCCTCGACCTTGGAACACTCATTGGATTTGCCTTTTGCCTTGCGGACTTTGTATTTGACAACGGCCAGCAATTACTGGTATTTTGTTTCCATTATAATTGTGTTTTATTAAAGACTCCTTTATCAGCCACGTGTTGGCAGCTTTCCCGGACAGGATCAGTTTGAGTCTATCAGTACCGAGGATGTGGACAAGATCCTTAGAAGTCTCAGGAAGACAGCCTGCTCCCTCGATCCCTGTCCCTCATGGCTAGTGGCACAGGGGGGACCGGTTGTAACCACATTGTTGCACCGGGTCGTCAATTCATCTTTGAGGGAAGGGCAATTTCCTGACACTCTAAAATTGGCCATTATAAAACCTATATTAAAAAAGCCCTCCCTCGACCCCCTGTTACACAATAACTATCGGCCAGTCTCGCTACTGCCATTTTTGGGGAAGGTGATCGAGAGGGTGGTTGCATTCCAACTTAAATCGGTCTTGGATGAAACGGATTTTCTAGATCCATTTCAAACCGGTTTTCGGGCGGGCTACGGGTTTGAGACTGCCATGGTCGCCCTGGTCGATGATCTCCATCTGGGCATCGACAGGGGTAGCGTGTCCCTGTTGGTGCTCTTGGACATCTCGGCGGCTTTCGATACCATCGACCATGGTATCCTTCTGGAACGCCTGGCCGAGGTGGGAATCGGGGGCACTGCGCTCCAGTGGTTCTGGTCCTACCTCTCTGGGAGGTTCCAGATGGTGCAGCTGGGGGACATGTGCTCCGATAAGAGGGCCCTCAAGGAGCCATTCTGTCCCCCATGCTCTTTAACATTTACATGAAACTGCTGGGAGAGATCATCCGGAGGCATGGGGCGCGGTGTTATCAGTACGCTGATGACACCCAAATAGTCTTCTCTATGTCTCCGACTGACGCAGTGACCAGGGATGGCGTCGCTCCTCTCGTGGCCTGTCTGGAATCGGTAATGGACTGGATGAGGGAAAATAGACTCAGTCTGCATCCAGAGAAAACGGAAGTACTCGTGATAGGTTCTCCCGGCCCTGGGATGGAGGTGGTTCCACCTGTCCTGAACGGGGTCACGCTCCCCGTGAAGGACACCGTACGCAGTCTGGGGGTGCTCCTCGACTCGTCGCTCCATCTTACTTCTCAGGTGGACGCGACGGTCAGGAGCACCTGTTATCAGCTTCGGCTGATACGCCAGCTGCGTCCCTACCTGGACCGGGGGGACCTTGAAACTGTAGTACATGCTCTCGTAACCTCTCGGTTGGATTTCTGCAACGTGCTCTACATGGGGCAGCCTTTGTACCACACTCGGAAGCTACAACTAGTGCAAAATATGGCAGCCCAGGTGGTCACTGGCGCTCCCAGGGCCGCCCATATAACACCAATACTGAAAGATCTACATTGGCTGCCTATCCGCTTCCGGGCTCAATACAAAGTGCTGGTTATCACCTATAAAGCCCTAAATGGCTTGGGCCCAGAGTACCTGACGGACCGTCTCTCCCCATACAATCCGCCCCGCACACTCAGATCTACTGGGCAACATTCATTAAGAGTCCCAGAGGCTAGATTGTCCCTCACAACGAAGAGGGCCTTTTCTACTGCAGCCCCGATCCTCTGGAATTCGTTGCCAACGGAGCTGCGCCTGGCTGCCTCCCTGAACCTGTTCAAAAAAGGACTAAAAACACATTTGTTTGAGCAGGCTTTCCCTGACTCACCCCCCTGTTGACTTTTTACCTCTCCACTACTATGACTGGACTGGGACTTTATTATAATATATTACTGTTGTTGCATTTGATTTTATATTTATGCTGTTTTATTGATATGTTTTAATTTCTATGTGAATTTTATTGTGTATTGTTCACCGCCCTGATCGCAGGAAGGGCGGTATACAAATAAACTTTTATTATTATTATTATTATTATTATTATTATTATTGCTATTGATGTTAAACTGGGAGTGACCTTGAATGCCTGCACCCACAAAATCCCCCAAGGCAACAGGAAATGTTTACCTATGGGGGTATGAATTTATTTATTTTTTTCAAAGTAGCCTTGAATTAATATTCTCAGGCACTTACTAGAAACTAGTAAGATCTGGGTTGTCCTTGGTCTTCTAATTGTTAGAGAGGAGACATGAAAGTCACAGCTGAGCAAATTTGACTCTGGATTTATTTATAGACATGAGAGACAAATGTAAAATCTTGAACAAATGCTCTCAGAAACTTGATTCCATAACTGGTTGACGGGCCGAACCCAAAGGGTGCTCAACAATGGCTCCTTTTCAACCTGGAAAGAAGTGACCAGTGGGGTCCCACAGGGTTCTGTCCTGGGCCCAGTGCTATTCAACATCTTTATTAATGACTTGGATGACAGAATTGGGGGCATACTTATCAAATTTGCAGATGACACCAAATTAGGAGGAGGAGCCAATACTCCAGAAGACAGGATTGAAATTCAGAATGACCTGAATAGACTAGAAAGCTGGGCCAACGCTAACAAAATGAAATTCAATGCGAAGAAATGTAAGGTACTGCACTTAGGACGAAAAAATGAAATGCACAGATATAGGATGGGGGACATCTGGCTGAATGAAACTACGTGTGAAAGGAATCTAGGAGTCCAAGTAGACCATAAGTTGAACATGAGTCAAAAGTGCAATGCGGCAGCTAAAAAGGCCAATGCTATTTTAGGCTGCATCAATAGAAGTATAGCGCCTAGATCAAGGGAAGTAATAGTGCCACTCTATTCTGCTTTGGTCAGGCCCCACCTGGAATACTGTGTCCAGTTCTGGGCACCACAATTCAAGAAAGATGTGGAGAAACTGGAGCAGGTCCAAAGGAGGGCAACTAAGATGGTGAAGGGTCTGGAAAGCATGCCCTATGAGGAACGACTTAGGGAAGTGGGATGTTTAGCCTGGAGAAGAGAAGGTTAAGAGGTGATATGATAGCCCTGTTCAAATATTTGAAGGGATGTCATATTGAAGAGGGAGCAAGCTTGTTTTCTGCTGCTGCAGAGACTAGAATGCGGAACAATGGATGCAAACTGCAGGAAAAGAGATTCCACCTCAACATTAGGAGGAACTTCCTGACAGTAAGGGCTGTTCAACGTTGGAACACTCTCCCTCGGAGTGTGGTGGAGTCTCCTTCCTTGGAGGTCTTTAAGCAGATGCTGGATGGCCATCTGACGGGTATGCTTTGACTGGGAGTTCCTGCATGGCAGGGGGTTGGACTGGATGGCCCTTGTGGTCTCTTCCAACTCTATGATTCTATGATTCTATGATCTGAGGAAATAGACTCAATTCTTTGAAAGCTCAGGATACCAGCTTCTTTCTTTCAATTAGTCTCAAAGGTGCAACAAAATTCTTTTGTATACTGATTTTGCAGACTAACACAACTGTCTTTGCATTAAGTTCTGTATCTGTAAACTGTGATTATGTGCTGGATGGTGTACTAGTGATCAGCAGTAAAAATATGAGCATATCATCTTTTGTCAGTGGCATCAATATTATTGGCATTACCTGGTGTAGTAATTCATGATGTTACCCCTCTATTGAGCACCTTCCATACCACACCATACAGAATCCTTAGTCAGGTTTTTGCACTAATATTATTCATAAATCGTAATTCACATATATCACTATGTTGTGCCACAAACAACTTGCAAAATTAACTATACCATCAAATTAGATTATCATGTGCACAGCCTAAATGGATTCATGTATACATAGTTTTATGCAGTTAAAGTGAAAATTTGGTAAGATGTGATTTAAAAAAAAAACACAATAAAATAAAAATTGTAAAAATATTTAAAACTTGGGGTTTCTCCTTTCTCCTCCTACTGAGCCACCCCACTCACACCATCTCTTCCACTAAGCTGCAGTGTTTTAAGCATCTAGCAAAATGTGCACCAATATTTTCTATGAAATGTGAAAATATGTGCTGCTTGGGGTGAGGAGTCCGATACATTTCCTTTTATTGACATTCTTAAAAAGAGAGCAGGGGGTGGACAGTTTAATCATTATGTTTTGTGCACTGGATATAACATTGATTTTAAAGTATACCACATTGACAAAAAGAAAAATATATTCCAAAGTGAGTCCAGTTTGTAATTAAATGGGCAAACTAAGAGAATTTAATTATAGGCATCCCCTGTTCCCTAGAAAGAGATAATATATGTTTTTCTCTTCTGAAATTAAGACATTTCCTCAATAATTAGCTGACCTAATATAAAAAGAATTATCTATATTGCTAAAGGAGGTTTTACTCAATATTTCTACTTCTGTTGGCACTCACAAGTTTAAATGAACAAGAAGCAGAATCTCTGTAAACAAATGATGTGACTACAGGTGACAAGATAGTTCATTCACACAAAAATTAGTTTTCTACACTTCTAATATGTTGTTTTCAGACAGTCTAAAAATCCTTCCATCTTATTCTCTATGAAAAACAGTCTTCAGACATAAATAAAACATGAAAAATTATTTTAAAAATACAAAAAAGTACTTAATATTACTCACCTAATATTGCTATATATTTCAAAAATCAAAACAAGAAAAGTATATTTCATTTTTTATTTTTTTTAATCACACTTTAAGTGTAATTTTCCATGCATTACAACCCACTATTTTGGATATAAGCAATTTTAAAAAAAGAAAATCCTTTAAATTAATGTAACTTGCAAATATTCTGCAGAACCCAGTCTTATACCAGCGTAAATATAGAAGAGAATAAAAAACAAAACAAAAAAACAACCTCATTTGTTTCATGTGTGCACATTCTGAAATGCAGAAGTTCTTATTGATGTGTCCATTCTCATTTATGCAACTTTCAATTTTTATTGAAATATTTTCTCAAATTTTCCTGTGTGTGTGTGTTTTTTTTTTTTCATGTTAAAAGTCCATAGAAGCAAGACACTCACCACTAGAGGCCACTACAGCCTCAGCCCTCTTTGTGCTAGAAGAGGTTTATTAAAAGGCCTCCATAAGTTTCTGCCTTAGCTGGTGGAGAAGCTGTTGACTAAACAGAGGACATAACTTTAAAGAGGTGAATTCTGTTGGGGTTCCAAATAAAACAAAAACTCTCTCTCTCTCTCTGCCAGCCAAAGATGAGGCGAAGCGTCAGGAATAAATTTTTCTAGAACATGGCCACATAGCACGAAAAACCCACACAAGACTAAAAACACAGCTTTCCTACTGGCCCACATTTTTGCCATCAGAGAATCTCATGGGTACTGTAGAGAAAATGGAAGAGACTGTTCTTCTTGGAACGCTGCCTTCAAGCAACACAAAATAAAATATTCTTGGAACTAAACCTCTTCTACCCCTCTAACCACTACGGTTATCTTAGTTCAAGTAATCCCATTGCAACTGTTCTTTAAAACCCATTAAAGAGTTGGTTGACTCAAACCAAAACAAAGAGAAGAGGTTGTTATCAGAACAGTGTGAGAAATATGAGTTTTTAAATTGTTTATACTGTTTATAATTTAACATTCTTGTGTGGAAGATCTATTGTCCAAAACACACTGCAAAAATAATCCAGTTCAAGACCACTTTAACTGCCCTGGCTCAGTGCTAGGGAATCCTGGGAATTGCAGATTATTGTGACACCAGAGCTCTCTGACAGAGGAGGCTAAATGTCTCACAAAATAACAATTCCCAGAATTCCCTAGTACTGTGCCAGGACAGTTAAAGCAATGCCAAACTGGATTGTTTCTGCAATGTGTTTTGGATCTATGTTTACCTTCAAGTTTTAGACACCGAAATGGAAATTATTCTCCATAGACACACTTTTTTTTAAGTAGCTCTGGACATGTGTGCATGTGTTTCCAAGTCTCCTGTCAATGTATGGTGACACCATGAATTTCCTAGACATACTCTTAGGCATGTTCTTTGGCATACTCTTAAGCATACTCAAAGTGAGTTTGCAAGTTCCTGCCTTTGGAGTACAATCTACAGAAACTGGTATTTATTAGCGGTCTTACGTTCAAGCACTAACCAAGGCTTACCTTGCTTAGCTTCCAATATCAGACTAGATCTGGTGCCTTGAAAGTATTGGCCTCTTGGTTTTTTGCTTGTTTCACATATGTTAATTTAGTTGAGCTGAATGTACAAATGCACTTAGAAATGCACATCTATTGGGCTTTTGAGATCAGCTGATGCCCATGTAGTAGACTGTGTGCTCTAGGGGGAAATTTTTCAAAAAGGTATTTATTTATTTATTTGAGAAAAAGGAGAAAATGGACACATTTATTCCCTTTCTTTGTGGACAATGATAGAACCAGTGTGTGTATGTCAATGTCAAGTGTATTGGGGTCATCACTGGGACACAGCTAAGCCATGTGCAGGCAGTATCACTTGTGTCAGCAATGTTTTTCACCTCTCATTGCAGATATTGCTGCTTTCATGCATGCAGATAAAAACAACATTCGCACAAATGTCACTCTCATGTATAGTTTCCAAGTTTTTATTTCAACATTTCTAAGTGGTGGAGCCAGGTAGACAAGTTGGGTGTGAAGCAAATGGGAATGGTGATAACAGCCCATCTTTATATCTGGTCTGTGTCTCATATTAGTAGCATGTGTAGTAAATGCTTTTTTAAAAAAGTAATATTACCAAACTTTACTTATAAAATTCTGCCAACCACCTAAAATATAGAGCATTTCTGCAAACAAAACCTCTGCCACTGGGCCAGATGACTATTTGGATTTATATTCCTCATTTGATGATAACCTTGTCTCCATGACATGATCCCACAGCCACAAACATGAAGTAATCACATCTGAAGCAATAATGTAAAGACCATGTGCGATAACTAAACTGTATGCTCCCCATGCAGACAGCCTGTGTAGTGTATGGTTTGAATGTCGGACTAGGACTCAGGAGACCAGAGTTCAAAAGGCTTATCCTTGGAAACCCACTGGGTAACCATGGGCATGTCACACACTCTCTGCCTCAGAGGAAGGCAAAAGCAAACCTTCTCTGAACAAATCTTGCCAAGAACCTCCCCCCCCCCCCCCCCAATAGGTTTAAGCTTAGGGGTGCCATAAGTCAGGAACAATTTGAAGGCACATAACAACAACAACACTCACTATGCACTTTGAACTAGGGAAAAGACCATGGAATGCAGTGTGATTTATATATGAGTAGGATTGTATGGTAAGGTACTTCTTGTAGACTACCTCAGCTGGAACAAATGTGCTTGTGTCTGTTTAGCCTAAGCTATCCAGATATTTGTGCAAAGAGCTGTCAACACTTAACACTTACTTTAACAAAAGTAAAATCAATAAGGTTTGCAAGGTAGTGTCAACCTTTTTAGATGACTTTGGGGCTGTCCATACAGCCCCAAACAGGTGGCCTCCAGCCCCCCCCCCCCTTTCCTAGCTGGATTGGGGCCATGGCAACCTCACACTGCAGCCTCAATCAGACCTTTCCAAGGCATGAAAAGGAGCCACAAAAAGTGGCTCCTTTTTGCAACCTGGAAAGGGCATGATAGCCACAGTGGTGTGACTGTGGAGTATTCCTTCAGCACTGTGTCGTATGGATGCAGCGTTGGAGGAGTGCAATGATGCCGTGTGCTGTGTGGAGTGGCACACAGCATCACGGCATCATGAGGAAGCTACACCTGACTCCATCCCCTTGCCAGGTCAAAGTGCCAGTCTGTAAAGGGCCTATGTTTCAGCAAATAATTGTACATAAAACTTAAGTGGGATACTGCTGGGCTCCCTTCTGCCGTGGCCTCCAGGAGTCCTAAAAAGAACCTGCTCCCAGCAGGTTCTTTTTACGGTGTGTGTGGGGTGCCATTGGCATGCTCATATGCGATCATGACATCCGTGCAGTGCAATGCTGTTTGGGTGCTGTGCTGTGCAGACGTCATCAGCGCATGCCCCATGTGGACAGGTGCGTGCAATGATGGCACCTGGCCACTGATAGTAGGGCTGTGTGTGTGTGGACACCCAACCCTACATAATCCTAATTTCGGCCCTGGGCCAGCACAAAGCACCAGACTGTACTGAGCCTTAGTCCATGGGACTCGTGAGCATATTTAACTGCACTCGTATATTACAACTCATGTCTAAGAAGCAAAATACAATTTTGGCAGACAGGACACTAATGTTTAATTGCTGTTCCTTTTTCTCTGTTGCTCTTTTTAAAAAATCCTTGTAGAAGTCTTGAACAATTATCAAATCATAGATGGAAACCAATCAGGAATTCACTCTCCCTTAAGAATCCTCAACAATTTCATCATTAAACAGGAGTCCAAAAGTAGTAGGTGTAGAATAATAATAATAAAAAAAATCTGTTTGAATTCACTGGCAGCAGATCATATGGGAAGGGTGTGTTGAAATTCAGAGACTGTTTGGACTTTATCCTGAATTGCAGAGATTGGCTTAACATGGGCTTTAGATGGTTGACTTATTTCTTCCAAACAGAGAGAGTGTTTAATTTGTTTTGTTTTGTTTTTTCTTGGTTTACTTTGTCCAGAAGGGAACAGATGTAAACTGTAAAAAATTTTAAAAATCTGGAGCAATGATTTTAGTACTTGAAAATGTTGCCAGGCTCATAAACAATGACATTTGTAAGCTGTTTTCTTTCTTTCTTTCTTTCTTTCTTTCCTTCCTTCCTTCCTTCCTTCCTTCCTTCCTTCCTTCCTTTCCTCCTCCTCCTCCTCCTCCTCCTCCTCCTCCTCCTCCTCCTTCTTCTCTCTCTCTGTGTATATGTGTGTTTGTATATGCAGGCACACACACCCCTGAAAGCTACTGCATTTCTCAAGCCCAACTAAAGATCAACCTAATATTCTTCTACAAACTGGCTGCCTAAACCTGAACGTGTTTGTTAAATATATTATTTGTATGATACAGATGATACACCCACTCTGTTGTGCTCGACAAGTTACATTGTTACTTTGCTTTTTCAGCTCTAGCTATTTGCCAATACTACTGGGACACATTCAGAGATCTTACCAGTTATAAAATCACAAAAAGAAGTCATTCTGGATTAAGCGAAAACCTTCTCTAGTCCAGAATTCTGTTCATATTGTGGCCAAACAATGCAGTTGTGCATTTTCTCTCTATTCTGTTTTTATGACTGGCAGACAGGTAGTGTATGTGATTCTTGTTTTATGCTGCAAGAGAAAAGCCACTCCTGTAAAATAAGTTTTACCATTGTATCATGGTTTTATTCTCATTATCAACAGGCCTTTACAATAGCACCACACAAATTCAGAATTTAGTGTCATCTGGGAATAATCTCAATAACTCAGAAAGTTTCTAATGTTTCGGGATACAAATATGGCTTTGACAATATACTGTACAATATTTACTCATTTCACAAAGGTCTTGGAAATCTGCTAGATGAACCTGGGCAAGTCACACTTCTCAGCTTCAGAGAAAGGTTAAGACAAACTCTTCTGAACAAATTATGCCAAGAAAAGCCCTTGATAGGTTCTCCTTAGGGTCACCACAAATCAGAAATAACTTGAAGGTACCCGACGACAACAACAACAACAACAACAACATATTATTATTATTATTATTATTATTATTATTATTCCATATATATAATGTCTTCTCAATGGTTAAAATATATTTTGTTAGCATTATATTCCATGTTCTAAATCCAGTTGCTAGTCCCAGTTAGAGTAAGCCCATTAAAACAGTGGGAATTTGGAAAATCAACCATTAACATAAGTGCTACCAGTTCATTGTGTCTATTGCGGCTGGATTTAGGCCAAATGATTTTACTATTGCTAATATGAGAAATTTTGCTTTTTTTGCAGTGGCTGCTTCTCAGCTTGGAAAGCCTGAAGGGTCAGCTGATCTGTGCCTCATTCACACAGTACAACATTGCAACACTATTATTCCACTTCTACTGCCAATTCCATCCAATGGATTTCTGGGGTCTGTAGTTTGGAGTGAACTAGCTGAGAATTCTAAAGAATTGTAAATGCACCTTCCTAAATTATTAGTCCCATAATTTCATACCACAGAACCATGACACTATAATTCTGTAGTGTGAATGGACAACATGAGATGGTACTTAGATCAGTCAAAGACACCTTCCCTTACAGTCACCTTCTCAAATAAATACTGTACAAAATCTGCATAGTAGCATTTACTCATATTCCCCTTTTTAGATCTGATCAATTTTTCTGAAAACCAAACACTTCAAAGTTCTTGTGGTACACTTCCTGCTTCATCTCCTAGTCAACATTTCTGTAAAGTGGCTTTTGATTTCTCAGAAAAGTAAGAGCAAAATCAAAGTCCAGAGTTTCCCTGAAACATTTCTTTACTAGCTGCTTATATCTGAACTCATCTGTGAAACCATTTCAAGGATCTTCCAAACTAGTGGTGTTCTTCTAAGTAACTTTAGTGTAACATTTTTATTTTGACCATGGGGAGGGGGTCAGTCACTTGATCTAGATTGTTTGCCTGAAGCATGCATATGCTAGATACTTGACAAGATGGGGGGGGGGGGGCAGTAACAAGGAAGAGTACAAAGGGGTATCATAAAGTTTTAATTATTACCTTTTAAAAAAATTGACAGAAAGTTTGTTTTGATTTGTAGTTGTTAACTTATCTCTATGTAGTCACCATCCAGATTTACACATTTTCCCCAGCGTTTCTGGACCCTCCAAATACCATTACTGTAGAAGTCTGCAGATTGCACCTGACAGGGATTTTACACTTTAGTCACTTCTGGCAGAGCCAGTCACAAACATGAAGGATACAATGAGTTTATTTTCTCAGCATCGTGCACTTAGGGACCAATAATGACACTGACAAAATTTCATCGATATGCCATAATAACTTCCGGGTGATAATTATTACTTTACGAAATCCCCTCGTAAGGCTCAATCTGCAGACTTCTACAATATCAGGTATTCGGAGGGTCGAGATATGCTGCGAAAAATGTATAAATCTAGATAGTGACTACATAGAGATATGTTAACAACTACAAATCAAAAATGGCACTGCCCAATTTTACAGGCCGGCACTGTTGCTGTGGGGCCTGGAGCAGGGAGACCTATCTTGGTGGGCCTCTGCCCACGCAGAATGGGTGCCAAAATGAGCCGACTGTTGGCACTGTGCAGGAAAACGGAGAGCCTGTCTCGGTGCTGGGAAACTCCAATTCCCATGCTGCCCTGGGGTTGGGCTTTCCTTTGATGATTGGTGCCTGTCTCCAGGCAGTCCCTCCCATTAGCCAAGCCTCTGGGAGGGCGGGATTCATGCCCTTTTGTAGGCCCCTCATTTGTTGAGGGGCCTATAAAAGAAAGCGTGTAGCACCCATTTGGTGCCATTGCTATTTGATCGGCTCTCCCACCCTCCCTCCCTTGGATAGGGTGTGTTTTGTTCTGTCACAACTTTGGAAGGGACGGCAGCATAGGTCATGGATCTGGTGGGCTGGTTTCCAGTGCACGAGAGCATTGGATCGGGAGTCCTTCAGACCTGTGAAATATACAGGGTGCGTTGTTGACATGCCATCATCACAACAATTATCCCGGTGACTAGAGGCTCAGTTGAGATAGTTGTGCAACTGCGAAATTGCAGTGTTGCATGCATTTGCCTCAGTGTCATTTGCCTCAATGTTAAAGATCAAGCAACCTCACATCATCATTCAGCCACGGTGTTGATGATGTGCAAATCCAGACCTCGCTTGGAGGCCAACCCTACTTGTTTGTTGGTGTTATAAATAAAGTTGTGGTCTTTTTACTGCCATTATGGTCTCCTCATTCTTGTGCAATGACCTCCATTGCAACAAACTTTCTGTCCATTTTTTTAAAAGGTGATCATTAAAACCTGAGTTTTGTCATCTTGGCTTCTAGGGAGATTTCTGGCCTGATCTGCTCCAGGACCCATTTGTTGGTCTTTTTGGCTATCCATGGAATCCTTAGGACTCTTCTCCAACACCACATTTCGAATGAGTTGATTTTCCTCATATCCTGCTTCTTAACTGTCCAGCCCTCACATCCATACATGGCAATAGGGAATACAGTGCTTTATACGATTCTAATTTTTGTACTCAGTTGTATATCCTTGCATTTTAGGATCTTCCCTAGTTCTTTCATAGCTGTCCTTCCCATTCTTAATCTTCTTCTGACTTCCTGGTTGCAGTCTCCATTTCTATCAATGTTTGATCCCAGGTATGAGAATTCTTTTACTAATTCTATTTCTTCATTGTGTAATTCAGATTTGTGTAGGTTCTCTATGGTCATTATTTTTGTTTTCCTGATCTTCAACAATAGGCCTGCCTTTGAACTTCCTTCCTTGATCTTTCTTAGTAGTCGTTCCAGGCAGCAGCTCAACTGGAATATCACCTGATCCTGGTAACTTGTTTTTCACCATTTCTCTTATTGCAGCTTCTACCTCATTTTTTAGAATTTAGGGGTTCATCTTCATATGGCTCTTCATTTCATGTGTCCTTAATTCTGTCATCTCTTTTATATAATTCTTCTGTGTATAGCATCCATCATCTTTTTATTCTTCCTGGTCTTGAATTGTGTTATTTTTATTGTCATAGAGTGTCCCAGTCCTTGGTTTGAACTTTCCTTTGATTTGCCTGATCTTGTGGAATAGGCCTCTCATTCTCCCCTTTTTTGTTACTATCTTCTATTTCTGTGCATTGCTCATTATAGCAGTTTTCTTTATTTTTGTGCACTAGCCGTTGTACTGTTGCATTCGTGGTTCTTAGCTTGTTCCTATCTCCTTTTTGTTTTGCTTCTCTTCTTTATTGCTTGTAACATTTTATCTGTCATCCAAGATAAAGGTAAAACATCAAAACGTGAGCCCATGCATTTAAAAATCTCTGGGACTAACAGGCACTCCATTCCTAAGGGCATGCTTAAATTACCTATTCTTTGTTTTCCAGAAGAATGACCACCTCAAGTCAGCCTTCCTTTGAAGGGAACTTCACAGCCTGAGACTTTGGCCACCAAGACATAGCTCTCATGCCTTCACCAAACATGTGCCTGAATGTGCCAGGTCAGAGATTAGGGTTTGTCCTGTAACTCTCAATGATTGGGCAGCCTTCTTTGGGTGGCTACAATCTTGTAGTTCTTCCCATGGTTGAGAGTTACACCCTTTCATTTATACTGTCTCTCTGAATTCCCCTATAGTAGATCCTTCCTTCCCCCATTGATTTATTGGGTCTTCTTGCTTGTTTCACATATTTACATCCTTTTCCTTGTTCCTTTTCCAAAGCTCCCATTCCATCCCTGTATGTGTTATGGGTGTGAATGGGAAATGGGAAATGAAAAAAAAAATCAATGTGAGCACACTATTTTGATTCATTTTTTCCCACATGACATTTTTAATATATTAATATATAATATTAATTAACTGATGTCTCACTCATTTACTAAAATTTCCCAGAGCATGCAATAACATAATCCTTTATGGCTTTCAAACACCTTTGCCCAACTCCCAAGGGCTACCAACTAGCCAGATATGCACATATGGCCATGGGCCCATTTTGGTCTGAAGGACAAGACAAATTAGACACTCAGACCTTCCTCATTCCATTCCATAATTGTCAAAAGGAAACATAAGCACTCGTATTACATTAAGTGAATAAGGGACTTGGGACTGTGGGCATAAACATAGCAAATGACTTTCCATGTCCCCAAAAGCCACTCTGCAAAAACTGAAGAGCAACGGTGTTGTACCACTTTAATAAAATGAAGTAATCTACAAGTGAAATTTCTGTTCTAATATAAACAAGGAGAGCATAGGATTATAACTGAAAGTGGATGCTCTCCTTCTAAGCACTGGATATTCTAATCATGGCTTCTGCTGAAACTTTAACCAAGTCTTAAGTAATATGAGCAACATATCATATGATATGACAGTCTACAGTTCATTATCTGAAAATCTGGAAGAAACAATTGAACTTGAATATGTTAAACCAGACTGCTATAGGCTGATTTTGAAATTTCTGTCTTATACATTACTAGGATAGGTTGAGGGCGGAGGACTATTTTTAATCTATAACTTCAATGGGAAAGAAATGAAAGCACACACACAGTCATAAAAATATGTAACAGGTATTATTTTGATCATAAACATGTATAGGAAAGCATGTAATAGGAAATAAATGCAAAAGAAGAAACAAGTCTTCACATGCTTATTGATGGTTGTATTTTATTTTTTTAAAAAGGTTTTTAATGAGCCTTTCTGTTACTGAATTGCTTCCTTCAGTCTTTCAACAGCAGACGTTTTGGAATTGGCTGAAAATCTCTCTCCATATAAATTGACTGTGAGATTTCTGTTGTTGAAAGATTGAATGTATAGTCCCTGAAGAAAGCCATTCAATATCATAAAGGCCAAAACACATTGGACTGGTTGCAAAACAAGATAATTTTTTTAAAGAATAAAATACAGCCATCAATAAGCACATGAAAACTTGTTTCTTCTTTTGATTGTGGCTTCTAACATCTTGGAAACACTGTCAATCAGAGAAAGGCTATATATAACTTATTCAGACACTCCCACAATATGCTGAATAAGGAATGAACATACAAAACTGATCTTCCCCCAGCATGCAGCCTCACATCATGGCATACACAACATAGAAAAAGATGCCTACACATCAACATTTGGAGCCCATGGACAATCTAGCACTGGCATCCTTTTTTAAAGCCTCTAGCGCTGTTGACAATATATGCACAACACAAAATAAAAGACGCAGTACTCAACATGGACAGTCACTAAGAGCTGAGAAGACAGCTTAAAAGCAGTGTGACGGCAGCGATATTAGGGTTCCTTCCTTCACCTCCTCCCTTTGGCTGAGTGTGACTTCTAGGGAGACAGCAGGGCACTGGAGGCTCTCAGCCAGGCCAGGGCAAGCTGGCAAGAGGAGGAGAAGAAAGGGAGGGACCTGGAGCACCTCCGCTGCCCTGCTTCCCTGCAAGTCACACTCTCTCAGCCGAAGGGGGGAGGAGAAGGCAGGCCCAGGCACACTCTGGCCAGGCTCCAGGGCTCTCTCCTGGCTGCCTTCCTCCTCCCTTTGGCTGAGAGAGTGTGACTTGCAGGGAGGCAGGGCAGCAGAGGGGCCCCATGTCCCTCTCCTCCTCCTCCTCCTCCTCCTCCTCCTCCTCCTCCTCCTCCTGTTTCCAGCTTGCCCTGGCCCAGCATCAGGAGGATCTGGAGCACCACCGCTGCCCTTCCTCCCTGCAAGTCACACTCTCTCAGCCAAAGGGAGGAGGAAGGCAGCGGGGAGGGAGGGAAGGAGCCAGGAAGAGACCCCCAGAGCCTGGCCAGAGGACGCCTGGCCCTCCTGCTTCCTCTTCAAAAAGAAGGCTGGAAAAGTAGGACGTGTCCTGGCAAAGGAGGACGTGCCTGGTCAACTTGGAAAAGGGGGGCCTCTGCTCAAGAATGGAGGACATATGGGAATCCCTCCTGGACAGAGGGCTGAAACCTCAAGACAACTCAATAGAATGCTCTGACAGAACACAGACTACAACTCCCATGAGCCTTTGCTACCATTTCCCAAGATGCCTTAATTTGCAACAGAAAGCCGACCAGTATGTTCACATGTGATGAATTCTTTCGTATTGACTCTGCATTTTCTTTTTGTGTAGATGCTCTCTTGTCTTGTGTGTGATGAGCTTGTGAATAATCATGTGCATTTCCGAACTGACCTCACTTTCTCCCTCTTTCGGAATGGTCCTGTACTCCCCCATGTGATAAGCTCCGACTGTATGATGTACCTGCGCAATTGCGCAATTCGCAGCCAGCAAGGGGAAAAAATGTTTAAAGCGCGGCTCCGCCCATGTAGCTGCTCCACCTGTGTTTGTAGCGTTTTGACAGCTTCCCATGTAGTTGCTGAGCCACAGAAAAAACCTCAGTCTAGCTGCCCTGTACTTTTTAAATGCACACCTGGGGCTTGCTGTCTAGCTGCTAAGCATTAAGGAAAAGGCAACTTCATGTCACACTTTCCTGCCAATCTAAAAAGCCCCAACGTGTTCACATGTCACTGCATGTCTATTACATCACGAGTGTGCCAACGGCGCACTCGCGAAATAAGCTGGGTGCCAAAAAAAGAACCTGGAAAAACCGTCTTCTATTTACTCTGGACAGATGCTGCACCGTTTGGCAACTGTGGCATCCCTCCAGAGTTAAACCGGGTGTCTTCAGCCTGCCGTTTTCCAGCTGTCTGTCCCGGGCCTAAATCTATATCATTTATATCAACTGGAGTGAGACTTCTTGCAACTAGTAGCATCACTAGGGGGATGCAGGGAGTGCAGGCCTCACTGGGTGACACCTCAGAAGGAGTGTGACACCCCAAGAAGGGGAGATAACATCAAGTTTCCCCCTCCTGCCCCCGTGGATGTTGCCTAGGCCTGCATAGGTGCTCCTCAGGGGCTGTGCGGGGGCTTTTTGGGCCTGCATGGGTGCCCCTTAGGCTTGCACAGCTGTGGCTCTGGCCCACACAGGCGCTGCTTCAGCTTGTACAGGTCCCTCTCCAGCTGCATGGGGGCTGTTTCCACCCACACTGGTGCACCTCCAGCTGCGGGGCAATGCATCAGACCAGCGCAGCCATTCCCATGTGTCCTCACACCTGAAGTCCCACAAGAAGGCCCCCCGTGGAAGTCCTGCCCCTGGATGTCCTGTCCCCCATATTGGGTGACACCTAGTGTGGGATCGCCACTGCTTGCAACAAGTCTCATTAGTCGGCCAGCCTAGGAAAGAACAGGCCATGGTTTAAGGGTTTGGCTTCATTCATTCCACTTCAAAAATAACATAGCCCCTTCCTTATCTTAAGAACAGAAATGCACACTTATCTGCCTATGTCTTAAACTGTTTCATTATCAGTACTCAGCAAGGACTCATCAGCAAGGACTCATCAGTACTCAGGAGGAACTTCCTGACAGTAAGGGCTGTTCGACAGTGGAACACTCTCCCTCGGAGTGTAGTGGAGTCTCCGTCCTTGGAGGTCTTTAAGCAGAGGCTGGATGGCCATCTGTTGGGGATGCTTTGACTAGGAGTTCCTGCATGGCAGGGGGTTGGACTGGATGGCCCTTGTGGTCTCTTCCAACTCTATGATTCTATGATTCTATTAGGGAAATTTGAAACTATATTTTCAGCTTGCAATAGGAACACTGCTTACATACATTTTTTTCATCTTTCCTTCTGGTTAGAAATTCTAATTCCCAGAAGAATATTTGGCTGAAGATCTCTTGATATTATTGACAGCTGGCACTTCAGTTCCTGGTAAGGCTGAAAATCATACTAGGAAAATGCACTATTGCATTTCTGATCTCTATCCAATAGCTCCATGTTGGCTAGTAGAAAAGGAGTTGTCATGCCAAGCATTTTATGTTTCAGTTTATGGACTGTATAAATTTTGACCTTTAAGTTTAGAACTTCTAAAATGTTTTATTCAGACTGACTGTTGGCAAGAACTGAGTGTTGCTTTGATACTATTTGTGCTATGGAAACCTTTATATCTATATTGGACATACTATTTTTAAAATTACTATCAAAACATAAATGGATTAAAATACACAGTTCAAAAATCAGTATTAAATGTTGCTTATGAACTCCCATATATGTATATTTATACCTACATAATATGAGAATGAGATGCAAATTAGATGTCATGCTACTATTTCCATGCATGCTAACATGGAACATGGTCTATATTTGAAAGGGAGCTCACCATGGAGTTTATAACATGGGAGGAATTTCTCTCAATTGCAGATGGAGCCAATTCGCAATTACATGAATTCGCTAGTTTAGCGAATTTACGTGAAATCTGATTGCATTTTGAATGCATTCAGAATGACTTCCCATTTCCCAAAAATGACCCCCCCATTGCCCGAAATTGCGTGAGATACTCTAATATGCAATTACGTGAAACCCCATGATTACTTTCGGAATGACTTCCCTTTTGCCCAAAATTGTGTGAGATATACTCATTTGCAATAACGTGAAACCCCATGATTGTGTTCGGGCTGCCATTGCATTATAGCCCCAAATTCTGTCGTATGATAAATTCCCATGTTTACTGAATAATCACACATGTAGCATGGACATGATGACAATTTACTTTCTAGGAATGCTATCATTTGCAGATTCAATGAATTGTTAATCACTTGAAGCGCAGCATCTAGCAATGCATTCGGAGGGGAAAGGAGTTATGGCTTCTCCCTATTTTTGGAAACAGAGGATGGCCACAACTCAGAAACATCTCTTGAGTCCTGCCTGGTTAAACAAAGTTTGCAAATCTTAATTTTGAGATTGGATCTGAATTTCAGACCATATTATTTTAGCAGTTTCAGCAACCATGGTTCTGGCCACTAGCTCTTCTTACCTGGAAGTAGGATTGCCAGGTCAGAAGCATTCCAGGCCATGAGATTTCAAGATCAAGGGATGATCCATAGTAATCACCCCAATGATGTCACAAAGACTGGGCCCTAGTGATGTCTTTAAGCATCAACTCCTGAGGTTGATACTTAATGGGCAGAGGTTGATATTTAATAGGCAGAGAATCAGAACCATTCTTCCAGCGGTAGCGGCCAGTAGCACACAGCAAACAAGATAGATAGATAGATAGATAGATAGACAGATAGATACCGCTAGATCAAGAAAATGCTCTCATCCTGTGATTCCTCTCCTCACCCTGAGGCCTGGAGAAGAGGGACCAGAATCTGAAATCTGGGAAACCTAACAAATAGCAAATCTTTTGTAAAGTGAATAGTTGCCTTTTCAAGAGCAAATAACTCTAAAACAGATGCATTCCAACAATAGATCACAGTAATATGATGTTTCTGGGAAAATCCATTTGCCCCCAAGCTTCTGTGGGAATGTCAGCAAAACTGAAAAGCAAAAGAAGCCTAAGGGGTTTGGCAGATGATGCCATCATCCATGCTCATCAAAACATGCAGTAGCTTTAACCCTACATTGGCATCACTATTCTATGGCTCTCTTGTTGTTGTTCATTGCCTTCACATGAATCTTAACCCATGGTGACCTGCTGATGAGACATTTCCAAGACCCCCTATCCTCTACTGCTCTGCCCAACTCCTGCAAACTCATACTCATAATCTCTTTAATATAGATCCCATCCATCTAGCACACTTCCTTCCTCACTTCCTACTTCCCTCCACCTTTCCTAGCATTATTGTTTGTTTGTTTTTAAATTATTCATGTCTTTTCATGATGTGTCCAAAGTATGCCAGCCTAAGTTTTATCAACCTGGCTTCCAGGAAGATTTCTGGATTGATCTGCTGTACAACCCATTTGCTTGTCTTTTTGGCCATCCATGGGATCCTCAACACTCTTCTCCAGCACCACATCTCGAATGAATTGATTTTCTTGCTATCTTCTTTTTTAACTGTCCAGCTCTCACATCTGTACATTGTAATGGAGAATACAATAGTTTGCATGATTCTAACATTTGTGCTGAGTTGTATATCTTTGCATTTTAGGATCTTTTCTAATTCTTTCATAGCTGCCCTCCTCATTCTTAATCTGATTTCCTGGATGGAGTCCCCATTTCTACCAATATTTGATCACAGATATGAGAACTCTTTTGCTATTTCTATTTCCTCATTGTCTATTTTGAATTTATGTAAGGTTTTTTTTTTTGTTTTCTTTGTATTCAACAGTAAACCTGTCTTTGCACGTTGTTCTTTGATCTTCCTTAGTAGTCGTTCAAGGTCTGTGAGGTTTTGCCTTGCATGTGGTGCACCAAGAAAAGACACAACAACATTACATCTTGTATTAATATGGCCACAACTTTATTAGCAGCAACCATCAAATAATATGCATATAGGGTTGGCCCAAAGCATAAGGTTTGGATCTGAACATCAACAGCACCCCAGTTAATTGATGTATATAGCTATAACAACAATCCTCAGGATGATGTGAGTGAGAAGCCACGCCCAACACACAATTACGCAATTTCATCCAATCACCGGGTGGTTATTGACTGTGGCCCCTGCAATGTCCACTCCAAATCACTCATAGTACCTCGGTCCCAATGACTCCCGAAACAGAGCTATCAAGCCCCGTAAACCATGCCCTTCAGGTTCAGGCCTATGCTACTGCCCCAAACCAAGTTGTAACAGACCACTCCACGGAGGGAGAGTGGGAGAGCCAAGCTTCAACTGCCGCCGACAGGTGAGCAAAAGGGCCTTATATAGGCCAAGTAGCCAATAGGAGGACAAGGATGACGGAGGCACCGCCCTCCCTACACCTCCCAACCAATCCAGTATCTTGGAATGAACCAGCCAGCCAATTAGCTCCCTCACACAAGGGATGAAGGAACATGTATTCCCTTTTCCTGGGGAGCAAGCGCGGGCCCTTCCTGCTGCACACACACGGCAGCAACAGTGCTGGCCTGGTAAGTCGGGCATCGCCATTTCTGCTAGAATCATGGTGCCATGATCATATGTCAGATTGTTGATAATCCTTCCTCCTATTTTCACTCCTCCTTCTTTTGTGTCCAAGCCTTACAATATGATCTGCATATAAGTTGAACAGGTAGGATAATAGAATGCAACCTTGTCTGACCTAATAGGTCTCTCATTCTTCCCTTTTTGTTGTTGTCTTCTATTTCTCTGCATTGGTCGTTGTAGTCATTTTCTTTATCTTTATTCATTAGCCATTGTACTGTTGAATTTATGGTCCTTAGTTTATTCTTATCTCCTTTCTGTTTTGTTTCTCTTCTTTCCTTCATTGCTTGTAGTGTTTTATCTGTCATCGATGGTTTCTTCACTTTCTTTTTGTTTCTTGGAAGTGTCTGTCTGCATTCCTCTTTTATTATGTCCCTGGCTTCAGACCAAAGAAAGCTCTTCTAGTTCATGGTCTATTATGCTTAGTAGTGCAAATCTGTTTCTTATATTGTCCCTGAATTCTGTGGAGATATTGTTTAAATCATATTTTGGCATGATTACTGGTTTAGTTTTCTTCTTTTTACTCTTATTTTTGATATGAGTAATTCATGATCTGTACCACAGTCAGCACCTGGTCTAGTCTTGACCACTAATACAGAGCTTCACCATCTTTTACTTCTGATTATATAATCTGTTTGGTTTTCGTGTTGGCCATCTGGTGATGGCCATGTGTATAACCTTCTTTCTGGCTGTACAAAAAACGTGTTAGCAATGAATAGGTTGTTGGCTTCACAAAAATCTATTGGGCACTCATCTGCTTCATTTCTTTTGCTTTATCCAAATCTGCCTACTATTTTTGATTCTCCTTTGCTTCCAACTTTTGTGTTCCAGTCTACAGTGACAAGCTTAATGTTATTTGCTGGTGTTGTCAATTTCTTCCTGTACTCCTTCATAGAATCTGTATCTGTTCTGTTCTGCATCTGTGGTTGATGCCTATACAGTGGTCCCCCGGGTTACGAAATTAATTCGTTCCGGCTACTTTTTCGTAAGCCGAAAATTTCGTAACCCGGGGCCTATTTCCCATAGGAAATAGGTAATCCGTTCCCCGGGCCTGGCGGGGGCCTCCTGGCTGAGGAAAGGAAGGTCCGATCCGGCGGATCGGGCCTTCTTTTCGTCAGCCGCGGGGGCCTCCTGGCTGGGGAAGGGAAGGTCCGATCCGGCGGATCGGGCCTTCCTTTCCTCAGCCGCGGAGGCCCAGCCTGGCTGGGGAAGGGAAGGTTCCCTTCCCCAGCCAGGCTGGGCCTCCGGGCCTGACGCGAAAGGGAGGCCTGATCCGCCGGATCGGGCCTTCCTTTCGTTGGGCGCAGAGGCCCAGGCTGGCTTCCCAAGCCAGCCTGGGCCTCCGCACCTGACGTGGAAGGAGGCCCGATCCCGCCGGATTGGGCCTCCTTTCGTTGGGCGCGGAGGCCCAGGCTGGCTTCCCAAGCCAGCCTGGGCCTCCACGCCTGACGCAGAAGGAGGCCCGATCCCGCCGGATCGGGCCTCCTTTCGTTGGGCGCGGAGGCCCAGGCTGGCTTGGGAAGCCAGCCTGGGCCTCCGCGCCTGACGGGCCTTCCTTTCCGTCCCTTGTCCCCCGAAGCCTGGCCTCGGAGGAAAAGGGATGGGAGTCTGTCCCTTTTCCTCCGAAGCCTGGCCTCGGAGGAAAAGGGACGACCCTTTTTTTCGGATCCCGGGGGATAATTTTTGGTCCCGCCGGTTTCGGATCCCGGGGTTTTCTTAACCCGGGGGATTCGTATCCCGGGGGACCACTGTACTTGAATTATGGTGATATTCATAGGTTTACCATATAGCCTTATTGAGCTGATATGATCTGATTTTGCATTGTATCCTCTGACTGCTTTTGCCATATCTCTTCTTAGTATGAAAGCCACCCCATTTCTTTGCATCTTTTCATTCCCTGAGTAGAACGCTTTGTAGTTGTCTGATTCAAAGTGGCCCATTCCTGTCCCTTTTAATTCACTCACTCCCAGTACTTCTATGTTCATTCGTTCCATTTCCATTTTTATTATGTCTAGCTTCCCTTGGCTCATGCTTCTTATGTTCCATGTCCCTATTTTAAGTGTGATGCTACTTAGAATAGCATTTTCCTTTCTGAGCATCTTTACTACTTGTCTTGCCATCTTTCCCTGCCCTTAACTGTTCTTGTAAATGTGTTTTCCTTTAGTTTCTACCTATTTGTAGAAACTGGCTGTGTATCACTTGGGATGTCTCATCATAGGGTTTTACACAAGGAGGACCACCTACACTTCCTGTGTGCAGTGCTAACAAATGTTAGCTATGATGTCACTGCACTTCTTTTCACTTTGGTGACAGCCACCACTACTGCAGTGGTTGTTTTCCTATATTATCCTCCCTTCCCCCATTATTGTTGATTGGTTGTTTTCCTACCCATCTCCTCCTTCCTCCCTCCTTTTCCCTTCCCCCTTCTTTCTTTTATTTTCTTGCCTGTCATCATTGGCTGCCTTGTGGATGCCACTGGGGAGGGATCTAGTGTCTTCCATCCTCCTTTCCTGCCACCCTTCTGCCCGATCTGACTGGTGGTGGTGGTGGTGGTGGTGGTGGTGGTGGTGGTGACAGCAGCACCCTCTTGTCTAATATTCCTTCTGGTCATCCAGTGCTTGCCTCCCATCCTTTGTCCTCCAGTGTGTCTGTGGGGACGAGGGGAACCTATGATGGCTCTCTTAACCAAACTTATTTCCATACACTACAGACATCTCTCATTTCTTCATGCTTTCGTTCTCCACCAAAAACAGCCCTTGTATTCTTCTCATCCTCCAAAACACATGGCACAAAGATGCTTTGTCTTTTCAGTCATATTCCAGCAGTTCCCTAGACTGATCCCCATGACTCACTGAAAAAAATGATAACGTATCATGATATCCTCATAAAATTATATCTTACCCTAATAAATTCCTCAGCTGACATTTGGAATAAATGGCCCATTTTAGTTAACTACATTCCCTCCGCCCCTAAATTTGAAATCACAAGGGAAAATAACACTCCATAAATTTTTGCAGATCTAAATCACCATCTTCATATGTAATCTAAAGCATTACGTAGTAACAGATGGTCTTTAAAATATATGTCTAGAGATAATAGGAAGCAAAACTGCATATGTAGTAATACCCACCTACAATACAATGGAAGAATAAATTTATTTCTAATGAAGAAATGGTTTCATGCATTGACTCTTTGCTATTATAAATATAAACTCTTGTAGTTCAAATATATATTTGACTCTTAGCTCTCTCTCTTTTAATTATCCTTTATTTTCCATTCTACATTTTTTTACTCTAGAAAAAAAAATGATGATGTAGTAACCTGGAGCCCAGGTGCACCTATAATTTTTAAATATATTTCTTTCATTTAAAAAAATGTTCTAAAGATTTTTCTCTGGACTGTTCAGCTTTTCTCTGAGGCAAGATACTAGCTCTTTAAAAAAATCTATTTCTAGCCCATGGGACATTGCTAAGTATGCACTTGATTTTCCCCCCTTGTTCTTAGCTTCCTTTCAAAGACTAGACAGCTGTGTGCTCCTCTTGAATTGCTTTTGACCTGAACTGCACATGCAAGCATTCCAATTCCAAGCCAATGGAACACATGCATACATTTGCTATTTTGCTGGAGATTGTGAAACACATACACATTCTTGAGATAGTAACTGGATATTTTGGCAGTTTTTTTATATATAGTTGCTTAATACCCTCCAGGCATTAGAAAGCACAACTCAACACAGCAGTATGCTTGAGAGCCAAGAATGAACCTCAGAATGACTATCTCGTCACTTTGCATAGCAAAGAATTCCCCATTCTCAGATCCAAAAATATTGTTTGTTGTTTACAACCAGTAGTCCATGTGAGTGAAAGGTGGGGAAATAAGGGTATGGCAAATGACCTTATAGCATTCAAGCATCTTATAAATAACAAGGGAAGGTGTTACAACCCCCTATTTTTGAATGTGACTCAACACTGTCCTCTAGAGTGTCTGGTAAGTTGGCACTTTGCAGGGATGTTTCATATTTTTATTCTCCAATATAGAGAAAAGGGTAAGCAGGTAATTACATGTTCCATTAGAAACCTTTGATTTGCTTGAAATGTAATTTTGGGGTTGTAAAGAATCTGCATTATTCTATAAGTTACCAGGTTTTTAATTAAATGATTTTCTAGTTTGTTGGCTGGACCACTGATATTAGAAATGGCAGACATGGGACTACTGGGCAAAACCCTTCTAACAAATGGGTTAAACAAATTTAGATAAAGTTATCTCATCATCTCTTCATTACAGAAAATGATTACCCGTTTCTGTTAAATTAAGAGCATGATGGCATTATTATGAATCAGGTAAAGTTATTTACAGCCTCCAGATGCAGCCCCACTTAGAGCATGGTGCAATAATTCAAACAAGATTTCTCCCCATGTATCCCATGATCAGATCTAACAACTATAAGAATGGGTTTGATTGGCACACCAGCGTCAGCTGACGGTTATCACTTTTGGCCATTGCTCAGACCTCAGTGTCCAAATCTAGGACAAGATCCATAAGAATTCCTCCAAACCATGAACCAAATGGAGAATGCAACCACATCCAACTACAACCATATTTCCTACTAGTCTCTTTTTTCTAAAAGACCTAGCCTTTTGACCGGCAGGCAAATACCTTATGATTCATACAGGCCTCCAGCTGGTTGGGTAGAAAGGTGTAACACATCAGTACTCTCTCTCTCTCTCTCTCTCTCTCTATATATATATATATATATATACACACACCACACAATGGGTCCTTGTTATTCTCTGGAATTTAGTTCCAGGACCCCTCATGGATACCAAATTCCATGGATACTCAAGTCCCATTAAATACAATGGCACAGTAAAACAATGTCTCTTGTATAAGGTTTGCTTCTTAGGATTTTATTTTTACAAAAATATTTTCAAGCCATGGATAGTTCAATTTGTGGCTACAGAGGGTTGACGTATATATAAAATACATTTTAAGGTGAATTGTTCTTCAGTTACTCTTTTAACTGGATTGGTTGTTCGATGTCATTTAAAACTTCTGTGCAACATGCTGTTTTAGCTGTTTTTCTTTAATTTACATTGTAAACTGCTTTGGTTTCCATACTGGGAGAAAAGTGGCATAGAAATCAAATATTAAATAAAATATGTGAGATCATATGAATGCCTGAACGAAGCTAAGGTCAGGAGTTTCTGAAGAGTGGGAAGCTCCTCTTAATATGTAGGCCTCAGTACATGCCCACCAATATCTGCCCCCAGTACCAGCTCTGCAGTGAACAAAAAGAGACCATGGGGCTTTCTAGATTGGCAAAAAGAAGTGTGTTCATGGCTGCATGAAACTCTAGCCTTTAGATGAGAAAAAGGGAAAGTGTGCCATGAAAATGCTTTTTTTGCGTTTTAGGGGAGAAGAAGCGCCTTTAAAAAGGTGCTGGTTTTCCCAGCTTCTTTTTTAAAAACTGTGGAATAGCGCAGCTCCATCTAAAGGCTGCGGTGCAGCTGCTAAGCATTAAGGCAAAGGCAACTTCATGTCACACTTTCCTGCCAATCTAGAAAGCCCCCATGTACTGGCTCTGGGACAAACACACTCCCAGTATCCAGAAGTGCCAACATATATTTGGTAGGTTCCTAACCCTTGTATATTTAGGTGGATATTATGTGGTTATTCCCACCCATCCCAAAATATAATATGTGCAACAATCCTCAGTTGTTACATTTTTATATACAAAATACTTACAGATTGAACCTGTTGGCATTAAAGGAAAATGAGTATTAAGATGAATATCTTTGGCTCACAGGCATCAGCATTCTGTCATAAGCAAAATATGACTTGCTCCATCGTCCATGCATTCTTTCCCTTCCTGTTTCATGCTGTCTGGAGGCTTTAAGCAGCAAGCTTACAAACATGGCTAGCTCTGTAATGTGGATGACCTCATCTACATGCCACACAGCTTCGGCGACAAGCTGTATGCATTTTGCTTGAAACAACAGATTTCTGAGGATTTTATTTCATCCACACATGAACTGTAAATCAGCTTGCAGGGTTTTTTGTGTGGGTGGGTGTCTTTTAAACTTTACAGCTAACACCCAAGCATACAGTTTCTATTCTCTATGTATGAGTGGGTTTAGGTGGAGAAAAAGATGCAGAAATCTGGCTAACAAAAGCAGTGAAGCAATAGTCTACAGTAAGATGGGAGATCCCTTTAGTTTTAAGTGCAAGCCAATGTTATGAATGTTTATTTGGTGTTCAAGTCACCTGTTGATATATGGCAACCTCATGAATTTCATAGGGTTTCACTAGGTAAGGACTACTCAGAGGTGGTTTTGCCAGGTCTTTCCTATGAAATACAGCCTACAGCCCCTGCTATTCATTGGTGGTCTCATACAAGTACTAACAGGGATGACCCTGTTTAGCTTCCAAAATCATTTGGGACCCCCTCATGATTATTTGCTTGCTCACATAATAATAATAATAATAATAATAACAACAACAACAACAACAACACCCCACCGAGTCACTAGGAAATACATAAAATACAATAAAAATCAGAACAATCCCTTCCCACCCGCTTCCCAAGCTAAAATGCAAATAAATCATCTCAATTAAAACAATAAAATACAATGATGTTAAAAATTAGGGGAGAAGCTTGGTAAACAGGGCGATAAGATCACATCACAGTTATGCTATGCAGGGACAGAAGTCAGATTGGGAAGGCCTGCTGGAAGAGATCTGTCTTAAGAGCCTTCTTAAAGGCTGTAAGAGTGGAAATATGGCGGATCTTTTCCGGCAGAAAATTCCATAGCTTCGGAGCAGCAGTAGAAAAGGCCCTCTGGATGACTGAAGTTAACCTGGATTTTTTTCAGCTGAAGTAGGCTCTTCTCCAAGGACCTTAAGGTGCGGGACGGACAGTACAGAAGAATGCGTTCCCTTAAGTATTCTGTACCCAAACCACATAGAGCTTTAAAGGTGATCACCAACACCTTGTACCTAGCCCAGAAACAAACTGGCAGCCAGTGAAGGGACTTCAGGACTAGTGTTATATGGTCATTACGAGAAGTTCCTGTAATCAGCCTGGCTGCCATATTTTGTACAAGCTGGAGTTTCCAAACTTGGCACAAAGGTAGCCCCATGTAGAGCTCATTATAGAAGTCCAAACGAGATGTTACCAGTGCATATACAACTGTTTCAAGGTCTCCCGGCTCCAAGAAGGGGTGCAGCTGGCGTATCAGCTGAAGCTGATAACAAGTGCTCCTGACTGCAGCACTATGCGCTGACAGGTGGAGCGATGAGTCAAGGAGCACCCCCAAGCTATGGACAGAGTCCTTCAGATGAAGTGTGATCCCATCCAGAACTGGCTGACATAACTCCATTCCCATATTTGGGTTTCCAATAACAAGTACCTCCATCTTACCTGGATTCAGTTTGAGTCGGTTTTTCCTCATCCAGTCTATTACCACCCCAAGACAGGCATTCAGAGGAGAGGTGCCATCCTTAGTCACTGCATCAGTCTGAGACATAGAGAAATATATTTGGGTGTCATCAGCATATTGATAACACCCCGTCTCCAGATGATCTCACCCAGGGGTTTCATGTAAATGTTAAATTGCATTGTGGACAGAATTGCACCTTGATGGATGCCCGATTTGAGCTCCCTCTTGGCTGAATAACTGTCCCCAAGCGACAGTCCTGAGAGGTAGAACCAGAACCATTGCAGTGCAGTGCCGATTCCCAACTCTCTGAGGCGTTCCAGAAGGATAGCATGGTCTATGGTATTAAAGGCTGCTGAGAGGTCCAAGAGCACCAAGAAAGTCACACTTCCCCTGTCAATGCCCAGACGGTGATCAACAACTAAGGTGACCATGGAAGTCTCAACTCTGTATCCCGTCCTGAATCCGGTTTGAAATGGATCTAGAAAATCGGTTTCCTCCAAGACTGCCTGTAGTTGATTGATGACTGCCCTCTCAATCACCTTGCTCAATAATGGTAACAAGGAGACTAGCCTGTAGTTATTTCTGTCCATGGGGTCCAGGGAGGGCTTTTTTAAGAGTGGTTTGACCACTGCCTCCTTAAGACAAGAAGGCAGGGTACCCTCCCTGAAGGATGCATTGATTACATTTTGTAGCATCATGTGGTGAACTGCAATGTATGTAAGGAGAAGGCATACACAGGGGCTCTACAGTCCACCCAGAAGGGGAGGCGGGACAGTGCCCCTTTCCTAGCTGGATCAGGGCCACGGCAACCTCATGCCACAGCCCCAATCTGGCCTTTTGAGGGTGCAAAAAGGAGCCTCAAAAAGTGTCTCCTTTTTATGCCCTCAAAAGGGTGCCATAGCCATGGAGGTGTGGCTATATGGTGCTCCTTCGGCACTGCATCATCTGAATGCAGCGCTGGAGGAATGCCATGATGCCACATGCCGTGTAGAGCAGTGTGCAGTGTGAGGGCACCTGGGGGGGCAGAGTAGGGCGTGCATCGTGAGGACACTACGCCCCAACTCTGCCCCCAGGCCAGCCTTTCAGGCTGGTCTGTTGATTGAACTTTCAAAGACACTCCTCTGTCTTTTCATAGTTCTTTCTTTTAAAACTGGATATGAATCAGGAACCCTTCAAATAGAGAAGTGTCCTCTGTAAGTTAGAACACCTGTCTTTGATGCACTGTTGAAGTTTGACACTTTAGCAATACTGACTGACGGTTGTGATCTCAGCCTTTTGGGCATTGTGCCTTTGCAGTTATAAACAGAAGTGTGTGAACTTAGGGAGTAGGTTTCTAGACACTCCCACTGTTCTCAAGTATAGATCACACATATTTCCTTGCTTGCTGCTTCTATCAGCTTATGACTTATTGCTCTTTAAAGACATCATGACTTGGACCTGAGACTAAACACAATAGAGTTAGATGTGCTTAATCCACTAATTCAAGTGGGGCAAAGTGTGACTGCTGTTTTCCATGAATTCTTTGTCTTTTTCTGAGAATCCATCAAAAGGCACGTTAAATAGGCGGAGCTGTACAGAATACTACTAAAATGATCCACTTTGCTAAAATTTTATCATATTTCTTTCTTTGTAAGTGGCATAATAGTTCTAAAAGTAGAGTTTGAAATGTTACTCTTTGAAAGGGACTACTTTCTCTCCTCATTAGTCTGATCATCCATCTGGTTAATTGCTTGTTACTATTGTCCAGAAAGGTAACTTGTGGATTTTCTCATTACTAACACATTATTGTTGTTGTTATTGTTCCACTGAAAAATACAGAAGAATGCTCACAGATTCTCCCAAGTCTCCAATTCAGAGGTTGCACCTTGGAAATTATTGGAAAAATTCAAAAGAAAAATTCAAAACTATCTTTCCCTAATGTTTTCTTCTCTCCCAGATGTCAGATGTGATGTATTACAACACACACACAGAGAGAGGAAGAGAGAGAGAGAGCACAAAATCCATGGGATTGGATTGCCGCATTAGTTTGACCTAGGTTGCAGAAAATTCTTAAAGCATGTCTTGAATGTATATTTTTAGTCAATCCCTTTTCTTTGTCCCATTTTCCTCTCCCAAAACTACTTGCTCAGAAGCTCATGCCTGAGTTGGCCTCAGGTGTGCAGAGAAACACTCTCTCTTCCTCTAATCTCTTTCTCTGAGCTCATATCATCAATCCAGCCAGTATAGCCACAAACCCTATGCCACTTTTTTGGGAACCCCCACCAAGTTAAGCAGCCTCTCCCCTGCCTCAAGCACACATACTTACTCTCTTTCACTTTATAGAACAGCAAAAGTCTCTTTCATTTGGGAAGAACAAAGACAGACCAAAAAGCCTGGCTAACATACATATAATATATTTTTAATAACTTCAGGTAAGCCAAGTCTCTAGTGAAGCCCACATTTAAAGTGCCTCTCTTTGTCTCTGCTATTTTGTGCTGGTTCTCTTCCTTTTTCACTGCTCCTCACTAGTAGAGCAATAGTCCATATAGAAGAAGGAGCAGATAGACACACACAAGTCTCTTCATCTTCCCCTTCCATTGCTCATATTGAGTCAGAACATGCCCAGTAATGAGTTACAGGCAGAAACCCCATTCTATTATGTTGGGATGTCTAATCACACACTGGGGTCTGTTTATTGCACAGTCCCAGAGGAATGGAATGGAAGGGGCCGTGATGGGGATGGGACAGATAAATCACCCATATTACTGCATGCTAGAACACCACCGATGCCACCGATCACCCATATTACTGCACGCCGGAACACTGCCAATGCTGCCGAAAGTTCCCATTCTGCCCCATATCCATCCCACAGGAGGATATTTTTCAGGAATGCTTCCAAATAGTTCCTGTAAATCGCCTCCTGTGGGACATATGTGGGATGGAATGGGAACTTTTGGCGGCATTGGCAGCATTCCGGTGTGCAGTAATATGGGTGATTTCCCCTTTCTGTCCCCCATCACAGCCCCTTCCATTCCGTACCCCAGGGCCCATGCAGTAAACTTAATAGACTGTCCATTACAGGCAAAAAATAATAACAACATTGTTTATTCAGTTCATTATTGCAAAAAGTTACAGTTATCAAAGCAACTCAGTAAGAGAATGTGTTAATTCTTAGTTCTGTATAAAATATAGATTAATACATTTTCATTCGTTTACAAGGTTCATTGGGTTACTATATGTGTATGTTCACATCTTCACATGAAGAAGTGTCTTCTTCAACATTTAGAACTATTTAGTCTTGCATTCTTTAAGTAGGAGATATAACAACGCAGTAGAAAAAATGGGTAAAATAAATCAGGATATACTCCTTTAGTGATCATATTTATTTCAGGTTTCATTTTGGATTCCCTCATCATTGTATAGTGTGTCCTTTTTCCCACCATTTCTGTTTTGACAATCCAAGCGACTAGTGCAGAACATCTCTCTGTTGCAGTCACTGACTAATTTACCCTGTAAACTATTTATTCATATCAGTACCTTCATCTTTTAACTAATTAGCTAGTTAACATGAAATTAATATTTGACAGGCAAGGCTACCCTTAATGATTTAATCAATAATACATCCCCAATCAAATTTCTAATCATGTATACACTTACATGGAAATAAGTCTCATTGGAAGCAAAGGAGTTGGCATCTCAGTAGACATGCAACTGTACTACATGATTCTGGAAAGGGATCCACACAACATACTGAAAGGCAGTTGTCTGAGAAACAATGAGGATTTATTTGCTGCCAGGCTCTGCCCAAAGAAATTCCTCCATGTTGCTATTCTCTATGCATCTGAGTAGATGATGTGCTCAGAACAGCTGGAATATTTCTAGCCATCACTTGGAACTGGAACACAATAATTTCAGCATCTCCAAAGGATGCCTTTCCTAATCTGTTGAAACAGCCAGGATTGTTGCAGTTTATAGTGTTTTCTTAGGAATCTTTCCTGATGCAATTAAAACAAAAAACAAAAACTGATGAAAGGCTACAGAACGGATATGGTAATTTTGAAGCTGGGTGGTTGCATTTTATTCATCCCCATCAATGCTTTGTGGCAAAATCAACTGAGTAAGGGGAATACATTGAGGAATCAGTCAGGCTGCATTTACACTGTGAAATTAATACACCACCTTAACTGCATGGTTCAATGCTGTGGAATTTTGGAATTTGTAGTTTCATGAGATATTTAGCTGTCTTTGCCAGAGACCTCTAGTGCCACAAAAAGCTACAAATCCCAGGGTTCAATACGATGTGCCATGACGGTTCAAGCAGTGTCAACCTGCATTAATTCTGCAATGTGGCAGCAGCCCCAAAGCCAATTTATGTGGCCCATGTGCTCAGGTTTCTGATGGCAACTCTTTTATTGCCAGGTGAACATGTGAAATGAGTTCCATTGTCTCCATCATCTCAGTGTAATATTGGTGGCCAAAAAAATCGCCGTATAGGTTCAACCTTAGGGTCATCATAAGTCAGAAATTAGTTGAAGGCCTATAACACTAACAGCATTTTTATGTATTTATACATTTATTGATTGATTTCATTTGTATGCCATCTTTCTCCCAGCTCACAGATGAAAATCCAAGACCCAAGGCAGCTCACAGATGAAAACATGTCCAAGTCAGAGCAGATACGAGAGATTTTGCCTGCAAAGTATCTTGCAAATTCTTCACAGGGAACTGTCTGTCAAGTCCTTTCCTTCTTATAGTCCAGAGTGTATAAGACACCTGACCACTTGAGACAATTCTGCTGGATAACACTGTGCAGATGCAACGATGGCAGAAAAGTATAATTTCTTTGTTGCCACAGCATAGACCTTAAAATGGGTTCTAGCCTATGTTTGGTCAGAAACATCTAGGTCAATCCCCCCAGCTGCCTGTGTAAAGTTTTTTTCCCCTCTCACTCTTGAGTTCTTGTACTATTAGTCCAGTTCTCTCTAATAGCATGCATACTATTTCCAGCACTTGATGAACTCATGCCCACATTATAACTGTCTCTCTCCAGTACATAACTTTATTTTACTTCACTTCATGAGTGATATTTCCCATGGCCTATCTTTTTTTAATAGAATCATATGTCCAACTATTGTTGCATTGTTAAGTCTGTAGATTATAAGAAAGATTACAAAACAGTCTCTTTTGTAAGAAATACAATAATGGATTGTTTGAACATGATCACTGCTATTATAGCAGGTTCCTTGATTGAAATGAGTACTAGTGTATGAACAGGAAAAGCACCTGTCTTTAGTATGTTTGCTTAGAAATAAAGGTTCATTTTTGAGTAAGTTCATGGACAGCTTCATGAGACATTATGAACAAGAAAAGTAATGTAATGCATTACTTCTTGCTTTAATATTATACTCACTGTCAAAATGTTTATTAAGTATGTAATATTGCCACCAGGTACACATATATATGTGTATATGTGTGTTTGTGAGAAAGTAGAATAAACAGATTTCCCAGAGAGAGAGAGAGACATCCACACACACAGCATTCATTTAAATGAAGGAACTCATATATGTACAAAATGTATGGTACTTATCACCATCTTATCCATAATAGTGTTCATCCATCTGCATTTTTCTGACTGTGTGCTTCGATGTCTTTTGTTTCATTTTTCTTCCTTATCTGCCACAGTCACTGCCTAACGCTTACTCTTTTTGAAATGGTTGGTAAATATTCTATGTATTGATTTGATGTTTATTTGTTGTTTATTCTATATTCTGTGGGGGGGGGGTTAAGTGCTAGCGCAGCATTTAATTGCTTTGGAAACAATTTCTTTTTGCAAATTAGTGCACACATGAAAACACTGCACGCTTAAAACAATCCTTTCACATTCTATTGCAGATGTTACTGCTGTTTTAAGAATAGATTAAAATATGTGGAGGGGGGTATTACAGTCTTCCACATGATCTCCAGTCATGTGAAGAGGGAATTCCCTCTTTGACCATGTATGGTAACAAATGTGCACATGCACAAACTAGCCAGCCAGAAAGATCTCTGACAGGAAAGATTTACAATATGTACGATACACATTCCTGTGGGATTTCAAGCACAGGTGGGGAAATGAGAATTTCTTTCACTTAGCCACCAGATGTCTTTTGTTTTTCCTTGTAAATAAAAGGATAGGGGAAAATCATTGTAAACAGACATTAAAACTGTACAGGTTGACCATCCCTTATCTGGAATTCCAAAATACTCCAAAATCCATTTGTGGCTGAGATAGTAAAACCGTTACTTTCTGGTGGTTAGATGTACACAAATATTGTTTCATGCATAAAATTATTTTTAGAAATATTGTATAAAATTACCTTAAGGCTATGTGCATAAGGTGCATATGAAACATAAATGAATTTCATGTTTAGACTTGGGTCTCATCTGCAAGATATGTCATTATGTATGCAAATATTGTTTTCTAAAATCCAAAACCCTTTTGGTCCCAAACATTTCAGATAAGGGATACCCAACCTGTATTTATAGCTGCCAACATAGAAGTATTTGCAGCTGGCATGTATGTGTAATGAAGACAGCAGCAAAAATAAAATAAAAAAATTAGAAGATGTGGGGGCTGCCTTCATAATTCACTAACACTATAAGGAGGGGGGGAAGAGAGGGTCACAGGCATAACATATGTATATCCATAACTTTCCATTCAGCATAATGTTAGTGGAATGCTGTAAATTGTATATTACAGGGGGAGGTGGTGAGAGGAGGAATAGGCACAGTCATTCCTCTATGTGATAGCAGAAAAAAACTATGCAAAGGCCTCCTGTTCTTTTCTGTTAAACCAAATAGAAACAATACAGGAAATTCTTGTATTGACCACAGTGGCCATAAACATATTCCTTTTTTTCCCTTTCCATGAGAAGATTTACTGAGCATTTTTGGTTTGGCCAGCACAGAACAGACGAGACGCAATAGCCACAGACTTACAGTGCTCATGTCACCAACAGTAGCACTGTACGCCCCCTTCCCTTATAACCAGCTTCTTCCAGGATTCATAGCCAGAAAAATATAGGAAGAATAGATAAGATTATGCTAATAAAATCCTGACAGCTGCTTTTTGCTGTTTCTGAACAATGACCATTGAAAGAAAGAAAAAAACTTTAGTTCCAGTTATTATATTTTCTTTGGAGTTGGCTTTGCAGTTCTCTGTATTTTGGAACACCATGTAGTTTCATAATCTTCTTTACCAAAGCTTGGAAGTAATGCATTACTGGAAAGACTATATGCTATAATACATTGTGGAGGAGTGGATGGAACAAGGATGGAACAGTGTCATTTTTTGTGAAAGAATGTAACAACTGCTCATATAATAACTCATTCCCTGTCATATTTGCATGTTTGGAAAGCATGCAGTCATAGAAACACAGAATCTCAGAAATGAAAAGAATTTACTATTCAAACATTGGTTGGGGAGACATTTTGAGAATATTGCAACACTTTTCCATTTTTAAAGTAACAGCAAATTTTAAAATAATTTTAAAAACTAATAAAAAGAATTAAAAGTAACACACTACTAACTTAGTATTAATGCATTGTTGTTAAAGAGGGAGTGGACAAAGTCAGGGCCACCCAGGGGTCAAATTGGTTTATTATTATTATTATTATTATTATTCCTATTCTGCTTAATCGCAAGGAATCCAAGCGGATTACAACAATAAAAACAGGATACATAAAAATTCCAAAGTCCCCAACCCTCCCTCCAAATTTGCAGTTTCTCCCAAATTATTTTGTTCATTAATGCTCCAAAATGACCTCTATGTAGTATGGAGGGTGTTGCTACTACATTTGGAGATGCCCTGGACCCCTAAGGGTAAAAAAAAAAAAAATGCCAATTTTTTATTTTAAATTTTTTCTAGAGAGTATTTTGTTAGTCATTTTGAGGCCAAAAAAATATTTATTTTGTCTCACAATGACCAAAAATGTCTTTTAGTTGCCCAGGGGTCCTAGAATACGCCAATGTCTACTAGAGAGCATTTAGGATCCAAAACATTTTTTAATTTATTTTGCTAGACCCCATGCAGTGGGGAATGCATCCCTCCTAGGACTCCTGTCGGGCTAATGCAACCCCTAACCTGCCACAATTGCCCACTCTCATTTTAAAGCAACAAATGTAACAGGTAACAAATTATATCAATGAGTTACTGTTAAAGGATAACATTCTCAATTGAGTTCTTTGTATACGTGTTTTTGTCAGGCAGCAGAATTTGAACCAAAAGTCAGCACAGTGATAGAAATATCCAGAGGATGAAAACTTGCTACAAAACAGAAAATGTGCAGTATATCAAATGACAAAGAAAGAAACCTGGGAAGATAATATTTGTTCTCAGGTCTAAGCATTTTTCAATCAATCAGTCAGATGCTCAAATCTAGTAAAGCAGCAAATGACAAACTGCTATTTCTGTTTTCTACAAGGCTCAGCTTAGCATTTATTTCCCATGCTACCTATTTTGCCAAGTCACCACTTAATTTATTCTGAAAAGCCTGCTTGTTTGAACAAACCCACAGGTCTCATAAATGTTTTAAAGGTTAGGAAGGCATACACTCTGGTTTCAATGGATAGGTATTCCAATTTGGAAGGCCTGATAGATATTTACCACTTTGGGGGGGGGGAATACCCCCCTGCCCCCCAAAAATACAAAAACCCAAAGTCTGCTGTATGTCTCTGTGGTATAAAATCATTTTTTTACATGTCTAACAAAATGCTTTACAAAATGCAGTCACACATTTTACAATCTAGAGCCATAGGAATGTATGACCTATATGCTACTTGAGTGTAAGTATTATTGAACTCGATGGTGTTTACATCTGAATAGACTCAAGGCAACTTACTCCCAATTAAGAATGCAAAGAACTGCATTCTTCTGTGTCTGTGCCACTTAAGAAGAATGAGAACTCATGATAAATAGTAGAGTATGTGGTTTATTTGCATTATAGATGAGATGTGAGAGAGGGCAATCGCTGTTTTAGTTGTAACCAAAAAGAATCTCAAGTTAGGAAAGCTGAAGAAAACAGACATACAAAAGAAGGCATGTACACTGGCCTAGAGGCAGACCTATAAATGGGTTGGACCCCAAGAGCCCCAGCTAGTGTTCTCAGTACCTAAAACTGACAGTCAGAGAACCCATATTAGTGTGAAATATGGTACAATTGCTTGCCAAATGACATTCTACCTACAAACAGAAGTGACTTTTTATTCATGCAAAGGAACCTTTGGATCTAACCCAATATGTATGGCATGGTGTTATAGTAAACATTTGAAAACATGGTAGTTGTCAGTCTCCATATGTGAAGGTTAACAGTCCCAAACTGAATACATAAAATATCACAGATAATGCTGCCGACTGTTGACAGATACTGTTGTGAGTGTCAATATTCAATTCTCTTACAGTCTGACAAGCAGGGAAATAGATATCCATTAGTTAGCATTTGTACATTCTACCAGTGATTGTACATTTTGAGCATGTGTGTGTGTGTGTGTGTGTGTGTGTGTTAGCTAACAAGATCCAGATGCACTGTGGGCACATTCTGTAGTATCACTTTCCTGCATGGAAAAATATCCTTGGAGAGACATTTGTAAGAAATTGTTGTAATGACATTGAAAATCCATTCAGAGTTTGCTTTTCCACAACAGTAATAATTTTCACCTGCTCTCTTCTACTCCCAACCCGCACCCAATACAGGTCGTCCTTTGCCAGAGATTCATCACACAACAATTGACAAAGTATGTTCTTTATGTACGCAGTCAGTGGAAAGTGCTTGCAATGCTGTAATCTGCATTTTCTTGGCCAATGAAGAACTAGACATGCATCATACTTAGTAACTGTTCCAATCTGACAGGGACAGTGCCAATTAATCCTCTGTAGTCCCACTTTTTCAGATGATTCTTAATTGTCCCAGTTTCTCCTCCACTTCCTCCTTTGTCTTCAGCTTACTTCAGTTGCTTCAAATTGATGACAATTGCACTGAATGAACTCAGGAGGAGGGAGAGAAGAGGAGGGGGAAAGCATTCATCTACAGCTTCTCCTACCATGTGTGTGCTTCCTCATTCACTTTTTCTGTCTTGGTCATAGTCTGATGTTGTTCGCCCATACATGTCTCAGTATTCATCTGTGAAATGCTGGAAGGGCATGATATACCCCTTGCCATGGCAATGTAATATTCCAAGGGACATTTCCTATCTAAGAAAAGGGTGGGAAACCTTGGGTCCTTTAGATTTTTTTTTTTTTTTGAACGACCACTCCCACAATTCTTTATATTGGTCATGTTAACTAGGGCTAGGGCTGGGGTTTCTGGGATTTGAAGTTCAAAGTCCCTGAACATGGTTTCCCGATATTACAAGATAAGCCAGCACAGAAGCTAAGCCATTGCAAGTACATAAAAGTGCTTATTACAGAACGTGGAAGGAAGACATCATAAGAAACAATGCCATTGTAAGTAATGAGGGATAATGAGGACATAATGGCATTCCTTTGGAACCCCCCCCCCCCCCCCCAAAAAAAAGGAACTAAAAAGTAATCGGCAGGCTAATACTGTAACAAATAAAAATAAATAAATAAATGTACAATTATGATTTACTTTTTGTGGCTTTGTATCTATAACAAATTACTTTTTAAAAGCCCTGTGTCACCATCGCAAACTAGGAATCATGAAGCATTTCAGTAAAGAGACAAATTCCCTGTCATTTAGTTTTCTAATTCATTCCATTTCCTCCCCCCTCCATACTTTAGCAGTGTTCCAAAGCTGCTGACTAAATTATTTACAATGTCCATGTTCTCTTGCCACAATTAATCTTAGTAGACAACTGAGATTTGTTTTATTTCTTTCATGCTGCACTGCCCCTCTAAAAAGCCAAACATGCCCTGTTACCCGGCCCCTTTACTCTAAAACCATCACAAGTGCGTAAATGAAACAAGAACTTGGGAATATGCCTCAACAGTTGTTACTGCCAACTTTTAGGTTTTGTTGTCAGGAGATTTTCAGTGTCACTTATCAACTGCAGCAAGACATCAAAGATCTCCTTAGAAAACTGAGGGACAGAAAGAAAATATGATATAAAGAGCACAGCAAGTGAGCACTTCTCTTGGTACCTTTCTTCATATGCTCGTCAAAAAGGAATTTAATATTCACACAACACATTTGTCCCTGCAGTCTATATTCAGATCACATTTTATTTACAATTAACTGTGCTTGTAAGCCTCTCTAAGGGGTTGTCTAAACAATTAAAATACTCCACATTCCAGTCAGTCTCATTTAGTTAGTCTCAAAGGTGCTGCCAGATCCTTTTGCACTCCTCTTCCCAATGTTATCCTCACAACCTGATCTGTGAGGTAGGTCAGTTGAAAAAGCATTAATAGCCAATAAGATTTGTATTTCAGTAAGGACTGGAACACACATCTCACAGGTCTCATTCAAAAACCCTAATCACTACTCCATGCTTACTCTCTCAGTTTGCTTATATGCAGGTTTTAAAGTCTGCTTCCATCCCCATTGGGCAAGTCACACACTCTCAGCCTCAGAAAACTCAGTGTAAGTTCACCTTATGGTTTCCATAAATTAGAAACTACTTAAAAGCATACAGCAACAACAACAATGTACCTTCTTTATTTTCTGCAGCAGCAACTTGATTGTTGAATTCCCTGCGAAGCAAAGCCAAGCTACTGCCATTCCAGTTGAGTTTCATGCGTGCAAATACATGCCTTCAAGTTGCCTGTTAAATTATGGTGACCCCATGAATTTCATAGGGTTGTCTTAGGCAAAGAATACTCAGAAGTGGTTTTGTCAGTTCTTTTCTCTGAAACATAGCCTATAGCACCTGGTATTCCTCATCTGCCTCCCATCTAAGTACAAACCAGGGCTGATCTTGCTTAGCATCCAAAATCAGACAGGATCTGGTGCCTTTAGGCTGTTTAGGCCCGTTGAGCTTCTTACAGGCAGTCAAAACTGTATTATTCTGTCTGGACTTTAGTTTTTAAATTTCATTTTACAACATTTTTAAAGAATGTTTGGTTATTGTTCTCTTTTAATGTTGTAGTTTTATTATGTGTTGCTTTGGTGGGCAGAAAAGCTATTATTTTAATAAATAATAAATTTATGGCATCAGTTACAAATGAGAGCATTAGTGGCACTTGTAATACATCCAAAATTTCTCATGGATTTTCAACGAGCTGTAGGAGTCTTTCCATTTGGATGTGCTTCCTGATTAAGTTTTATTTTTCCATCACTTTGCCTTTTAAATGAAAAGTTTCTTTTTAGAAAACAGCTGCATAAATATTTCTCCAAAAAAGTAATGGATGAGACATGGCTGCAAAAATTAAAATCTACAGTAAAAATGTAATAATTACTCTAGCTTTCTACAAAAGATGTTCATGTGAATTGTCATCTTGAAAATTAGGAGATCCTAGCTTATGATAACTCTTGTAATGGACAATGGCAATCTCATTGTTAGTTTAAGAAAAGTACAACAGAGTACAATATTACTTATGAAGAGAGGCCTCTGATTTATATCACAAACTGCTCTGAAAGATTATGGCATTTGAAAGATTTCTATATTGGTGTAATGTTTTGTGGCTTAACTCCATTTCATCAGATGCACAAACTGGTTTCCAAGCTTCTAAGTACATCATGTGGGTAAAGGGCAGGGGAGGGAGGATAAAAAATGCTTAGAGCAAAACAAATACAAGAAACTGTCAAAGTACCGTAGCCCCATTAATGCATTTGAGTATAATCTTGTGATGGAGCCTGATGAGTATAATCTTGTGATGGACCCAGCCAAGCTAAACCCTTTTGGGACCTACACACACACACACACACACACACACACTGAACTTTGCCCAGTTCTCACACCAGGCTCAGAGATCAATCCACTCCCCAACTGAAGGACCACTAAGCATCTGCAACAACACTTTTACCTGCTATTCATAAACAATACAATTTTATCCATCCCTACAGAGACTTATTGGAAATTTTTATTTTATTTTATTTTATTTTTTGGATTCAGCAGGAAATATATTCAAAGAAATATGGGGAGGACCAGGCTTTAATTTTGCCTGGATTGGGGACAATAGATGTACAAACTAGCTGTTTAATTCTGTAGAGATTTTTTTTTAATCCTCTTAATCTTGATTATGTGTGAAACTTTAAATGCAGTGGGCTAAACTGAATAAGGAGGCATTTAATTATTCTGGGGTGAGGGAAGCCAGTGAGGCAAGATACTGTGCACTGGAGCCGAATTATTAGCAGGTGTGGATTCAGCCTGGTCCAAAGCTAACCCAATTATTTTTTGCCGAACCTGGTAGCAAGTGGTACCCACTTATCTTCCCATTGCCAATAGTACAGTGGGCACTTGGTATCCACTGGGGTTTGGTTCCAGGATCTCCTGCAGATACTAAAATCCATGGATGCTTAGGTCCCATTAAATATACTAGCACATTAAAATGGTGACCCTTATATAAAATTGAAAAATCAAGGTTTGCTTTTTGCAATTTCTTTCTTATATGAATATTTTCAAGCAGTAGATAGTTGAATCCATGAACAAAGAATCTGTGGATGGGAGGGTCAGCTATAGGACTAAACTAACAAAGTATACCATCAAACTTTTGTTGCTCTTTCCCAGTTTTGGGAAAGGGTGGGATATAAATAAATATAATAATATGATGATGATGATAATACAATAATAATAACCTTTCCCTTGAGCAACTCATCACATGTGTCTACAGATGTACAGCTGTAGTGCACATTTCATGCACCTAGGGAATTAATAGGAATGCAACTAATTCTCAAAGGAATGAGAAATTTTAACAACATTCTTCCACTGAAAAAATCTTTGAAAACTGCATAGTTCACAGTTTAGGACTTACAATGCACAAAATTCACATCTAGTGTTTTTGTGCCGAAAACAGCATTTTCTGAATGGTAAAATACTAACTTCTGCAGGGATATATTATTTCCTGTGCAGAAAATACTTGGCAAACTATTGCAGCCTCCCTGGCTATTGTGTTCTTCCTCATGAATAATTTCTGCCATCTTCAGCACACTCTGCTGTTGCTTGGCTTTGGCCACACAGTTTTTATCTGTGAAATATTGGAGAATGTATGACAGTGCAACTTCCTGTGGTAAATGTAAAAGTTAACCAAGACCTGATGCTTGCCTGGTCCAACATCATGACACATTCCTCTTAACTGTTCCTCATTCCAGTGGCCACTTCAATTTTTGCAGTGATCTAGTCATTCATTCCTAACCCTTGACTTCTTCCTAAGTGAATAATATTTAAGGGATTACCTATCCTTGTCAGCCTGATCTTCACTTTGTGAAGGACATCCCATGGGTTAGCTTCTCTCTGAGATCAACTTTTTATTTTTGTATTTTCTATTGTGCATCCCCTCACCAAAATGGGAACTGGTACAGCTGAAACATTTCCCTTTTTAAAAGGTGAGTTGCTGAAAAACTAAGAGAGTAATCCTAAACCTCACTGGGGTCAGGGTGCTTAGTACAGATCAGCAAACCCCACTGGTGGGGTAGCATGTCTATTCTGGGGTTTTCTGATCTACCATTATCAGTTCTTCATCACCAGAAGCCCAAAACAAAGCTTGGAAATGTCACTCTTTTGGACAACAACTCCCATAATCCCCAATCAGCACAGATCACTGGCCATGTGGCCTGGGAGATTTTGGAAGTTATAGTCAAAAAAGTATCCTTCCTAACATCTGGCCAAAACAGGATATTTTGGATGGGTGGGTGGGATCAGACACGCCTTTGAGTCCTCTTCATCCAACACCTTCTTGTTGTTTTGACATGGCACCAAACTGTCTTATGGGGTGGCAGCAAGTCTGCCATATCACTCTTTTTCCCTCCCTCATTTAGGATTGATCTATTATTCCCAAGTATGAAGCACAATGGAGTGACCTACAAAAAAGCAAACAGGGGGTCCCAGTTTTGTGATCATATAATTAGATTATGGGACAAAGGTTTTTTATTGTATACTGTTAAGGCCACAAAATGTCCTTAAAATGAATTTTAAATAAGCAAGCAATGTGTTTTTCTCTTCCATTTTTATATTTCTCTCAGGCTGCTTATTAGGGTTCAGCTCTATGCAGTTTTCTTTAATCAGTTAACAATTTCTTGAAACAACAATGTGCTTTATTTTTATTTTTATTTTTTAGATGGTGAGATTCCTTTACTGTACATGAGAGGCACAGCGAGTGAACTGCATCAATAAGTAAACAATGTTTTTTCTCTTTCACCTTTAAATTTCTCTCCGGCTGCTTATTAGTGCTCAGCTTTATACAATTTTCTTTACTCAGCTAACAATTTCCTGAAACTACAGTTTGCTTTATTTTTATTTTAAAAATGGTGGGATTCCTTTACTGCACATGGAAGGCATAGCTAGTGAACTGCATTAATAACCAAGTCATGTATTTTCCTCTTATACCTTCATATTTCTCTCAGGCTGCTTATTAGCGATTAGCTTCGTGCAGTTTTCATTAATCAGCTAACAATATCTTGAAACCTCCTTTATTTTTTTATTTTATTTTATTTAAAAATGATAGGATTCCTTTACAGTACATGGGAGGCACAGTGAGTGAACTGCACCAATAAACAAGTAATGTACTTTTCTCTTACATTTTTATATTTCTTTCAGGCTGCATATTGATGTTCTGCTTTGTACAATTTTCTTTAATCAGCAAAACATTTCCTGAAATTCCTTTATTATTTAATTTTTTTAAAAAAAGGTGGGATTCCTTTACTGTACATGGGAGGCAAAGCGAGTGAACTGCACCAATAAGCAAGCAATGTGTTTTTCTATTTCTCCTTTATATTTTTCTCAGACTGCTTATTAGTACTTAGCTTTATACAATTTTCTTTAAGCAGCTAACAATTTCCTGAAATTTCCTTTATTTTATTTTATTTTATTTTATTTTAAATAGCGGGATTCCTTTACTGTACATGGGAGGCACAGCAAGTGAACTGCACCAATAAGCAAGCAATGTGTTTGGTTTGGTTTTAACTTCTTTCCCCTTTATATTTTTCTCAGGCTGCCTATTAGCGTTCAGCTTTATACAATTTTCTTTAATCGGCTAACAATTTCCTGAAATTTCCTTTATTGTTTCATTTGATTTTATTTTAAATAGTGGGATTCCTTTACTGTACATGGGAGGGGCGGCGAGCGGACTGCACTGTAGAAACATTTATTGGGGGTGGGGAACAGATCCTTTCAGTCTGCCGTCCTACATCTGACGAAGAAAATTCCCTAAATAATATACCAAGATGAGCTCCTTCTCTTGTGGAAGGGCTACGTTGATGTTTATTTGGTGTGTGTATATATGTGTGTGTGTGTCTCTGTGTGTGTATAAACACACACACATCTTTCCTCTACTTATTTTTATTTCTCTACATAAACCCTTAATGAGGCCTCCACAACCATCGCCTACATTTCATTTGGCAGTCTAGGGAGGGAGGGGGGGAGTCGAAAAACCTTAATGTGTGTTAACGTTGTCTGCCTGAGCTGGAAAGGAAACTGTAAATTTTATACAGTCTGGTAAAAATATTTGGCATTTGCATCTTAATAAGTCTGTGGAATGAAGCTAGTCTGGGCTGTTCCCTCCTCCTCCTCCTCCTCCCTCCCTCCCCTTCCCCCTCTAAGGCTTTGGTGTTGCTGCACTGTAGTGGGTGGTGAGCCTCCTCCTCCTCCTCCTCCTCCCTTCCCCCACTTGCGCACATTACCATCCAAATTCTGCGCTGTCTAGAAAGGTCATGTGACCCCCATCAGTCTCCTGGGGTGGAGGGGGGGAAGCAGATTGAACCTGTTCTTTGTTAAGAGGTCAACGCCAGCTCCCGGAGTAGGGGAAGCGTTACCAAACACTTTCAAATAGCTGGGCACTCTCTTTTTTTCCCACCCCTCTCGCTTTTTCGCCTTCCTCTGCTGGCATGGAAGGTTGGCGTTCATTAAGATCTCTCTCCTTTTTTTTGGTATAGCACCAACAGCTGTACATGGATCGTGGATTGTTTATTTACAGTCTTTGACCAAAGTATCCCAGAGTTATATAAACATTATCAATAATCATTATCAATAAACATTATATATAAAAACGCGCTTACATAAAACTTGTAAAAATCACATCAAAACCCAAATGTGCATGCAAACAAGAAGCAATGCACACCAACACAGAGGAAACATAAAGAAAGCAATCCTTGAACATCTCATTCCATCATTTAACCACCGGCCTGATCTTTAATCATTTGTTTGCGTGTAGCAATGGAGACAGCACAAAATCGAGCCATATACTGTAATGTGTGTGTGTGTGTGTGTGTGTGTGTTGAATGCAACCAAACCAAACACCTTGTAGAAAAACAAGCCAACATTGAACCACAAGGAGGGAAAAGATAATATTTTACTTCTTCATGTTCGTTGTCAGTGGCTCTTACCGGATTCAAATCTTTCTCCCTCTCTTTCCATTCCTCTTTCTCGGTTAGGCAGGGTGACCAGACGTCCTCCTTTTTCCCAGGACATGTCCTATATGTCAGCCTCCCCTCCAGGAGGAATTTCCAAATATCCTCCATGTTGAGCATGACTGAGAAGCATGGATTTATATTTATGGGAGCATTTTTGTTTGGTCATGCCCTCCATTTTTCTTGAAGGTCCTACATTTTGCGATGTCATGTCCTCCTTTTAGGTTGGGACATCTGATCACCCTGCTGTCAGGAAAATCTGAGCAAGGCATGTTGCCTCACCCAAACGCCCTATACTTAGGAAGCTGTGTCAATCAAACCACAAGAAAGGAGACAGCAAATTGTCAGAAGCTCAGCAAACATTGATTTTCGCAACAGAGTATACAATCTGTCTGAGGCAAACTCAATCTGAACAATGGTTGTTGTGCGTCATTTCCAATTTAGGGCAAAACTATTGTGGCACAGTGGTTTGAAAGTTGGGCTATCACTCTGGAGACCAGGGTTCAATTTCCCACTTGGTCATGTAAACCCACTGGGTGACCTTGGCAAGTTGCATGCTCTCAGCCTCAAGGGAAGGCAATGGCAGACCACTTCTGAGCAAATCTTTCCAAGAAAACCCCATGATAGGGTCACCTTAGGTTTGCCATAAGTTGAAAATGACTTGAAGGCACACAACATCATCATCATCATCAACAACAACAACAACAACAAATATCATGGGGTTTTCTTGGCAAGATGACAGATGGCATGGAGGGAGAGCTCTTCTTTTTCAGCCTTACAAGAAGGCAAGGGCACTCCCCCTCCCAAAAAAAATATTCTACCAAGAAAACCCCATGATAGGGTTGCCTTAGGGTTGCCATAAGTCAGAAATTACTTGAAAGCACACAACAAAAGCTTTTCTTTCCATTAGTAAAGCCAGTATGTCTATGGTGGGAAGTTGCTGTACCCAAAGCCACAAAACCACATGCCACCCAATTATCATGCAATTGTACTTGAATATTTGAGAATTTTCATTTTTGCTGGAGGGTCCAGAAAGGATCCTCTATGAAAATGGAGAGACAACTGTACTTGTAAACGTGGTACAAAGGAACAGCAGGAGAACTTGGCCATAATACAAAGTGGGTGATGCCATTTCTGAAGCCCCAAAACAGGTGGCACACAAAGTCAGTGGGACTATCCTCACTAGTGACACACAACCTCTTATGTGCTCATTGAACACTCACACACTGTGCACTCGATGTACACAATCCACAGGGCTGTTTGTGTTCAGAGAAAGCCAGCTCTCAGGTTAAACACTCCTTTCCTCTGTTTTTTACAGAAGTGGATCCAGCTCCCTCGATGCTCTTCTGAAGTGTGCCAGATACTTCTCCTTGATTCACAACTAGACTCCACCTGACAGAAGAGAGAGGGTGAAAGATATGCAGGGGAAAGCTAGATATTTCAGGAAATAAGTCCTAGTATCCTATCACAGTTACTAGAACTGTTATATGCAGTTCTGAAGTTCCATCTATATCAAATGTGGAGAATGAGAAAGCAGTTATGGTTGCTGGCCCTAGCCTTCATGCACCACCTGGCCCTATCTGACTTTCACAGTGGAAGACTTCACATGTGTACAACCATCTGTGTGATTGAGGGGCTTAGTCGAAGCCCCTAATTGGACAAGTAAAGATAACAACCTGAGCACTAAAGTCAGAATTGTCCAAGCGATTGTATTCCCCCTTACCATGTATGGATGAAAAAGCTGGACAGTGAAGAAAGTGGATAAGAAAATCAGTTCATTTGATATGTGATGCTGGAGAAGAGTGCTGAGGGTATGGTGGGCAGCCAAAAAGACAAATGAATGGGTCCTTGAACAGATCAAGCCTAAAATCTTCTTGGAAGCCAAGATGATCAAAGTGACTAATTGGAAAAGACAATAATGCTAGGGAAGGTGGAAGCAGAAAGAGGGGGAGAAAATATGCTAGGTGGGTAGACATTATTAGGGGAGTCATAGGTATGAATTTACAAGACCTGAGCAAGGCAGTGGAGGACAGGGATCTTGAAGATGTCTAATCCACAGAGCCAATGTGCTCTGGGATGAACTCGAAGGCAGTTAACAACAAATGTTTACAGTACAATGCTGGGATGGAATTTCCCTGCACCAGATTAGTAAATACCTCTTCTGAAAGCCAAGTGAAAGGAATAGCTGTGGTCAGGAAAAATTAATACCTTCACTGGTGGTACATTGAATCTATACAAACAGAGTCTCTGATATATGGCCAACAATATTTCTTCACATTCTTACAGATATCAGGTAAATAGCACCCTGGGAACAGGATTATCATTGCCAGTTCCAAGCAAAATGGCTAGCCAGGCTTTTGCAAGGATGAAGACTAATGCATAAATAAATTTCTGTGCTAATCATGGAATCCCATTTGGCCCACATTCCTGATTTAAACAACAGTCATTCAAGCAAAGCTCTATGAGCAATGTCAAAGTGCAGCAAAGCCATATGGATTGTGCTTTTGGCAATGTATAACAGCAGTTCTCAAACTCAGGTCCCCAGATGATGTTGGACTACACCATCTACAGTCTCTAGCCATTGGCCATGCTGGCTGGAGCTTCTAGATACTGAAATCTATCAACTGATGACCCAGTGTTGGGGAATCACTAATGAAGGGGGCAAGATCTAATACAATCTCTGAATAATAATGAAGTAGCAGTTTGTATTTATTTGCATTTATAGCCAAAGATGTCTGAATCTACTTTCTTTTTTATCAAGGGTTTGAACTTTTCGATGAATCATAATGTTAGATTCATAATGAACAAATACCAGACTCTCATCAAAAATGACAGCCTCAGGTTGAAACCTCCCCTCCCACACTGTGTAGACAATGTTACCAACATCCTAACGTCGACACACTGTATACTTCAACCTTCACCCCCCCACAGTGGCAGCCAATGATGTGGAGCAAAACAACACATGATAGAATGTCAGGACAGATGCAAGGTCCACACAAGGCCTTTTCCTCCTTTCTGTAATATACTTACTCCGGATCCACATGATATATCAGCTAATTCATTTCATTCCTGGGAGGCCCATATTTTTATTCCATTGTTTTTGTGTTTTTGACTGTTTCATTATGTCTTCCATTGCTGCTGTGTGATCATTTGCAACATGAAAAAGTGACATGTTATCCCTTAATCCAGGAAGTAGTTTATCCTGCAGAACAAGATTGGCAAATTTTCTACTCCACCTTCACCTCTGGCATCAATGCCTATCAGTTTCCACCATGTCTTCTCATTCCGTTTCCACAGCTTCTTATGTCTCACTTTTAATAACCTTTCCACTTTATTTTTGGCAAACTGGTTTTCCTTTCAAGTTTTGATTTCTTGGCTTAAATTGTTGTTTTGAATGTTGGCAGGGAGGTGTATTTCAAGTGCACACCTACACAGCTATATAAAATAACACATTGTGATTTGAATTCTCCTCCTCCTCCTTATTCTTATTCAGGCAAGGACCTGTGGATCTCTGCACAACCACAATCAGTTTATCTTCTTATTTTCATACTTTCTATTTTATTTGTTTGCCACAAATAGCTGGACAGGTACTAGTTATGGGTGAGATGTCTCAAGGTTGTACTTTTTAAGGTGGGAAAGTATAGCAAGTTCATCAACCCCAAACCTCACTATACATCATTACTGATACAACCACTAAAATGTACTGTTAATGTAGCTAGATAACCATGTCTTTGAGTTAACATGAGATCAGCTTGAGTAGAAGAAATCAGGGAAGGGTGTCAAGAGAAGTATGACTCATGAGGGCCCAAGTGACCTTAACATAGATACACACTCTCTTGAACACTCAGTGAAACAAGAAGTGCATGATATCTAAGGCAGATGTAGCATGATATGAATGTATATATAGAAAATAGCGGATATCCCTCTTTTTTAAAAAGAGAGAGAAAGAGAAAGAAAGAACAAATAATGCCTCTGCTGTAAAAGGGTCTCCAGTCTATATACCCTCATGGGTAATTTTTTCCTATATGTTATACATCAGGAAAACTCAGCACATACATACATACATGCACACACAATGTTCAAGGATGGATGGCAAAGTTTAAAACTTCCCATCCATATCTACTCAGCTATTATGGCTATCAGCAGTAAGATCCTTTCCTGTTACATTATTATACCACTGTGATTCCACACTTTAACTGCCATGGATCCACCCTATGTATCCTGAGATTTATAGTTTTGGGAAGAGTAAATAAAATCCTCAGCCATAAAGCTCTATGGCCTGCCCAAACTATAGACCCCAGATTTCAACAGCTGCCTCAGCTATCAATCTTTTTTCCCATGACTAGTACAGATATTAACAAGGATACTGCTTCTGCAGTCCTTCGTACCCCTTATTTCAGGGAAGGAAAATGTGTGGGCCTCCAGCTGTTGTTTGACTGCAACTCCCAGCTGCTCTGGCCAGCACAACCAATGGAGAGGAAAGCTTTGCAACAGCTGAAGGGCCACATAGTTTCCAGCACCACCTTATTTCATGAGCAAACAAGATAAAAGACAGTCAAGCAGAGGGGGAGGGAAATACCCAGTGGAGTGAAATAAGGAAAAGGAAACAGCATTTTGGCTCTGTATTCTCCTGAAAGTATTCCACTGGCTTCCTCTTGTCTTCTTCCTTGTTGTCATTGCTTTCTGCTTTGCTTCTTGTTCACAACTGAATAAGCCATGGAATGGTGACTTTGACTCATTCAACACTTCCTTTCCTCTGCCATTCATCAGTAAACTACACAGATATTTGCTTTTAATCATTTGGGTTACTTTCACCCGTCCTCCTCAGTATATTGAAAGTCTGAGGTTGGTCCCGGGAAAAGGGAGGGAGAGGGTGATAAAGTAGAAACTGATTCTTGGCCTTTGTCCTCTGTTTAGATAGAGGAGTGGGTGAAAAGGTCAAGGAAAACAATTATGAGCCGCCTTTTCTCCCCCTTGAATTGCCTACCAAGTAAACCCTTGCAGGAGATTTAAAAGGAGTTTTTCATCTCCCTCTGGACTGCATAGGTTACCTTGACTCTTATGGGATGGTTTAAATCATATTTCCTGGCATGATGGCAGGCTTCTTCCATTTTTCTTCATGCAACATCTTACTGTAAAAAATGTATTTTAAAACTGTTTGTTGAAATGGTGGAGAAGAAACCACCAGGGTTTTTACCTGAGATGCTTTCTGCATTTAATGTAAGGACATTAGCTTATTCATTATGAATTTTCAGTTCCTCTTCCTGTTCAGGGGTTAAACTGTGCACCACATTAAATGCAAAGCTTGCAATTAAACTGTCTTATTTTTTTAATCTAAGCTATAGAGTTTAAATCCATATCTTTCAATGGTCCCAATTTGGGTGGGAAAATCACAATGAATCCTCTACTATCCCATTTTTTCCGCTGCTTTTACAATGTCCCAGTTTCCCTCTACTTCTTCCATTTTCCTCCTTTGTCCTCAGATTGCTGCTGTTGCTGCAAACTACATTTCAGAAGGTGGGAGAGGAGAGAAGGGGAAAGAAACTTGTTCTTCCCAGTAACCTGAGGCAAAAATCAAATTTCTATAGCCCTTCTAGTTTATGTGCTCTTCCTCATTAATAATTTTGGTTATCTTGGTCATACTCTGAAGTTCCTTGCCTGAAGTTTCTGTGTCCCAGTTTCCATCTGTGAAATGTTGGTGGGTATATAAACCTTCTCCCAAATGGTTCCCTCAATTTCAACTCTTCTCCCCCACATGTGGAGAGAATAAAGCAAAACTGTTATAGAACAGTAGGCCCTTGTTATCCACTGGGGTTTGGTTCCAGGACCCTCCGTGGATAACAAGATCCATGCATGCTCAAGTCCCATTAAATATAATGGCACAACAAAATGGTGTCCCATATATAAAATGAAAAATCAAGGTTTGCTATTTGGAATTTATACTTTTTGGGAATATTTTCAAGCTGTGTATGCTCAAATCTGTGGATAAAAAAATCTGTGGATAAGGAGGGCCAACTGTATCTCATAATTAGAGAATCAATATTCTGCAGAATAAAAGAATGAGACTTTCTTGCAATGTGTGACAATGGTCTGTAGTCATAGGTTGTTGTTGCATGCCTTCAAGTCATTTCCAACTTATGGCGACCCTATGGCAAACCTATCACAGGATTTTTTTTGGCAAGATTTGTTTGAAGGAGGTTTGCCATTGCCTTTTTCTGATACTGAGAGCATGTGACTTGCCCAAAGTCACGTAGTAATGTGGTTAAGACAGGATTTAAACCCTGGTCTCCAGATTCATAGTCCAGCATTCAAACCACTACACCACTCTGCCTTACAGTAGATCTATTTGTTATAACTAAGGACTTGTCTGCACTGGCCAAAAACTCCAGACTCACCCTGTATCTAGTGCAATGAGTCTTCATGATGCACACAATGAATCCATTTCTTTAAAACATAAATCCAGTTTAACAGAAAACACTGTGTAATTCAGAGTTTTCAGAAAATTCCAGAGTGAACCTGGGTGCATTCAATGTGAAGACATCTGGATCGGGTTGGATCCAGAGTGACTCAGTTTCCATACATCTCCAAACCCAAAACTTTGTGCCCATTGACCGATTTCCCTTGGTATCACCACCACTGCTGCAGTCTCACCAGCCTTTGCAAAGACCTTGACTGTCACCATTGCTTCTGCTGAAGTCAGAACAGGGCATTTTGCCATGTGATCAAAAAGGAGAGGGTCGCTCTACTCAGCCAGTAGGAACAACGTAGTGTCAGCCAGCAGCCCATCTGGACACATTTGACCGGCACTGTGTCAACCAATGGCCACTCCAGAGCAAAATATTCCAGATTAAGAGGGCCAGTGAAGACATACCCCAATTTAAATCCTATTGATTTTCATAGGTTCACTCTCAATGAATCTAGATTCAACAGTTCATACACATTTGCAGCACAGTACTAATGAGCTTTACTTAATACTCATGTCTGGTATTTAAACATGCTTTTAATTTTAATTTTTTGAAGAAAAATATATACATTCTGCTTGAAGAACATCCATGTTGTTTCACTGTTATGTACAACTGCATATAATTTGTGGTGAAAGATATATGAGTCCTATATCTATATAAGTGCTTTTGTTAATAAACAGAATCTTCTTTTCTCACATAATAAAGCTGTCAAAATATAGTTGTGACAAAATAATCATTTAATAATAAAAATTGCATGCTGTGTCTAGGAATCAACTGAACATTTTACAACAAACTTTATATTAACCCAAAACATCTTTATTTGTAAATGCCTGTTTTTTATTTAAAAACAACGATATAGCAATACACAAATATTTGGGTTGAGGTGGAATGGTTAGTTGCTGAATCGTTTTGGAAAACATTTAACAAGGTCTTTGCTTTCTTTGGGCCAGTACAGATGGCCCTAAAGGGATGGATTGATGCCACCCCTTTCAGCATCAGATCGGGGTTACGGCAACCGCATGCAATGGCCCCAATCCAGCATTTTTCCAGCCCAAAAAGGAGCCACAAAATGTAGCTTCTTTTTGGAGTGAGAAAAAAGCTGTGCTTTCCACTGCGGCAGTGACTCTTCTGCACACCTATGGTGTGTAGCATCTGAACATCACACCACCAGAGCACCACAACACTGCCCACCATTTGGTTGGGCAAGCGGCATGACACCAGCTTGGCTGTGGCATCAGGGCGTTCATCATCAAAACGCCACACCCCCACACCACCCCCAAGCTGGGGCTTACTGCTGATCTGTTTTGGGTCTCTATTAACAAAACAAAACAAAAAATCAGTCAAATTTGTACAATATCATTTTGAATAGTAATGTGGTTCTTCTTCCTTCGTTGGGCTTTTATGATTAAAATTACAAAAAAATACTAATTCACCACTAGAGATAAAGGAAAATAATTGTTTACCAGGCAACATGCTGATCCAGCAATTGACTCAGAATGTAGTAGTAGACCTCTGTACGTAAATCCCTAACTCAGTGTACTGAATTTCACATTGTGTTCCTAGGATACCTTGTTAGGCGATCAGGGAACATTATGTCTGTACCAGGACATATTTGTCATATATAAGCAATAAACAGTATAACCTTACTTCTCAGTGATGACACAAAGCCAATCTAGTATTCATTTTTAAACCTGGCCAGGTCTGTAGCCCTTCTTAGTGAATAAGCTCACTGAACATATTGTGACTTAGCTCTAAGTAAACATGCCTAGGATGGTACCATAAGGATTAGATTTCCAAATTCAGATTCTGAAAGATCTCCTGCACCTTTGGTTTCTCCATAGAAAAGAAATTAATGTGAAATACAGCAGCATTTTACCTCACTAGAGCAGAAAGTATGAAAATCTTACAACACAAATCTCTACATACCTACTCAAAAGTAAGTCACATAGAATTTTAGTATATTACTCCCAGAACAGTGACAAAGGACTGAAGCCTTAAATGTTACTAAGAGTGAGCTGAGTTTGAAGACAGCCACCCAGTTCTTTTTGATCTGTATTTCCTAGAGACATTGACTTTGGTAGCTGGGACTGCTGGGAGTTGCAGACCAATAACATCTGGAAGACTACACAATTTTCTCCCTTCATTTGTATCATGAATAGGCAACTTGGCACCTTCCAGATGTGTTAGATTTGATCTTCCTCCATCTGTGACCACAGAATATGGAGTTTGGGGCTAATCAGAATTGCCGTAAAAAACATTCTAATGCTATTTATGGGTTAGAAACTCATTCTCCTATGTAAAGTTATGTTTGATGACATAGCAATACTATACTCACAAAGGGTATACTATATATGTAATTATATTTTGAAGGTTATTGGAAACTAGCCTTTGTGGTATACAGACAGAAGAGCATTTTCTCAGAGGAATGTAATGAGGAATAGTAATTTCAGGACTTTTTCTCCTTATGAAGAACCATGTAAACTCATCCTCAGTTCTTCAGTGTAATTAAAAGTATCTGTGATGGTATGACTAGTCTTCATTCCCTTTGCATAATCTTGAACTGATCTACTGCCTGTATTTCTATTTTGTATAATCGTGGTAGGCATGTCCACAATTGCAGGCATGTCATCTGATGTCTCACCACTCCATTTTGATGACTAATAACTGCATGTGCTCATTGATACAAATATGGGATTTTTGTATTTTACACTCTATTTTACCTTGGAAAAACAGTAGTCTAGAAAAGAGTCTAAGAGATGCATGAAACAGATAAATGAATAAAATGTAGGAGGATGAGGAGATTTTTGGCAAAAGTATTTGGCAAATGACTTTGGCAAAAGGCTTTTGAAAGCCCAAATGAAATTCACATATACCACACACGGCATTCTGAACTCCATTGACACTGCTATCCTGATTGTGGGTTTCCCAAAGGCATCTGATTGGCCTTGCATCAACAGGTACCTTCCATACCAGTGATGTAGTGAAGTTCAAATCTCCCAAATAGGGTTAGCACCCTTATAAAATTTAGACTAAAATCCAGACAGGTTTCTCTGCCTCACTGATATGGACTCCACTAGCCAACACTGGGTTGACATGGGTCTCTACTGCTTAAATATTTAACATTTATTTGGAAGACATTGTGTGAATGTGAATGGAAAGTGAATGAAGAGCCCATAACTAATATCCAGATCAGTCTAAAATATGTTCCTTCTTAGACTATGTTGGCACTACTGAGATAATCCAATTTGGCACCACTTTAACTGCCATGGTTCATTGCTGCGTAATTCTGGGAATTGTAGGTTTGTAAGACAGGGTTCTCTGTCAGAGAGCTCCAGTGCCACAGCAAACTACATTTCCCACAAGTCCACAGCATTAAGCCATAACAATTAAAGTTGTGTCAAACTGGATTATTTCTGCATTGCAGATGCAGCCCTAGTCATGTATGTTTCGGATGGCCCTCCTCAAACTGGTACCTCCCATCTATGTTGAACCATAACTCCCCTAATTTGCAGTCAGTACAGTTCTATCCATAGGACCTATGGAACCCCCTTCCCATGAACTGAGTTTTGTCTATGGCTATGGTACTGAAAACTTTTATCCTTGAGACTCCTCTTTACATCAATATGCAGATGTCGTTCACCCTCACTCAATGTATAAACATAGCTTGCTTTTTTAAGTGTGAGCATTTTCATTCACACATTCATGTATATTCATATTTTAACTTTTTATTAAAATAACATTGTTCGAATTAGAACAGTTTTATTTAAGTAAATTCAATACAGTGGGCCATTCCGGACCCCCCACACGCACACATAAAGGGAACAGTGCATATGCTTGAGCCCCATTGAAAATAATGGGGTGTGAGCCTACAGCACAGTGCGCATGCCACAAGCCTGTGCACCATTGTTTTTTCCTGTGTGACTTCTGCATAGGCTGGAAGCTGTATATGATGTGCCCATGTACAGTGCGGATGCACTGTATTTAACTCAACCCATGTGTAAATTTTACACATAAAAATTTTTGAGAAGAAGAGGAGGAGGAGAAAACAGGACCTCCAAGTCTTGAGCCCCCCTTTGAGCAACATTTTTTTCTGTCCGGGGGTTCCCACTCCACCATTTGAGAACCACTGGTATTCACACTTTTTTCACACCACCTGTCAAGAAACTACCTCTGAAGACCATGGTCCCACCATGCTTAATTTCTATGCTTGAACATATTGTGATAATGCAAGATGATGGGGTATATTTATGATGCTGTGGAAATAAAAGACAATGGCCCAATACAGATGGACCAAAAGGGCAGTCTGTGGGTTGGGATTAGGATTAGGGAGCATCCACACACTTCCTAACCCTAGCACGTGATGACGCCTGCGTAGTTACGTAAGAGCTTTTAGACATCGTGCATAAGCATGCCGCTGCAACTGCACAGCTTTTAGACGGAGCTGCGCAGTTGGGCGGCAGAAAGGCACCCAATGGCACCCCTACTCTTAATTGCACTGCAGCTGTGGCGCTAAAAAGGAGAGGGGTTTCCCTGCTCTTTTTTGCTGCACAGCTTTGCTGCTGCCTCTTGCTGCTGCAGTGAAGTTCCGCAGCAAAAAGAGGTGGCGCCAGACCGCCCTTTTTGGGCAGTCTGTACCACCCCAGTGTATCAGTAGCAGCCTGGGGTAGCAGCCTGGGGTAATTATCAGTTGTATGGAGAGAAATATGAGCTGCAGATCATTACGGTTGTTCTGTGGGAAGCTGTAGCTTGGTATTGGTCTGGGGGAAATTAGTTGCTGACAAATGGGATGAAGGCTTTAACAACAAAGTAACTGTTTGAACTCCAAGTATACTGTGTAACTGGACAGATTCTTCACTGATCAACTCTGCTTTCTGAATAAAGCTTTTCTGAACCTGCTGAAGGCTTGTTTTCCTGGGGTGGTGTTAGCCCACTACATTATATCACCGCATGATGCTTAGGCACATTATCTTGAGCTACTTTTTTTCTTAGTCATACTTTTTTTAAAAAAGTAGACCTTTGTCCTCTCAGTTAAAGGAGGCTCACTATGATGCAGTAGACACTGAAGCACTCCTGCCCTAGAACATAATGAAATACTCTAAGGCACAATAAATGGCTTGGTGCATGATAACAAAAAGTGAATTTTCTCAAGTAATTGTTTCTACCTTGTAATAACTTCCTAAACAGAGTGGAAATTATTGCATGGTTGCAACAAAGAAACATCTCAGAAGTCAAAGCTATTTTTTGAAAAGATAAATATTCCAGAATCCCAGCTTCATTTCTCAGAAACTGTTGTACATTACAACCAGCTGCTTTATTGTTAACTTTATTGTTAGCCATCATGTTGCAAAAGAGAGGTTAAAATTGTGTGGCCTTCCAGACATTATTGGAGTGGAAGCCCCATCAATTCTTTTCAACATAGTCCATTAGGATGAGTTAAAACCCAACACCATCTGGAGGGGCTTATGAGTCTCACACCTGCTATAAATTGAATAATGCTGGGGAGACAACAGGGAGAATTCATGGAGGTATTAGTTATTAAGTAAAAATAACCCAAAGGTGCCCAATACTCTCTGATCTTGGAAGCTGAGCCGGGTCCACCTTGGCTAGCACTTGGGTTGGAGACCACCAGCAATACTGTGTTCTTTAGACTATATTTCAAAGAAGTATACACTCTGAGTATTCCTTGCCTAAGAAAACCCTATGGACCCTATGAAATTCATTGGGGCACCATATGTCAACAAACAACTTGAAGGCACATGGTCTAATTTATTATAAGTGGAAGTGGTGGCAACAGGAGTTCAACAACATCTGGAGAGACAAAAGCTTCCTAGTCCTATCTTAAATGCTAACTCATAGAGTGTGGCATATACTTTTGTGAAATGCAATATACAAACTTTTTCACCTGAAATGAAGTGCATCTACACTGTTGAAATAATGCAGTTTGGCACCACATTAAGTAATGTAGCTCCCTCCTATGAAGGTTTTTTTCTGCCAAAGAGTGCTGGCACTTCAGAAAACCACAAATCCCAGGATTCTGCATGATGGAGCCATGGCAGTTAAAGTGGTTTCAAACTCCATTATTTCTATGGTGCAGATGTACCCATGGTCTGCAAAGGTGGTAGGGATATATAGTTTAGTACGGATGGAGGTCGGATTAAGTGTTCCTTACTTTGATGGAATTAAATGAAGGTGTTGATTTTATCAGTACCCAGCTCCTTCAACCATCATTTATAGGAGTTGGCTTCCTTCACCATCTTTGTTGCTCTGTCCTGGAGATGTTCTAGATTGCATATTTGACCACAAGAGCTGTTTCCCTTTGTGGCTAATAACAGCATCAGAGATTTTCATCAGGGCTATTGGCACAAGGGAAAGAGTCATCCTACATTCTTCCATACTAAGACCTCAATTCAGGTACCTTCTCCCTTGACTCAGCTCTTTTAAAAGAGTTTTATTTATTTAATTTACATCCCACCTTTTTCCCAACACAGAATCCAAAGCAGCATACATTTTAAAAGCACAATACACTTTTAAAAACTTAATACTGATGTTAAAACACAAACAACATTTCTATTTAAATACAAATTAAAAACAGTTAAAAACAGCATTAAAGACACTTTAAAACATAATACTACTACTCGCCTCATTAAAAGCTTCATCTGCCACATAGACCCAATAGCTTCCTTAAATAAAAAGGTCTTTACCTGCTGACAGAAAGACATTAAATGCAATCACATATTTAATGTTAACATACAGTTCAGGTTCATTTTCCTTGATGTTGCCTGCTGTTCAAGCTATTTGCAAGAAGGTGAATTCTTAGGATTTATTGGTTTCTACTCAGGTTACATTTAGGCATCTTTCAATTGGTTCATTTACTAACTAGAATACTGTGATCAGTGATTATATTTATGCAGGACAAGGGACTTGGTAGCCTAAATTCAATTACTAGACCCAACAAAAGGAGACACATTGAATCAATTGCTAAATGATAAATCAACAGTTGTGTAAATCCCATTAATTAAGCGGGGCTTCTCTAGTTGGTGTCTAGCAATTGGATTTAGGCCAATATAGAAATAATTGTCAATTCCTTTGCATATCATTTGTTTTCTTCTGGGAACACCACCACAATAAAATACTTTTATTTGGTTTCAGAGGTGTATACTTCATTGAACTGATGTATGAGTAATAGCCCATGTGTATGAATATCTACCTATAAAATAGTGTCTAGAAAAACAGAGATATACACATGCAGACATGCATATATTGCCATTGTGTAACTTATTCATACATTATTCCAATGAAGGACACAGCACCCAAACCAAATGAAACTATTTTACCACTTCTTTATATGGTGCTGTTCCCTGAAGAGAATAAATGATAGGCAATGCAACTGATAATTACTGCTATATGCCTGTCTAATTATACCTTAGTTTTTGTAATAATTGTTTTTCTTTTAAATCAAACACTTTAAAGATCTACAGTAATAATCTTATAATTCAGATCATGTTTATTGTACTTTCAAGGAATATGCCTAAACTGCTGACGGGTGCAACAGGAATGTTCAGCATTATTTCTCCGGAAGTCACTCTGCTAGAAAAGTGCATCATTAAACAATTTCCTTTTCTTTTACCAATCCTCAAGGGGAACATAAATGAGGACAGATATAATTTTACATTTTGTTTTCCAGTCGGGTCTCAAAAGTCATGTACTGGTTATGATGAAAATGCCAGATTGCAACACATGGTTGTGAGCAAAGACTTTTATTTCTCAGTTATTCCACAGAAAATGTGGGAAGTTGCTCTTCGTTGTTAAGATTCTAGACCTCCTGAGAGTTCAGAGATCCACAGTTACCTATCTAAAAGATTTTATGACAGTTCTCTTTCAGAATTTTAACATCTCAAAGCAATTCTTCTCTATGAAAACTACTGATACTTAAACCTTTTTGTTTTCGTTTATGGGGGGGGGGGGGGGACACTACTGGCATTTCTCCCTTGAAAGGAAGCAGCCCTTATGTTTGTTTACTCAGAAATAAAACTTTACAGAGCCACAGGCAGGCATTGAATTAATTAATTTGTATCCTGCCTCTTTCATAATATGGGAGCCAAATCAGCATCTTCATTGTGGCTCATTCCTTAAAGGCAGGTTTACAGTTAAACATTAAAAATTCAAAAATAATTACTACAGATATTTACATAACTTTTAAGTCAACAATGAAGACATTGAAATAGTTAAAAGATTTTCTATATCTTGGAAATTAATCAGAAATCAGAAGACTAGGACTTGGAAGGGCAGCTATGAAGGGACTAGAAAGGATCCGGAAGTGTAAAGATAACATAATTGAATATCACAGTCAGGATTGTCCATGTCATTGTATTTCAAATTTCTATGTATGGTTGTGAGAGCCGAACATTGAAGAAAGCTGATAGGAAGAAAACCAACTCATTTAAGATGTGATGCTGTAAAATAGTTCTATGGTTACTGTGGAATGCTAAAAACACAAATAAATGGGTCCCAGAGCTAAGGGAAGCCTGAACTCTTCCTAGAAATGACAGTAGTGCTTGGGAAGGGAGAAGCCAGGATCAAAGAGGAAGACCACATTAATAGACTCAGTCAAGGAGTCCACAATCCTGAGTCTGCAAGACCTGAACAACAATGTTGATTTTATTTTAAATACAAAGAGAAAATAAAAGACAATAGAGTTATTCATTTATAAAAGTATCAGATCAAAAATTGAGATTTTGTACAGATGGAGGACATGGAGCTGTCATTCAATTTATATACTTTTTGTACATTGATATACTTTACAATTGAAGTAAAAAAATAAGAACCATATTTCATCAAATGAAAAATAAAGAAAATTACTCTGTTGTAAGAAATTGGAAATTTTCTCAATCAGCATCACATTCCACAGTCTAGCCCACCAATCTTCCATTCTAATATTTCCTGTCTTTCAAGTTGGGATGATTTCTGTTTTTGTCAGTGTAAGAAATAGTCCAATTAATTGTTTGTGTTTCAAATGCTCATTTTCATTAGGGCTGTGGACGTTAAGGTGACTTGGAGGTTTCTCATGATGGTTCGAAAGTGCCAGCTTTGGGCCAAAGTTACTTCAGGGCAGTTTAGAATGACAAAACTATGCTCAGGTTTTCATCCATGGTAAATGGGGCATTACTACATACAGCTTTTATTTTTATTTTGGACATTACTACATACATTTCATTTTGGACATTATACTACAACAGCTTTTAAACCAGGATTTCACTGGAAAAACAACAGCTTTGGCGATACTCGTAACATGAAGACATACTCGTAGCATGAAACTGCCCTATCCCTAACCCACCTCTTTTCATTCATGGGGAAAACCCATGAATGAGCTGGCAATCATAAAGATCCCCAGGTACAAAATGTCACTTCCAGGGTAGATACGTGGTATCAGTGTCCCCTTCTCCCCTCTGTCCCCACTCCCCTTGCTATTCCGAACCACCCTGACTACCTTTCTTTATTTTTTTCTATTTATTTTCTTTCTTTCTTTCTTTCTTTCTTTCTTTTAAAGACTTAAATCATGGCAACAAAGCTCAGGAATTGCTTGGGGGAGGAGAAGGGGGAAGTCAGAAAATCCCTAAAGTCATGCTAGGCATAAGGCAAGGAAGCAGAGTTAAGGGAGAAGTCAGGAAGAAAGCCTGATGGGGCAGCAATCCCCGTTGCACAATTGAGAAAAATGCAGTGATGGCTTCCTGGAAAGCTCTATGTTCCCATGTGTGACTGCTGAAAGAATAGAAAAGGCATTGATCCAAAAGAAACTGAAGTGATGTTTGCTCATTGTGCCTTTCTCTTGCAGATAGAGATGCAAATCACTCTCCCACCCAGCCCCACCTACATTCACAGAAACATCCATTGCATCCCCATCTACTTTCTATGAACAGAAGGAAACTGCTACTTCCAAAACAATATCTTCAAATTATTAAAATATTTATATCAGTTTCTGTGTTCAGATATCTCACAACAACAACAACAACAACAACAACAACAACAATAATAATATTTATTTCTATTCCGCCCCTCTGAACAAGCAATCGGGGCGGAGTACAGCAGAGGTTAAAACAATATCAAGTTAAAATACCCCTTCCTTATCCTTACCACCCTTCCTTAAAAAAGAATTAAATCGCAATAGAGTTTAAAAAAACATAATAGATTAAAATAGCAATGCACAATAGTAGGGAGCGGACCCAGCTTAGGTTGTATGGAGAAAAATGCAGGAAAAGATTTAAAAAGCCCTTAAAACCTAGGTATGGCGCTGGGGATATTCACATTCTCTGGGAAGGCTTGCTGGAAGAGATGCGTCTTTAGGGCTCTTTTAAAGCCTTCTAAAGATGGAATGAGACGCATCTCGTCCGGCAGGTCATTCCACAACTTGGGGGTGACAGCCGAAAAAGCCCTCTGGGAGGTCTGTACCAGCTTGGTCTTCATGGGTTGAAGCAGGTTCCTCCCAGAGGACCGGAGTGTGCGGGGGGTTCATATGGGAAGAGGCGGTCCTTAGATAAGAGGGGCCTAGCCATGACGGGCTTTAAAGGTTAAAACCAACACCTTGTACTGTGCCCAGAAACTGATTGGCAGCCAGTGGAGGGCTTTTAGCACACAGTGATATGCTCTCTCCTGGATGTTCCAGCCAGAAGCCTGGCTGCCATATTTTGGACCATTTGTAGTTTCCGGGTTAGGCACAAGGGTAGCCCCATGTAGAGTGCATTGCAGTAGTCCAAGCGTGAGGTTACCAGCGCGTGTATCACAGTTTCCAGATCCCTCCTCTCCAGGAAAGGGTGCAGCTGGTGTATCAGCTGAAGCTGGTAACAAGCACTCCTGACCATCGCATTCACCTGACTTGTCATGTGAAGCGACGGATCAAGGAGTACCCCCAGACTGCGAACAGAGTCCTTCGAGGAGAGTGTGACTCCATCAAGGACTGGAAGTTGTATTCCCAAACCTGGTTTCGGGCCTGTGACTGTGAGCACCTCCGTTTTGTCTGGATTAAGCTTCAATCAGTTTTTCCTCATCCAATCCATTACCGCCGCAAGACAGTCATTGAGAGGGGAGACGCCATCTGAGGTCTGAGCAGACGATCTGGTCACGGAGAAATAGATCTGAGTGTCATCAGCGTACTGATGACACTGAGCTCCGTGCCTCTGAATGATCTCACCCAACGGCTTCATATAAATATTGAATAACATCGGGGACAGAATAGCGTCCTGTGGAACGCCACAGCTAAGCTCGATTTTAGAAGAGCAGCTGTCCCCGAGTCTCACCCTTTGAGATCTGCCGGAGAGGAAGGAATGGAACCACCGGAGCGCGGTGCCGCCGATCCCCAACTCTCTCAGCCGATCTAAAAGGATGGAATGATCGATTGTATCAAAAGCCGTGGAGAGATCCAAGAGCACTAACAGGGTCACACTACCCCTGTCGATGCTCAGGCGGAGGTCGTCAGTCAGAGCAACCATGGCTGTCTCCACTCCATAACCTGCCCTGAAGCCGGTTTGAAATGGATCGAGATAATCGGTTTCATCCAAGACAGCTTGGAGTTGGGAGGCAACCGCTTTCTCGACCACCTTGCTTAGGAAAGGCAGCAAGGAAACTGGTCTGTAGTTGTTCCTGTCCAGGGAATCAAGGGAAGGCTTCTTCAGGAGGGGCTTAACAGCCGCCTCCTTCAGACTAGATGGAACATTGCCTTCCCTGAGAGACGCATTGATCACATCCCGAAGGAATGTTCTCAATGCATCCCCTCCCTGGACGACCAGCCAGGATGGACCTAGGTCGAGAGAGCAGGTTGTCTTCCTCACGCTTCCAAGGAGCTTGTCCACGTCATCGGTACTCACCGATTGGAACTCATCCAGTAAACTGACAGCAACGGAGTTGCTGGATACCTCACTCATGGACTCTGAATGAAGGTTGGCGTCCAAGTCAGCTCTTATCCGAGAGATTTTATCTGCAAAGTGGATATTAAATGCCTCACAGCAGGCTGTTGTAGGATCCAGCAAGGGGTTTGACGCAGGGGGAACCTGCGTCAACTCCCTCACCACCTTAAACAGCTCTGCCAGGCGGGACTCTGCAGACGCAATGCATGCAGAGCAGCGAGATCTCCGCACTGCACGCAAAGCCTCTCCATAGATGCGAAGATGCAATCTATAGAGAGTTCTGTCGGATGAGAGCCGAGTCCTTCGCCATTCACACTCTAGTCGTTGTCCAGCCCGCTTCATTTCCCTGAGCTCTTTTGTATACCAGGACTTCCTGTTGGGGGCAGGCTGGAAAGGACTGTTGATGGCCCTGGCGACATCGGTATTCCAAGTGTCTACCAGGGTCTCAACAGAATCGCCGGCATTCCCAACCAATAAACCCTCTAGGGCTTTCTGGAAACCAATTGGTTCCATGAGCCTTCGAGGGCGGACCATTTGAATGGGTCCGCCACCCCCGGGGGGACGGAACGTGGTCTTTAGCTCCAGCTTGATCAGGAAGTGGTCCGTCCATGACAGTGCGGAGGTCTTGGTTACCTCCGCCCGCGGATACTCCTGTTCCGTACTGAAAACCCCATCGAGTGTATGGCCCGCACAATGAGTGGACCCGTTGACCAATTGAGATAGGTTCATGCCTGTCATGGATTCCATGAACTCCCCAGCTGCTCCAGGTAAATCCGAAAAGCTGGCCTCAAGAGGGATGTTGAAGTCACCTAAGACAAGAAGTCTAGGGGACTCCAACAATAGCTCAGAGACCAGCTGGGTCAGCTCAGCTAGGGAGTCTGTTAGACAACAGGGTGGCCTGTATACTAACAGAATCCCCAGACTATCCCTGGTTTTCAGGCTGAGGTACATACACTCGATGTGGGCTGTTTTCCGGACAGGTCTCCTGATCAAGGTCAGGTTGGTTCTATGAACTATAGCCACGCCGCCCCCCCCCCCATCCACTCTCCCTTATCTGCTCACTGACCGTGTACCCAGCTGGAAGAGTCTGCGCCCAAGTAGCAGAGCTGGTATCTCCCAGCCAGGTCTCAGTGAAGCAAGCCAGGTCGGCTCGTTCATCCACGAGGAGATCGTGGATGATGTGAGTCTTACCTTTGGCTGACCTGACATTGCAAAGGAGAAGATTAAGGGATTGTGGAATGGTTGGTAGGCTCTCCAAATTATCCCGGGCAACAGAGTGAACTGAAGAAGGGATAGATACTAGACATCGATCCCTACTTCTTTTGTAACATGTGTTCACTCTGTTTCTGCCATACCTTCCCCGCCCCCAATGTTGTATGAGGAATAAAATAGCACTAAACAAGTTAAAAGAAAATAAGGTAAACCAAGAATTTTAAACAGCATGTGCAGTGTACACAAAAAATGAATCCACAGTTATTCATGCTATGAGCACAGGTCCTCCAAAGCTTTGGTGAAGGTCCAGGTTTTAACTTGGCATGAAAATGAGGCCAGCGTCAAAACCAAGCAAGCCTCCAAGGGTGAATGCACAGAAGAGCACAACCTGTTGTGACATAAATAAATAGTGTGAATGTCAATCCTATTTATCCACTAATATTCAAGAAGAGGCCTTAAGAAGCAAGAACATGCTTTTTCTTTATTCATTCAAACTTCCAAAAAAGTATCAAAGAAAAGGTATCCTGTAGACATGTATACTAATCTATTCTCAACTTTGAGGCTTCTGAAAGTCATTTTGAAGTTATGCCATTGGCAATTAGAAAAAAGCTTTCGTGGGGTTTTTCATACTGATACTGGCCATGATGGCTGGAAGGTTCTAAATTGTAGTCTTTAAAGGGGGACTTTTAAAGGCTCTGCCTGTAATAATTAATACTCCTTAAATAAAAGCCAGTATGGAAAAAATGAATTGAATCTTTGGAGATCATCACACAGGGCAAAAAGGGGGGAAAGAGAGGCATAATCCTGGCTAAATCATGTGGATTTTCACACAATATTTCACTTATCCCAGATGTCACCCATAAATAACCCAGCATGCTCCTACAACAAATCATTCATGGAGAGCTCCCATGAATGGTTTCTTAATAGCATAATTGAAGTGTGATTGCGAGAATGCAAAAGTCAATCATGCTTCATTAGCGCTATTGCAGAAGCAGCTAGGGATACCCAGAGTGCATTGTGGTGGACGCAATCCGTTCCCATTACCAGGATCAGTTTTACAGTGGGTTTCACTCTTCTTTCGAGGTGACTTTATTTTGTGCAGCCCGGGGAAAATGATTTGCAGACATGTGCCATTGTGCCAAAATGGTGCAAGTATGATACAATAAATTACAGTGTACTAACTATTCATTTACAGATGTGTGTGAAATGTGATTGTGATATTAAATACTAATTACGTAAATGCATGACTGCGTGAAATTATTGAGCATTATAGCTAGCATTGCTTTTTATTTACATTGCCACAGTTATTGCTAAATTGGCTGTAGTGTGATAATCTCCTTTGACTAGAACTCTAGGAGACTATGGAGTTTATCAGATGACAGAAATTGGAAGTATAATCCAATGGCAATTCAAACGCAATCATGGGGTTTCAAATTATAGCGAATTACATGAATTCGAATTGGCTCCATTTGAAATAGAGAGAAATTGCTCCTGTCTGATAAACTCCCAGGGGCCAAATCCCTGCTTAGCCATGGAAACCCACTGGATGATCTTGGGCAAGTTGCAGTATTAAAGGAAGTCAATGGCAAATCTGCTCTAAATAAATCTTGCCATGAAACCCCCGTGATAGTCACTATAGGTCACAGTCAATCTGAAGGCACATAACAATAAAAAAAACTAATCAAATGGTTAAAATTATAACAGGCTAGTGCAAATTATGGAAATGCTATAAGGAATCACAACACCAACTTTTCCCATCCAGTCATTGCTTTACAGTTTTATTACTACCCATTCCATTACCAAAGGGGTTAATGACCATTCAGTCTTTATCACCTAAAGAAAAAGGTGAGGTTGACATGAAAGAAAACCTTAGTTCAGCAGAATATGTTGAATCCACATAAACAGCTGACTTGCACATTTGCTTGCACCTGAAAAATTTGAGCTGACTGAAGTAACCTCACTGATCTCTGTCCTCTCCATAAAGCAGATCTTAGTTCTTTCAGACAACAACATTTTTGTGCTGATAATTTGAAAGGTGAACTGATGAGACATTTGCAGATAACACAAAAAGATCTTTAAGATGCATTTGAACCCCTGTAAACAGAGGAGCTTTTGTGTGTCTGTGTATCTGTAGCCTCTGCTAGTTTAACTACAGAGTATTAATATAATCATAGAACCACAGATTTGGAAGATGCCTGATGGTCAAGTCCAAACCTCTACCCAGTGAAGGATCTTCAGCTAAAGAATCACCAGCATATAGTTGTCCAACCCCTTTTTAAAGACATCCAGAGAAGGAGACCCTACCATCTCTCTAGGTTCCATTGCCAAACCACTCTTGGGTGAGCTAGGTGGTTCCTGATTAAGGACTTTATCACAATAGCCCACCATAATCACACCAGTTTAACAATGGAAACATATCAGTTTGGCATAATTTCTTATCATATTTTCCCCCATGATAGCACTTTGGAGATCCATGGTCATGTGATCTGTTTTCTGCACTGCCAAACACCACTTTTGGCAGGAAGAGGAAGATGAGCTTTCACATCTACGAACTGCCTTCCAAAGCCAGAAGCTGTAAAAATGTGCTGCTTCTCCCAACTTCCAAAGCACATTCATCCAGGAGCCTTGTGTTGTAGAAGAAAGGAGGGACAAGTTATCCCAGTTACCAACTGCCTCCCAATGCCACCTGCTGTGTGAATGTGCACACAGCAGCACCGTCATGAAGCTGTTGTTAACATGAATGTTGTAAGTAGCAGTGAAGGGAGGAGAAGAATCATAACCACTTACATCAGATGTAAGAACTGCGTGGCAGAGACCTATTGCATGAAAGCAATAGTAGAACAGCAGCAAAACTGTAAGCCTATTGATGGGTTTCACTCATCAATTAAAAGATGCACTATAGTAACAAATGCAATGCAAAGCAGCAGCAGAATGCAAATACTGGTCTGATCCAGACGGCCCAAAAGGGCCATCTGTGAGGCGGGATTAGGGTTAGGGAGGGTGCAGCATGTACACCCTCCTAACCCTAGTGCATATGGACGGCGCCATTTTAAAATGGCACCGTCCATACACGTGCACCATGATAACGTCATGACACGTGCTGCTTTTACACAACGCAGCGCACACCTGACGTCTTGCCGCTGCTGGAGGGCCGCTAGGGCACCCTTTCAGCGGCGCCAGAAGGAGCTCCAAAATGGCTGGTCCTTGGCACAGCCTTTACACGGCTGTGCCAAGGACCCTGAGGGGAAAGGGGCCACAGTGGCAGCCCCTTTCTCCCCTCGAAACTGCCGGGGATTGTGGGGTGCAGCAGGAGCCCAGGGCATGTGCTGGACCCCTCATCCAGGCCACACAGAATTAGCAGTTCGCCGCTTCTCTGTGACCTGGAGAAGCTCTGGGATGGGGCCTCTGGGACTGCCGGTGAGGCAGCCCCGGCCCCATCCCGGATCTTCTTTGGGCGCTAACAGGCCACCCCTTTTCAGCCCCACTGTCATGTGATAAGTACCACTGCAAGATGCCTTTAATCTGTTAGCCTTGTGTGGTAAAGCCCTCACACCCTTTCAGTCTTTATTTGCTGCCTAACATTTGTTGAAGACACTAGTCCAGCTTCTGCCAATCTAGCAATTCAAAAGCATGAAAATGCAAGTAGATAAATAGGTACCACTCCAGTGGGAAGGTAAACAGCATTCTATGCAATCGTGCTGGCCATATGATCACAGAATAATCTCTGACAACACTGGCTCTTCGGAGATGATTAATGATTAATTAATTCGGCGATGAGTAATGGAGATGAGCATCACTGCTATGGTCAGACACGACTTGACATCCTTGTCAAAGGGAAATACCTTTACCTTTTTAAACCTTTGTTGGAGACATAGGGGCAGGAGCAATAAAAAGCTAGCAATACTATTGTAAATAATATACTGGAATTGTCTGTGGTTATATTTTTTCATGTATTTAAATTTATGCAACACTTTTCCACATTAGATGGTGCCCAGAGAAAAAAGATAAGATACAAATATAAAAGCAGATAGTTTTAAAGGAAGGCCATAATTTATAAAACAAAAATTAATAAAAGCAAAAAAGAAATCATATTTATTTATTTATTAGTTATAATACTACCTTTCAGTAAGTTCCAAGGCGATACACATAGCTCTTCTCCTCTTCACTTTAAACTCACACTGATTTTGTGAGGTAGATCAAGGTGAGAGAAAGTGGCTGATCTAAGATTAATCTCAAAGTTCAGTCTGTACTAGAACCTTGTTCAACAGCACAACAATTTCCTCCACTTAGTGTAATTGAATGCATAACTACTCAGAAGTAAAATGAATGAGTATTAGTATACCCTACACCCCCTGAACTGTATATAGAGTTTCATATTTTCATATTTTGATATCTAGAGTCAGGTACATTTTAAGAGATCACAATGACTTTGGAACACTAGAAAATTTCACAAGGGAAAGGCATGCTCACCCAAAGATATGTGGAGGACCTCACTATCCAAACTTTCACACCTTTCTTTCCATTAGGTTTGTATAGTTCTTAAAGTTAGATTGGTTTTGTGTGGTTGGCATGCACCCTTGCACTTTTTAAAATAAAACTCTTTTATTCATAGAAACCAGAGGACTCTTTCATACAAGGCTAAATTGGAAGTATAATTTAAGGTCAATTCGAATGCAATCATGGGTTTTATGTTATTGCAAATTAACTCTTCGCACGCAAATTCGGGCAAGAGGGAAGCCAATTCGAATGCAATCATGGGTTTTACCTTATTGCGAATTATAGCTTCACATGCAAATTCGGGCAGGAGGGGGTTATTTTCGGGTAATGGGAAGTAATTCCGAACGGAGCAGGGGTTCATGTAAATTCGCTAAACAAGCGAATTTACATAAATCCGCATTGGCTCCATTCGGATTTGGGAGAAATTCCTCCCCGTTTGAAAGAGTCCAGAGTCTCTCTGCAGTCAGTACTAGTATACATAGGTGTAGAATATCCTTTAAAGTTGCCCAACCTCTCACAGACCTCCTGTTGAGCTAATAAATTCCCCCAAATATCAAGAAAACCCCAAATCCCCCACCTTTTCGGGTAACATGACTTAACTGGCACTGTATTTCAGCCAGGTGCGTATGATTTCAGCCTTAGTCAACTAAGCATTTTACCATAGAACAGAGAGTTTAAAAGTAATATAAAAATAAACAAATACAACAGAACAAACAAAAAAAGATACCAGGCTAAATTATCGTCTGAAAAAACAAATCTCTGAACAAGGAGGCCTTCAGTTGTTGATGGAAGAAAAGTGAATAAAACCACTGTCCCCAAGGAATCTAAGAAAGGAAAGTCTTGGAGCAGCCACTAAGAAGGACTCTTTTTATATCCTACTGAACATGTATCCCCTGTCAAGATCTCTTTCCAGCTAAAGTCCATCCCTTTGGAATTTTACTGCCTTAAGTGGAGAAGGAAATGACATCTTCCTCCATTAAAATGCATAGTGTTCAAGGCTGGCTAAGTTATTTTGGCACCTGAAGTAGGAAAACCTGCAAATGCTTCTCTCCATCCCTGGTAGTAAAAATGTAACAATATTTAACTAGGGTTGCCAGAGTGAAAACTGGAGATGACCCCTGTACTATTAATGATTATTTAGAAGATGAGATTTCAGCAGGTGTTGCTTGTCACACAACTAGGTACAAACAACACCTACTGAAATGTTCTTTTGTACGCACCCATTAAAAGTGCAGGGGCCTTCTCCAGGTTTCCTCTGGCAACACTATCAATAGCTGGCAATTTGTTGATTTCATGATACCCAGATCAGCTGTTTGAGGAAGTAATCTCATTCAGCCTGAAGGTACAGTTGTTCTATTATGTGAAAACTCAGGGAGGCAAAATCAAACTTCTATCAATATGCAATTGTTAAACAGTCCTACAATTTGCCTGGAAGCACCAGCCACAGCTATGGTAAAACAGGCTTTTCCTGTGCTACTATTGTGGTCTAGATTATTTATTTATTTATTTCTCATCATCAACAACAACAATTTATTTATTTATTTCTCATCATCATCAACAGGAAAACAACACTGAACATATATTTATTTTTTGATTAATAAATAAATAAGGCTGCCAGAGCCCATGAGGTCATACTCCACAGATATTTAAAGGCGAAAGATTTATACGATCGGAAGAGAAACACAGATTGTTCAATTGATGTCAGACATCACTAAGCAAAAGGTTCAACCCTCCCCAGAGTTGCTTCTCTTGTTGATATTTCAATTTGATAATAAATTTCTCCATCATAAAGAAATTATATCCAGTTGCTATAGCTAAAGTAATCATTGCCAGAAACTGGAAAACAGGTCATCTGTCTATGGATCAATGGGGGATGAAGTTCTGGGAAGGATGGTTAATGGAGAAGCTTACAGGCGATGCCAGGAGAACCTCTGAGACAAGGAACTGCAACCGGTTTGAGGAAAAGTGGTTACCTCTTATAGAATATATTAACTCCAATTCTCATGCTCATGTTCCACTACAACACCACAGGGGATTTTGGTTTGGAGTTTTGAATGAGACCTCGGTTCTGTAAATCTGTATTTTAGCTTGTGTTTTTAAAGTAGAATGGTGATGTAATTGTGTTTTACCTTTTGTAAACAATAAAAAAAATACTCAACAGATTTAAACAGAAAACAAGATCCTTTAAAAACAAATCAAATCAATATTTAAAAAAAAAACTGAAATGAACACCTGCATCTCTTATTTTAGATATGAAGCATGGGAATTATATTGGCTCTTTGTGGTTTTCATCCTAATACTACTTCCACTTCATTTGCATATATAGTTAAAACAGTCCAAAAGCTAACCATGGATTTAGGGACAAAAATTGAATGGTTGTGAATGCCAACTGGAAGCTCAAAAGTGATGAAGCTAGCCTAACCTCCCTTGCAATGCAGTTTCACAATGTAGTTACTAATATAGAGAAAGTCCTATCTGATCTACCAATGAACCTAGCCACTCAGAGTGGTGGGGCAAACAGAGTGAGTGCAACACCATCCAGAACAAATTCATGGGGCATCTATCTTTCCTGCTCAGCAATCACAACCAAACTCTTCCAGCAGAAATATTCAGGACAAAGAATGCTCCTTCAGTGTACACCTGAACACCTGCATCTCTTATTTTAGATATAAAGCATGGGAATTACACTGGCTCTTTGTGATTTTCATACTAATACTGCTTTCACTTCATTTGCAGTACCAAAGTTCAGGAACATCTCAAATGATTTTAGCTCTTCATTTGCTTCATATTGTTCATCAGCTTTACATCAATGTAGAGCTAAATGAACTCCTGTATCCACAGTAGCACTAGAATATTCTTCTCCCCCTACAACCTCGTTCATTGCTGATAATCTGCTCCAGAAAGTTTCTACTCCTTGAAGAAGCAGCTTTCACTTGCAGAAGATACTGCCCAGTATGCCAAAAAACTACAGTCTGGATTCACATAAAAATATTCTCTTTCTTATTACCATAAGTAAACAGTTCACTATATTTATAGAAGGTTTACTTACAACAAAATCCAAAATACGCAAACCAACAACATATTTATTGCCCAACTAACATTCACAAAACACATTATGCAAGCTTTTGAAGCTTCCTCAGCTTCTTCATCAGGCAAAGATGTTAAAAATCATACAAGAGAAGAAAAGTAACAGAGTCACAGCCTACATTTTGGCTCAGACATTATTTCTATTGTCCGCTAAGATGTTCTGGAGAGATCTCAATGCACACAAAGGACATTCTTGGCCCTTCCTGGCCATGCAGGACAAGGTAAAGGGCAATAAAAGAAGGTAATAAAATGTCAACTCTATCAGGAATAGAAAAGTAACTTCCCTTGAGATCCAGGCTCTTCCTGTTCTGTGCAAAGCTATCTGCCCCTTTCCTAGCAGAAAATATTGGCAGAGACTCTAATATCATCACTTCTCTTCTCCTGCATAATTTATAACATCTTTACCTGATAAAGAAGCAAATCATGCTTTGGAAAGTTCTATGATGTATTTTATACATTTTGGTTGGCCAATAAAAATATCCTATTTTGTGAATTTTTGATTCTGTTTCAAATCTCAATGTTAATTTATACATTTTGGCAATCAAATGTCCATCATCGGTACACAGTTGGATTTCAAACTCAAATTTAATTGTTTCAAATCTTTGGAATTTTTTATCCATATTAAATCATTCAATTAATCGTCTATAAGAAAACCAGTTTAAAACATATCCTTCAGGCTCTAATTCCTCTCTTGACTTCAATATATTTCCCGGATTTGAAGAAGATTTACTTGAAATACAGTGAACAATTTTTATCATTAATTGAATCATTATATTACATTGTAATGCAATAATTGTTTTCACATACTACAAATTAGAAATATCTAGGAATTTAATTTCCCATGGCATCTTCTTCTTTTCAGAACCAGACAGAGTTGTCACATGCAGACCTTAAAGGGGATATCATTGACCTCTCTGCTGTTCCGTACAAAGTAATGAAGAAAATGTAGCAATAAGGCTGGTGAAAGTTAACCATTAATTAAAAGTTATCTTGCTAGCTGTGATAAAAAAAGTCTGTCTTTCCTGATCTGCAGCCTAATAGGTTTTTGGGGTTTATTTATTTAATTAATTTCAGAGGAACAGGGATGGAATGTCAAAATGTTTCCAAATTAAATACTGAGCATAAGAGCCAAGAGTTTACTCTCATTTATAGGCCAACTTGTTCTGAGAACCAATTTATCTTTACATTTTTAAGGGAAAAGATTTTCATCAGTGTAATGTAGCAGTATGAATGTTGTGCTAGAACTCTGGAACTTTTGTTGTTGTTATGTGCCTTCAAGTAGTTTCCAATTTATGGTGACCCTAAGGCAAATCTAACATGGTGTTTTCTTGGCAAGATTTGTTCAGAATCTGTTTTAATCACTGCCGGTTTAATCTATTTTTAAGGGGTGGGAGGTTTGGAAACGGGTTATGGGATTGTTTTAATCTATGTTTTTTCTTTTACTTGTACCCCGCTCCGAGTGTATGAACAGAGGAGCGGGCTATAAATAAACTATTATTATTATTATTATTATTATTATTATAGAAGTAATTTACTGTTGCCTTCCCCTGAGAGCATGTGACTTGTCCAATGTCACCCAGTGGGTTTCATGGCCAAGCTGGGATTCATACCTTGGTTGCAGAGGACCAGGCTTTGAATTCCCATTGAGCCATGGAAACCGCATATGAATTTAGGCAAGGCACATTCTCTCAGCCTCAGAAGGATGGCAAACTTTCTCTGATCAAATCTTGCCAAGAAAATAAGGTTACCATTAGGTGGGCAGGAGACAAAGTTGTCACAACCTGCTATTTTTATCACTTCATTTTCACATATGGTACCATGTTAAGTAGGGTGGAAGGACAGACAAATTGTTACCTGCCTTCACCAGAATTTAGTTTCTAGACCCCAAGGAAATTGCTGCAAATTCTTGCATGATCTCTAGCTTCACTAAAGTTTATATTTGTTTTTTCCCCCCAGAAAAGGCAAAATCTGCCAACAGGTTATATTTCAACACCCTTAGATGCTCTATGTCTTTAACCTCATCTCTCAGTCCAATCATGTTTCTTTTTCATGCATCTAATTTCTAATCCATTAACTAATACCTTTAAAATGTACATCAATCCAAATTTGTCTTGCAATAGTTTTGGAAGCACTAAACTGAGTAGGATCAGAAAGTATAGCGTCTGCTGCAACCAGTTAATAAGGTTACCTAGAAATGGTTGTAGTGAATGACAAACAAAGGAAAGTCTCCCCTGCTTCCATGTTAATTGCAAATCCTGTCAACAGCTACTGATAACACTTAAGTCAGACCTTGGCACTTTTGAAAAGAGCACTGCAGTTTGCCATGTGCACTAGAATATCATCCCATATATGGAACCTTGCCCTTGTTTTATCTTAATACCTGGGAGCTACAGTCCCAAATAGTCCCCTATCCCTGGATCTTTCACTGTAGCAAAAGATGAGGATTAATCTGTGATTCTCCAGAGGCCCTTTCATATTACACAAATGTAGTGCTATGTTTCTACTTTTAACTGCTGTGGCTGTATCATAAGGAAACCTAGGGTTTGGCTGATGAAGCCCTAGTGAAGCTCTCTGGCTGAGGCTCCTCAGTATCCCTCCTTAAATTATAAATCCCAAGCTTCCGTAGTGTTGCCATAGATCAGAAATGACTTTAAGGCATACAGCAGCAGCAGCAGCAACAACAGACAATTCTGACCTAGATGTATCAATGATGTTTGTATCTGGCAGTTTTTAACTCTCTCTGTCTGTGTGTGTGTGTGTAGACAAGAATTTTTAAAAACTTATTTGCTAACTGTTAATGATTCACCAGTGAAAGAGCTGGGAGAACAGGCAGTACTTCTTAAAAGCTGTGAATTGTGATCACATCACTTAAATTTCTACAGGTTTATCTCTGTGCCAGAGCCTGAAAGAAATAACTGTTTGGATTGCTGTTCCCAGAAACCCCTAACTAACATGGTCCCAATGGTCACACTCTAGAGTTGTATAAAACAAAGTTACATTTCTGAGCAATGTCTTGTCTTATATCAAAATCAGTAGAAAACAATATTTTCCAAAATATGCAAATATCACCTAAGCTACTCTCTCAGGTCTCTTTTTTCCTGATCATATGTCATTTCTTCAAAAAAAAAAAAAAGGTCCCCACATTTTCAGATTTAAGGCCACTGCAGTCCTGAAAATGAAATGAGAAATACAAATCTGCACTTCAGAACAGATTTGGCATATTTCTTATTTATTGCAAGCTGGATATGTAAAGTACTGTAGTAACATATCAGTCACTTCTCTATGACTAAAATCTACTTTACCAATTCAAAACTAAAGTACAAATTAAAATAATTGTGAAAATACTCACTCAAAATGGAACTTTTAAAAATGAACTAAATCCAATTTTATTCCTAAACTGTTAAAATGTACAGATATTGTTCATCAGAATTAATGTACGTCGCATTGGTTTCATTAGGTCTAATCCTCACTCATTCATGGAGACACAGAAGATGGCCTTGAGGGAGTCACATTCTCTCAGCCCCAGAGAAAGACAATAGCAAACCTCCTCTGAACAAATCCTGATTGAAAACTCTGCAGTTTATCATACGACGGAATTTGGGGGTATAATGCAATGGCAATCCGAATGCAATCATGGGGTTTCATGTAATTGCGTATGAGTGAATCTCACGCAATTTCGGGCAAAAGGGAAATACGTTAATGCATATAAGAGTATCTCACACAATTTTGGGCAATGGGGGGGGTCATTTTTGGGAAATGGGAAGTCATTCTGAACGCATTCCAAATGCAATTAGATTTCACGTAAATTCGCTAAACTAGCTAATTTACATGAATTCGAATTGGCTCAATTCGAAATAGGGAGAAATTCCTCCTGTGTGATAAACTCCTCTGTAATAGTATTGCCTTCGAAGAAACACAACTCAAATAAGGACTAAAGCTGGGTTTAAGCCAAGCTGTTTGGAACTGAAGTAAATTTCAGTCTCCCTTGTAGAGAAAATTAACTACTAACATTGTTTTCTATCAGAAGTTTATTACATATTTAGTGCCCAGAAGTGGTAAATAGCCAAGGAAGCAATGAACCTGTTTATGTTTATGGATTCTACTACTTCAAACTCTATAAAGCTTACAGATATGTGACTCCTTCTACTACCTAAACATTCCTTTTTCGTGGTAAATGATCAGAATTTCTATTGAGTTTGCAGAGTTTGGGGATTGAAATGTGTGTGTTTTTGTATCCAAAGAGCTTGTTTGTCATGCAACACAACACCCAGCTCAGTTGGGGAGGGCAGTGGAAGACGCCAGCGGTGTACAAAGCAACTCTGGCTCCATGGCCTGGATCCATCAGTCAGTCTTGGCCTCCAAAGGAAATGCCACCTCAATGAACTCATGAAATATCTAATTTTGTTCACTGTATTTAATGTGGCATATCTATGCAGGCAGGGGAGATACAATTTACCCAAGTGGGTTTTTTAAAAATTTAAATCATTTTTATTTGCTGTAGGAGCTAATATGTTTAAGCAATTGATTGTATTTAAGGCATGTAATCATACTTTAAATTGTTAGAAAGCGTTGGAGGTAAAATTTGAAGATTGTTTTTTTTTAAAAAAATTAAACAAACACAGAGCTAGATTCACTGCAGTGTTGAAGCACACGGTTTTAAGTAGTAAAAAGAAATGGTCTAGCAATAATTTAAAAATATTATAAAAATGAAAATGGTTGATTGTATGGGTTTTGGTTGCCATCCTTTGTTTATTTTTCTAGGGGAAATGTAATAAAATCATTTTCTGAAAAGTAAGTTAAATAGGTGCATTCACCCCATTGATCACCCCATTATTAAGTAATTTCCCAGGTAATACTGATTTCTTTTATTTACTCCTCCTGCTGGATAACCATGATCCCACTGTGTCCCAGAAGGTGGCGAAATATTGCTATATCGTGTGTAAAGTGCGCCTTCAACTGACAAATGGAAATCCTATTGCTGTATAAATGATTGAATTGCTTTTTGATATTGTTTATACATAAGTTTATAGCTTATGACAAGTTTTATGATGCTGTTCTGTTGATGTGTTTTTATACTGGTCAAAGACTGAATAAATTTTATTACGAATTATTACGAATTAGATGCATTCAGTATTCTGAGCCACAGGAATTTTTAATGAGCCTAATTCAAGTGAAGACAGCCAACATGGTCTAGTGGTTTGAGCACTGGATTCTAGAGATGAGGGTTCAAGTCCCACTCAGCCATGGAAACCCACTGGGTGATATCATTATCTCAGCCTCAGAGGGAGGCAAAGGGGAAAGTCTACTTTTTCATATATGGTGCTTATTTAACTACTCCTTGTTTTCTCATTTGGCTTCTCTATAATAGATGGGATTAGACCTTTTGCATTAATTCCAACTACTTCAGTCAGAATTGATGATTCTCACTCCCTCTTGCAGCCACTGTGCACCTAAAACCCAGATCCAAAGTCTGGAAGCCCCTTCAGAGTATGGCCTTTTGGCACTATAGAGGAATGCAACAGAGATGGAGAGGAAGACAGACCTGATTCTGATGGTGTTGGGTACAGACATACACCTTGGTCAGTCTGTGACTGTACAATATAGAAATAGTTGCCCTGACCATTCATTTTGTGCAGTGGATTCCAGAAAGCATCAGTACTATTGCTTTAGAATACAGACTGCCGTCAACTTGATATTGTTTTGATCTCTGTCACTCTTCACATTGCAGGAAATGGAGACCTTGGGGAAGACAAATTTGCAAGAGCTACCATCGCAGAACAACAGAGGGAAGAGCTGTCTTGACAGTTTACATTTGATAAAGAAGATTGCCAAAGAACAACACCACATAGAAACCTTACAAAGTATATATTAAAGAAAACAAAACATCGTACTTGTTAATGCAAGACACAAAGTTGTTAGGATAGAGACAATGCACACATTACTATTAGTAATGTTTTCAGTGAAATAACACTGTAAAAGTTGTCCCACATGTATTTTTGATAATTAGATTAAGAAATGTGAAATTTTATGTCATTCTCATCTTGAGAATTACGGTATATACAGTGCTTGCCCATATCTCCTCTCTAAAAAAAAAAAAAAAAAAAGAAATGTGATATATCTTCACTGTGCTATTTATAGCACATAGGGCCCTGTGAAAAAAGGGTGAGAAAGGTGGCAGGAGAGCCACTAAAAGAAAAAAGAAATGAATTGCTGAGCATTCCTTCCCAATTTCTTTTATAAAAGTAGGGAGCCAGGGACTCATTGTGGATAGGTGAGTAAGAGCATATTATTGATTCCTTTAGGATTCTGTTGTCATTGTTCTAATGGCTGAAAGCTACTGTTTCAAGTCCCCAACACAGTTACCCTCCCCTTTCAGTTGGAGTGATGGTGCAATAAATTCTTGTAGATAAATTAGAAATTTGGCATCTATTCCAGGGTGAACTGGAGTTCAGAATAAGCTCAGAATAAATTTTAGCTCCCTCAAGTCTTCCGTTTGATGCCAAGTCTTTTTGTACCATTGTTTGGGAGGAAAACCAGAAGACATTGTTCATTAAGTGTAGGCCACCTTCACACATTACAGATTTCCCACATGGAAATGGTATTCAAATTTATCCTATGAAATAGACCCACCATGTGCTTCATACCTTATGGTAAGACTGCTTTCTGAACACTCAGTGCTACCCCAGTTCCTAGATATATTAGCTAGATCCAGTTAGAAATAATTTCTTTCTACTTGTGAGGGTGAGGGTATCTGTTTCAAGGCACCCATTATACATCTACATTCGGTGGGAGTAAAGATACTGCTAATGGTCTTTCTGCCAAATGTAGACCCAAAATGTGCCATTCTTGGGGTGTATAAAGGAGAAAGAGAGGGGTGAGAGAAATACAGTAGCACCTTTAAAAAAGATTAACTGATTTTATTATAGCATAAGCATCTTCTTCAGATACAGTAGTGAGTGGTAAAAAAAGTCTCGGGTATAAAGCATATTTATACAGTTGTGGGAGCAGGGTAGGGCCCGAACAGACATGCCATAATAAAGCAGCTTTACAGTGATCTTTACAGTGTTCAGTTAGTGTTAATGCATGAAAGCAATAAATCTGCTTACCAAAAATCAGTTTCCTTGGGTTCAAAACTCTCTCTGAGAAGTTTCCTTTTGTTATATGTGCAGTAATGAGAACTCTTGTATTAATATATATAGTGTGTAATGAAGTCATTGCCTTTATTCATACTTCTGCTAATGAATTGGGATTTTTGAATATAATTCAATTGAGCTGTTTCTATTTCTATTCTTCTTTTGTAATTTCTTTGTTCAAGGACTGCCTCATGTAAATCCCTTCCTGAATGTCCAGGAAGGTTGAAGTGTTCTACAACTGGCTTTTCAGTATTGCTATTTCTAATGTCAGATTTGTTTACTTGATTCCAGTTGTAGAGAAACTTTCCTGTTTGTCTAATGTAGAGTGTAGAGGGATGTTGCTAGCATAGAATAGCATATATCACATTGGAAGAAGAACAAATGAATGTACCTCTGATGTTGTGGGTGATGTTATTGGCCCCTGTAATATGAGGAAATCCTGGAGGAAGATGGAGTGATCAGCAAAGCCATATAATCTTTATTTAGTACTATCTAGGCCTTCCACATGTCTTCAGGCCAGTGTACCTTTCCCATGTGAAACTTCCTGATGTTCCAAAGGTCATTGTGACCTCTTAAAAACATGTCTAACTAGATATCAAAATATGAAAGTATGAAACCCCATATTAAGTGCAATATGGGTTTTGTGACAGGGTCCCTTTTTACCATCTGGGTCTCTGTATTACCATCTATGTTGCATTTCCTGTTGTAAGTGAGTACTTGTTTAAGATGTACAGGCTATCTATAGGCCTGCCTCCCAGACATTCTGAGAGGGCTGTGTTGTTTTCCAGAATTGTTTGCAGCTTCTTGATGATGTATCTGAATAGTCTCAGTTGGGGACTACAGGTGACAATTAGGAGTGTTCCATCATTTTGTGTTTTTGGTCTGTCTTGTAGTATATTGGTGTTAATCTTGCTTGTTGGTTTGCTTCTTCATCTCTTTAGGTGGGCTTTTTTTAGTCTGAGAAATGCCTGTTTGTCTTGTCAATCAGAGCAGATGCAGATGCATCTAGGGCTTAGCTGTAAACAATAGATTTGGTAGTGCATTCTGGGTATTCTAGAGGCATATAAATATGTAATATAGTTACAGAATACCTTGGCATCCTTTTGTCTTCTTGTTTTGTGCCTTCAAGCCATTTCTATTCTAAGGTTACCCTAAGGCCCTCTCAACAATTGTAAAAAAGCAGATTTCCTAATGAAACAATACTAAGAGTATTTTATCTTTAAATGTATTTAAAGAAAGTTACCATATACTTTTAACTATAAATATCCAGATTTCTGGGGAAATACTATGTACATCACATATGTCACATTTATCTGAAATCTGACATTTTCTGGATTCAGGTTCTTTAGAGTTTTTCAGCCATGGTAGACTATCACTCTCTGCCTGTAACTCCATTTTCTAGTGAACTATCACTGGTTTATAAAATTCAGATTTCAGGTGATTTATCATATCTTTAAAATAATCTCCTGTGTTTTCTGCTGTTTCACCACTAGCAATGTGAGCAATTTCATTTTTTGAGTATATTTTTGCTTCTTCTGTATATTTTTGACACAATTTACTGGCACTATGCAGATATTTCTGCTCCATTCCTCACATCAAGCCTTATGCCTTCATAATAAGGGGCCGTCTTTTTTATACAACACTGTTGGTCTATTTTTGGTACATCTTTCTTCTGATACTATTATTCTAATTCTTACAGGCAGTAGAGTAGTTTGAACTCAGTTTGATCAAGACTTCTCTACCTTGCCTGAAATGTCTCACCTCTTTCTGATTTGTCTTAATCTCCAAAGTGTGGGTCTCTGAAAGAATAGTTGTAAGAATAGCAGTAGCTGAAGTGTGACTAGCAAAAATACTAATTTAATTAAATTTAAGAATTTTCATACCGTCCAACATGAAACCCGGACACATGTGATCAAGCTACGTCAAGTGTGGTGAAAATGGCCATTATTAATGAGGAAGAACAGAGAAGTTAGGAGAGGCTATTTACCATCAGCTCTCCAGTTAACTGAGTGGAAACTGCTTTTGCACTTTGAACCCAGTTTGGAGCTATGGAAACAAGCTGAGGGCAAATGGGGAAAGTGGAAGGAGGAAAGAGAAACCGGGACACTTCAGAAGCAGCTAGAAAAGATGGATATCTGAGAATTAATTTAGTAGGTCTCTATCAAAGCAGGACAGTTGAAAAAATATATTTTGTACCTCTCTTTCTCTTTCACTGTCTGTCTCTCTTTCTCTCTCTTTCTGCATTTATGCATTTGGCCCTGTAAACAATTTTGTCTTTCCTAGGCTTCTTGGCTAAAGCGTATTCTTCCTGCTTGGGCTCGAACCTAAGGACATCCTACTTCTCATGCAGAAAGATTGGGCATGAAGGTAATTCCTTGCACTCTCATTTGCTCTTGCATTTTAGTAAATCCTTCAGCATTGGCCTATAGGGCTTCTCTTCATTAAGAGAACAGGGAAAGAACAGCTGATCATGGGATAGGACATTACACATATCCCAGGCTACTCTACAAACTGGAGACTAGGAGAAAAGAGGAAAAGGATTCAAGAAATGCAACGCAAGAGAATCCCCACAGCAAGCTAACACTCTCCTTGTCTTCTCCTTGACCTCCAAAGCACTCTCTTATTTTCTATGCATTTAGAGTGTAATCTTATCCTTCTCTCAGCAGGCGATAGATCAGTATAAACACCTCGATGCATGAAGAAACTAGCAAGCAGTTTACTGTGGTCCTAGAATTTTCTTGCTGTTGTAAAACAGGAGGGTATCAAGTGGGCAGTTCATATCATCCAGTTTTTCAATACTACTAATATTTAAGAATTAAGATGGGTAGAGAAGCAAAGAAAACTTGTTCAGAGCTGGTTTAGAAATACTGGAATATACCTCTCAGAATCCTCCAGCCAGCAAAACCACACTGGATTCTGATAGATGCAGTCTAAAATGCCACTCTTCTCTAAGCCCTTGTCAGAGATGAGGAAATTTGCTTTATTTCTAGACTGCTTCTTATTTATCACAGCCCATATTGTATCTTAATTTTTTCCTGTTGTTCCAAAGGTACATGGCTGTATTGATTAGAAGAATTAGCAAAGGAGAATTAGCCTTGTTCAATCCACTAAACCTGTTTCTAAGCTTTTCCACATCTCCATTTCTTTCAGTTCTTGCCACCTTATAACAATAATGGGAAAACCAAAGAACATTTGCTACTTAAACTCTTAATTCGTGGTTTAATTTAATAATTTCAGTCACTAGCTATTACTGAGGCAAACAAAGTCAAGAAAGGAAGATGAGATTTAATTAGTTTTGCTTCATACTGACATTACATACTTCCAAGCTCATGTAGCATGTCAACAATGTCAAGTTTAAACTAGAACCACCGATAAATCACTAGCAGCTAGCAAATGCAACCTCTTTTTGTATTTCACAAATTTTCCATATCTAGATAGGCTATGAAGCATCATAATGGGAAACTTTCGCACTGGTAAAATCTGACAGAACAGTGCAGTCAGCCCTCCATATCCATGGATTCTGCATCCACAAATTCCACAAATTCAACCATACATCTTGAAAATGGTTTGCCATTTTGTATAAAGACACTATTTTACTACACCATTGTATATAATGGGAGGAGCTTCCATGGATTTTGATATCCACTGTGTGAGGAGGGTTCTGTAACCAATCCCCAGTGAATACCATGGGCCTAATGTACTATATAATTTACTTATTTATTTTTTTGATTTTTATGCTGCCTTTCTCCCAGAATAGGACCTAAGGTTGCTCACAAGATAAAACATTTAAAAAACTTATGGTAAGAATAAAAACAGTTAAAATGATCTAATTGAAACATACAAAAAGTTGAAACATAACTAAAATACATACCCCATTTAAACCATCCTGTCATGATTATTATGTTAAAAAGCCTACCTAAATAGAAAACGTTTTTGCTTATTGTCAACAGGAGGGATCAGTCTATCCTCCTGAGGAAGGCCATTCCAGAGGATGGGAGCAGCCACCAAGAAGGCTCTCTCTGATGTCCTTACCAAGAGAGCCTGGGATGGTGGTGGGACCAACAGAAAGCCTTCCAGTGAAGTTCTTAGGGCTCTAGCAGGTTCAGATGAGGAGATGAAGTCTCTCAAATAATCTGGACCTAGGCTATGTAGGGCTTTATAGGTCACGACCAGGACTTTGAGTTGTGCCCAGAAATGAACTTGTAGCCAGTGAAGTGGTTTCAACAAGGGAGTTATATGCTCTCTATAATTTGCCCAAGTCAGTATTCTACTTTTGGCATTTTGCACCTGCTGAAGTTTCCAAACAGTTTCCAAAGGCAGCCCCACATAGAGTGTGTTACAGTAGTCCAAATGGGATGTAATCAAGGCATATGTCACCATATTCAGATCTGACCTCTTAAGAAATTAGTGCAGTTGGTGCACTAGTTTTAGCTGTGCAAATCTACTCCTGGTCACTGCTGCACCTGAGCACTCAGACTCCAGAAGAAAACCCAAGCTGTAAGCCTGAAATTTCACAGCCAAAACACCAGTTCCATGACATGCCTTACAATTGACCAAGAGCACCTTTATCTTATCTGGATTAAGTTTCAGTTTGTTTGCCCTCATCCAGTCCATCATTGACAGCAGATGTTGGTTCAATCATGGGACAGTTTCCTTGGAATCAGATGGAAAGGAGAGATAGAGTTGACTGTCATCCACACCGGACACCGGACCCCAAAACTCTAGATGACCTCTTCCAGCAGTTTCATGTAGAAACTGGGGGACAAAGCAGAGCCTTGAGGATATTGCAGGCTAGCAGCCAAGGAGTCAAAAAGGAGTCCTCCAGCACTACTTTCTGAGTTCACACCTTCAGGAAAGTCTGGAGCCACTACATAACAGTGTCCCCAAGTCCCATTCCAGAGAGGAGGCCCAGAAGGATACCATGGTTGATGATATTGAAAGCCACCAAGAGGTCCAGCAGGACCAAAAGGGACACATTCCCCCTGTCCATTCCCTGCAAAGATCATCCACTAAGGTGACCAAATAATAATAATAATAATAGCTTTTATTTGTATACCGCCCTTCCTGCGATCAGGGCGGTGCACAACATCTACAGTTAAAACACTTCGAACAATACAATAAAAAATTTACAATAACACAAGAAATAAAAACATGTAAAAAACATTATCCTCCCCAATGAGATATAGAATGGCTTATTCCAACGGCTTATCTGGGGGGAAGATGGCGATATCAGTAACAATCAAAGATAAGCCTGATTAAACAGGTGCGTTTTTAACTCCTTTTTAAATTGGGGGAGGGAAGCAGTCAGGCGGAGCTCAGTAGGTAGTGAGTTCCAGAGGCTCGGAGCAGATACAGAAAACGCTCTCTTGGCGGTTGTCGAGAGCCTGGCCTCTGGAACTCTTAACAGGTGTTGTCCGCTTGATCTAAGTGTGCGGGGCGGATTATGTGGGGAGAGACGGTCCTTTAGGTACTCTGGGCCCAAGCCATTTAGGGCTTTATAGGTAACGAAAAGCTGTCTCCATCCCACAGCCAGGTCTGAAACCAGATAGAAATGGATCTAGATCAGCAGTTCTCAACCTGTGGGTTGCAACTGCTTTGGGAGTCAAATGACCCATTCACAGGGGTCACCTGGTTCAGCTCAAGCATCCTTCTCCTGATGCTCCTCCAGCCCACCTCCTCCTCCAGCCTAACTCCTCCTTCTCTGGCCTCTTCGGCTGCTTCCTTCAGGATGGCCAGGCCTCCTCTGGCCTGCCGCCACCTCCTTGATCATGCAGGGCTAAAGCCCTGCACGGCACAGCCATGGACAGAGGTCCCACTCCTTTCCAGCCTCCCAACCAATCAGGGAGGCTGCCAGCCAGTAAAAGGGACATGGCTTCTGGCCACAAAGGCTGCTGGGGCCTGTAGATGGCTGGAAATGCTGCCCCTTCCCAGCCTTACAACCAATCAGGGAGGCCGCTAGCTGGAAGAAGGGATGGGGCTTTTGGCCAAAAAGGGATTGCAGCATTACAAAGGTTGAGAACCAATGATCGAAATAATCTGTCTCATCCAAAAACTCTTGGAATTGGGAGGCCCACTCGTTCTAGAACCCTGCCCAAGAATGGAATATTAGAGAATGTCCAATAATTATTCAGGATGTTGGAATCCAAGAAGGCCTTTTTCAGTAACAGTACAATGCTCCTGCACTGTACTCGGGCGCACTATACACAGCTTAAACCTTATCCTGAAGCCACACAACAATAGAGTGTATGGTATGCACGTCCATGGCATATGTGGCGCTTGGCACCACAAACATTTGCCCCATTGTTTCTAATATGGTGCGAGCATATGTGGAATTCCTCTTACGTGGGGGGATCCGGAATGGATCCCCCATGTAAGGGAAGGACCCGCCGTGCAAGCTTGTTCAGAAGTAACCACTACCTTCCTGGGAGCTTATTTGCAGAAAAATGTATGCCACTGCAACTTATAGCATATATGGTATGCTGGTTTACTTAGGAGAAAATGGAATTTGTATAGAGAAAGATTTATTTATAAATTAGAAGGCATAAGGTTGGGCTTTATTATTTCACACACACACAAAACCTCCCAAACTATAAAAGGACAGTTTCTCAGAAATAAGCTTTATTGAGTTCAGTGAGGTAGGAACACAATCTAAAAACATGGCTTTTTTTTTTAAAAAAGCAACCCAAAATCTTCCCTCTCAAATTGAAACAGAATGATTGCAAGGAAAATAAGCCTTTGGCACAAAAACAAGAGCACTTTAAGAACATTTACAAGGGTGCCACAGTGTTACCTACCCAAATGTGAAAGTGAAAAGGAAGAGGCTATGGCCCAAAAGAAGATATTTTAATATGGTCTGGTTATTTTGTTTTGAAACAGTGTTAATTTCTGTGCACGTTGTCCCTATTAATTTATGAACTTCACAGCTCCATGTCTGTGTTGGTACAAACTTCAACTGTCATCATTCTCACCTAGCATGTCAAATTTAAAAAGATTATGGGGCTTGCAAAGGATACCTAGTTCCCAATCAGTGGACTAGTTTAATAATTCATCACAGCCAACAGCATAAAGCTATGAAATTCTTTCATTGCCTCATATTATTGGCTTTAGACTCCATACAGAAGAAATGAGAAAGCCACCTTGGAAGAATTTATAGGTGAAACAATTAAAAAAAAAAACCAACAACCATGAAATAGCATGACTAATATATAAATCAGTCCTTATTCCCTACAGAATTCCTTTTATTTAAAAAAAATATTCAAATTAATAGGGTTCTACTCCCAGTGCTGCCTGACAAAGAGCTAACAACTATGAACATTTATATACAGATGTGGCTCATTACTTCAGGACAGACCAGTGCGACAATGAGGCTCTGATAACATGATGACCTGTAATGTGAGAACATTATTTTCCCCTTTGAATAAGCACTGAACATTTTGTGACTAATAGCTGTGGCTTTTTGCTTTTTCGGCCAACAGAATAAAGCTATGAAAGAACATTGCATTAGTATGAAGGTGATGACACATTTGTTCTTAATATTATTCTGCTCCTAGACAAAGAATGTGGTAACATACATCTGAAAGACACTAAAAGCCTATTTGCATGAACACACACACACTGCTTTGCTGAGCATGAGCTATTCTGCCAACTCTGGGTCCTATTAATATTTTTGGATTACTTGGATGGATAGCTTTTGAAAAGAACACCTTTTCCAGGCCCCAGTCTATTCCATTTTAGCAGCCTATGTGTTTATTAAACTATTTTTCCTTCCATAACATTGTAATATTTTTCACTACATACCGCTTTTCAAAAGCACTATTGTTACAGGCCCATGAGTCCTCCAGGATGCCCCTAATATTTAATATCAGAAAAATATAGGCTGAGTGTCCTCTCCAGGACCCCAGTGTAGAAGCAGAGTCTAAGGTGTCTTTCTGCATGTAGCCTAGTGGAGTCGGAGTTGCTGGAGGCATTGACCTGATTGGATCAGGATGCCCTGAAGAGGTAAGAGAGACTCAAAACAGAGAAGGCTCCAGAGATTTCCAGAACAAGCAAAGCCTCCATAATATTGCACATTAATTCCAATTGTCCTTCGAAATGCGCATCTATCACCCTCCTTTCAATCTGGTTTTGGCTCAATGTTCCAGCCCTGGAAAACTGTCCCAAAGTCATTCCCAAACCATTTGTCCTCTCTCAATCCTTGGCATCTGCCCCCCAAGGTGGAATTCTGCTATAAATATTGGGACCAGTTCATCACAATCTTTGGCTCAATTGGATTGCTGACAGAACCTCTGCCAGTCTACTCAGTTAAGCACCTCAAATCACTCGCCATCCCCATATGCTGCAGGAGCACTTTGAGTCCTCTCTTCCCTCCCTGACTCTCTGCATTGGAACTTGGATCCACATAGGTAAATATCACCATTAGTGAAGCCTCGAATCTTAGTTCTTGTGTGCATGCATGGTTGCTTGGGTGGTTATTCTCCCTTTTTGAATAAAACGTGTTATAATTTGGAAACCTGCCTTTGGAGTGGAGTTGAAGGCTTTCATGGCCAGCATCCATAGTTTTTTTGTGGGGCTTTTGGGCTATGTGGCCATGTTCTAGAAGAGTTCCTTTCTGATGTTGAGACTATTCCGATGATGAGACTATTTCTCATTTGCATTGGTTGAGTCTTCTGGAAGCCATTGAAATCCATAAACACTGGACAATTTCACCAGGAAAGAAGAAACCCTGAGAGTAAACAAGGCTTGGCTACTAGTCCCGAAGGACAGCAAAGTCAAGACTTAACCTATGCAAATGAGAAACATCCTGGGGTCAGGGGATTCCCAGCAGACAATGAGCACCAAGTAGCAGACATTAATTCTTGTTTGCATATCCTCCCACCCTGAGGACTGCCATTAGCAACAGAACAATACATTTGCAAATTACTCCTCCCTTCCCAGGGTCACACAGGATATATATCTCCAATCCTTTTCCAGGTTATCATTCTCTGAAGATGCCAGCCACAGATGCTGGCGAAACGTTAGAAAGGAACTCTTCTAGAACATGGCCACACAGCCCAAAAGCTCCACAAAAAATTATGCTTTTGAAGTGCTGTCAAATCTGGACCCTGTAAAGCTGGTTAAAGATCCCGTGAGCTGATTACCCCAGCCCCTCCATTTGAGCTAAATACAAATTCCCCTAACTAGCTTTGAAGTGTCCTCTCCAGATACTGATACATTGTGGGTAACACTATCCAAGCTTTCCCTGGATTAAATACTATCATTTCTTCCCTAGAATTATACTCTACCATTTCTTCCCCTGAATTACATTCTACCATTTATTTTCCCCTGCATATTGTATTTTGGTATGCTTGGTGTATAATCAAACAAGGATTTATATTGTCTCATGTTAAACTGATTTATCTTTCAGTTTTCCTTAGCTTATATGTGTACAAATTCACCTTCTCAACCCACAAAATGTAAATTCTGTGACATGGGAAATAGCTACAAGACAGTTATTATCATACAATGGCTAACAGTGCAATCCTGTGCACATCTACTTGGAAGTAAATTGCATTAGGATCACTGGGGCTTTTTAGATTGGCAGGAAAGTGTGACATGAAGTTGCACTTTCCTTAATGCTTAGCAGCTAGACTGCAAGCCCCAGGTGTGCATTTAAAAAGTACAGGGCAGCAAATGCAGTTACACCATACAGTCAAATTATCATTGCCGGCTGGGAACTGCACAATTGCGCAGTTCGCAGCTGGCAAACCTGCGCAGTTGCGCAGGACAAATGTATACTTATGAGGATCCGTCAAATTATCATTGCGTTTCCTCCGCCTTTTTAAACTGTGCCGTTGCACTGGTGCATCATGAATGAACCCCTTTATTTTGTGAATGAATTGACATATTATCCACAGTAGAATAACAGTAACGGCATCCCAGAGTCCCTACTGCGCATGTCTAGGGTTCGGATTAAGAGTGGAGCTAGGATTTGGGAGCTTTAAAAAACTTTGCAGATAAACCCCAGCTTTTACACCTGCAGGGCATTGAGCGTTTCAATTAGAAGTGAAGTCCACACCACGCATGCTCCCAATCCATGATCCATTATGATCCGCACCTGTATCGCTGCCTTTAAATGGGCGCTTTAAAGAGACAGAGCCCCATTTAACTGTGCAACTACACCTTAGCCTTTAGATGCAATAGCAATGTTGCGCCCTTTTAAAACAAGTAGTGGGGAAATCAAACTACTTTTTAAAGGCACTTCTTCTCCCTTAAAACTCCAAAATAGTGTTTTCATGGCACACTTTCCCTTTTTCTCATCTAAAGGCTGGGCTTTCATGCAGCCATCAACACACCTCTTTTTGCCAATGTAAAATGGGCCAACTCCTTTTTAAAGGCACTTCTTCTCCCTTAAAACTCCAAAATAGTGTTTTCATGGCACACTTTCCCTTTTTCTCATCTAAAGGCTGGGCTTTCATGCAGCCATCAACACACCTCTTTATGCCAATCTAAAATGGGCCAATGAAACTTACTCCCAAGACAGCCAGCATGATGCAGTGGTTTGAGCAATGGACTAAACCTCTGGAGTCCAAGGTTCAATTCCCACTCGGCCATGAATACCACTGGGTGACCTTGGCCAAATCACATGTTCTCAGCCTCAGGGGAAGGCAATGCAAACCTCCTCTGAATAAATCTTGCAAAGAGAACCCCATGATAGCTTCACCTTAGGGTCGCCATAGGGAAATGACTTGAAGGCACACAACGCAGAGAGAGAGATGTGCATAGGGTTGTATCCTAAGTGTCTGACCTCAAGAGTTTCTAAAGATAACCTTGCCTCAATTTTAAAGTCACTAAATGGTTTATGCAAGTCCTCATTATCGCAGTCTCAGCACACACAGACAAGCACACACCAGTCTGTAGTAAAGAGATAACAATATCAGTTTTCTTCCCAGGGCTGTTGAAAATATTTCTCAATGAGCTTTGGCTATTCTGAAATGCAGTTCTAAATCTAAGTACTGATATGAGCCTGGAAACCTTACATTTGGGGGGGGGGGGGATCCAACTCCCAGAATCCCTCAGCCAGCATGGAGTAACTGCGTCCAAGCACAGGTAGTATTGCGATTGCAATACCACATGGTGCTAGTTCCATATGACAAGAAATATGGGTGAAAAGACTTGATGCTTACTATCAGAAACACTGCTGGTATGATGAAAAGCTGGAATCCTATAAGGATCTCTAAAATTACATACAAATAGCCTATTACAGGCCAGTGGTCCTGTTTTACTCATTTTCCAGACTACAATTTATTTCTGTTAATTGGGTCTTCTAGTTCATCCAGCTATTGTAATTCTGTTACTTATCACAGCAAGGTCACACACACCAGTTCTTTTTTGCGTCTGACTGCTACAGACCAGATGTCAAGATATCAGGGTAGGGAGGTAAAATAGCATTGAATAGTACCTCCCCAAACTGATCAGATTACACACACATGCATACATATAACCTCATTTCACTCAGGTTAGCTAATAGAGGACCAAGAGTAGCTAGCAACCAATTTTGCCCTGATGTTTGTGTTTTCATCCCTCTCATGAGTGTACAGGCTTAGCCTGCTTAGCCTGCCCAGCTCTGTTTAGTGCCCAGCTCTGTTTAGTTCCCTATGCCAAAGAGTGGGGGGACATTTTTGCAGGGGATAGGGGGACATTTTCACAGATACCCTTTGAGGGCTACACTGTTGCATTTGGAGTGATCCTGAAGAGATGGTGCATCTATTCTGGCCATCATTTTTCCAGTGTCCAGGTGATGTTTTAACTTTTTCTGGTTGGGGCAATTGTGTTGGAGTTACAAACCACCACATTTTCTGATTGGGATCATTTTGGTCAGTGTGGGTACAGAAGACAAACTCCAAAAGCCATGGGATTAAAAAACAAAACAAAACATGGGTGAATAGGGTTTGGAGAAATTGCCAGGAGACTTTGGGACTACATGCAGGCCACAGGTGGAACTCTCCCCAGTCTGTAGTACACTATTGTGGAAGCAACTGGCAAAAAGCAGTAAGTTTTTAATCCATTGTTTTAGGATCACCATAACTACTGGGTAAAACCATGCTCATGAGCCACAGGTTAAGCTGAATACTGCAAATGCAGTACTTTTGGGAACCCAGATGGTAGTGGACATAAGGGTAGTGAACAAGTGACAAGGTCCCAGCAAATGCCCTAGCATTGTGGGTGCTGACAACAGGGTAGTTATAATCCTATTACATGATTTTTTTTATTTTTAAATGTGATGTGATTTCTGTTTTGAACATGCTCCCCATGTGGCAAACATTTGTGGTGACTTCTTTGAAGTTCGTTTTAGTACACGGGAAGCCACAATAAAGTTGGGACATAGCACTTCCCCTTTGGTCCCATCCAAATATTATATAAGTTATGTAGGTACTAGTAAACATCACTCCCAGGTAATTAGGGCTTCATTTTGAATTTCCCTCTCATGGCATCAGCTGGATTGCATAATGATTACTCGTTCCAATGATCCAGACAACCAGAGGTGAAGAAGTAAAGTGCTATAATGACATCTAATTTTCAGAAACACACACAAAAAATCTAAATTGGAGGAGATTGTACATATTCCAGCTGTATAGAACATTATTCCCAGATGGGCCTTGTGTCTCAAGGAGTTGGAATTAGAGTGTATTTTTGCTGTAAGTGCTGATGACAGAGCTTGGAAATAACATGATATTTCTGCACATGTTCATTTTTAGGCTAATGATGGCATAACAAAGTTATGTTTGCAAATTAACATAAAGCCAATTATGTCCTTGTTTCTTTCTATGTAATAAATGACATTTATTTATTTCTAACATGTTTATTTGAAGAGATATGGAACCATCTTCTTATTTTTATGTGTTTCTTGTAGCTATATGGGGCTTTTTACATTGGCAAGAAAGTGTGATCTGAACTCGCCTTTATGTTAATGCTTAGCAGCTACATAGCAAGCCTCAGGTTTGCATTAAAAAAGTGCAGAGCTGCTACATTGAGGGGTGTGGGAACGACTTATCTGAGTGGTCTTTTTTGTGGCTCAGCAGTTACATGGGAAGCTGTCAGAACGCTACAAACACAGGCGGAGCTGATACATGGGCAGCAAGAAACGCAGCTTTAAACTGCGATTTTAATTTTTTTTTTTCCTTGCCGGCTGCGAACTGCGCTGTTGCGCGGTTCGTACCGCCGCGAACAGCGCTATTGCGATGGTCGAGGCTTGAACTGCGCTATTGCGAGGGTCGAGGCTTGAACTGCGCTATTGATAGGGTCGAGGCTACGAATTGCGCAGTTTTAAATGATTTAAAGGGGGCTCCTAATTGATTTTGACAGCAGCCACAGACCGAGCATCTGCAAGAAGACAAAGGAGGAGGAGTGCTGGCCATTGACCCAGTGACGTTGGCATTCGTCAGCACAGGGTCACTGTGGGCATCATCACCAACATGGATGCCTCCTCTCCTTTGTGGTCGGCACTTGTCGTCAATGTTCAAAGCACAGCCAAAGCTGCCGCCTTTGCCTCCGCTAGTGCTGCCAGGATCGTCAAAGTGACCACTGAAATGACTGCTGTGACCACTGAAATGACTGATGTGACCACTGAAATGATAGCTGATGATGACAGTGATGATACAGAAGAGAGAACAGCTGCAGTTGGTGTCTCACTGCTTGAGCAGTGTGAATTAGCCGGTGGCATTGCTATGTCCGATTGGGCCTTGACCAGATGGAAATGAGGTCTGAGGTCTCTAAATGAGACCAAGACATCCCTCTCCCCCTTTTTGGGCCACTTGTAGAAGTCTCTGCCATTGTGCAAAGTGCCACAGCAAAGCCTCGGCAAGAGTGTCCCTAGGAGCGGCTGACTTGGACAAATGCAAGTGGGAAATGGCGCTGGAATGTGTGTGGGGGTTCGTGTGAAAATTGAAAGTTTCCTCTTATCACTGCAACTGTAAAAACATCCGCCACCAAAACTGTCAATATCCCAAAGGCGCTACTGCGCATGTCTAGGGTTAGGATTAAGGGCGGAGCTAGGGTTTGGGAGCTTTAAAAAACTGCGCAGTTAAACCCCAGCTTTTACACCTGGAGGGCATAGAACGTTTTAATTAGGAGTGGAGTCCACACCACGCATGCTCCCAACTACGATCCATTCTGATCCGCACCAACAGCGCAGCCTTTAAATGGGCGCCTTAAGGAAACGGAGCCCCATTTAACTGCGCAAGTACACCTTAGCCTTTACATGCACTAGCGCTGTAACGCACTTATTAAAAAAGTAGTGGGTCAACCGAACTACTTTTTAAAAGCGCGTTTTTTCCCTTAAAACGCCAAAATGGCGTTTTCATGTCACACTTTCCCATTTTATAATGTAAAAGCTGGGTTTTCACCCAGCCTTCAAAACACCTTTTTTTGCCAATGTAAAACGCACCATATGTGTTCAGATCAACTCTGAAATATGAAAACCCTATTACAGAGTTTTCTTGGCAAGAATTATTCAAGGGACAGTTGTAATTGTCTTCCTTGAATGCTCAGAGAGTCTGACTTGTCCAAGTCCCCAGTCGGCTCCCATGGAGGAATGGGGATTCAAAACCTGGGTACTTTTCACACTACCCAAAAATAGCACTATGTTTCTATTGTAACTGCCATGGCAACATCCTATGGAATTCAGGGATTTATAGTTTGGTGAACCACCAGATCACTCTGGTTGAGAACTTTAAGGTCCAATCCCTAAACTACAAATCAATGATTTAACAGGATGCAGCAATGCTAATGAAAGTGGCTTCATAGCACTTTACCTGTATAGTGTGAAAGGGCTCCTGGTCTCCTGGAGTCCTATTCCAACACTCAGCCCACTCCACCACTCTGGCTCTCTTATTATTCAATGTGTATTTTCGTAAAATAATAATTAAATAATTAAAAAGTAACATTTTAGCAAGATACTAGGCTCAAACTAGTGATTAGCATGCCTCTTGAAAAACTCTACAGCTTTTTAACCAAATTGTTTCTGCCACAAATCATGGCCTTGGGCCTTAACCCAATTGCTCTTCTCCCTCTCATACACTAAGTTCACAAGGAGCTGACAAGTTGTTCAAGATTGATCTTGAAGAAAAAGATTGCTTCAAGAAATCTAATTTTCTTAGCTTGTACCTCTTGCCATTTAATTTTACTTTTTCTTTCCTACCCTGTTTCTTGTGGGCCACTTTATAAGTACAAAAATTATAAGCATCCTATGGAGCCAAATTCATCCCTTGCCATCTCTGCTTAAAAAGAAAGACCTCTAGTTGAATGTCCAGGAAGCTGCTTTGCAGTCAAAACAGACAAAACACAGATGGATAAATTATCTGAATGTGGCACCTTTGTCTGCTCAGGACAGGCTTCCTTTAAAAGAAAGTAGAATTTTAAAAAATTTAGAAATAGCAGTTTATACTAAGTTAAATTTTAGTGTACTTATAACATAGCAGATATCTATATTAACAGATAATAATCCTTGTTTCTCGTGGAAAAATGAGACAGAAGTCTATCAGAAATGCTTCACACATATTTTAGGAAGGGATTTTAGATTAAATGAATTTAGGGTTACTTCCAACTTTGCTATTCATTTTATATATTTGATGAGTGTTTTGCCATTGACAAAGAAGATAAAGGACTTCATTGATTCTGGGGAGGTGTTGGATGGCTCCACACTGAGCATGTATCTGCTTGCCATTATCATTAGTAGCACTGGTGATTCTTTGTTAATGTAGGATTTTTTAAAATTTTGTGACTTAGAAAAGCAGGAACGAGGGATGAGAAAGTTGATTTGTAAAAACTAAGCTGTGAATATAAGCCTCCTGCACAAATCCATTTATAAGCAATAACAATTATCTTGTTAGGTTTTTTTTCCTCCAGACTTGAGCTGGATGAATTGATTAGAACTATAATCGTCTCCCTTCTTCTCAGTTGCTACACTTTCATAAAATCACTCCTACATTTCAGTTTTAATATTAATTCCTTAGCATTTTAGTTGCACTCTGAGAATACTTTAACAATTCAATGCTTTCACAACAAAAAGGTCACCTAAGGGAAAGTTGTTCAAAAAACGTTGCATAATGTATAAATGTATACATGTATAGTGTAATGTATAAAATAGATTAGATAGTGATGCAGTTACTTTCCATAGTCAACCAAAATGCTTCAGACTAAAGTGGAAATTTAAATTCAGTTATCTCTGGTGCAAATATACAGTCTACATTTGCACTAGAGATAACTGAATTTAAATTTCCACTTTAGTCTGAAGCATTTTGGTTGACTATGGACAGTAACTGCATCACACTCTAATCCATTTGATTAATTACAATTAATATTTCACCTTTAATCCAAAGAGCTTAAGACAGAGCACATGACTCTCTTCCTCTCCACTTTACTCCCATCCCAACCCATTTAGGCCCTGTACACACAGGCCATTAAGGCTGGCATGGGGGTGGATTCGGGGCATGGCATCCTCACTACACACACCCAACTCTGCCCCCCAGGGCACCCTGATGCCGTGAGCCACTCCACATAGTGTGTGGCATCATGGAACATATCTGGTGCTGCATCCATACGATGCAGCACCAAAGGAACAATGTATAGATGTGTCGCTGTGGCTATGGAGTCCTTTTGACGGTTCAAAAATGGCCCCAATCCAGCTAGGAAAGGGGTGGCATCCCACTGCCACTTAGGGGATGTTTGTTAGTGTATGTACTATCTAATTCCAATCTAAGTAGCTTGGGCTGAAAAGAAAGACACTGGCCCAAGGCCACCAACTGTATTTGATGGCTTAGTTAAGACTAGAATCATAAAATCTAATTCCAGTCTAACTACTGTCCCACACAGTATAATTAAATATATAACTAGTTAGAAACAAATTTTAATGAATTCATTGTGACTTCGCCCAGGTAAGTGTACATGTGCTTTTAGCTTTAGCCAAGGAAGTGCCATATGCAGAAACTTAACATATAGAACCAATTAAAACAAGAAACCAACCGAGAGCAATCAGATGAGAAGCAAGTTATCTCTAAACAAGAACACATTGCTGGAGGTTCAATGGTAAAGGTTATAAATGGGCTTCCCTGGAAAGAGAGACTGAAAACCCAAAGCTTTGGAGCAACCACTGAGAAGGCACCCTTGCATCCAACTCTACCCTGTCAAGATCTTGGGTGCCTTTCCATACCATGCACAGCCCAAGAAATTTTGCTGCCTCAGGTGAAGTAGCAAAAGGCCTCTGCCTTCAGTGGGAATTGGAAGCTTTCTCTCTTTAGCCCCAATCAAAAACTTTTACCACTAATATCACATTGGAATACTAAATTACCTCACAGGATAGTATAGGAAAACCTCTCATTTCACCAACCCCATTTTGGGGTGGTTCAGAGGGGGGCAACATAATGCAGGAATGCTGTGTTTTATTTTGATAACAGTTACTGCTCATGGAGTCATCTGGGAACTTTTTAATATATTTTTTTCAGTGGAGGGTATTGGGCCACTCTAGGAACAGCCTATGGATTGTCAGGATATACATCACCCACAAGCTACACAATTCCCATTTCTTGATCAGAACTGAAGATTAGCCATGCTAAAGGCTTATTTAGTCTAGCATTTTGTTCCCACAGCAGCCACCCTAAAAAAATACTTGTAGGAAGCTCAGAAGCAGGAAAGAAGGATAATCATATCCTCTTGGTTATGTTCCCTAGCAACTGCTACTGAGAGGCATACTGCCTCCCAGACTGGAAGTAATATACAGCTCTCTCGACTAGGAGCCACTGTTCCAATACCTCGCAAATACATGCAATGATTCCACAGAAGAACTTCCAGATAGGAGCATCTTTTGATCCCTGCAAAGAGAAAACGAAAGTTACTAAGAAGAAGAGTTAGTGAAATTACAAAGTAGGTGTGGGGGGGTGTTGTTTGCTGCTATTCTTTTCTATTCTTTTTTTAGAATACCTAGCAACATCAGCAACAGGGAGTTTGGTACATTTTCAGTTCTCCGTGCTATAGATTTGCAAAGGTATAATTGTGTTTTAAATGAACATGTTTTTTCTCAGGACCTACACCTACACTCAAAGTACTCCTTGCCTGAAATGGTCCCCAACAGACCCTCTCATTCAGCTGCAGAGGTGCTGCACTAGCCCATGTTGGTTGGTGAGCAATCAAACACAACACAGAGGAATAATGGTTAGGTGGCATTGTAGATTTTTCTATAGTTTACCTTTCAGCATATCAGTGCTCCCCACTTCCAGGCTATGAACTTTCCTTATCCCAGATGTTTCCATTGATCAGTCCTTTCAACGGGTGGGTTATGGGGGAGGGACTGGGCAGAAGGTAGAGTGGGATTTGCTCTCTGTCCTGCATCTCTGGGTGATCTACAGTAGATCAGCCGGGGGGCTGATTCCCAACTATCTAAAAATTATTAGCATCTAAAAAAACATTTCCAGTTTATATTGGGCTGCTGAGAAAGAAGGCTGTGGCAGGAGGGGGAAGAATGGGGTTTTGTACATAAAAGATGGCATTAGTTTGGTTTTGGTAATTATCTGAAATTGCTAGGCTCAGCATGTGCTCAGAATTGCCCTGTTATTCAGTTCTTGGTATAGTCTTCACCACTGTTTTCCACCTGTCTGATTAGATGATCACAGGAAAATAGAGAAAGAGATAAAAAAATACTGTATATCCTGCAAGTCTGACATCTAGGCTAGTTTCGCCATTGATTTTGTTTTGGCTTATGGAATAAATGAATAGGGCATTAATGAAATAGCATTTCCTACTCCATACATCCCATTTCCCTGAAGCTACTTGTGAAACTAAAAAGCCTGTTTGGAGAGTGGATGGTAAACCAAAGAGAGGAATAAAATATATGAACCTCTCTTTTGAAAACTTTCTTATATCAGGTTTTAGGGAAATTCAGTTTCTTCACCGTGTAACAGTCCCTATTCTCCACTTTTCAACCCAGCTCTCAATATTCATTGGATCTCCAATATGCTCTTTAATGTTTCAAGGAGATCTAAAAGAATGTTGTTGGGTTTTGTTTTTGTTTTTAAGTGGAAAATTGAAAGAAAGCACAGATAGATATATTTTAAAATTATTTCACAAAATCTCATTTTTTTAACATTGGGAGATTTAAAAATGGTTTCTGAAAACTCTCAAATGGTTGCCCATCCCTTTTTATTACAGTCTATGGGGCCAATGGCATACTGCTTTTATGACAGTTGTGGATGTATCTGCTGAACATACAAAGCTGTTTTATTCTTCTTTGTTTGGTCCATAACATTGTGGCTAGTATTTATTTTTCCTTTGCAATGGCTCCTATTTGTGCTTTGTTTCACTGAGCATATATATTTCTTACACAATATCGATTTTTCTATTTTACATTTATTTTAATTTACTTCAATTATACATTACCCACAAAATAAAGGTTGCTGGATGACAAATAATAAATACTGTCATCTTGACATGTATTAATTTATGAATGGCAGAAACGATCTGTAACAATTACAGTAGTCTGCAGAGATATGTAGAGCTGATTGCATAAGCCAGAATGTATACATATACTGTATGAGGTAGATGGAACTATGGGGCTTTCTAGACCACCCAAAAGGGGTGGTCTGTACTCCCCCCTTTAAGCAGTGGGATGACGCCGAGGCTGCCGCACAGGCAGCCCCAGAGGCCTCATCCCGCCACTTTTGGAGGCCGTGGGGAAGCGGCAAACTGCCTGTTCCCCGCAGCCTCCAAGTGGTGTGCAGCAGGCACTCTGGGCGCCTGCTGCACCCGGCTTCCCTCAACAGGGCTGAAGGGAGAAAGGGGCTGCCGCAGCGGCCCCTTTCTCCCTGGGTCTTTGCCGCGGTCATTTAACGGCCGCGGCAAAGACCCGACACAAAAAAAGAGCTCCATTTTGGAGCTCTTTTTTTGCACTGCGGGAAGGGCACGATTGGCGCCCTCCCACGGTGCTAGAGCGTCATTATGTGCATAGCGAATCTAAATGCTGCACACGTGATGATGCTCTTCCGGCATGTCCTTATGGACAATTTCATCTTTAAATGGCAGCGACCATGAGCTTTAGGCCTAGGGAGGGTGTAGACGCTACGCCCTTCCTAACCCTAAAAACGCTTTTTTTAACCCTAATCGCGCCGCAAAGTGCCCGTCTAGATTGGGCCTATGAGACCCATTTAGTACAGAACAGTTAAAATCACCACTTCACAATTTTCAACTACCTCAGTTTTTTAACTCAAGGGTTTCCAGAGCTTTACTTTTATCTATCACTCTTATTTAATAAAGCTGGATCATTTTTTAAAAAAAGATACTTAGAATGTGATCACAGCATATGTTTCCTCCCTGTTTTTACACATTTTATATAGACCTTTTACATCACAGAATACTTTGAAAGAAAACTCCAATGGTTAGTCTGATTGTTAGTCTGGTAAATGGGCACTGGTGCACTTTAATGTATATATTAGAAACATATGGTTAGGGAAGATAATAGGAGATTAGGCTATTCCCATGTGTCTCCTAGCTGGCTATCTCTGTGAAAGCGTCATGAATGTGCCTACTAATTTAACCGCCTAGGTACTGTGTCTTTCAAAAATAATAAACCCTGACAGGTTTGGCTTCAGATGTTATTGGTTGCCTCTGCATTATGTCACGACAATTTGTTATTGGCAGTAAGTTCACACACCCCTGTTTCTTTGCATTCCTCTGTGCTCTTTTACAAATGCAGCCTGTAATACTGAAGCATGTGATTCCCCCTCTCCACTGCTTATACCTTCCTGTAAGCCATAGGGCACATTTCCAGTGATAAGTTAATTTTTTTTAAAGTCTGTTGCAAACGTCATGTACGTTGAGCTATGATCGTGTTTCTACTTAAGCACACAAAGAGACATTTTAAGGTTTTGAAGGATCTAATTTTAAATAATGTGGGTGTCACAGATTCCACTGCTGACACCATATGTTATGGATTCACATTGCTGCCAACCATATGTCAAAAGCCCTCACAGGTTCTCAGCCTGGAGGCTCTGACAGGGAATTACTGCCATCACCAGAAGCATTCTTTTCATGCAGTTATTCTAGAAGCCTGGAATAAACCCTGGCTTTACCAGTGCAGCACAGATCCAACTTCCTCATGTCTAAATCCCACACTGCCCCAGAACATTTGAATAACACCACAGAAAGATTCCAGCAGGAGAAATTTCCACATCACACCTATGCCTTCCTGGAAGCCTGATGTGCATCCAAAAAATCAGAAGAAGAATGTGCATGAAGGAGAATCATGCATAGATCATACCTTCAAGGTCATCACCTTGAACCTGGGCTTGTAGCCCATCCACCCAGTCTGGAAACCTTCATGATGAAGGATGATCGTGACATAGGGAAAGCCTTAGGCCTGGAAGACAGATATTATGTGTTATGCAGCATCTCTTGCATCTCTTAAACTAAACGTTAATGTTCATTATTGAAGTAATATTCAGTGTCAATATGCTTGGGTATGCCTTCTTATCTTCCGGCAAAAGTAATGGAAGATCATAGGTCAGCCATAGAATTCCTATACACAAATAAATGAATTAGCTTTACTTTAGTCTGTTGTTTGCAGTGGATTCATATCTAGCAGCACCATACAGTCTCAGGAGCAGGGCCAGAGGCCACACCATACAACACATAATTCTACGTGGCTCAAGGCAGATACAAAAAGGGGCTAGAATAACCACCAGATAAACAGTAGATAACATGGAGAGTTCCCATGTCAATATAATGGGTATCCAGAGTGATACATTACTGCTGTGGGAACTTTACTATAGTGAATTCATTGCTGAAGTAAGTTCTCAATCAAAAACTCTACTACAAATTCTAATTTTATCAGCACTGGATTGTGAGCTGATTAAACTGCCAATAAACAGTCATACGTAGGTTAGATAGTCATATTATTCAGAATGCTCAAAAGAAAAAAAATATTTTAGTTGTGTCTTCCTGGAAGCCAAAGCCACTGATAACAGTCATATGACTCCACTACAAGTAGATTGATTCAATCAAGGAAGCCATGGCTCTGAGTTAGCCTTGATTTCAGACATATGGATGTAGCTTTGAATAAGTGTCATCACTTACATTCAAAAAGTGCAGTTTCATTGATGGCTGCATCACTGCCAATAATTTGTTCTGGTACTGTCAGCAGCTGAAAACTGTCACATGGAAGATGATCTGCCTAATGTATCGATGTGTAAATACCACATCTCCTTCCCCACAAGGGTCACTGTCCTACATGTAACTATTAGGAACTAAGGTAATTTATAGGGTTAACTGATATAAACATGCATAGTGTTCAACTGCACATGTTCTGTGCCAGTTTATGTGCCATTCAGAAAGAGACTCCACAAACACTGTACATTCTGGGCAGTGATGTGAAGCATCTCTGCATGATACAGAGGTTCAACATCTACTGGTTTTCTCTATTTAAAAAATAAAAATTTATAAAATGTATACCCTCCTTGTCCATAAAAAATGGGCCAAAGGGTAGCTAACCATAACAAAAGTAAGTTTTTAAACATTTAAATAAAGCACTGTTTAATCTTGGGAAACCAGGATTACAAGACCCATTAGAGCAATGGAAACTCATTGGGTTACTTTGGGTGAGTCACACTCTCTAGAGGAAGGCAATAGCAAACCTCGGCATAAATCTTGCCAGGAACACACTATGGCAAGCCCTAAGCTGAACCTATCATGGGGTTTTCTGGGCAAGATTATTCAGAGGAGATTTTCCATTGCCTTCCCTTGAGGCTGAGAGCATGTGACTTGTCCAAGGTCACCCAGTGGTTTTCATAACCTAATGTTCTCCAGAGTCATAGTCCAACACTCAAACCACTATGCCACATTGATTCTCGAAACCCTATGCTAGGGTCTCCATAAGTCAGAGTCAACTTGAAGGCCCGCAACAACAGCAATGCTAAAAACAAATCACATTTAAGTACACATTATATTTTTAAACAAGAAGCACCCAGCTGGTTAAAATTTAATTTAATCTGTCAGAATAATTGACCAACATGTTTGTCAAAAAAACTGTTAACAGGAAGCCAGAAGAAAGGGAGAGAAGCTGTAACTAAAATAATTTGCTGGCCTCAACTAAAGTTCATCTGTTGAACCTATGCCATTTACTTAAGTGTTGATTTACCTTTCAGTAATTCAACATGGTGTAGTGGTTTGAATGTTGGACTACAACTCTGGAGACCAGGGTTCGATTCCCTACTAGGCGATGGAAACCCACGTGGTGACCATGAGCAAGTCACACACTCTCAGGCCACCACAACCCTGTGATAGGTTCACTTTAGCATTCAGATAAGTTGGAAACAAGGCAAATAACAATAACAATTGATTCAATGAATCTGCTCTAGTTGGGACTAAGAAATGATTTCAGGCCCAGCATGAGCAAACAGCAGATTTTCCAATATTTTCAGACTATAGCTCCCATTATCCTTTACCATTGCCTCTGACAACTATGGCTGGTGAAACTGGAAACAAACTATATCTAGATGGTTGCAATTTGCCCATCCACATATTATGAAACAGCCTCCTTTGCCATCCACTAACTATGTTTCCCATAATCTTACAACCTTACCCTGCCTTAAAAAAAAAAAAAAGGCTATCCCCTCAAAATACTTTCATTTGGAAAAAGATACAATCATGTGGTATTTACCTGATACCTATCATATGTAAACAGGACTTTAGCAGGGTGGGGATGGGAACAGGGGAACCTCCTCATTAACAACCAGAGACATATCTAATGTTCTTTCTTCATATTGACATGTGAACACATTTATGAAAAGGCAATATTATTGGAGAAGTATTGCATTTAATGCCTTCTTTCAGTATAGCTGGACACTATAGGCATGTAAAGGAAATGACATATGAGCCAGACATATCAGCCTTTGCCTGATGATCTGTGAGAGTCACCCTGCAACCCTGCCAGCAGGCACATGGCTTTGTTCCTCCAGCTGCAGCCAACAGATTGCTCCACAGGGGTGTTCCAGTGTGTACAAATCAGTCATAAGATACTAACATTTATGTATTGTATGGTTAATATTTGCTCAAGCTTTGCATCAGTCACATCCTTTTAAGGTTATGCAATCTTATTTGGAAGCAAATTCCACTGATGGGAATGGAAATTACTTTCAAGTAAATATGGTCGATTCACAGTTTGCCAAATAAAACTTATAAAGTCTATAGCAGTTGGCCCTCCTTATCCACGGGTTTCTTATCCACGGATCTGAGCATACACAATTTGAAAATATTCCCAAAAAGTATACATTCCAAATCGCAAACCTTGATTTTCCATTTTATATATGGGACACCATATTGTTGTGCCATTATATTGAATGGGACTTGAGCATCCACGGATTTTGTTATACATGGAGGGTCCTGGGACCAAACCCCAGCGGATAACAAGGGCCCACTGTAGCAGTGTAAACGTACTTATTTCAATGTCTTAGGACTGTTTTAAACACTTCTGTGTCTTATTGCAAAGAGTAACAGTGAACAGGTCCTACTCTAAAGTAAGCCCTGTAGAATCCATTGGGGCTTATTCCGAGGGGAGCCATTGGTCTAAATACAGGTTTGAGTGTTGGACTATGATTCTGGAGACCAAGGTTTGATTCCTGGCTCAGCCACGAAACCCATTGAGTGGCCTTGGCCAAGTCACTTGTCCTCAGTCTCAGCGGAAGGTAATGCCAAATCTCCTCTGAACAAATCTTGCCAAAACAACAACAACAAAACCACCACAGGGTTACCTTAGCATTGCCATAAGCTGGAAATTACTTGGAGGCACACGACCACAACAAATATACTCTAAATGTACCAGATCCTTCTGATCTTGGAAGCTACACCAGGTCAATTCTGGTTAGTATTTGGATGAGCCACAGAATACCAGGTTGTTGTGGTTGTTGTTCTGTACCTTCAAGTTGTTTCTGACTTATGGTGACCATAAAGCATGGTTTTCTTGGCATGTTCCTTCAGAGGGGGTTTGCCATTGCCATCCTCTGAGGCTGAGAGCATGAGACTTGTCTCAGGTGGGTTTCATAGCTCAGTAGGGATTCGAACCGTGGTCTCTAGCGACATAGTCCCACACTCAAACCAGGGTGCTGTAGGTTATATTTCGGAGGAAGGAAGCGACAGAAACACAAAGTACTCCTTGCCGAAGAAGTCCCTATGAAATTCATGGCATCACCATTTCTGAGACATCGGGTTATTTCTGCAGTGTGTTTTGGACCAAAGAGTTACAGTGAACTCCTAATTGGGCCTACTCTAAAGTTGACCCGGAAACTTCAACTGGTTCAAAATAAGGGGTGGGAGGGGAAATTGAATTGTTATATTTTAATTGTAATTGCTTTTAAATGTTGTACCCCACCCCGCTTGCTTACCCAGAGGGGCGGGATATAAATAAATATTTATTATTATTATAATTATTATTGACAAGCTATTGGAAGACAGACCCACAGAGAGAGAGCAGGAGCAGGACTGTAGGCCAGAAGCAGCACATTTTTCCATAAGTGAGCAGGATCCCTTTTTTGTTTTTCTGGCTGCGCCGCTACCAGAGAGTGCGTGGTAGCCGAGGAATGTGTCACAGTAATGCAGAGAGCTGTAATGATGTCAACTTGTTATTTACTTTCCAAATCTGAATGACTGAGCAAGGCGAAAGGAGAATCAATCAGCCACAATGTGACCCAGCAGGCGGAAAAAACACAGCACTCTCACCAGTAAGAGGAGGATGGGGGATGGAGGAAAGCACATGTAACCAGGGCAATGTTGCATCATGTACTTGCATTGCTTTTTGTACTGCTCCCTTTTTTTCTTCTTCTCTGTCTCTCTCTTTCTCTCTTTCTTTCTGCCACTGAATGTTATGTAGCTCTGTAACAAAGCTGTACGAGCCTAGAGAATCTATCTATCCATCTATATAAGGAAAAGAAGGGCTAATTCAAGACAAAAGATTGAACATCCACATCTGTTTCTAGGGCTGAATGGCAGCTCCTACCATGTAATAAAGCCTATTCTGCTGAATCACAATTATGGAGAGAGTGTAAGTCCATGTTTTTCATGTGCTATAATTATGGCAGAGGGTCGCAATGCTTTTAAATCACTCATGGAGTATACAGGATATTAAAATATATATATAGTATGGTTTGTCATCCTGTTTTGGATAGGGAAACTCCCAGTTATATAATATTATTTTTAAAGAAAAGCATGAATTGTCTTCTGCCTACCATGATCAGGTTACATTGGGAAAAAGACCCAATTTTGGTTTAGGACTTAGGACTGGCTCAGCTTCAAGGAGATCACTTTTTGGAAATTGAAAATGAAAAACAACAACAGAGGATGGCTCTCATGAAAATGCTGTGCTGCTTTAAAGAGGAGTTTTGTACAGTAAAGATCACACACACTGCACACTCATACACAAAACTACTATATATATAATATATAATATATATAGCATAATATCGTATATAATATATATATATATTGTAGCTTTGTATATGGGTGTGCAGTCTCTCTCTGTGTGTGTTATATATAACTACATATAGTATAATATTGTATATGATATATATATTGTAGCTTTCTGTATGGGTGTGCAGTCTGTGTGTGTTATACATATAATATATAACTATATATATATATATATATGGTGTAATATTGTATATAATATGTATATTGTAGCTTTGTGTATGGGTGTGCAGTGTGTGATCTTTCTTGTTATGTTTATTGTGTCAGCTTTGTGTTCCTGTGTGATCTTTCTTGTTCTGCATTTAGTAAGAACCTAATTTCCTCAGGCCCCCCTCAATATCCTGACATCCTCCACTCCCTTCCCATAGGAACCCAGGACTGTGAAAATATTGGACACAAATACACCCAGATATCATGTGAGCAAGTGAATGTGGGGTGTGTTGTTGTTGCTGCTGCTGTTGTTGTTTTAAAATCTTTGATCCCCCCCCTTTTTTTTTCTTTTTTCCTTTTTGCTGACTCCACAGGGTTAACAACATTCCCTTTGAATGCAGACAAGGGAGGGAGGGAAGGAGAGGAAGGGGTAAAAATAATGTCTCCTGTTTTGCTGGAGTGCCACAACAAAACATTTCAATAATCCCTAAAAGTGACTAAGGAGGAAGGAGTTACTCCAGGACACCAGAGGCTTCTTGGAGAAGAAGGGGGATTAAATGTGTGTGCAAGGTAGGTGGGGTGTGTGTGTGTTTTGTTTTTAAGGGGTAATCTGATACGAGCACAACACACACACACACCAAAAAAAGAAAATCTCTTCCTTTATTTCTTCTGATCAATATGTTGCTTTCCAGACTGAGAGACCTGCATGTTGTCTGTGTGTGAGGAGCTGCTGCTGCTGCTGTTCTCAGTCTGGGGAAGACTCACCCTTTGCTTACTTAGAGAGAGAGAGAGAGACACACACACACTCCCCATAAACACACTGCTCCATGGAGTAAGTAGTGAGCAAGAGAGAGCAGCAGCAGAGGCACCTCCTGCCCGCCATCCCTCCCCCCCCCTCCAAAAAAACTTTCCATTGCCCTCTCTTCTTCTTCACAGGACTTCCTTGGGCTTCTCTCTTGTTCACCCCCCCCCCCACACACACATACAACCAGCCACCATTTGTGGGGCTGTGCAAAGAAGAGAGACTGTGTGTCAAGAGGCACTGGTGGCTGGAGCTGTGCAAACCTTTTTCATTTTTATTTTTTGGGGGAGAGCAAGGCCACCACCATGGACTTCTGCAAGTGAAAGGAGGAAGCCCGCCCTGGTGTGCATTTGTATGTAGGGGGGATTGTGTAGTTTGGAGTTGTTGTTGTGGGTGTTTTTGAATCCCACTCTCTCGAAGTTGAAGCTTTTCTTCTCTGGAGCAGCAGGAGTGCAAAGGGAGGTGAGTCTGAGGGATTTTTCTTTTTGCATTATTATTATTATTATTATTATTATTATTAATTATTATTATTATTATTAGATTATTATTGTTCCTAATGAGGGAGAAATGGAGCTGGGCGTGTGTTGGTGTTGTGGGTCCCCCCCCCTTGCAACTTCCTCGTGTTGTTGTGTTACTTGTGGAGACAAGAGGGGGGGATGGGGTGGCCCTTGTTGTTGTGCCTCATATACTGGAATACATAGAAATGTACATTATTTTTTTTAATTATTATTATTATTATTGGGTTCTCTCTTTCTTGGGTGCTCCTTTTGGGGCTCCCAACCCCAAAGTCTCTGGAAACTCCTTTTTTTTTTTTTTTTTTTTGGAAACAAGATTAGAGGCTTCATGGTGCTCAGGAGGGAAGTTCATAATCAATAATAATAATAATAATAATAATAATAATAGAGTCTCTTGTATTGGAAATAAGGCTGAGAAGGCTTTCCAAGCTTTGGGTTGGGGGATGGGGAAGGCTTTTTTGAGTGGTTCTGGGGGGTGGGGGAAGGCCAGGGTTGTGTTGTTGTGTTGGGGGGGGGACATATATGTGTGGGGGGGGCGGTGTGGGGGAAGGGGAGGGGAGCCTGCCGCCTTGCAAACTGGTGTGTGTGTGTGTGTGTGTGTGTGTGGCGTTTGCATAACCCTCCTCAGCAGGGGGAGGGGAATCCCCATTCATTCCCAAAGGCTTGAATCAGCACAAACTCCAGCAGCAGCAGCAGCAGCACCTCATGGCTTGGGCGGAGGGGGGTGGGGGTGCCACATGGGAAGAAAAGGCCAAGCAACTAGGGTGGGACCTGTATGTGTTGTGGTCCTTTTGGGTGGTGGGGGAGTCTTCTTCTTCCTTCCCAAGGGAGCTCTGTGTGTGTTACTGTTGCCAAGCCCTTTGACTCTTTTCTTCCTGCCCCCTTGCAACCTGTTGGACACAAGTTGGAACATGTGGTGACTGAGAGAGAGGCCTACCCTTCCTTCCTTCCTTCCTTCCTTCCTTCCTTCCTGTTTCACCCTCCTCAAAAGTAGCCAAGGGTAGCCCTGGAACAAAGTAGCATCACACCCCAAATCCACAAAATAGGGATACCTGTATTGTTGTTGTTGTTTGTCATCTTATGGCAACCCTGTGTGTGTTTTGGTGCCTTCAAGTCGTTTCTGACTTACTGTGATCTTGTTGTTGTTGTGTGCCTTCAAGTCATGTCCAACATGTGGCAATTCTCTTGTTGTTGTGTCCATTCAAATTGTTTCCAACTGATGGCAACCCTGTTGTTGTTGCATGACTTAAAGTTATGTCCAGCTTATTGAGACCTCGTTGTCATTGTTGTGTGTCTTCAAGTTGTTTAAGACTTATGGCAACTCTGTTGTTGTTGTTGTTGTTGTTGTTTGCTTTCAAGTCATTTACAACTCATGGCAACCCTGTTGTTGTTGTTCCATGACTCCATTTCCAACTTATTGCCACCAATGTTATCGTTGTGTGTCTTCAAGTTGTTCTGACTTATGGCAACTCTGTTGTTGTTGTTGTTGTTGTTGTGTCCCTTCAACTTGTTCCAACTCATGACAATCCTGTTGTTGTTATTGCGTGACTTCAAGCCATTTCTGACTTATTCCAGCCTCATTGTTGTCATTGTTGTGTGTCTTCAAATTGTTTCTGACTTAGGGTAACTGTTGTTGTTGTTCAAGTCATTACCAACATATTGCGACCCTGTTGTAGGGGTTTCCTGGCACGTTTCTGCCATTGCCATCCTCTGAGGCTGAGAGAGTGTGAATTGACCAAGGTCACCCAGTGGGATTCCATGGCTGAGCCAAGATTTGAACCCTGGTCTCCCAGTGTCCTAATCCAGTGCGCAAACCAATACATCACGTTGGCTCTCTGTGGCGACCCTAAGGTGAACCTATTCATGTTTTCTTGTCAAGTTTCTTCAGAGCGGGGTTTGCTATTGCCATCCTGTTGAGGCCAAGAGGGCCTGACTTGCCCAAGATCACCCATGTTTGTGTGGCCAAGCTGGGATTCAAACCCGGGTCTCTCAAGTGTTCTAGCTCAAGTCGCTACACCACACGCTCATATCCTTTGCAGTGGTCCCCAAACTGTGCTCTTTAAGGGATTCTGGACTTCAGCTCCCAGAATTCCAGACGATTGGCCAACATGGCTGAGGCTTCTGGGAGCTGAAGTCCCAAATCTCTTAAAGGGCACCGTTTGGGGACCCCTGCTTGATGGTGCCAACCCAAATGCGCACCACATGCAAGGTGCAAGTTTTGCCTGATGAAGAGGCCAGTGGAGCTTCGAAAGCTTACAGCATGTATTTTGTGCATTTGGGCCGTTTCCACAAAGGCATCCTTTTTTGTGTGTGTGGATTTTGTTATGTAGTTTATTCTTAAAACGACTACTTCCATCACAGTTGCTTTAACTACCACCACCCCATTTTTATTGGGTCCCCGACCCCCTTGTGGGGCTGTTTGCCTCTTGTTTTGATTTTAATTGGGTGTGAGGGCAAATTATTGTTGGGGCTGGGTGCTCAGTGAATGACCCCTTGGCCTACTTAATTACATACAGGGCTCTCAGAGACACACAGAGAGAGAAATAAATGGCCAGCGTTGCTTCCGCCACCTTCCCAAAGTTTTGTTTTTGTTTTTGTTTTGTTTTTTGTAGCTGATGTCCCCCTTAAAGCAGCTAAACCTGTCTGCGCCAGTGTTTTAAAGCCATCTCTGCAGCGTATGTGGTTGCACATGCATTAGTTTTCGTGTTGGATCTCAAAATAAAGCTACTTTGTGCTCAGAGGCCATGCAGCAGCACGAGCAACGACAACAACATTTGAGGTTGCTTTGGTGCCAGATGGCTATGCAAATAAATACTGGAGGTGCAACAGGATTCGACTATTATAGGCCTAGCTTAATAATTTGCTTAGTGTTACCTATGTCCCAGTGGAGGGAGGGAAAACAGACATTATGTAATGTACAAGGAGCTGTTCCTGTGCCAGATTTCATGCCACATCTTCTTGCCTTGACCCATTTATTGGTTAACCTTAAACCTTCCAAGTCTCTTCGGTGCAGCAGAGACAAGGTTAATGCATTAAACCTTTCTTGCCACATGACTGCACATGGTGGGATTTACATCTCTCCTTTAGCCCATACTTAAAGAGACTGTTTGCAGTTAATGGGCTATCACATACTTCAAAATGGAGTTGTAAGCTGTATTTTTCTCATCCTAGACATCCCGGGTCCCGAGACGCAAGGCTCAGTTGCACAGTTCAGGAATATTTGCAGTTTCTAACCTGGTGGGTTTGTGTATTTCAAAGCCAGCGAGTGTGGTCCAGGTTTGTTTACATGTTTGGTGAATCCCAGTGGCTTTCTAGCCTAAGCTTCTTGCTAACTATTTTGGGTCACTGCTAGAGCTTGGTGTGAATGGCTTGATCAAACTCCACCCATCCAGGCTACTACCATAATACTGTTGACAGAGTCTCATATCCTGAGGTAGCAATTACTTAATTCTGTTTAACCTTGAATTTGTCTGAATGATTGAGAGGAGGCTTGTGGCTCAGGAGAACTGATCAGGAATTTTTGCTCACTGTAGGGCTTTGAGAGATTTTAAATCAATAGTCTCACACATCTGTTAGCTTGATGTTCTGCTACCACCAAGGTATCCTTTAATCAGATAAACAAATCTTGTTATCAAAGGCTGGAGAGCTGCATACAATTACTAGAGAGCTAGTACGATTCAACTTAGGGGGACTTGGCTTCCAAGGAAACATGCTGTGGATTACATTGTACACGCATTGAGACTCCTACATCATAATAAAGCCTGAGAGAACATATTTTAGTATGTCTTCTGTTTTGAACAGTTAAGCAGGAAATGTACACAGTTATTGTATAACTCTGCAATGAAAGGATAGAAAAGAAAGTCTTACTGAACACTGAGAAAAAAACTATATTGTGTTGGTAGAAGTTTCAATAAAACAAAGGTGTTCATCTTAAAATCATGAGGAGGGTGAGCATTACTTAAAGCAGTAGGTGTTGTTGTTGTGGTGGTGGTGGTGTGCCTTCAAGTCATTTCTAATTTTTGGTGGAAATGGCTATCCCATCACAAGGTTTTCTTGTCAAGATTTATTCAGAGTTGGTTTTCTTTTGTCTCTGAGGATGAGAGAGTGTGACATTTCCAAGGCCACCTAGATCCAAAACACACTGCAGAAATAATCCAGTTTGATTCCACTTTAACTGCCATGGCTCAATGCTAGGGAATTCTGGGAACTGTAGTTTATTGTGGCCCCAGAGATCTCTGACAGAGAAGACTAAATGTCTCACAAAAAAATACAGTTCTTCAAATTCCCTAGCATTGAGCCAGGATAGTTAAAGCTGTCTCAAACTGAGTTATTTCTGCAGTGTGTTTTTGGCCCTAGTGGCTTTCTGTGGCTGAGTGGGGATTCATACCCTGGCCAGAGCCAAGCTCCTAGGACATACTGAAACCTAATTATCTGATTTGAAAGGTGAAAGAAAACAACCAAATGCTTAAGATTAATAATTCAGCTTACAGGAGTCCCAAATAGATATAAAAAAGACTGATATTATGTGATTCTGTGATTCTATTTCACATTATGTATTATATTTGCCAAATTTTGTTCATACATCTTGACAGTGAAAACTCTATAGACATGGCTTTGGGAGTTAAGTGTTGTGATCAGATTTATCACTGATAGTGCTAGCAAGGCCTGTGTTGGGATTGTACTAGCTTGGTACAGTACCTTGGCACAGTTTGTATGCTGTGCTGTATATTTATTTCACTCTTCCCCATGACAGACATTTGCACTATAACTTTGATTTCCCCCAGGCAGAATGACCAGTGCTCAAGAGTGATGGGAACTGTAGGTAGGAATGAATAGATAGCTTCACAACAGAGAAGTCTGTTTTCCAGAGTTTGGAACATTATTTCCACTGGATCCAGGTTTTGCCTCCTGCAAACAGAAGAGGCCTTTCCTTCTCTGGGAGGTTTCTGATCCAACACAACATTGCTCTTGTCAGAATGGGCAGATGAGCTAGTTCTTGTTGATTCCCCCCTTTACTTACTCAATCCCACCTATTTACTCCTTTCCTTAGACCATTATGCCCTTCCTCAGACCATTATGCCCTCTTGCTCTAGAGATGGGGAGCTATGGTGGAGAAAGTCAGGAAAGGAAAGAACCATCAAAGACCATTTCTTCCCTCCCTGTGTTTGTTATATGCCTTCAAGGCTGAATTTGCACTGCAGAAATAATGTAGCTTGACACCACTTTAACTGTCATGGCTCCATGCTGTGGAATCCTGGAATTTATAGTCTCTTGTGGCACCACAGCTCCCTGATAAAGAAGACAAACTACCTCACAAAACTGCAAATTCATGAATTCAAAGCATTAAGCCATGGCAGTTAAAGCAGTGTCAAATTGTATTACTCTGTAGTGCAGATTCAACCCAATCAGTCTGTGATAAGGTTTTCTTGGCAAGATTTATACAGAGGAGGTTTGCTGTTGCCTTCTTCTTAGGCTAGGAAGATGTGACTTGCTCAAGTTTACCCAGTTGAGTTTTCAGGAAATCAAATCCTGGTGTTCTAGAGGTCTTAATCTTGTACCACTGACTTGCTTTACCTTGCTTGCCTTACTCTTCCACCAAATGGAACACATTGTTGAATCCAAACAGATGGCTTAATCTATTTACTGAAATTGTAACCTGTGAATATTTCAGTTCCCATCATTTTTATCTTACTGCTGGATTCATCCGATTCTTGTGCCTGGTATAATGGTCTAGGTAGAGCAAGACTGACTGTACTTTGCATCCAAAAAGGAAAAAGAAATGCAAAGCAAATTGGTCGCTTGATAAATACATGTATTCCAGATTCTACAACTGGAATAAATTCTGTGAAGTAAATAATTTTGTATGTTTATTTCCCATCTTGTTCTCTGAGAACCAGGTTTTCCCTTCAATGAACAGGAAAAAAAGGTTTAAACAGATGCCATTGTGCACATCACCTCTAGGGTTATTTGCTGCCATGCATTTTGTGTGTGGTTCCCATGAAGGCCATTTGGGAGCCTCAGCTGTACTAAAATGCCATTATCTGAATCCTGATAGAGATGAGAAAATGGACTTTTTTGGCATCCTAAAGTTACCAGATCCTGTCTGATTTTGGAAGCTAAGCAGGGTCAGCCCTGGCGGGTACTTGCATGGGAGACTTCCAAGAGATACCAGGTGCTGTAGCCTATATTTCAACTGCAGAAGCTGTCACAACCACCTCTGAGTGTTCCTTGCCTAAGAAAACTGTTTGAAATTCATGGGGTCACCATAGGTTGACAGGTGACTTGAAGGCATGTGTGCACCTGTACACACATTACACACATATCTTGTGACAGATTTACTAGTTTACAATTACAGTGCACTCCTTTGATTTTTCCACATTTTCTTGTGCTAGAACCTAAAACTGAAATGGATTTAATGGACATTGTTACAGCTTGATACAGTATATATGTTAAGATACTCAGTACTGTGAAACTGTAAAATATTTTTCATTGTATCACAAAATTAAACGGTAACAAACTGATTCTTAACAAAATTAGGTAAACAGTAACAAATAGATTCTAAATAAGATACATTCACTCCATCTGACCCAATATTTGGTTTAAAAAAAAAAACACCTTTGGCAGCAATTTATAGTTGTGAGTCACCTTTGGTAAAGTCTTTACCAGCTAAGCACATCTGGATCCTGTAATTTTTTCCCCATTCTTCTGAAAATTATTTCAGACCATTATCAACAGCAACTTTTAAATGTTGTTATGGATTTTCAATCACATTGGGATCTGTCTTAGACTGGACAAGTTTAAGAGAGTCATGTTCTTGTTTCTAAACCATTCTAGTAAAGCTTGGCTGTGTGTTTTGGGTCATTTTGCTGCTGGAATGTGAATATGGTCCCAGATCCTTTCAGAATAAAATAGGCTTTTCTCTTTCAGAATAAAATGGCCCTCTATCCATCCATCCATTCTGCCCTCAGTCCTGACCGGTTTCCAAGTCCTTGATGAAAAAAGACATCCACACAACATGATGGTAGCTGGTGGGAATGGTATTCTCATGGCAATGAGGATTCTTGACTTTGCATAGCACATAGCATTTTGCAGTAAAGTCAACAAGTTCAATTTGGGTCTTGTCAGAACAGAGAACCCTTTCCTGATGTTTGCTGTGTCTCATTTGTCAACTCCAAACAATCTTTGATAGGATGTTGTGGAAACATCCATGTGATAGTTATCGAATGGATGATTTCTTCACTTTCAGCTACAGATCTCTCCAGCTCATTCAGGGTTATTGTTGGGTTTTGGTTGCTTCTCTGGCTAATGCCATCCTTTCAAGGATACTGAGGTGTGGTAGATGACCTTTTCTAGGCAGAATCACAGTTAAGCTATATTCTTTCCATGTTGTATTAATGGATTTAACAGTGCTTTGGTGGATTTAATAGTCTGGGATTTTATCTCTCTCTCTCTCTCCTCCTCCTCCTCTGTATGTATGTATCGCAACCATTCTTGATGTTTTTGCATGACTTTCTTCTAAACCTGATATGCTAGCTTCTTGGTTTTCAGACACTTCATATGCTAGCTTCTTGGTTTTCAGACACTTGGTTTAGATAAGCTCTCTGACAAAATCTGGGGCCTTCCAAAAACACATGCATAAGAGACTATGTTGTCTGGGAACTGCACACAGGTAGGCTCTGTTCCATTATCCATGTGACTTCTGGCAGCAGTGGGTTGCATCAGTTCATAGCCAAGGGAGTGAAGACTTAAGGAATCAACAGGTGGCTATTCATTTTTATTTACTTAACTTCTGTGCTACAATAAAAGAATTCTGTGCCTTTCCAATATTGTGTATGTTGTGCAGTGAGCTGTAGGTTCTGGGGAAATTCAAGGGTGTAATTTTAACCTAAAGAGCTCTTTTTCAGAAATGGTAAAATGTATCTGAGATCACTCTGTGCGCTCACTAATATCTGATATGGAAGATTTCTATAATTCAAGATGTTTTTATCTGTGAATTGGGTGGAGGGCTTTTCTTTTGATGTGCTTATCATACAGAGCAGCTTAGTCATTGGAGCTCAGGGTTTTCATCAACTTTTAAATGACTTGCTTTTAGGTAGGCCTTATTGATATTTAAAGTGAGCTGAGATTTTTCACGTCTGGTGATAGCTTGTTTTGCTTTAGGTTGCTTTTTTATTAAGTCATTTTAGCTGCAGTGCTTGGTGTTTTTTATTTATTAAAAAATAAAAGTAACAGAACAAATCTATAAATACAAAGGAAGCAGAATAGAATTCATTCTATCTGTTTTACTGTGACTAGACAAAAAGCAAACATCAGAGCAATTTGAAGTTGAGGGCTTTCATGGCTGGCATCCATAGTTTTTTGTGGGTTTTCCGGGCTATGAGGCCATGTTCGAGAAGAGTTTATTCCTGACATTTTGCCAGCAACTGTGGCTGGCATCTTCAGAGAATCTGGCATGGAAGAGAGTGCATTATATATACTGATGGTTGAGAGGAAGCAATTTACATGTTACATGGCTCAGCCAATAAAATCAGCAGTAGCAGAAAACGTTATAAACCATCCTGGGCATAAATGCAGTTTGAAAACGCTGAAATTCTGGACCATGCCAACATCTGTCAGCTCAGAATGCACAGAAAAGTCATTGAAATCCATAAACATCTGGACAGCTTTAACACGAAATAAGAAACCCTTAAAGCAAACAAAAATTTGGCTACCAGTCCTGAAAATCAAATTTGGCTACCAGTCCACCAAAATCAAACCCCAGCAAATGCAAATGAAAACCACTCAGGGTAAGGAGTTATGCAAGGCATTGATACTATCCTGACTACAAAAATAGCTCAGCCATCCCTGTACTTTTATTTTCAAGCTGGAAGAATACATTTTTGGCTTGCAAACCCTTTGCTGTATGTGAAGTGGACCTAAAGCAAGCGGTTTTGCACTGAAGAGGACACCAACCAGGAAACATGGTCACAGGGTGACCAGCTGTCAAAACTGTAAATGAGGACAAGGCACCGCAAAATATAAGACATTCAAGAAAAATATAGGACGTTACAAAATAAAAAGCAAAAGCAAAAAAAAAAAAAAAAAAAAAAAAAAAACACCTCATATAAATTTATGCTTCTTTGTCATGTTCAAAATGGAGGATAGTTTGAAATTCCTCCTGGACAGAAGGTTGAAATGTAGTAAAAGGAGGATGTCTGGTCAGCCTTCATGGTCAGTCCTTTCTCCACCAGTTTTCACCTCTTTCCTTCAACAGTTGCATGGAAAGAGTTTGTGGGAGTGGGTTCATTTACGCTGTGGGCTTTTTATATCTTAAAGCCCCCAAGAACCTCCAGTATCACGCATGTTAACATTAGTATACAATGACACAAGTAAACAGTGCTGTTCTGACTTAGTTAGGAAATCTGCATTTCTGGGATTCTACAACCTTTCTTTCTCAAAGTCTGCATAGTCATGCGGTGAAGGCCATAAATCCCACAGTCTGACTGATATTGTTTTTTCTGTCCTTTTAGCCCAGTATGGCAACAACCTTCTAGTGATGCTACAGAAGAGAGGGCAAGGCACATGATTTGCCAGTAAACTTAATTCTTCACCATACTCTCTATTATCTCTGTAGGGATGGTGGTAAAAATCTGCATTGGAATTCTATTTTTGCTGAGATCACTCTCCCTGGGAAAGAGATACATTTTCTGGCATTTCCTTTTGTGCGTTTTGGCAGTTTGGAGTTTTCATTACTATTTTAATGTAAGTTCTGGTTATGTTCCAAACTTATTTGAAATATGGGGGCGTAGAAATTTCTTTCAAACTGTTGTGAGTGGTCTCATTTTTTCCATTTTTTATAAGCAGGAGTCAAAATGGAAGTAATTTTGTAAGCTGTTTCTTATCCAGTAAATAGAGTTTCTTTCCTTTCTTTGACTATTTTTAGTTAGAAGGAAATAGCTGACCTCTTTACTGTAAAAACCTGATCCCCAAGGGTGCAGTTTATAGGTTTTTAATCAAATGTCCTACTTGGACAACTTGTTTGAAACCTAACAACAACAGTGGAACTGGTGACCTCTTTAGGAGTAATAATACTCTGCTTGACAAGTATAAGCTATAGTTTTCGCTTTGTGAAAGAAAAATGCAGAATGTGGAATATGGTATCTTTCTTTGTCTACTGTATATACTGGAATATAAATTGAGAAATTTATGTCCCAAAATTGACCCTAAAATTCTGGGTTGACTTTTATACAATATAAGTCAATAACTAGTACTGCTTAGAAAGGTCCTAAAACAAGCAAGGTTTTAAAAACAGGGAGAGGTGGGATACAAATTTATTATGATTATGATTATTATTATTATTATTAATATTATTATCATTATTATTAAAACAAGCAAGCCTGATGCCCAACTCTTGCTGCCTTGAGACACTGTGTTTCTCTCTCTCTCTATGAGAAAGAGGATCCCAGTCAGATTGTAGTGCTTCTCTTCCCATGGGAAAAAACACCTCATTTAACCTCCCTTGCTTCCCTTCCCAGTCTGATTTGCAAGCCTCCTCTTCCCATGGAAGAAACACCTGATTTAACTCCACTTTCTTCCCTCCCCAATCCTATTTGCAAGCCTCTCTTCCCATGGAAGAAACACTTAATTTAACTCCACTTCCTCCCCCCCCCCCCCCCGATCTGATTTGCAAGCCTTCTCTTCCTATTGAAGAAACACCTTATAAAGACAGGATTCTAAATGTTAAGTCCAGCAATCCTCAGTATATTTGGAAGTAGGCTTGCCCATTGAGAGCAGTATTTCATTTTCCACTAATACGAGGTGCAAAGAAATACTATGAAGTTTGAGCTGCAAATTTAGTATCTCCATTACATATAGAATTACTACGAATTTTCTTTTCCAATATGGCATGTATTAGCACACTTTGAGAGTGGCATAATTCAGTGGATGATATAACTATAGAATGAGCTTTTGGGTTTCCAGTAGCACCTCAAACATGGTGCTAGTAAATCAGACATAGGAGTTTATCACACTAGGGGCCAATTTCAATGTTAAAATGACATTGAAGTGGTGTTAAAGCAAACTTGAGCCTTCGCGAATTTAAAGCAAATTTAAAGTGAATTTAAAGTGGAAATAGCGTTATTTCGCAATTAACATTCATGCGTGATTTCGCAATTAAAGCAACTTTCTGTAGAGATCCAAACTTGAAAAGATATGGATTAATCCTAGTTTGATGGCGGGGTTTTTGCGGCGTCGTGTGAAACGCTGTCGTGTAATTTTGCAATTTCTCTGGGATATCTTTGGATTTACCCCTTGATCTCCCTCATGTGATAAACTCCATAATTTTAAGGCTTGCTATTGCTACTTCAACATTTAGAATCCTGTCTTTAAAAATAATGGTACAGTCTATTCTTTGGATATGGGCTAAACATTAAGAGATACTTTATAATGGTAGGAACTGCTCAGCCGTAGAATGGATTGTCTTTGGTGGTAGGTAGTAGACTTGTTTTTGTGGGAGTTAATCAAGCAGAGCCTACAAGTGATGGCGAACCTTTTAGAGACCAAGTGCCCAAATTCAAAGATGTTCCTGCACTGGGTGTCACCCGGTGCCGGGGGCGGGACTTCTGCTTTCTGGGTTCAGGACTTCCAGGGCCAGGATTTCCCTGGAAACAGTTGAAGGTGCGTACCTGTTCCTCCTCTTCCCCCTGCCCTCCAGGGCCTTCAACTGCCTCCTTGGAGACAGACGATGGCTCAGGATGGCCGGGAAGAGGAGAAACAGGCATGTGTCTGTTCGTCCTCTTCGCTGCCCTCCGTGTGCCCTCAAAAATGGCTTTGTGTGCCATCTCTGGGACATGTGCCATAGGTTGGCCATCAAGGGGCTAGACAGTATCTGTCAGGATGTTCTGGTTGCATTCTGCATTACAGATCCTAGATTGTGCTGAGAACTGGACTAGATGACCTCCAAATTTTATCATTCTTCTAATTCTCTACTATGGTTATTCTTTTCACTTGTAGAAGTATCAAGTCATCCAGAAAAAAAAAATGTTTAGGATTCAGCCAGGAAAAAGAAGCAACAGTGGGGACTTCATAATTTCTGTAGTTTAGATTTTTAACAATTTATAAATTCAATAATCTCAGCAATTTTTCACATTTGAAACAATTTTATACAAGTAATCAAAGTAGTGTCCCATTGGGGCCTGTCCTCATTTGCTTTGGTTTGGTACGGATCACAATCTGAAATATCCATACAGTGAAGTATTGTAATCTGGCAATATCTTTCTTTGAAAATTCAAAATATGCAGTTGGAAATGTAAACAGAAGATTGGGAGAAGTTCACGAGTGGTGGACTTGTGGTGAAGCATGGGAATATTAAACTTAAATTCACTTAGTGTTGAAAAACATGTTTAAAGATAAAATGCAGTTGAAACCAGAAACTTTCTTGTTGGGAATGTTAAATATGAACAAATCTGGAAGGACTTTAAAATATATGATTACTGTGGCTAGAAACTGTGTATGCTAAAAGATGGAAATATGAAGTTACTGCAACCAAAGAAGACTGGCTGATGAAAATAATTTAACTTGCTGAAATGGATAAATTGACTGTACTGATTAGGAAAAAATCTCTGAACAATTTAAGAAAGTTAGGGAATTGTTTATTACCTTTTTCCAGCCACATTGGGACAATACATCCATTCTGGACTTCATAAATTAAACAGAATTTATAGGTAGTATAATGTCATAGAAAGGAAGTTAAGTAATAGTGGAATGTAACTATCAGTTTGAGGCTGGGAAGTCAATAGTGTTAGTATAGTTATTTATGTGGTGGTGTTCTGTTGTTGTGTTCGTTGATTATAAATAGATGTTTTTAAAGTGTATGCAATTGTGTTTATTGTATTTAACAAAAAAGATTAAAAAATAAATTTGAAAATATAATACAAAACCAGTAATACCTACACATTAGCTCTGCTTCAGAATCCAATCTTTCAATTGACCATACTGTGCTTATTAGTGGTTTATTTGATTTTTTTAATCAGGTAATTTTTGTCAGGTATTTTATAGTCAGAGTTCAGACTTCCTTTCCTCATTTGACAAATCCCAACTTGTAATGTGTTGTGCTTCTTTTGTATTTCTTAGATAATCACAGAATGATAGTGTCAAATACCACTGTCATGTTTCCTTTAAATTTGTATTTGAACCCATATTATTTTATAGTAAAACCTCAAAAACCTTCAGCAGAAGAAATAGGACACACCCTGCTTGAACTGCTTGCAGTGCCTACTTGAGCAATCTTGTGGGAGGCTTACAGTGGTTATAAAGCAAGGAATTTTATATTACAGTCCCTCCACAGTTTCCCACGGGTGCATGCCACCATTCAATCCCATGGGGCTTTAATATAAGCAATTTTCCATTTTCGTGTGGGGGTCTGGAACGGATCCCCCATGAAAACAGAGGGGCAACTATACATTGTTTCATATTAAACCAGTTCTCAGGTACAATAGTCCCTGATCAGAATTCCACAAAAACTAAATCTATACCAAAATGTAGGTAAACACGGACTGTAGACTTTGAAATCACCATAGCTATTGGCTGTAAGAAACTTAGCTTCAGTATATTGAAATGCAGAATGCTTTCTTACCACAAGATTAGCTACTGCAGATGTTCTCCAGTGTTCCAACTCCTTAAGAATTAAAATATTAAAAAGGAAAACTGGCATGTAACCTCTTCCCCTCCAACCCGCCCCCAAACACAAAGCCTATGTGAATGACGGTCAATGATGTAACATCTATGGAAATAAGAGTCAATAAGATTGATTGATGCAAGATTCTGGTGGAGTAGGTGGGGTTGCCTAGTAAGTAGCTGCATACCTGCAGAGTAATGATAACTAGTTGCTTCATGCTTTACTCTACTTCACATGTTCTTCTGGTAAGCAGTCTTAGTGGTGAATCATTGCTCAGTGATGACAGCCTCTTCCTGACTTTTATTTTCAATTGCCAACCTCACTCATTTAGGTGAGTTAGACGGAACTGTTCTAGTGTTGGACAGTTGATAAGCCTTTTGCGTTAATGTTGTGTGTAGATGTTGGAATGGTGTGCAAATGGATGAATAAGTAGTATCTGTATTGTATTTTATTGTTGTTAGCCGCCCCAATTGACCTCAAAGTGGCGGGATATAAATTATTATTATTATTATTATTGCTATGAAAATGTGAGAAAGTGAAATAAAAATGAATACTGTACAGGAAAATTATTCTTACTATCATGCCAAATCCCTCCCCTCACAAATTATGCACATGTATGCAAGTCAATTGTTGCAGTGAAGTTGTATCAGCATTGATGAAACGTATTACTATGACCACTGTAAAGTCATTCCAAAATTGTGTGTGTGAAAGGATGAACTATCTCGTAATGTGGCTGCTAATGTGTCTGTTATGGAAAATTAGGCTATGCCAATGAGACAAAAATGGAAAACATTGTGAAGTTCATTATCAGATGTCAGTGATTGCATCAGGGAATCACAGTAAGCTAGAATTTTTAATCAGATTTCTGGAAGTGAGAGCAGCTAAACAAATCACTAATCTTCCATTCACTGTTTGTTCATTATAAGGAGGAAGTCCAGCACTCTGATGTGTATCTCCTGTGACAGCCCACACTTGTTAGTTTATGACTTTGGCTTGTTGCAAGAAATGGCTAGAAATCTTGATTTATATGTCAGTTATAAACAAAACATGGATGGAAAGTGGGTGGTTTGTTTAGTTTCTCTGGTTTGCTGTTGGCATGATAGGCTGGACTACAGAAGCTGTAAACAACTTGTTAGGGACTTCCTGTAACCACACCATATTGTTACATGTGAACAGGGTGACTAAGGATAAAAACAAACAAAAATCCATCAGTGATACCTTTATTGGCCAACCAAAATGCACAATATACTTGTTGCAAGCTTTCGAAGCTGCCATGGGCTTCTTCATCAGTCTAGATGTTACAAACCAAACAGAAGAAACAGAAGCACACAATTGGAGATGCTAGTCAAATGCCTGCATATTGTCCTTAGTAAAGATGTTACGATGGGGAGGATATCTTTTGCAGGCATGCTCCTCCTCCTTCTGGCCATGCAGCAATAGGGAGATTTTCAAAGTCCAGGAAATGTAAAGTCCATTGCATTCTGTAATTCTGTTCTACTAGCAGATATATTATTCATTATTTTTAATAGTATACTGCTCTGGGGGCCTGAAAATAACAAATAAGCTTTATAAATATATGTACAACATTTTTTGTCCCTTTCACACATTGCCTTGGATCCTAAAATACTATAAAAGATTGGAAGTTCACAGAAGGAACTGTCTGTCTTTGAGGATTTTCATGCCTGGCTGCATCGTTGCTAAAACATCCTCCAAAGGTCCCTAAAAGGTGGAGGGAGCGCCTGTGTCTGAACGCCAGGAGCACTTCCTGATTCACCATGGAAAAGTGGCTTCCTCTTAGCATTCCTAAAACGTCTAAGGAGAGCAGATTTCCTGTGAACACAAACTATAGAAATGCACTTGCTATATTGTTCAAGAGGCATTTCCAAGCAGCTGGGTGAGGCTTTCTGGGAACACAAGTAGGAGCAGGGGTTCCATTCACTAATCTTTGAAACCAAGCTATTGTCTCTTCTTTCCTTAATGCTGTCTCCCTCTTTTTCTGGAGTTTGCAATGGACATGTCACCTATGATTATCTTGTCAGTTGTGACCCCCTTACAGCTGGCCATTTAACTCTGTCAGTTGTGTGGGTTTCTCCCATCTGTCTGAATGGAGTTTAGCCCATACTGTGTCCTTGAATGAAGGTGGGTTTGAATAATAAAAACACTCAGTTTCTGCAGCTTGGAGCAGCATAGTTCCAGGCCCATCACTTATTTTTAATGCATTCTTTCAATACACTACAAAACTAAGTTACAGTATATGTACTATTATATAGAACTTTTCCTCTATTCTTCCCTTTGGGCTTTGGCGAGGCTTGCCATCAGGCACACTCCTATGTCCCCAGACATCACCTAATGACTATTGGTGATTACCCAAAATCCTCTTTCATGCCTCCTATAGAAATCTATAGGAACAATAGCTGACTTGGTTGGGCCTCATTTTCTTAATCATAAAAATCTAAACAAATTCAGTTTGAAAGGAGCTGATGTAAGAAGGACCTGATGGCATGCTGGATCATTTCAGAAGAAGTGCAGAAACATCTTCCATGCAACTATGTGTTCTGCTAAAGCAGAAGACTGTCTTGTGTTCTTGGTACTGCTCTAATATAGAGCTGTGCACACAATAAGATACAGATTGTGCTTGCATGACGATGGGCCAAAACACACTACAGAAATAATCCAGTTTGAGTGGCTTTAACTGTCCTGGTTCAGTGCTAGGGAATTTTGGGAACGGTAGTTTCTTGTATCACCACAGAGCTCTCTGGCGGAGAAGGCTACATGTCTCGCTAGAAAAGTTCCCAGAATTCCCTAGCCTTGAGCCAAGGTAGTTAAAGTGGTCGCATACTGGATTATTTCTGCAGTGAGTTTTTGGTCCAATGTTAAGACACAGTTGTTGTGTTAAGTTTACAAGTAGGAGCTTAATAGCTACCTGACTGGGTCATTTAGTTTGGTTCATCGCCAGTGCTAAGCAATGGACATTTCATATTTGCATAAAATTAAATTAATATATGTAAATTAACAATTACTCAGATTACCATGTGAAACATGGCAATCATGATATGTGCTAGTAGCCAAAGAAATTATATCACATTGACTGATTAAGCAACTTATCCTGATAAACAGGCCAGTGTAATCCAGGCATTTAATGAGCCTGTTAATTAAAATGAACATTGATTCCATGGAAGAAATCATTTTCAAAAACAAACCTATAAAATGTCTGGTAGCTATTGTAAAGCCCTTTTTTTTTTTTACACATGAAAGTTCTCATATGCAAAAGTAAATGGAAGAAAGAGTCTGTAAACAGTCCATAAACTGGAAGTGGTATACAGTATAGCAAAAGAATTGTATGTTTTTTTAAAAAAATGAAAGCAGAGTTAATTTAATTTTGTTAGTGTTTGGAAACTATACTGGCTTTTTATTTATGGCTTGTCTGCCTTTCCAGCTTGGCTTTATCAGCAGTCCATTAATCCTGCCCCACAGAATAGCAACACTCTGCAGAGTACAGCACTAAAATTCCTCCTAAAAATCCAAGCATTTACAGATCAGTATGTGGAAAATGAATAAATTTGTGCTTTGATGACACTGATGAAAGGGAGCTATTGTGCCATCTTGATTAGTGCAAGCACAATTCTTACATAAGATTTCTGCTTGGAAAATGGCAGTGATGAATTTATGCTGATTTTAACACATTCCAGTAGCCTACAGCACATTGATTCACAAAGTCCTGCCAAAAGCAATAAGCTTCATAGTGTAGAGTGAAATGTACACAGTGGATTTTGTTTTTGAGAGTGAAAACATGGGCCTTGATTGTTTATTATAAAGATATACTAATTTTATTGCCAGTTTGGCAATGGCTTCTTCCTTAGTCATTCATTGGCTTTCTTCCTATTTTCCAGTTGAGGTTGGCTTGACTTTGTTCAGGGATGAGGTACGTGTATAACTTTTATGCATATAGTATTGGATTACCTAGCATCAACAATTGAACTGTAAGAATCAATTCACCTATCCAGCCCCCACTCCATCCTCACACTCACTAACCTAATTTCAGTAATAGGATTCTTGGAAAAGGAGCCCATGCAGCATAAACTCACTGCTGGCTTATGGCATGCAGATTCTATCTACCTAATGCTAGGGTTGGCATATACAGCATTGAGTCTACCTTGCACAGCATTTCCCCCACTGTGAGACTGTAAGAATTGTTTACCTTGTTCACACCAATGAGTAATGTTGTTGGGGCCTTTGGAAAAGATTCCCACTGGGCTTTCATAACTGGGAGGAGGTGGGGGTCTGTAAGAAATTTTCTCATATTTCCCTGGGCCTTGTGCATCTCCCTCAAGGTGAAAATGCTATGTTGGATCTTTGTTTATCATGCCTCTCTTCCAGAAATCCATGCCATATTCTAGTGCTGAATCTTCCTTCCCTGTGACCCCTCCCAAACTTTTTCCTAAATAGTGTGGCCTGGAATAAGAATCATTAAACTGCTCTTCTTGAATACAGTTTGGATTTATGGGGACAAATCTCTGGGTAAATGTGAAATTGAAGGCTTTCATGGCCAGCATCCACAGTTTTCTGTGGGTTTTCCAGGCTGTGTGGCTGTGTTCTGGAAGAATTCTTCCAGAACACATCCACATAGCCTGGAAAACCCACAGAAAACTGGGTAAATGTTTCTGCAAACAAAATCTGGTTTCATTTGTGTTGATCTTTGTGTTGAACAAAATATGGCCTTTTCTTCTGTCTGGAGGCTAAACAAATCTATAACCCTAGTCCTGCCGAAAGCATATAATATGTTCCTCATTCCATTAATTCTTCAGGCACTGCATTTTGAGAAAGCCTAGATGTTCTGTCTAATCCAGCCATAAATAATTAACTGGAGGGGGTTAACAAACAAGGGTATCCCATTTGACTAGAGAAGGCAAAGTTCCATCATATATTGTAAAAAAATGTTGATGTGTTTTCTATTTGAGAGGAAAGAAATAATGATATAAGAAGACCCATGCTGGATAACATTAAAGGCATTATCTTGTGGAGAGCATGCTGTTTCCCATAGTAATCATTTTATGGGAAGCCCAGAAACAAACACTGAGGTTTGAACAGGGTGAGGTGGAGGACTATTTTGGATTTTAATGGATCCAAATGAGATTATATCAGTTGTCATCTGTAAAATCAGGCAATGTATTCAAACAGCTAAGGGAAATGTGTTTTCCCACACCAGTATTCCACCTTTCAAGATTTAAGAGCCATATTTAATTATAAGCTGTAGTATTGGATCTAACTAGGTGTTGTTGTCTCGTGTGCCCTTCTTTGATATTTTATAACTAATGGCTGAGTGTTGGATTATGACTCTGGAGGCCAGGGTTGGCATGAAACCCACTGGATGACCTTGGGCAGGCTGCACTCTCTCAGTCTCAGGAAAGCAATGGCAAACCTCTTCTGAACAAATTTGCCAAGAAAACCCCATGAGAGGGTCGACATAAATCGGAAATAACTTGAAGGTATGCCACAGCAACACCATGGACAGTAAGAATTAATGTTATGTTTATATGTTATATTTATTGAAGTAACAGTATATCAGTAAACTGGGATAAATCTAGGCTATAAGTCATATCTGAGTTGTACCAGTAACACCATCTTAGTGTTTATTGGTTATGTTGAATCTGTTTTAAGCTGAAAACAGAGTATGTAATCAGATACAGAAAGGGAGAATATTCTTTTACAAACATCAAATGTGTCAGATTTTTTTTACCTACAGCACAATTAAAATAGACCTTGATCCTGTTTTTAGTCCTGCCATAATTAGAGTAGATCAATTGAATGAGTGAATGTTGACTTACCATTGTTTTTTCACTGTTTCCATTCTAATTTGGATTGCTAATTGGATTGAAATCATGGAGTCCTTACTTCGCATATGTCACCCATTATTTTGGGCTACATTCAGAGGTTATTCTAAACAATTATTTAGTATTACAGTTGGCCCTCAACATTCATGGGGTTTAGGCATGCAAGCCCCCCCCCCCCGGTAGAAAAACCAGAGCCTTCTTGGCTTTCCCAAACCATATTTAATACACACACAAAAGTACCTCTACAGACAGTGTGGCTCGATTTGGCTGCACACACATTTCCTCACTTACTTACTTGGGCAGGAGAGGGGAAGGGGATGGGACGGGGGTGGGAGGAGGAGGGGGAAAGGGGACACCCATCCTATCACCTTCTCCATCTACAATATGTAAGTAAATGAGCAAGCAAATACACATACCCTTCCTCCTCACACTCCCCCCTCCTTTCTTTCTTGCCCATGCAAAGAAGTGAGAGAATGTGCACACCCTCCCTCCTTGTTCCCCCCCCCAATCTGCCTACATGAGTGAAGGAGTGGGGACAAACACACACCCTCCTTCTTCATGCTACACATCAAGCAGGTGACAGAATGTGCACAAGCAACCAGACTCAGCCACAGCACCAGTTTGATTGCCTCCCAGTGACCATAGTGTTATGTTAAAAGTGGTGCTGGGCAGCAATGGAGGCGGCAGCAAATAGTGTAATCCATGAATATTCAAATCTGTGAATATTTAACCCACAAATGCGAAGGGATATGAGTAAGCTCTTTCTGTTTATGGTTATGCCACTCTTCTCTGGAACAACCGCGGTGATAAGATGTGAAATGTTCACTACAACTTTTAACTAATAATTTCTTAGTATTATATATGTACCTGGGCAAGGTTACTGAAGCAAGACAACTTCAAATGATAGCTTATTAGGGATGCTTGTTTCACCAACTTGCAGTTAAGACTAGCTAACATTTAAGGTTCAGAGAAAACAAACTGTGGTTAATTGAAAATGAAACACAAAGCTCCCTGCTAGTGGCTGCATCAAAGGAGAACAGAGGGGCATGTTTAAAGTTGGGCCTATCCCCAACTTTTCATTCTTTTTAAAATAGCCACACCAACAGTAGTGGTCTCCCTGGTACAAACTACACTAGGTTCTTATTTATGGGCTCCTTCCAACAGTTGAAGTCCATGCTTTGTGTTATTCAAACAACTGCTGTGACCTAATTCCTAACATACCATCTGTTTTACAGATAAAGGAAACAGCATTGAAGGGTGCTATTTATAAAATGCCAGCTATGGAAATTACAGAATAAAAATCTACAGAGGAACCATCTCTGCAGTCTAAGAAGAACTAAATTAAAGGAGATAGCTTGTCTAAGATACAGAGGATTATTGCTCAGTGATAAAGTCCCAAAATCAGTCTGTACATTCTGTAGAATCTCTGTTTAGAATGTTTGGATCTTAGACAGTAGCCTTGGCAAAACCCTAAGAGTTGGATCACAGTTGGCAATTGGACTAGACAGTGCTGTGCTAGGTACATTAATATCTAACAGTTTCATATTAAAATCTTGAGGCTGATGCATAAGTCAGTTTAACTGTAAACAGTACTGTCCACTCTGACAGCAGTGCCCTGGATCTTCTAGAGTGTTTTTTGTGACTGAGATGCCTTTATCTGGAGGTGCCTTGACTTTAGTCTTTCTGCATACAAAAAAATATGGTGCACCAGTGAACTACACCCCCACCTTATATGAAAATTTATTAAAGCAAGAGAGGCAGATATGGCTAATAGAAAATGTGTTGTGGAATTCCAAGCTTGTTTTCAATTTCATACTACTTCAGAGCTCAAGCATCTTTCCTGGTTATCTTAAAGTAAATTCGAATTGTTCTGTGTGAAAGAATGGAAAGTGCACCACATACTCTTTACAAGACAATTAGCAGGGTGCCAGCTTTCACAGTTTGATAATTATAGAGGGATTTAAATTACTTTCCTATCCACCTTTCTTACAGGAGTACTAAGAGCATTAATTAATGTTTGGGAAGCCTTTTAAGATAAGTGTTGATTAGACTTGCTGTTAGTTTAGTAAGTGGAAAATATGAATGCAAAATAATACATGTAAACAAACTTCTAAGCCCTTACCCCATACTTGAGTTTAATTAGCACCATTAATTTTGCCACTGATTTTAGGCTTTTCTAGCTAGGCCTAAACAATCATTAATAGAATCTATATCTGCATGCACTTCAAAAGAAATAAATCATTATGTAGAATCACTGGCACTGTTTTACAGAGGGGGCAGGGATGGGCAGTTGGGGACAGAATTGTAGGTACTATATTATCTGATATAAACATCCTGAATTAGATTTTTGCCCACCAGTATAATAGATGACACTATCATGTCAAAAGTGTTGAAGTAAAATTCAGTTGTTGCATGCTTAGGTTTTATATGTGAAATGGAGGAAGCCATCATCATGTCCTATGTTCAGTTAGCAAAAGATCTTGGATTATCCCTGGCATATTGTTTACCTAAAATAGCTGAGTTGCTGCTCCATACTCAAATGTTCTGCATGTCTTTGCAGGTGGAAAAATTAGAATGATTCAGAAAATATTACTATCAAATTCAGCTCACTGAAACAAATGTGTGTTTATATATTGGATATCTTGTACATTTATTAATTATTTTAAATACTAAATAAGAGGGATTTGCTCAACCTATCTATGTGTTTTAAAAAAAGGCCTTCAAGATGGAAAAAACGCATGCCCCATGAAGGTTCTTTACCAATATCCTACAATTTGTTCTTTCTTATTGGTCTTTGAAATTTTAAAGCTGTTTTCTTTGTTCCCGTAGCTGTCTTTTTATTTCATTATTCATTATATATGCTCAGTGCATTGTTACAGCTCTGTCATGGATCAAGGCCTGATTAGGGCTACCATACCAAGAACAGATTCAAGGGTGATCATGATGAGAGTCAAATGTGTTGCTGCAAAAGTAGATTATTTCATTTTATTAATGGCTACAGCATGTATTTACTGCAGAGAAACTCCACCTCCTTTTGCTTTCATATTTTACAAACTACAAATGGGAGTATTTTAAAAACCATTGAGACCCCAAACGCAAGTGTGTGTCCCCCTATGATGAAGTATTGTCCAAAGAACCTGCCTTTGTTCTCAGCATATACGTCCATACTTGTCTCTGACTTGTTTCTGTTCCCCCGTGCTGTTACTCTACCTGGCCTCAACTTAACATCACTATGGGGGAAATGGGGAAGGAGTTGAAGGGTTGTTTCTTCCTGCCGCTTCCACTTTTTTGAATGCCTCCTTCTTCCCCACTTGCCCTTGCTCCTCACTCTAGCTGGTCTTGGCTTAACAGCATTTTCAGGGGCTTGAGAGGGCAGAGGTGGCAGGGGCAGAGGCATCCAGTGAACAGCAGGGGATGGAAGGGTTGCAAGGGCAGTTGGAGTCAGGCAAACAACCACCTGGCAAGGCAGCGGGAGAGAAAACAAGTAGATGGGTGAGAGATACTCAACTTTTACTGTCTTTACTTGTCTTCCATGCCAATTATCTTTTACATAAAATCCATATAAAATATAAAATAATTTAACGTTCAAAAAGTGTACAGTATAGGGTTGATTTTTAAATGATTAGTTCTGTTTGGCCAGGAAAAAATGCACTATTTCACACAACTATACGGGTATTTCACTGTTAAGCAACACACTACTTGTTACCAGTAGTGTTGTGTTTTGGAGAGTGGGAAGATTTGGTGTGTTTTGTCCAAAAAGCTGTTTAATGATTGAAATTTTCTTGGTAAACTAAAAATTCTATGTCATTTGTAAGGTGATTGCGACCTTAGTAATGCTCTGCTCTCCAGTGTATAAATAGGACTGACTGCAGTTGAAGCTCATTCATTTTGCTGTGATTCATTAAAATATTTGAAAGAGAATTCAGGAAATCCAGGAAATCTGTCATTTATCAATTTCTATGTCAGAACTTTTTTCTTCTTTTCTGGCAAGCAGTTATGATGATATAGTAGTGGAAGTGTGGGGAATAAAGCCCACAAGGTTAGTATTAGGGTTGGTTTCATAATGCAAATTCGCAAATGCAGCCAAACAGCCTTCGTACAAGGTAATGTTTTTGTTTCATTTGTCTTTCTCTTTAACATGTGGAGAAAGAAATTGGGGGGGGGGGGAGCAGTGGATGATCAGAATCTTCACCTCTTTTAGTTTTCAGCTCTGGAAATAGCTGAGAAGGGCTTCTGTTAGGGTTGGTTAAAAAGTGACCCCTTCCTTGTGGTGAAATATCTTGAAAATAAATTACAGCCATTACACTAGAACGGTGACCTCATGCATCTGAGGTAGATTAGATCTATTTCCCTATATAGCTCTTGTGCTTTGGCAGTATCAATGTGGTTGCTTGTATCTGAGAGTGGGTCCCTTCCTCAGGGATCTTTTCACACTACACAATTATAGCACTATGATTTATTGGAGTTTGGATAACACAGTTTGCCAAATGGTTAAATAGCAGATGGAAGTAGAGCCTCTAAACTATTCTTGAAGTCAGCTAAGATAGTATTGATGTTGGTAAATGATATTTACAAATGAAGAGTAATATTAATTATTTATTTGTAGAGAGATATTTATTTAATTATTGTAACATGGAGTTGTGCCCCTGGGCATAAATAAGGCTATATATACGAGGGGGTATCCAAACGTTTTAATGATCACCTTTTTTAAAAATTGACAGAAAGCTTGTTTTGATTTGTTGTTAACTTTTCTCGATGTAGTCATTATCCAGATTTATACATTTTCCCCGGCATATCCTGACCCTCCGAATACCTGATATTGTAGAAATCTGCAGATTGCGCCTTTTGAGGGGGTATCATAAAGTAATAATTATCACCCAGAAGTTATTATGGCATATTGATGAAATTTTGTCAGTGTCATCATTGTCCCTAAGTGCACATTGCTGAGAAAATCAGCTCATTGCATCCTTTATTTTTGTGACTGGCTCTGCCAGAAGTGACTAAAATGTAAAATCCTCAAGGGGCACTCGGCAGGCTTCTACAATATAAGGTATTCAGAGGGTTGAGATACGCTGGGGAAAATGTATAAGGGATAAGGGATAGGGATAAGTTAACAACTACAAATCAAAACAAACTTTCTATCAGTTTTTTTAAAAGGTGATCGTTAAAACTTTTGGATACCCCCTCATATGGTAAGAGTGCACTGTGATAACTATATGTACTGAGACTTGTGGTGGCTAATGAAGGATAAATTAAAAGTGGTTTTCCTATTAAATTAAGAGTGACCAACTACCATGTGGTGGTAGCATCAGGCCGTTTAAAAGAGGAGGTCTTCATATGTCGTGGTCTGCTGAGGATCCTGGCAGCCTGTAGGATATCTATTACATAGATCTAGTCCATAAGTGAATTACACTAAATACTTCTGTGAAGTATGAACCATATTTTAATAAAGAGAAATTCAGATGTTTTCTGACAGGTTGTTATCCACTTGCACTATTAATTCCCTGTATGATTTATGTGTACAGTAGACCCTTGGTATTCACTGGGGTTTGGTTCAGGGCTGCTTATGGATACCAACATCTGTGGATGGTCAAGTCCTATTAAATACATCAGTGAAGTAAAATGATGTCTCTTATATATAATGGCAAAATCAAAGTACTTTAAAATAATTTTTGTTTGTATACACACACACACACACACACACACTCCATGGATAGTTGAATCCATGCATAATCCTGTGGATGTAGAGGGCATGTAGAGGATGTAGAGGGATGTATGTGTCTTCAAGTTGCCTATCAACTTAATGGCAATCCCATGAATTTCATAAGATTATCTTAGGCAAGGGATACTGAGGTAATTTTGCTAGTTCCTTCCACTGAAATATAGCCTACAGCACCTGGTATTCCTTGGCTGACCTTGGTGGCGCAGTGGTTAAATGCCTGTACTGCAGCCACTCACTCAAAACCATAAGGTTGCGAGTTCAAGACCAGCATAAGGGCTGAAACTCGACTCAGGCTGGCATCCTTCCGAGGTTGCTAAAATGAGTACCCAGATTGTTGGGGGGCAAATAGCTTACAATTGTAAACCGCTTAGACACTCCTTAAGGGTATGAAGCGGTATATAAATGAAGCTGTTTGTTGGTTTTTCTTAGCTTCCAAGATCAGATGGGAACTGGTGCTTCTATGGTATAATTGATAATTTAATTACTTAGGCTCTTGTCTTCTGAGACTGTCCCACTGAAAACAGCACCCTTTTGTTTTACAAGATACCTTTTGAAATTGTGGCTGTTTGCCATTCCAGAAAGTTCATAAAGTAGGTTTTATTGTGCTACTCTGTAGTTATTGGGGCACACAACTTGTTTTCAACAGATGGTGATTCCTACAATAATGGCTGATATTTATTTCTAAATTTTGAGTATTTTACTAACAAGTATAATATTGTATGGGCCAAAATACTCTAAAGGTACCAGAAACTCTCTGATCCTGAAAGGAGGGTCAGCCCTGGTTAGTACTTGGATGGGAGACCATCAACAAATACCAGGTGCTGTAGGCTATGTTTCAGAGGAAAGAACTGGCAAAGTCACATCTGATAATTCATTGCCTAAGAAAACTCTGAAATTCATGAGGTCACCATAAGTCCATAGAAGGCTTGAAGGCTCATACACACAAATAGTACAGTACAGTTTTTTTTTTTACAAGATATGATATCCTAGACACCATGCACATTTTGTTATATTACAAAGACCTATGTAATCGTGACAATTTGGCTTTCCCGTATGGTCTGACTTTTATTTTTTAAATGGTTGCTTTCAGTGTTCTTCCTTTTTAGATAAGGCAGTTTCCATATCTGTCTGCCACAAAAAACCTTTTCATTTCAGAAAGTTCTTAGGTATTTGCTGTAACTTGTGTTCGAGGTGAAAATAGCAGTAGATTATCAGAGAAGTCTTAGCCGCTTCTTCATAAACACTTTTTTGGTTTCTTCAGAGTTCAGCACAGGAGAGAGAATTCTGAATTAGATGGGGTGAAAGGTGTTCTCATCCAGTCCCATGAGTTTTCGCTTTTGGTTCAAATGAAGCATGTCCCAAATATTACCAGTATGAAGTGAATATATGTCTTAGAACACACTTGACATTCTCCTTTTAGGTGTGCATTGCAGGGGCAGCCTTAAAGTGCTCGGAAAGCTTTTCTGCTACTACCAGTAATAATCTTCTCACTGAGAAACCTCTTGATAAGTTTAATGAAATGGGCTGTAAAGGGTTGAATGCTAAGGGTTACCTCAGGACAAGTGATTGCAGCTGGAATTACTAAAAAAAAATTGGGAAGGTTATGTGGCTTAGACTGACATTTGCCTACTAACTCTTGTTAACAAAAGACTGTTAAGGTTGATTGCAGTTGGCAGATTGTTTCAATATCCTGCTGGTGCTGGGAAGACCAAATGGACATTGTAACATAAGTGGGGCCCATTTGAAAAGGTGTTGCTGCCTACAGTATTTCTAAAAAAAAACTCCCATCAGCCCACCTTTTTATGGGAAAATTCCTTTAGTTTGTTTTAAAGATATTTTTAATTAGTTCAAGCATCTTGGTTCAAACAGTTAAGCCGTTTTCTTTAACACAATTCTGTTGCAATATACTAATCTTCACAATTTGCAGTTTTGTTCTTCTAAAGCATGGTTCTTCCAAATATTACTTATTAGAATATTACTTATTCTGAAATCAGTTTTAGGAGGTGGTGGAAGGGCTTATGCTAGCAGCAACATACAGAAAAGTTGGATATCTGCCTTCTCTCCTCTGTCTTCAGTCATTTTGCGTTCTTTTGAGGAGGGTTCAACATAGGTACTGGGAATACAACTGCCTCACTGTTACAATGGTTAGAGTGTCCTATTATGACCTCTGCTATGTACAAGCAAAGGTTATCCCTGGTTCACCGCTATTGTTTGATCCAGTTAGCTTTTATTGACTGAGTAGGCCTTAATAGGTTTCATTTATGTACCTTGGGTTTATTGCAGTTTAGCCCTCTAAAATCCCCAGGAGGCTTCCTGAATAACAGTGATGGTATTAATGAGATGTTAAAGGAGTACAAAGTTTGGAATAGTATTAATAAATAGGGAAGTTGGTATTCAAACCTTATTACATCTTTTATTTTCAGCACAGGCAGTAAGGAAATTGGTTCAGCCCAATTGGTTTTGCTTGTGTGATTTGTTTTGATGTACAGCTTGTATGAGAAGAATGAAGCTGGATCAAATGCTTTTGATGTTACTAGACAAGACCCTGCAGAAATAGTTTTAAATGGAAATTAGACATATCAATGAAGTATGTCTACATAGCTCATGATGGCTAAGTACTATCCCAATACAGGATACAGTACTCTTGAATTTTTATTTTTTTGGAGAGCAACAGTGGAGGATGGGTATTGTATAAAGCCGTTCCGGTTGTGTTGCACAGAGAGGCAGGATATAAATTTATTATTATTATTATTATTATTATTATTCATTTCCTGCTTGTGGGCTTCCTAGAGGCATCTACTTGGCCAATCTAATGCTAGACTTGATAGACTTATCATCTGATTTAGCAGAGCTCCTCTTGTGCCAGTGAATATTCCTGGGGTTTGGTTGTAGTTTAGTGGTAGATCCCATGTTTGAAAACAAAACTTTTCAGGCTCTGCTACAGGCATTCCTGCAATATAAGGCTGGTAAAAACATGTCCAAAACCTTGTGAAGTTGGTGTCAGTCAGTGTAGATAGTACTGAGCTAGTAGATCAATATTAGCTGGAATCTTTTTAGTTGGTCTCAGTAGATTAGATCCATTGAATTAATTGTTGAATGGTGAGTCAACATGTAGATAAATATAATTGATTCAGTGAGTCTACTTTATTCAGGACCAAAAGATAGGCAGTTTGTCTCAAGGAATTTTTCTGTAGTCTACGAAAGCTCATGCTGCCAACTTCTTTCTTTCAGTTAGTCTCAAAGATGCTACAAGATCTCTCTACATAATAATTCTCCAGACTAAGATGCCCGTATCTTTGAATTCTACCAGTAATGTTTCTGTACTAGATTTGTTCTAAGTGAGGCTTTTTATATTTGATCGTTCAGCTATCTGATATGCATTTGAAGATACTTAAGATCGAGAAACTAGGTCATAGAAGTTTTATTTATTTGCAAGAGACAGATGTTGGATCAAAACACATTTCTTTTAAAAAATGTGTATATGTGCCTTCAAGTCACTTGTTGACTTATGGTGACCCCATTAATTTGGTAGAGTTTTCTTAGGCAAGGAATACTCAGATGCAGCCTCCATTTATTCAGAAGGTAATTTAAAATGAATATTTGTCTGTTTGTCATAGGATAAAAATGCACTAGTGGCTTAGATACTACTTTCCTCCTCCCCTTATTGGCCTAATTGCCTACATTAAGTAACTTAATGCCTGCTGGGGCCAAGTTTAAGTAATTTTTGGAGGCTTGACAAAACCAGGGTTCTCCAGTACCTTATTTCCAGCTTTGTCTTGTGTCAACTCCCACAAGCATGGTGCTGTGTACTTCAAGGCTCTCATATGGGCCACAATACTCCACGCTGTCTCAGATGGCTAGTCTCCAGGGCGTGTAAAACCATAGCCTTAGGAATTGCTCGTCAGAATTTTACTCCAACATGTTCCATCATCATGTCTTTTGGATTATACAAATAGCATTTGGATCCTGGAATTTTGGATGCTACTCCTGTTATTTTACCTTTTTGCCAATTTTGGACAATTACCTATGTCTGCTCTTTGGACTGATGGCTTCTACCCTGATGCACTTCTCTCTTGGTTTATGTTGAGTCCTGCCTTTGGGAATTGACTTGTACTTTAACTTGGAGTCACTGCTGTAAATGTACCTCTCCCAAAATTTGGGCACTTGTGGCCTTGCCAGTTCCTGAGGAGAGCCAGCATGTTGTTAGCGGTTTGAACGTTGGACTACGACTTTGGAAGACCAGGGTTTTAATCATTGCTCAGTCACTGAAACTATTGGGTGACTACAGGCAAGTCCCACTCTCTCAGTCTTCAAGGAAGGCAGTCTCAAACCTCCTCTGAATAAATTTTGCCAATAAAAATCCTATGATAGTGTCATAAGTCAGAGTTGAAGGCACATAGTAACAAAACAGCAACACCTGAGCCTTGACATCAAGTTATAATTAGGGCCTTTAAGGCAAACTGAATATACGGTAATATAATTAGAAAGCTATGTATTTTGAACATTGTGGATCTCTTGACATGAACACCTTATATTATTTTTCACATAGCATAATTATTTGTTGAAACCTTAATCGCTCAGAAAACCTTAGGAAAATTAGATGATATTTTTAAAATTAGAAGTGTCTACATTTCTTGAAGTGTCTTCCGATATTTTACTAAACATTAAATACACCAGTGGGCTTGATGTCCTCTGCAAACTATTTTGATATTGCACTTGAAATTTAAATGTGATCAGTATGGGAGAACAATTCTCAGAGCAATATGCTATAGATAATGACCATTCAAATAAATTTGAATAATTTAGAACTACTTTCTTATATACTTTATATCAGTCTTATTCTTTATGCTTAGACATATGCTCATTGGTGTTTGTAAAAAAAAAAGAGAGAGAGAGAGAGAGAGAGAGAGAGAGAGATTTACTTCATAATAAGGTGACAGCTGGGACGATGTTCTTATATTGCCAAATATCTAATTTTAGCATTAAAACTTGCATATTCTGTAGGTTATTTATGGAGTCACCAGGTAAATGGAAAATATTGAGGGGAAAGATTCATAATCTATTTATTTTGTGGAGTCACTTTCTTTGACAAATCTTTTTCTTTAGCATACATAATTTGCAAATTGACAGTAACAGTAATCAGTTTCATAGGCTCATTGAGATGATTTTCCAAAATGTTGTTTATCACAAATGTTTTTAATACATTAATAGGACAGGTATGTACCTTTTATAAGGATTAAGTGGAATATTAATGCATCAGATTTTAAGTACTGTATATATGTGGTGTTTCCCTGTACAGTATTAATTATTAAAGTGTTTATGAATTGTTCTACTCTGTGAAATGCTTCTGAAGTGATCTACTACTTTGAAAATAATGTGTATGTGTTCATGCACCTTCAAGTGAATTGTGGATCCCTTTAATTTTATAGAGTTTCTTAGACAAGGAACTCAGATGTGATTTTGCCAGTTCTTTCTTTTGAATATAGCCTTACAGCACCTGGTATTCATTGGTGGTCTTCTATTCAAGTACTGACCCTACTTATCTTTCAAGATCAGACAAGATCTGGTGCTTTAAGAGTATTTAGGTTTTTAAAATCAATATCATGGCAAAATAAGCAGAATAGCAGAAGCCACTTTTAAAAGCTTCAGAAGGTATAATAAATTCCTTTTAAATTTATCAAAACAATAAAAAAATTCTTCAAAGCCTGCCTAAAGCTAGGCAAAGATGGGGCCAGTCTGGCCTTCTTGCCAGAGAGAAGGTCCTATCCCATCTTCTCACAGGACACATAAAGGAAGAGTTGATACCATGACCACAAATTGCATTAAGTTTTAGAGTTAAGTACATATATTTGGTCTGAAAATAAATTGGGAACCAAAGTAGTTAGTACATGATTGTTTAAAAAGTACACATTAGAAATGTTCTCATATTAAGCCTCAATTTCTGGCCATTTCCCAAGGGCAGGCTATGTACAGTACACAGCAGTAACCTAACAAGATACAGATTATTGGTACTAGGTTATTCCCATATACCGTGGAGGACAAGGCAGATGTATATCTTCTGGCCTTTTCAGCGGTCACCTCTAAGCTATGGAATGACCTGCCGGATGAGATGCGTCTTATGTCATCCATTGATGGCTTCAAAAAAGCCCTAAAGACACATCTCAAACTCTTGGTCGTAGAGTTCTCCAGCCTTTGCCCATCCATGCTCAAGGACTCTTAGGCTGTTATTTTGATATTGCTTTTATATTACGTTTTAATTTGTTGTTTGATTTAATCCTTTTTTAAGTGGGGGAGGTGGGGATGGGATTGGATATTTTAACTACTGTACTGCTGTTTTAATTTCTTTTGCTGTACCCTGCCCCGATTGCTTGTTCAGAGGGCAGGCTAGAAATAATAATTATTATTATTATTATTAATTATTATTTCATGTCAAATTCTATGAAGTTCATAATTAAAATGAGGTGAGAGATGAAATACACTTCCGTCAACTTTTATGCTGGTGGGAGAAAGGATCTATTGGAGGTGGAGATGGCTGGAATTGATGTAGAGGAAGGCAGGTCTGTCTTTGTTGCTTTTTGGTTGAAAAACACTTGAAGTTGTTAGATCTGTAGCAAAACTTTATGGTATAAATTGCTCCAGAAATACTAATGGGATAATGGGTGATTTAAACTATATAAATATGCTGGAGCTAGTTACCCAACACTTACTACCTGTGCTGCTTAGATAAAACCTGGAGCCTTAGGTGACTTCTTTAAAGTGGGAGGAAAAACAAGAGGCCCAATCATTTATTTTATAATGTGCAAAAAATCCTGCATCTTGTTTTCCCTCTTTGATAAAATCTTTTCTACAACCATATTATATATTATATTTTTAGTTATTATGGCTATTAAGATGAGAAAGCTTGACTGGAATCTGGAATATGATAAAATATTTGGAACATGCTGTAATATTACAAAACATGTAGCAAGAAAACGTCACCACTAATAATGAATTAAAATTTAGAATTCAGCAGAAGCACACACTTTCTGAATTATAGCGTCTGGCAGTAAATCCAGAGTTTTCTGTAATGTCAGTGTTTAATGGCTTTGCTAGAAGGAAGATAAAGGAAAGGAGGAACAAATGAAGGAAAGATGTACATATGATATAGTTATGGGATTGAAGAGTCATCCTGGATTAGATCAATGACCTATCTAGTCCGGTCTCACATATACAATGACTACTGGTAAGCCAAGCAGCAAATACTAATCAAATACAAATCCATGTCATGCTCTCTAGTAATTGATACATAGTCATACAGCATCTGATACTGAAGGTGCCCATCCTAACTCATAGCCTTTTATGGCCCTGACATTCATGACACTAGATTAATATAGGATGATCATATTTCCAAAACTATATCTGATTAAAGGTGGCATCTGTAAGATGCAAATCTAAGCACAAATAAGTCATTAAGATTCTCTAGTCACTAAATGATGGATGGTAAGTAGTTATCTTTCTCACCTTCTAATACAAAGATTTCTTTTGCTACAAAAATGACATGTTCATTTATTTTATTTATTATTTTTGTTTATTTTGTTTGTTTTCTGCCTCTCTCCCAGATTTGGACTCAAAGCAGCTCCCAAAGAAAATCGGTTTAAAAAAGCTAACGATAAAATTGGAAAGGCAATTAAAATCCATACAGTAAACAGTATAAAGTTCTTTAAGAGATACAGATTTTTTAAAAAAAAATCAAATAAAACATTGATCCCAGTAAGACACTTCCCTGCTTACACATTAAAATCCTGCTTAAACAAGAAGTAGTTGCCTGCCAGCAACTCCCTAGGTGACACTGGGCAAACCACATGCTCCCAGCCTCAGGAGAATGCAATGGCAAATTTCCTTTGAACAAGTCTTGCCAAGAAAATCCCTTGGTACTTAGGGCCTTAGGGTCACCTTAAGTCAGAAATGAAGGCACACAACAACAACAACAACAGCAGCAGTAGCAGCAGCAAAAAGGAAGTAAGGGAGGGGGGGCAGCCTAGTTTGTAGAAAGTTCCAGAAAGTGGGAATGGTCACTGTAAAGGCTTTATCTCGTTTCCTCACCAAGTGGGCCTGTGATGATAGCAGGACCAAAAGAAAGCAAAGTTGTCAAAGATCATTTACAAAGAGGACCATAGAAGTCTCAACTCCAAATCCTGCTGTGAAGCTGGTTTGAATGACTTGAAGAATTATGTGTCTGCCTGGAATTGGTAGGCAACTACTGTCTCAATCACCTTCCCCAAAGAAGGAAGATTAGATGCTGGTTTGTAATTATTAAGGTCCAGAGGATCCGCGGAGGGATTTTTCAGCAGTGGTCTAACCACTACCTCTTTAAAACAAGATAGAAAGGCCCTGCCGTCTGAGAAATGCTACAGTGATATGTTATATTTAAAATCTAATTGCATATCCTCCCTGAATAACAAGAGGAGAGACAGGGATTTTAAAAAACCAAGTTGTTTTCCTCACTTGCTCCAGCAGCTTGTCCACATCACAACACTACTCACCAACTGAAACTGAACAGGTGTAATCCCACTCACAGAGTCAGCAAACACCTCATTATTGACTTCCACTCTAGTTATGGCATTTAAGTTTGCTCGATTTTGTCTGGAAATGGTTATTAAAGGTATTACAGTGAGCTACTGAAGGTTCTAAGGTCAGGTTTGGGGGAAGAGTACCCGGGTTAGAGCTCACCACTCTTTAACAGCTCAGCTGGGTGTGAATTTGCAGATGCAATACATGCGGAAAAGAAAGCATTCTGCATGTACTGCCATTTTATAGAAAGAAAAATGTTTGCATCATGTCTTGTTGCACAGAAGGAGAGTTATTTGCCAACTGCACTCTAGTTTTCTCTGAAAATGCCAGCCACAGATGCTGGTGAAACATCAGAAAGGAACTTTTCTAGAACATGGCCATATAGCCCGAAAGCTCCACAAAAAAACTATGCACTCTAGTTGTTGTCCTTCCTGTTTCAGCTCCCTGAGGGTCTCTGTAAACCAAGGAGCTTGTTTATGAATGAGTCAGAGAGGATGTTTGAGGGGTAGCCATGTCAATAGCCCTGGTTAGATTTTGGTTCCATTTATCAACCAGAACTTCAACAAGGTGATTGGTGATAAACTTCCAAGATCCCATGGAATCTCAAGGGATCCATTAGCCTTTGAGGGCAGACCAATTAACAAACAAACAAACATACTGCTTCATACCACCTAAGCAGTGTCTAAGCGGTTTACAACTGTAAGCTACTTGCCCCCAACAATCTGAGTACTCATTTTAGCAACCTCGGAAGGATGCAAGCCTGAGTTGAGCTTGAGCCCTTTTGCTGGTATTGAACTCGCAACCTTGTGGTTTTGAGTGAGTGGCTGCAGTACGGGCATTTAACCACTGCGCCACCAGGGCTCCTACCCTAAACAGGTTCTCTGCCCCTGTAGGGGCAGGTTGTAGCTGTGATGCTAGCCCTGAACAGAAAATGATCTTTCCATGAAGTAAATTACATCATGCAAAAATCTTCCTGTGATCGCGCAAACATAATGATTGCATAGCACTTTCCTCCCATTTCTTATTCCCATGTGATGATCTTCATAGTTATTTAGACAGTTCCCTACCCTCAGGCTTACAATCTAAAAAGACATGACACAAAAGGAGAAGGGAATGGTGGTGGGAAAGAGGAATAAGTCCAGCAGTTCTTCTCTCCTTCGGAGGCCTGTATCATGGCAGATGAACTGGAGGGAGGGCCCTTCTTCTTGCTCTGGAGCTCTTGGTTCCTGGCTACACCCCTCTGACCACACTCTGATGTTGCTTGGCCAAATATGTTACAGTGTTCACTGAACAGAAATCTAAACTGTGTTGTGCACTAGCAATACTCTAAGATGTTTGAAGTTATTTTAAATGAAGGGGTTTTTTGTCTCATTTTATCCTATGAACCTTAAAGATTTTCTTCTGCATGTGCTCAGTTCATGTGGTCTATCCAGTGAAACTTCTGTGGGAGAGAGCAGGACAAAGGGGATCAAACAGCTGGTAACCCTAACTGTAGTTCTTAGGAAACTTGAACTCCGTAGCCTAACCCAATAAGTTTGTGCTGACATTATCTTTGCATACCTGGGAGATACTTTGGGGAATGTTTTGGATTCTGTGGACTGTTGTTAACTAGCCTCGATTTGTCTCACTCTCATGATAACCCTGTGGATGAGACATCTCCAAGGATCCCTATCCTCTACCATTCTTCTCAGGTCCTGCAAGCTCAGGCCCGTGACCTCCCTGATTGAGTCTAGCCAGTTGGCATGTGGTCTTCCTCCCTTTCTACTATCTTCTACTTTTCCTTGCATTACAGTCTTTTCTAATCAATCATGCCTTCTCATGATGTGGCCAAAGTTTGACAGCATCAGTTTCATCATCTTGGCTTGCAGGGAGAGTTCATGTTTGATTTCTTGTAGGACCCATTTGTTTGTCTTTTTGCATCCAGCACTCTTTTCCAGCACTATATCTCAAATGGGTTGAGTTTCTTCCTGTCCACTTTCTTCGTTGTCCAGTTCTCACATCCATACATGGTGATAGGGAACACAATGGCTTGGACAATCCCAACTTTAGTACTCAGTTGTATTTCCATTCTTATCAATGTTTGATCCAAGGTATTGGAAGTCTTGACAGTTTTGATTTCCTCATTATCTAGGTTAAACTTATGTAGATTATAAACATACATAAATTATGTGGGTCTACATAAATTCACTCTAACTAGTATCTTTTTGTTTGATTCCTGACTTAGATTCTCAGTATTACCGTAAACCTTTTAAAAAAGATTTTATCACTATACAGAAAAATATAAAGCTAAGTTTTTACTAGGATCCTGGATAGTGAATGACAAAACATTTGCCTAGCAGCCAGCAAGCCCATCACAGTGGCAGAGAGTGGACAAAACTCTTTTTGAGAAGGAACAAGACAAGGGGTGCTATAAAAATCCATTTTCTTTTCCCTGATGTTAAGATTATTATCGCATCTGTGTTGACATTTTTGCTTTGAGAAGGAAAATGTGGTCTATAAACTTTCCAATAGCCTATATGCTATATACTGAGTGTTGAAAATATAAGTTTGTTTCTTGGCTGAGATCAACAGAGCATAACATTCACAGGGATTTATTCCTGCCAAAATCAAGGGGAAAATTCTTTAGTTCAAATGGAGACTTTGGCTTCTATAATATCCCTTTCCTGATGCTACCCCCACCTCTACCCATCACCCACTCTTTCCCATAAAATGAAGTGTATATGTAGGAAAGCCAAGTTCCTAATAATGCAAGTGAAAACATGGCTTTAATTTGTAGTTAAGAATACTCTGATCTGTGTATGTGGCCACATGTTCTTTGGCAAGATGTTAAAAGTGCCTCTGAAGTATGTGATTATTATATCATTGATTAATAAATAGTATCTTTAAAACAATTCATTCTACTTGGAGGATTAAGCTGTTTAAAATTCAAGAATTTAATGGAACAGTTTGAAGGCATCAAGAGAATTGAATGTTTTAGTCACTTAATTTCTTTTTATTTAAAATAGCTCTATAGCATTCTTTGCAATTATGAAACAAGTACTAAAATGTTGCTGTATAAATAGTGAATGGTAAAGACAAGGACTTAAAAGAAACCTGTCTTGACTTGCATGAATGAGAGATAATTTTCCTGCTTATTTACACAATCAAGAAATTTTTGGAGTTTCAAGACAGTCTTTGAAATGTTAACTCTCCCCCCTTCCTTTTTTTTTTCTTTTTGGCAGAAGGGGAAGAGACATTGAAAGCGGCCAAGAACATCAGCTTGCCTAGGAGCATTCCTTATTTTTATTTCTAGATTTGTTTCCTGTATTGGGGGAAGGGAGATGGGAACACAGCTGCTCTCATGGCTTAACATGAAATGACTTTTAGTGTGCACGTTTGATTGAACACTTGGCTTATAGTCCTGTGCATGCTTACCTAAAACTAAATTCAATTGAACTTAATAACATTTAATGTCCTTGTGAAATATATGGGACATAGGATCACACTTTATTTTCTTTGCAGGAAGCTCACAATGGAGCTTTTCTTTGAGCATTCGCTTGGTTCTATTTTGCATCATAAGTAGACCCTAGTTCTTCTGGAGTACTTGCATATCTACGTGACATCGAAGGCGATAGTGTTTTTTTTGGGTCGGGGGGTGGTTCCGGCTATGTGCCTGTGTTCTGGAAGAGTTTATTCATGACATTTCGCCTGCATCTGTGACTGGCATCTCCAAAATCAAGACCCAGCAAATGCAAATGAAAACCACACAGGGTGAGGGGGGTTTTCCCAGCAAACAGTGATCACTGATTGAATAGACACCCTGAGCCCTTCCATTCAACAATGGAACAAGACACAGATTAACATGTAAATCACTTCCTCTCAACCAAGAGTCACATAGTATATATACCCCACTCACTTCAATGCCAGCGTGTTCTGAAGAAATCCCACAAAAAACTATCGCCTTCGATGTCACATATATATGCCAGCCCAGATTTTGCTGCAGATTTTTGGAGCAGCTGAAGTTTCCAAACACTCATCAAAGGAATCCACATGTAGAGTACATTACAGTAATCCAAATGGGATGTAACTAAAGCATGTGTCACCATGCTGAGGTGCAGGGAACAGTGTAGCTGATGCTCAAGCCTTGACTGTGCAAATGCATTCTTTGCCACTGCCACAATTTGAGCTTCCAGGCTAAAGGTTGAATCCAGGAGCACAGTCCAGCTACCGTCCCACATCTTCAGTGGGGAGAGTAATCCCATCCAGCACAGGCTGAATCCCTATTCCCTAATCTGTTTTCAGCTGATCAGAATCACCTCCATCTTGTCTACATTTAGCTTCAATTTGTTCAACTTCTTCAAGTCCATTACTGATGACAAGCACTAGTTTAGGATCAAAACAGCTTCCCTGGATTGAGGTGGAAAGGTGTAATAGAGTTGGGTATGACCTGTATACTGATGGCGCTAGAGCCCATGTCAGAGAGTAAAGAATTGACTTTCTGATATCTGAATTGTTGTGCTTAAGGAAAAATACAGAAAAGTAGACAAGCTATTCAATGATGAAATGTTGCTTTTAGAAACTTTATTTTTGTGGCCTCTGTATTTTGTGCAGGTCCCAGACAGAACCTTGGGTGAACTGTCTACTGCATGAGATTGTATCATCCACCAACATGTTTGTTGGCTTTGTTATTCTCTGTAGTACCTATGGTAGAGGTAAATATCAGCAGGGATGGACAATTTTAGAAAGCTTTCCCTTGAAAACAGGAATTTGCTTATAGCTGCCAGAGAGACAGACGTTCCTGACTTCTCACCTAGTAATTATGAAGCCGTCTGTTTCCTTTCTGCTTATATCTGAGGCAGCCAGTCATCATTGTGTGGGTGCTATAGTTCTGTAATGTGTCTATACATACAGTCTGATGCACATAAGACTCAAGTTGTACAGATGATTCCTGGATTTTATATGTAATATCAATTGCGTCATTTAGCACTACTTGTTTAAACCTGATTCTAATGGTTATACAAATGTTAAAACATGAGAATTTTTGGAAGTGGCTTCAGTAATCTCCATACTGGATTCAGATAACTTTATTCCAGTTATTTTAGTAAAATTTCCATAAAGATGGCAATAAGGGAAGTAAGTGACCTTGTCTAATCTAGAAATGTGGAATTACATCTGAGGAATATGCATTCTTTTAATCCAAACATGTTTGGAAGCAAGTATCTTATTTGACATAAAAGGCATAGAGCTGAAAGTTTTCCTCTTCTTCAGGAGCCAATGATGGATTCACAGGAAGTATCAGAAGGAGAAAAATAGATTTGCCCTTGGAACCCAATCTGTACAGCTTCTAGAAGCTCCACTGTAAGAGATACTCATTTTGAGAGGACCAATCTGACCCGAGGAAATTGCTTTTCTGTTCAAGAAGTCTGGCCAAGAAGCCCCAGTCTGATACGGTCTCTCCCATGTGCCACTGGAGTCAATTGCTACCAAAACAGGATAGGCCCTGTGTTCACCAGAGACAGAGTGAATCACCTAAGGCTATTTCACACTACACTGCATCTTTTCCTTACATGGGGGATCCGTTCTGGATGCACATACACACCCCGCATAAGGCAAATACCGCATATGCTCAAGCCCCATTGAGAACAGTGGGGCTCGTGCATGCAGTGCGGTGCACCATGGGCACGCGTGCCATTACCTCTTCCATTGCATGGCTTTCAGCATGGGGTGAAAGCCACATATAGCACACACGCATACTTTGGTACCACTTACACTCCGCTTCCTATGAATTCCTGAGTTTTGTTTTGAGAGGAGGGTACTAGAGCTCTCTGTCTGAAAATTCAGGATACCCCATGAAATGACAATTCCCAGACTTCCACAGGATGAAACTATGAGAGCTAAAGCAGAGTCAAAGTGCTATAATAGTGTGAAAGGACCCTTATATGAAGGCTTCAGTTAAGGCTCAGTCTGAGTTGGCTTGCAACTGAAGCAACATTGGAGGCTGCTTGTATGATTCTTGAGCCAGAATCTCAGGTGGAGCTATCTAAGTGCTACCTGTTTTAGTCAACCTTATATTATTATAGAGGAGGGAGTCATATATACTTCCACATCCTCAGTATTAGATGTGCTGGCTAGGACTGCTTGAGCTTGCAGTCAAGTAACATCTGAAAAGTCATTTTCTCACCACTGTGTAAATGGAATCTGAAATCCAAATTCTGATCCTCCAGATGTTTTGGACTTCAGCTCCCAGAAGCCTCAGACAGCTGCAACAGTGTTCTCAGACTGTGGGGCAGAACCACTGAGGGGGGCATGAGAGTTGTTGTTCCAATATTGCCCTGGATCTCCTGACAAGATGCTGCTACATGAATATATTCATGTATATTCACAAATATACAGGAATGTGTGAACAATATGCACGCTAAGCAAGCAAATTATTTTTATTCATTTACTACATTGAATGGGGAGGGGAGTGCACAACATCCACATGTAGATGTACAGAGGGTCACAATGTTGAATAATTGAGAACCACTGCACTACAGCTATCCACATATAGGATTTGGCTTTATGTTTTTTTTCTTTTTCAGAGCTAGCCATACACTGCTGCTGAAAACCCAGATACATGTTAAAGAGCCACCAGCCTATAGGGAAATCTGCTTCTTATACCAGCCAACAGAGAGCTAAACATCACCTTCTAGCTTGATTTCTCTAGCTTAAATTACTGTTCCTTGAACAAAGTACCTGACTAACACTTTTGGAATAATAGCGTGCCTATTTGAGCATTACAGTGGTTTTCTCTGCAAATTATATTTCATATGGCAATCATCTCTTCAGAGAAAGAGAGGAAATAAGCTATCAACATTGCAGTCTGTCTCCCCACGTCCCTGGCAGTATCTGAAGTTAGACATGGTAAAAAAAAATGATTTCTTCCAGTTAAGTGTGGACTTGAGCTATTAAAAGAATGCTGACCTTCTATGTGAATACAAAGCATAATTTTGTGGTACACAGTCCATGTCCCCAGACAATGCTGAGACGATGGTACGTTCACTAGGCATCAGACTGCTAGTCTTGTCAAGACAAAAGACTTTCCAGATGTTGATGCAAAAATTTGTTTACCTTCAAGTCAACATCAAGATGCTGTCAAAAAAAAAAAAAAAAGGCAAAGGAACATCTTCTTATAAACTACTATGAGTCCCTTGTTGGGAGAAAGACAGTGCAAAAATCATGGAAACAAAAACTACAGAGCACCCACTAAAAATCAACCCCCCCCCCAGACCCTAGTGTCATATCTCAAGGTGTTCAATGAAAATTATTTATTGATAACAATGTATGAAATCATTATTACATTTGAACACTGCCTATGGCCTGTAGATAACTATTTGAAATTTAACTTTAGAAATATCTGGAGCTGAAACATTTACTGGACAAAGAGAAGAAATGTGAATTGAGGATGAAGCTTTTTGTTTTTTAATGAGCAGTTGCTCAGGAGAAGAAAGGGAGATTGATAGAGAACATTTAAGGATATTTTGATGTCAAAATGTGTTGGGCTTTTTATCAATAAATAATTGTTAAAAATGAGATTGTCTATATATGAATTCAGTCTGGGTATCAATCTCAATATTATGTGTGTTTGTTGTGTGTCTTCAAATAATTTCTTACATAGAAGGTTCCATATGAATTTAGTTTGGGTATCTTAAAAGGGCCACTCGGAGACCCATAGCTATAGGGGAACATTCTTATATTTATTATGTTTACATGTTTCTGTTATATTTATTATATTTACTATGCTTGGAATTCTCAAGTCAAAAAAATCACTTTTTCATGAGTACATAAATAAATAAATAAATTTAAATATAATAAATATTTTTCCTCTCCCCTTTCACCACTTGCAGCTAACTGCTTTTATTCACATAAATTAAAGTATTAAAGTCTGTTGGGGAGGATTGTTTTGTTTTGTTTTGTTTGACTGGTTTGTTTTATACAAGAGGTATGTTTACACACACTGATACTCAAGAGTATTCATCCAGGCCAAATTATGTTTGCTGCATAGGGTCTTATATCAGTGAAGCTTATGAGGAAAATGTTGCCAGAGTTTGGCTAAGGAACAAAGAGCAGTTCCTGCAGTATCATGCCAAACTAATTAAATTGCAAGCGTAAACTTGCCAAGAGATATTCCAAGGCTCTCTTCTTTCCACCCTCACAACGCAGTGGGGTGGAGCATTCCAAACCAGGCCAACAAATACCTTGGAATGTGTAATTGACTTTAATTAAGGCTATCTTTTCATTCTTTAGTCTTTAAATATTCCATTGCTCAGTGTTACATAATGGAATCAAATATGAAGAGTTCATGAGCGTACAGTTTGGCATATTGTTAGAAACATCTTGAACAATGAGAGATACCAAATAAAGTGCTGCAGAGACTTGATTATACTGACTGTCATTTAAAAAAGGTTTTTTTAAAAAAAATGTGCAAAAATATTCTCGTCAATCATATATACTCATAAGCCTACAAGCAGGTATCTTTGAATCAGTCGCTAAGGGAAGCAACATTGTCTTAGTTGCTGTTGTTTCAGATCTTTCCATGTTTTTGAGGGAGTTCTTTACAGACCTGTGAATGCTGGTATTTCCTAATTCCCAGGTTAGTTCATTGTAAGAAGTTGCAACGTTTGCAACAGCTGTCTAGCCTTGCTTGGCCTGCCTACCCCAGAGGCAAAAGAAAGGTGTGGTGGTGGTGGTGGTGGTGGTGTAGCACAGTGGCAAATACACCACTTAAAAGGCGGGTGTAACCTTCACAATAGACATTCAAAGGCTATTTGTTTCCACCTTCATTCCACTTCCACATTGTGGAGGAGCAACTGAGAGGACCTCTGCCTTTTACATAACATCTTCCATCTCTGTCAAAGTGTTGTCCTACCAACCCTGGTTGTTGACAGTATAAATGGTTTGCAAAATAAGAAAGGTGAGTGGACCTGACATTAGAGTAGGACACCTTGAAGTTAGCTCCAGAAGATCACTGCTAGTATTTTGATTGGCACTAAATACTGGAATCATATCACTCCTGTTTTGCAGTCATTTCATTGGCTCCTAGTCCACTTCTAGGAACAAATCAAAGGACTTTAAATGATTTAGGAACAGGGTGTCTAAGGCCCTACTTTTTTACACGTGACTCTTTCCACTTATTAAGATCATATAGAAGGTTTTTGCTTTGCTCTTCTCCCAACACTTCAGCTGAAGGTTGCTGTTTTTCCTATGGCTCTGCCTATGCTTGGAACTTTCTGCCTAGGAAAGTCTACCTTCTGTGATGATTTTCTTTTGTTTTGTCAAAATCTCTTTATTTTAATAGGCACCTGCCCTTTTAAACTCTTTTCTTGTTTATACTCCTGATAGTGCTTCTTCAGGCATTTTGTGGAAATGCTTGAGATAAATATTTTTTAATATATTTTGTGGGGGGGGGGATTGAAATTTTTAAAAAATATCGTCTGTTATAACTGTATAATTTTCAATATGTTTTTGTAGGGTTAAAATACTATTATGATCTTTTAATCCCTCTTAATTTTTTTTAAATAGGCAAGTAAGGCATAAATGCTTTGAATAAAATAGATTCATAACAAAAGTTGTATGTATATTTGTCATGATCCAGTGGGCAGGCATTATTACAGGGCTCATGAGTAACAGGATGTACAGTAGTGATTAACCTAAAAAAGTTAAGGTCAGAAGAAAGATATATGGAAATGAATGGTGCAAGCCCGTCTGGGCTTGGTAAGTGTAGGTTTTTAAGTGTAGGTTGTTATATCTTTTTGTCCTTTTAAGTTGAACTGAGGAAAAAGTACAAGGACCCTAGATAATTGGGTCACCTCGATATTTCTGGAAAATGTATAACAATTTATAATGATAACAATTTATAAAGATAACTTACATTCTCATACTGAGAATGAAGTAGCACAGTTCTTTACATATAGTGTAGGATGTTTAAAATATGGTCAGACCAGATAAAGTTAGTTTTAAAATAGTAGGACCAAACATAAAATTGTTCGAAGTAGAATCAGGGAGAGACCCATTTTTTAAAGAAAAAAAAATTAAATTAAATTTGAAAACTAAAAAGAATTCCTTTTAAATTTTCTTTTTTAAAAAACGAATCTTGCCAGTTTCTCACTTTAACCTTATGAAACTGAACATGTAAATACAGTTGGGCTGAGCATATGATATTATGATTTAAATGTATAATTTTCATTTTTCTAGTTGTTTTGTGTCACAACTATTACCGTTACATTCAGTAATAGATGGAAATTATGATTTATCGGTAACATTAGTACAAAAAACATTACTAAGAATTTGTATAGTGTGGTATGGGAGGAGATCAATAGTGGGGTAATACCATTAGTTACTTCACTGGGTGATCCCAGCCCTAGTGATGCAGTGGCGTTTATACTAAGGCTGCTGCCACACTACAGAATTAATGCAACTTGACACCATTTTAACTGTCATGGTTCCTTCCTATGGATTTTTAGGATCTGTAGTCTGTTGCCGCACCAGAACTCTCTGACAGAATAGGCTAAATATTTCACCAAACCCAAATCCCAGAATTCCATAGCATTGAGCCATGGAATTACTATACCGCTTATCAGTGAACTCAGCACTCTCTAAGTGGTTTGCAATCTGTAAGCTAATTGCCCCTCCCCAACCAGCTGGGTACTCATTTTACTGACCTACGAAAGGATGGAAGGCTGAGTCAACCTTGGAGCCCTGGGATAGAACTCACAATGTTGTGGCTGCAGTACCAGCATTTAACCACTGCGCCACCAGCGCTCCCTGTATATTTAATATATTTAATATTCTTGAGTCAAATTAGATTATCAAAATTTGTAAATATTTTCTCAGCGTTTGACAATCTTTCTGAATATTTTTCCTGTGCTTTATCATACCAAGTCAATGAAAGTGAACTAATTGCACATCCAAAGCGTCCCTAAAGGTGACTTCAAGGCTAGTATTGAGTAATAATAAATATTATTCAGCATAGTCATGCTTAAAATTCTGCAACAAGGACTCTTATCATACATGGAGTGAAAAATTCCAGAGGTGCAAGCAGGGTTCAGAAAAGGAAGAGGAACTAGGGATTACATTGCAAATGTATGATGGATAAGAGAATGCACCAGAGAATTTCAGAATAAATTCTACATGTGCTTCATAAACTACAGGAAAGCCTTTGACGGTATAGAATGTGAAAAAATATTGATTGATCTTAAAAGATATGGGTGTGCCATTACTTTGTCCTGATGTGCAACCTGTGCTCAGGACAGGAGGCTACAGTTAGAAAAGAATACGGAGAAACAGAGCGGTTTCCAGTTGGAAAGGGAATCAGACAAGGCTGCATTGTATCACCCTATCTATTCAATTTGCATGCAGACAATCTCATATTTATTAGAGTATACCCCACCCTTCAGCCTTAAAGGCTATCAGAGCGGCTTACAATTATTATTTTTAATTAGACGGTTCCCTGCCCTCAGGCTTACAATCTAAGAAGACACAACACAAAAGGAGAAGGGAATGGTGATGGGGAAGGGGATCAGGTCCAAAAGTTCTTCTCTCTCTCTGAGGCCTGGACCAAGGCAGATGGACTGGAGGGAGGGTTCTTCTTCTTAGATCAGGCCAGGCCTGATGGAGCTGGCAGGCCTCTCTCTCTGATGATGTAGATGGCAAAGGGAGGGTTCATCCGCTTAATTTAGGCCAGGCAAAATATGCAAAATGAGTTTTGATACAGGGGAAAGAGCAATGAATGGAGGAAGGGATATCAGCAATTTAAAATATATAAACAACACCCTAATGCTACCAGAAAATATTAAAGACCTTAAATGATTATTAAAGAAAGTCAGAGAGGAAAGTGCCAAGGCAGGCTTACTATTGAACAGTAAGAATACAAAAATAACGACCACAGAGGAGTTATAGATAGTTAAGGATTTCCCATATCTTTGGCTCAGTTATTCATCAGAATGGGGATTGCACTCAGGACGTCAGAAGAAGACTAGGATTAGGAAGAGCAGCTATGAAAGAACAAGACAAGATCTTAAGTATTAAAATAATAAAACTGAACACCCAAGTTTGGATTGTCCAAGCCATTGTATTTTTCATTACCATATATGGATGTGAGGCTGGACAGTGAAAGAAGCAAGTAGGAAAAAAAGTCAACTCATTTGTGATGTGGTGCTGGAGAAGTGTGCTGAGGATACCATGCACAACCAAAAGACAAACAAATTGATCTTAGAACAGAGAGACCACTTACTAGATGGATAGATTCAACCAGGGAGGCCATGACCTGAGCCTGCAGGGCCTGGGCAGAGCAGTTGAGGTCTTGGAGGATTGGGAGTGTCTCATCGACAGGTCACCATGAGTCAAAGTCGACTTGGAGGCAGCTTCCCAGCAATGGATGAAAGGCCCTCCTTCCTTTCCAAATGCCATTGCTGGGGCCTCTGCGGGTCAGAAGAGCAGCCAGCATTTGCTGGCCTTAATCCCTCCCACAGTCATCCCTTTTTCTTTTGTTTCCTGTTTTTTTAGATTGTAAACCTGAGGGCAGGCAAGCCACTCTGGGAGACTTTTTGGCTGAAAGGTGGGATATAAATGCTCTAAATAAATAAGCAAGCGAACAAGTTAAGGCTTTTGTGGAGTGATGCATGCATTCCTGAAAAGAAGAGGAATTACTTCTTGTAACCTCCAACAGGAGGTACTGCATCTCAGAAATAGCACTGGAAATATCTGCAACTTTCATAGTCATGTCCTTTTGAACCTGAAGGTTAACTTTGTGAGTTGGTATTGACTGAACTGTGTGTGCAGTCCCATTCCCTGAAAGATATACAATATTGGCACTTGGTCACTGGATAAAAATATGAAACCAAGCCTTATTCCTTGCATTTTTAGTGAGGAGATAGAACATAAACCCTATAGAACTTTCAATGCTAAGCAAATTAGACCAGTGCTCTGTACAATATAATACAGTTTCATATTTACTCCTTTTTTGATCTTCACGCTTCAGCTTCTAGAGCTAGATTTGGTCATAGTTGTTCTGCAGAGCTACCCCACCCTGATACATTCAGTTAGTTTCACACCTGTATCACATGGGAAGCAGTTTTAAGAATCTGGTTCTGAAAGTGTTGGATTTACAGTGTTGATGATGTTTCATTTCTGTAAAACTGAGTTAATAATTACTTTTGTTCTTTTGCATTTGAACATCTAAGGATGGAAAATGTTATGTAATCATGGTGACATAACCATGTTTTTGCCCATCTTTGAACCAAATAAATTCTCCACCCCATTCAGCTAATTTCAGCAGACATACAGCAATGAGGCTTCAGTAGCATGTATTTCATAGACCCATATTATGGATTTTGGTTTATCTGTGCAATTACATATGTATAGCACTAAATGAATAGAACATAGACTTGCTCATGAGAAATTAAGATTACGTTTCTGCCTTTAGGTGTTTGCTTGTTATTTCATGCAGAAGATTTTACCTGGAATAGACTTGGTCCTTTAAATGTAAGAGCTTCGGGAAATGTACCTGAAAAAAATGTGTTATCTGAATGAGACAGTGATAGAGCTAAATTCTTTGCCAACACAAAAGAATCTCAGATTGAAATGTTCACCCTGGGTCCATGGCAAACACACACCTCTTGCCTTGCTCCCAAAAGGAGCAGAAAAGATCATCTGCTTCAGAGGATAGCTTTGGGTCGCCTTAGGTGGCCCCAGAGTGGCCAGAAGCCACCCCATCTGCCCATCTGTTTTGGGCCTTAGATGATTTGTTTGATTCAAATTTAACCACGAAACACTTGAATGGAGTAATGTGGGGAGTGGAGAAAGAGGAAATGATGACACCTGTAATCAAGCTTTCATGAAGAGCATGGTTTAGGGTTGCCATGTATCACCTATTATAAGGTATGTTCCTTATTTCTTGGAAAGGCTGCCTGTATAGACTGAATGATATGACAAAAGACAGTTATGTAGCTACTGCCTAATTGTCAACCCTGTTCCTTACTGCTGTTTTGTTAACTTGGCAATACTACTATGATTAGAGTTATATATGTGTGTTGTATCCTGAAAAGGGTTGCAGACCCCCAAGACACTGAAGGTTCCTATTCTAGATATAAGTATCTTAACACAACGGGTCTGCGGATTAGTAACAATTAATAGAAGTTATGAAAATTGAAGCTTTATCAGCTCATTATCTTAACTGAATGGATAAAGAATTTAAAATAAAAGATTCAAGAATAAATGTCATATGTTACTCTGTTTAGATGGAATGATACTTTTAGATTCTCACATTGCTGTTTTCAAGAAAACAGGTGTGCTGCTAAATGAAGACAGAATTTCTTTTTAATTAATGTTTATTTTCCATTGATTTACACATTTCATTTTCTGTATCCATTTTCTTCATACACCAGAGTTCACTTAAATATGTAACATTTAACCCAACATATGTTATATACTTTCCTTTAATATTTCCAAAAGCCATACATTCATGAAACTACATTTTTCCAGTATAACTGAAGATATAATTTCCACTTGAAAGGGCTCTTAACTTTTGATTACAGTTAACAGAAAATTATTATCTGGATTACATTCACCTTCATATTGTGGCTAGCCAGTGATTAATCACTGACCTTTTAACTAACAGATTAATCACTTATACAAAAGTATGTATTAGAAAACTTAATTATAGATACATTTTGAGAATATATACATCATACATACTGAAAGAAATGTGAAGTTACTTGGCTTTTACTAAATGAAAGCTGTCGCTCATTAAACTAAATAATTATTTTATTTTTAAAAAATAAAAATCAATTCTAGAAATATACTATAGCTAAAATAACCTTCAGTAGTTCTGCCATTTAACACTCCACCTATGATTTTAACACACATCCCAGCCAATAAGATATTCAAGTATTGTGAGTCATCTTTTGTTGTAGAATTCATATAGATTTGGAATGACTAGATAGACATTTTATGGCATTTAACCTTAAGAGTTTTAAACAAACCAAATTTGTTAGCTATCATGTACAGATTTTTAAAATCTATCTCCTGACAAGGCTATTGAATTTTGCAATGGGGTACTTTTTTGTCCTACATAATATAAAATATATTGGAACAGAAAATGTCCCATGCTATTTTGTGGTTGAAGTATGATGAAACCCTCACCACACTCACAAGTGGGAACACAGTGAATACTTACTTGATCCTGTTCATGGAAAGGCCAAATAGAGAAAGAATGTCATGAGAAACAGAAGAAAGGACCTGATGCAGATATCCCCATTCATGAATGTCCAGAGCAAAAAAAAAAAAAAAAAGCCTTTGAACAACCTCTCACCAAAAACAAACAAACAAACAAACAAAACAAAACCATTCTTAAACACATAATGGCCAGAATCCTCTTTGTGACATACACAGCTCTACATTGAGCTAGGAAAAGTGACATTTTTGGACCAGGAGGAACAGCTTATGGTGATGAATGCAGAGTTGCACAGATAGAGTTGCACAGTATTAAGTTGTGCGATAATACATTACGTAGTATGTCAATGAGGATATCACATTGCTCCTTGCCTCTGTGCATTGCACAGTGTGTAATTTGGTGACAGCTATGGAAATGCACAATTTCCTATAATTGTGCAGTGTACGTGTTCACTACAGGAACTGTGTAGTGCTATCATCATGTGACTCACTGGTGGATATTTACACTGAGATAATGTAGGATTTCAGCCAATCTGTGAAACAAATAGACACTGTGTGAATGTGGAGCACCAAAGCAGCCCTACTAAAGTCAACATGTGCCAGACCTTATATGTCACTGAGCTGGAGGGATATTTTGGCCTGGTGTTTCTGGTGGGAATGTAGGATGGACAACCTGTAGCCTTGTTAAGGGTCACTACTACTTCAGACAGTTATGACTCTGAAGAGATTTTGTTCAGTCGAAAGGAACTTGAAGCAAGGACAAATTAGTAATGCATAGGGACACTGATAAAACGGGTTAGATATATTGAAGGGATGACCCTTCATTGTGGGAAATTTCTTTCAGCTGGGACTGTTTTGTTATTGGGCTAGATTATCCCATGATAGCATCAATGCTAGGTCTTCCTGGAAATAAATAAAAACAGCTTTTTCTTCAGGGTTCATAACCATTTTCTAATTTTATTGTACCACAACAAAGGTTTTGCTTGTGTTTGTTTTCAGTTGGCAAAGACAGTAGGAGTATATATAGGCCACAAAATTATATTGGTTTTCCACATACTGTATATATGGAATGTTAGTTTTTCAGCACAGGGCTGAATTATGGATTACTCTTCCTTCTACACTCACAAACATTTATGTACTCATTGGGTACGCAGCAACAGTGTTGTGTCCAAACAAGAGTTTAAGATTTCTTGCACTGAAACAAGCCAGGATTCATAAAACAATACTAAGCCCTGATATAACCTGGCTTAAGATCCTGGCTTGTATGACCATGATAAACTATAACTTTCTGCAGTAATCTGTTTGTGCCAGGGTAAACAAATCTTGGTGTAGCTATCTGCATTGCTGGCTAAGGCAAATCAAGAATGCTCAATCTCTATGTGATAATACACAGTTCGTTTATGTTTTTCATAGGCCAGGGTTAAAGTGACATGCAGCCAGTGAGTATCAGCCATTTTCTAAGCACCTGCTTTGAAGTACTGAGGAAAGTGGGGGAAATTTGCAAACCACAGTGGGGTTGTGAAGCTAGGGCTTGTATTTCAGTTTCAACACTAGCCTGTCATAAAGTGTCAGGAACACATTTTCCTGGTATTAATAGTAACCATTGTCATCAAAAACAGTTGGCTACCACTCTTGTTCGGGGAAAGCAGCTGTTCATGGTGAACATTAGAGTAGAAAAATGATGATTTAACAGAACTACTGAATTGTTCTCCTTTCCAAAACAAAATTGAATCCACACAGCCACATGGTTGAGCCTGTACAAAGTCACAGTTGATTCATAGAGATTTTTATTATCAGAAAACTGCAACCATGTGGAAACCACTTTCATGTCACTTGAAGACAAATTTGTGCATGGGACATTGCTGTTACTCAGTCCTGCCAATTTTTACAGAGAAGCTAACCGTCATTAGTAGCAGTATCCTGTGATATGCATGATACTAGGTTTTCAGTTTTTATACTTATTGATGAAGATGGCTTGTTGTAGTATGTAGACTGATATAGCCAGAATCTCCTTTTGGCTCTTATTATTCATTATTTATTTTATTCCTTTATATCCTTTTCCCCCAATAGTGGGACTCAAGGCAGCTGGCAACATATTTAAAAATATACGCATAGACCCCACCCAGCTTCACATGTTCCCCTGTCCACACAGAGATACATTTCTTCTTCTGTAGTTCTGTTACCTCTTGTCTCAGCCTGTCCAGTGAAAGAATTTAAATGCCCCACTTTTTCTCTCCTACTCACACTTTCCCCCTTTGTCCTCAGCTTACTCCAGTTGTTGCAAACTGAGTTCAAAGAGCAAAAATGGTTGTACCCAATTGACTCAGAAGTGGGAAGAAGAGAAGGGAGTTGAATCTTCTACTTCCCAGTAGACTCAGGAAAAATCACACTTCAGTAGCCTCCTCCAGCTTGTGTTTTCTTCTTCATTAATAACTTTTTCTGTATTAACCACACTTTGATGTTGCTTGGCCACATGTGTTCTAGTTTTCATCTGTGAAATGTGTGAGGGAATGGAAAAATGAGGCTCATGCTCAAATGTTTATTGTATCTGAAAGCATCCACCATGTTATGTGCAACTTTGCTGTGTGCTTTGACAGAAAAAAAATACATGGATAAAAGTAAGACAGAACTACTTATGCCAAGAACAACCAGAAAAGGTTTTGGTTTTGGTTTGGTTTTTTTTTTTAACTTCTTGATAGAATCTTTGCAGAATAGTTTCTTCATTGTATTTAGTAATTCTTCATAGTCATCTAAGTGGATTTCATAAAACATTATTTTGTTCTGTTTTGTTTACACAGGTTACCTAAAAATAGAAAACTGGCCTGAAGTGAAATTAGGGGAAGCTGGGAATTTGGCAGCATTCCCCTATCTCCCAGAGTAAGTAAATTATTGAAATTATATTCCTATTTCATAATTACCGCAGAAAAGATCAGTTAGAAGCAATGGAGCTTAAAAACTGTTTTAACATTTGTTGGAATATGCACAGTGTCCTCTGTGCTTGATTATGTTAAAGCTATTAGTCTTCCTTATTGAGAACTATCAAGTGATTTTCAGGTTTAATGAAACTCAGCTTTGGTGTATTTATTTATTTATTTAGAATATTATTTATTTATCATAATTTCTAGACCACATATCATAAAACAAAGCCTAAGTGCTATATAGCAATAAAATATCAGTGGCTTTAAATAGCAGGCAGTAATTACACGGTATCAGAGCCAGAATCAAAAGCTAGGGATTGCCTGGACAATAAGTATGTTTTCATTATGCACCTAAAACACTGAAAAAACAATTCTTTCTATATTACAATTCCAAAATTCATGCCTATGAATGGTGCAAGCTTGGTTTGTTTGAAAGCAATGTGGAAATATGGTTTTGTGTGATTATGGAAGAACCTTGTGTTCACACTAAACTAGAATAGCAAACTATGGAGTTTGGCATTACTTCTATGACATCTCATTTTAACCACTGTGCACTTGGATAAAAAAGAGCCTAAATACCCAAAAGACACCAGTTCCTATCTGATTTTGTACATTAAGCAGGATCAGCTCTAGTTAGTACTTGGGTGGGAGAGTACCAGGTGCTGTAGGCTGTATTTCAGAAAAGGAAACTGGCAAAAACCACCTCAGAGTATTCCTCAACTAAGCAAACGTTATCAAATTCATAGCATCAGGTGACTAGGGGGCTTGACAGACCACTCCCAAGGGGCAGCGGGACAGTCAGGGTGTGCATCATGTTCAGGCTGGTGTGTAAAGGGCCTATAAGGCACATACACACACATTGGGATTTTAAAAAGACATCTGTTGTTGTTGTGTGCCTTCACGTCATTTTTTACTTAGAGCAAGCATAAGGCGAATATATCATTGGCATACCTTATGTGAATTGTGGATTGTTTTCGGACCTCCTGTTAGAATTTCTCTGTAATGTGTGGTGTACACAGTACACCATTAACAACCATCCATGACAACCCCATTTCAAATCTTTGCTACAGGTGTTCACTCAGCCCACACAATAACAAAACGAAATGAATTTACAGAGTCTTCATCACTATATCTACATCTTCTTTTGTCTGCATATACAGTATTGCTTTTCCTTTTGACTCTTAGGCTCTGCTTCCTATAACACTGGTACTAGTGTCCAAGGGATATCTGATTTGTGCTGTGAAGAAGAGTTTAGGGAAGGCTGTGTTCCCTTTAGTGCAGTTATCCCATCCCAAGTTTATCCTAAAGTAGATAGTAAGAAGAATTAAACTTCTGCCTTATATCCTGTTCTAAATAACTGTTATAACTAAGATTTTGCATAAGAGCAGAAAAACATCTTCATCAAAAGGCTATGCTGGCAGTGTATAAATCAGAAATGAACATATGTGGGGCTACTCCTTTTTCTCTCTATCCCTCACCACATGGGTTGCTTGGGAAGAAACATCTGTCTTTCTAGATGATTATGCAGACTGTTTGCAAATGACTTTTAAATTGAGTGAAAAGCTACATTTTGAAATAGTGCTTCACACTCCTGATATAGATGTTCCATTTAGTGCAAGAGCCGCTTATCCATGAGATGTATGTCAGTTTCTCCAAGTTCAGGTAATGGGGTTTATTCCAAGATGAGTATGCATACATTTCAATATTAGTTTGATTTAATTTATTTATTTGAATTACTTGCTATCCAGTTACAAACACAACATGTCGTTATGTCTTTTGAATTTGACTCCAGTTAATGACAACCCTTTCATAAGATTTTTGTGGAGAGGTTTATTTCCATTGCCTCCCTCTAAGGTTGAAATAGTGTCACTTGACCAAGATCCATCACACAGTAGTTTCCATGGGTGAGCAAGAATTTGAACCCTGTTTTTCTAGAATCTAAGGCCAGGTGCAGATGGAGGGTGAAAGCCGGCTTACCCCGGCGTTTCCTGATTTGTGGGGAGAAACCACTACACCAACTGCCCCCCTCCCTCACTGCAAGGAAGGACTTACCATAACAGCATTTGCTGCTACAAGCCACCCATATCACACCATTATTTATTTTTTGTACCACTGCAGTCACATGCACATGAACACACAGACTCTTCTCCAGCACCTTCCAATTGCTTCTTCTGTCCAGCCTTCAGCCCATTGGCCACCTCATGAGACTGGCCACTTGATGTCAGATCATAATCATAGTGCTCCCTTGTACCTCATCCCCCCATGTTCCCCAATTGGACCAGGCAGTTTTTAAATGTTTTTATTAAATCCATTGTGTTGATGGTAACCTGATGTGCCTATCATCATTTCACTCCATGACGTATGCAATAGTTCAGTGAAGCAGTCGCTCACTCATGTGCTTTTACCATTGATTTCATAGCTGCATGACAAAAACATTATGGCCCATCATGGTGCCCGTGGCTTGCTCAGCCCATCTCCTCACTGGTGCACAGTCTGCACACTGCGTGTTCACTTCTGGTCTGAACCAGAGCAAAACAAGATTAATTTTGTTCCAACGTTTAGCCCTGGCATGTGGCTTAGGTCCATTTGCCTCCTGTTTCAGCCACATGCATTATCTAAACAAGTGGCTTATGAAACGGTGGGGCCGTGTCTTTTAGTCCATGCAGAGAGCCCCAGAGGCCAACACTCAAACCACATTGGTTTTCAGCACAATATAAAGATAAAATTACACATACAAAAATCACAATAAGATCGGTTGCAGCTGTGTAACAGTAAGAAAATAGAAAAGTAAAACCATGATGATTTTAAATGCTGATTCCACCTGAATAAACTATGATTTACAAAACTGATTTTGAAATCAAAGGTGATTTACAAATACAAAGCAGGTTTTGATATTAGTATTTATGTATCTTACAGTAAGCTATCATAATTAAATGTGAGTAGGGATGGTGTAACATGCAATACCTTAAACTTTCAGTGCTATCTGTTTTTTAAAAAATTGTTCTTGAGGATAAAAATTAGTCCCTGCAAATATTGGTCACAGTTACCGAAACCTCAGAGATTAATGTTTTCATATTAAATGTGGTACATATCCGTCATTACAGATATTTCTTGTTTGTTAACAGAATTTTTATTTACATTGCTGAATCTTGGAGGTGGAGAAGCCAATCTTTGCCTGTTGTTGGTGTTTAAATATATATCCTCTGCTGCTTACAAGGTCGTAAATGTGATAATTGATCCAGAGTACCACTGAAGCATTTGAAAGTGGATGTGTTTCAAAGAGCAGTCTGTTGTTTTACAAGCTTGTTCAGAGGTTGGATATTTTAAGTGATGGCTGGAGACTAGAAAGCTCCTTTTTATGATGATGCTTAGGTGCGTGTGAAAATTGAAGAGTCCTAATATTTCTCTAAGTCTTGCTTGACTTAGTCAAAAGCAGTTCATGTAGAATGCTGCGTTTCCTTCCATGCACACAGAGAATCTTTGTAATTGAGAGCAGGTGTAGGGTTGTTGTTTTTTTCTTCCTTTAGCCAAGCAAATTAAAAAGTGGCTGAAGTTAATGAGATGCTAACTGGTATTTCTTGACTGAATGGTAGGGAGGAAAAAAGAGGACGAGGGAGATGTGATATAAACAGAGTACAGTATATCTTTTCCCAATGATTGGAAAAGAGGCTTATTACTGCGGGGTCAGGCCCAAAGTGTGTGTTTGTTTGCTCTTTGATATTTAGAAAGTATCTGCTGATCCTTTTGAGCTAAAACAGCTCCTGCAGTATCAAGCAAATCAGAAGCAATTAGTGGTGTACTCTCAAAGGGGGGAGTCAAAGGCTTGATTTTAAGTGTAATGGAAAATGTTGCTGCCAAGGAAATATCAGATCCTAATGTATTTTGTTGCCATAGTTGATCGCTTCTAGCATTCAAGCACATAATTAGTAATGTGAACATGTGATAGCCAGGGAAATTAAACATCCTAAAAATCAAAGGGGAGAGATGGAGAACGTGCAGGTAGAAAGAAACCTGGAACTGGAGAAATGAAATAGTGTACTGTTGACAGTATCTAAGTAGAGCTGTACACGTCAATAAAACAAGTGTCCTACTGTGGTGGAGTACAAATAGACTGTGTATAGCAGGGTACAGCAAGGACATTTGGCAAAGAGGGATAAGAGAGCTTCTGGCATACTGTAATTGAATTGACCATTTCTCTAAAGATCCAGCAAATTGTTTGTTGCTGCATTCATCGTCATAAGGCAGGCTAGACAACTTGTCAAACATAAGATATTTCTAGTAAAAAGAAACAGAGCCTGCAGTTTTGCACTAACCTGTGAATTGTTCTATTACATTTACATTATTTAATTACTGTTGTAATTTAACATGTATCTTGCAAGAAGCTGTTTTTTTCCCCCTAAAGCATACTGTATGTTGTGAGAAAATAAGACCATATTTGCCAAAGTAATGTTTAGGAATTAGCCAAGAATATGAACCCTCACATTTGCAGGAGAATTCATAAAACAACATGCACATTTTGCCACCCACAGTGCTCCTTCACTTTTCTGTTTCCTTTGAGTAATGGGCGTGTCTGTGTAACACAAAACTGTAATGGAGTTCTACTCAAATAAATTATTGAGATTACTTATGTGATGTACAAAATCAATAAATAGGGACTAAAAGGCACCTGATTGGCTAAATTCATTGTGGGGTTTTCCTAAGTGAAATTCACAAATGCCCATGTGCTATTTTTGCTGTGCTTTTATTGCTTTGGGTTCTCACAAAATTGTTTTTTCTGGATCGGTTTTCTAAATCTTAAAAATATGTTTAGTACAGGGCTCTGATAGCTTTCTGGTGGTTTGGGTTTTTGTTTTGTTTTTAATGGAAGAACGTGCTTACATCTCTTTCCTACTAGCACACATTTCCTTGTTTGAATTTACTGTGGTTTGACAGATGATGCAACATGCAGCAGCATATTTGAAAGGTATATAAAATGTTCAGCCTCAGTACATTGGGAAAACCCTTTCAAGGCAGCTCCAGAAGACCGAACATAAATTGTATTCTGACGGGACCCCTGGGCCATGCAGTGATGGCTCAGCAAATGAGAAGCAGTTAGCTTTTTAGATTGCCACATATGGAGAAGACAGGCGTTTTGATTTCTTGCACCGCTGCACCCCTGATAAGGCTGGAAATTGGAATCAAAATAATTAGATTGGCGAAACTGATCTTTGCAAATGATTCCAGTTAATTAGGGGGAGGGGAAATGATCTTGTATTCCCATGATGGTGGGGATGTGGGAGCGATGATGACGACGATGAGGACGAATCTGTTTGTGCTATGATAGTCAGTACGCTTCATTATAGTAGGAAGGGCTCTCTCTTGCGTTTAAAATACATGGAGAAGGGCAGCAAGATAACTATTACATTCTAACTTATCCTGTTTAAATTGAGGTGTGTTCTTTTGTCTTGTACACTTTAATTTGAGTTAATGAGTTGGGAAGCAATACTTCTAAAAATTTGTGTAGCCTATTTGAAATAATAAAATTAATTTGTGGCAGTAATCAGTTCACATTATTGTTGAAACTTGTGCATATGTTCCCAACATCCTTTTCTATCACCCAGTTATAAAGGAAGCTAGATCGCTGGAATTCTCAGATGTAAGTTTCTTGGCTCATTTACGTGAATAATCTAAAACAGGATGGGAATGATGATGATGATGATGATGATGATGATGATGATGATTATGGATGGAAGCTTGAACTGTTGAGTGGGTGAAATCAGATAGGTAGGCCACACAAACACAGCTTTTCTTCTTGAGCACATTCAGAACAGGTGGAGATACCTGTTTCTCCCTCCTTTTTTTCTTACTCATGCACAATCTCCCAAACTTCCAATCTGTGATTCGTATTAAATTTCCTTTCCCAGCAATACTGTTTAATAAGTGTTGTTGTTGCTGTTGTTGTCTGCCTTTAAGTCATTTATAACTCATGGTGACCTAAAGGCAAGCTTTTCTTGGCAAGATTTGTTCAGAGGAGGTTTGTCATTGCTTTAAATGCTCCAATGCAAAGGGGAGAATTTTAAAGTATCCTAGGGAGCACTGAGGAATCTTGGCATCTCACTTGACTTTGAAGATCAGCAATTGATTCCCCACTAAGCCATGGAAACTCATTTGGTTGCCTTTAACAAGTGTCTCAGCCCCAGAAAATGCCAGGATAGGTTTACCGTCCTTAGGTAGCATAAATTGGGAAACAACTTAAAGGCATATAACAACAACGTCCATCTACCTCCAAATGCAACAGCTAAATATCCATAGAATCATAGAGTAGGAAGGAATCACAAAGGCCATGTAATCCAACCCCCTGACATGCAACTATACCAGTAATTTAAACAGGTGCTGTGGTCACCATGCTCCGAGTGCCAGCCGTACGGTAGGTAGTGTAGCTGCTTGAGCATTTTCTTCCTTTTCACAGTTTTTGGTACCTGGAGGAAAAGTGAAGGGATTAAGGGTGTTCAGTCGGTCAAAACCCTCTGAGGTCTTGATGACCTTCTTCTTAAGTCCTGTGTTGTAATTTCTTTCTTTATGGCACAGTATCTAGAATCTACACTTTGATTAATTAAGCCATATAGTAATGGAAATAATATTCTTCATTCTCACTTTACTGTTAATAGTCTCAGGTATTAAAAATGAGTAAAGATGTCATGCTACATTAAACACGCACAAACATGTGCACATGTACTCCTTCACCTTAACTTGGTTTGATATTGTTGTGTGCCTTCAAGTCATTTCCAACTTATGACAACCCTATGATGAACCTGTAAAGGGGGTTTCTTGGCAAGATTTGTTCAGAAGAGGTTTGCCATTGCCTTCCCCTGAACCTGAGAGCATGTGACTTGCCCAAAGTCTACCAGTGGGTTTCATGGCCAGCCTGGAAATCAAACCCTGGTAAGCAGTAACTTTGCCAATCAGCTGCAAGAGACTGCAGAATTGCCAGTCAGTGAGGAGTAACTGTATTAGAACTAGTTTGTAGTGGTGTCATGTTACATGTGACCATTATAAGCTTCTCTGTTATTGACAAAAAAGGAGCCACTGCAGTTATTCAGATCACAGTAACGGTGTATAGAATTTATAATACAGTACATATAGTCTAAACCCGAGTCCTCTAAACCATTCCTGATGAGCCACAGTCACACCGGCTTAACCAATGAGCCCATGTCTTGGAAAATATCAGTAATATGAGATTATATTTTAAAACATTGTGTACAATTTTAAAAAAACTAAAACCCAATTATATATACTTTGTCAGAAGCAGCTCCTAATTCTTATCTCTGGTTGTTCTTATCTTTAGTGAGAAAATTGTGTCACTTTCATATTAAGTTGTTAGAACGGCTATGTTTCTTGTAGTCCTATTTGAGATCTGCAAATGTAACTGTAGTTGAGAGTCTATCTTTTTGGAGGTAAGTTTGGTGTCTGTAAGAAAATGGGGTTTCTTTTGGTTTCATTGTTTTGAAATGTCCTCTCATGAGATGTTCATTCAACCCACTTTATATGCTAGATATTCAATTGCCTGCTTAATTAATGCTGTTGCTAGTATTGTTTATATGGGAAGGTATTAAATTGGTCTTAATGTATTTTAAACTTGTCTCAGCATATCACTTTGGCTATTTATTTCTCCTCTCTGTTACATAATGGCCTTTGCTTTTGGAGTTCCTTTTCTGCTGAATTTTTTTCATGAAGATAGAAAGATGTAAATTTACATAGTCCAAAAAAAGAGTCCCGTGGGCGCTGTTTTAAATTTGCATTCAGAAATATTTCTGGCAAGAAATATTTCTGATCTATTTATAGATCAGTGTGCTATAATGAATACTCTTTCTTGGTCCAGATATATACAAAGAAATTTAAAACAATTATTAACATTGAAAAATGCAAACCCATTCCCCCAACCCCAAGTACATATGAACACATTTAATTCTAAATTTGGCAAATTAATATAAAAATGCTTGTGTTGATGTAACTACTGACATCCTATTACAATAAGAACTGGGCACTTACAATCTAATTTAAACCTGTGTACAATCCCTGTTTCACAATCACAAGCATATGTATTGGAAAGGAAAGGAAACCAAAATTGTTTATAAAGTGATTTAACACTAAGATGAACAATGAGTAGTTGTTTTGTGCTTCCCCCACCTCCTATGTCTGATTCACGGATCAAAAGAAACACAAATGTTGAAAAGAATACAAATATATATTTGAGTTCATATTGTCCTGGGGGCTGGGTGGGTGTTATGATGGTGTGACTTCTTCAAAGATCCAAACAATGGAGGTGGTAACCTTAACATGAACATATGCCAGCAAATCTATCTAGATCTATCCCACCCTTTGTGTAACTATAGGGTGGGTCTTTCATACCTTCGAATATATGTGGTCCAAGACAGTTGATTGGGTTGGGTCTTCAATCTAAATTTTGGAACAAAGGCAGATTTTCAAAGATGATCAAGTGACACATTTCGAAGTATTAAGGGAGGATCCTACCAGGCCACATTTTTTGTTAAAATTTATCATTAGTATCACATTGTTACAATTAACCAGGTGAAATACAGAGGTCCTGCCTTCCACCTTTTTGGCTGGCCTATAAAGAACCATCTTTATACTTCTGAGGTTTACCAGCCATTGGATGGTGAAGTTTCCATTAGGAACCCAGCCCTCCTGGTCTCCTCCTACAACTGTGCTGACTTTCCAATGAAAGTAATAATATCCCAACAGATTTATACCTCAGATTAGACCACATCAACTTGAAGACAGCAATGATTGTGTAAAGCAAGGTATAATATAAAAACACTAAAACAGATTTGTTTGTTGAATGCTCTGTTGCCTTTTCATTTCTATTGGGTTAAGGTGTTTACAAATTCTAATTAAAGTTGTGACTGACAACTTATGTTCAATTCAGAATCTGCTATCTGGTACTCAGAACAATATTGTTTAACAAGAGTGGATCTTATCTTTATTGCACTGTCTCCATTTCAGGTCCAATTTCCCAGATATTTTTAAAGGCAAAATAACCATGGCAGGTACACAGCGGAGTCATATCACATCTGTATAAAATTGGTCTGAGGCAATTTTAAATACAGTATGGATATCTATCAAAGAGAAGTAGAACCCACTGTGCATATTAGTCACCCCAAGTTGTTTTTAATATTAGGTTCTGTTTCCCAAACTAGCCATGATGACAAGGGGAAAAAGAGCTTGAAAAGAAAGAGGTAGGGAGGGGGAGGAGGGTAAAGGGATAAAAACTAACTGATTTTCATTTTAGCCTGATCTTTTGTGAATATAAATCCACTGCAGAGGCCTCAGGATATAAAAGCATATTTACACAGTTGTGAAAGAGGAAGTAGAGTATAATAGCATCCAGAAAGATGCAAATTATGAAATTTCTCCTAAATTTTCAGTGATACAGGAATTTGTGCATTCATTATGAAATTTGTGACTATAAACCAGTATAAACCAATTCAGCTGTTTTGCTTTCTAGTCTTTCTTTGTAATTTCTTTGTTAAAAGGGTTGGACGTTTAAATCCCGTTCTATACGTTCAGGGAGACTGAAATGTTCTGCAACTGATTTTTGAGTATTGTTGAGTCTAAGTTTGATTTTTGTCCATTTTTCCTCCTGTGTAGAAACTGTCCTGTTTAGTGTAGAGGGGCATTGCTAGCATAGGATGGCATATATCATGTTGGAGGAAGAGAAAGTGAATGTATTCTCAATGTGAGTGATATTATTGGCCCCTGTCATATTGCTCCCAGAGTAGATTTGGGGACAGATCTGGCACTTGGATTTGTGGCAAGGTCTTGCCTGTGTATTACCATCCATGTTATGCATCCTGTTACAAGTGAAGTAGTTATTTAAGATTTGGAGGCTGTCTGTAAACTAAGAAAAGCCTGCCTCCCAGAGCCTACATGATGTGGTGGTTTGAGTGTTGGACTATGACTTTGGAGACCAGGGTTCACATCCATGCTTAGTCATGGAATCCCACTGGGTGACCTGGGGCAAGTCACACTCTCTCAGCCTCAGAGGAAAGGAAATAAAACCCCCTCCCCCCAAACCAAGCTTGCCAAGAAAACTCTTGATAGGTTTTGCCTTAGGGTTACTATAAGCCAGAAATGACTTGAAGGTAGAATCATAGAATCATAGAGTTGGAAGAGACCACAAGGGCCATCCAGTCCAACCCCCTGCCATGCAGGAACTCCCAATCAAAGCATCCCTGACAGATGACCATCCAGCCTCTGCTTAAAGACCTCTAAGGAAGGAGACTCCACCACCCTCCAAGGGAGTGTGTTCCACTGTTGAACAGCCCTATTTATTTTTTCTTTCGGAGACCAAGTTTGGAACTTGTTTGAAGCATTACTCAAATTAAACATGCTCTTCACAGTCTTGCTTCTTTCTTTCTTTCCTTTCTTTCTTTCTTTCTTTCTTTGCTACTAGAACAATGGGAATGGTTGGACACTATATGACTTCCTATATGCCTCTGACCATATTTCACACTGTCTCTTAACTTCTCCCTTTGTTCAACTGTAGCTGGTAATGCATAGGCATTTTTGATCAATATTACTAAGCAACCAGTCCTGGGACTGTAGAAACTCTCAGATGTCTGTGGTCAGAGAGTGCTCCCTTTCACCAGCACCAGCACCACTTCCTCCTCCTCCTCTCTCCTGATACAGATGGTACTAATTCATGACCCAATGCAGCTCCTCTACTTGAAACTCTTTACTAGTTAGTTAGAATTAAAGAAACCTAAAAGAGCATTTAGACTGTATTTTACATATAAATAAATGTCTTAAATATATATCTTTAATACAGTTTGCCTTTCATTTTTCTGAGAAGTTACACAGTAACAATAACCCAGAGCTTGTAGAAAGGCTGTATTATTCTCCAAAATTGAACATATCTCATTGATGGTGCATTTGAGAGGTCTCAGCTGGGGACTGTATGTGACCACTGGGAGTGTTCTGTCATTGCCATCCATAGTGTCAAAAACAATCCGGATAATCACACAGGAGGAGGCTACATACAGAAGGCTAAGATACAACTGTCCAGTACTACATTTTACAGAATCCTCTCTAAAGATCCCACTGATGAATATCTGAAGAAACTACACAAACCTCTATATACTGCCCAGAATACATTTGCTTTGTAGGAATTCTGACCTGCAGTGTTCAGTAGATACTCTCCAGTTAGTGTACTTAGGGTTACATTGTGAATCACAGAGAAAAAGCTATTTTTGTCATGAAGGAAATTAGAAAAGAAGACCAGAAAGAAAGCAGCTGAATAATATTCACAAACGCCAGTCCATTAACAGAGGTATGAAGAAAGACAATAGCTTCATGGTGCACTTCATATATTAATTCAATAACATCAAAAATCCACCAAACAGTGATACCTATATTGGCCAGGCAAAATGCACAATATACATGTTGCAAGCTTTTGAAGTTCCACTGGCTTCTTCATCAGGCAAGATGTTAAAAACCTTATAGAAGAAAAAAAGTTCAAGATGTTAGTCATAGGCCAGCATTTTACTGTTTCTGTTCTCAGTTCAGATGGTGTGGAGGGGTTTTACTTGCAGCTTTGTACCTTCTTCTTCTGAGCACGTGATTGCTGGGAGATTCTCAAAGTCCAGGAATGCTTTCTGTTGAATGCTTTCTGCTGATATATGGACTGCAGTCTATAAAAGCTGGAGCCTGTCAGCAAATATCAGAATCTTAAAATATAATTGTTTGGAACCATGAACATATATGTTATGGTAATTCTGACTGAGGACATGTTAAATAAAACAGAAGATCTTAAGGCAAACCTATCATGGGTCTTGGCAAATTTCTTCAGGGGTGTCTTGCCCAAGGTGACACAGCGGGTTGCATGGCTGAGCCAGGATTCAAACCTTGGTCTCCAGAGTCCTCGTCCAGAAGTCAGACCACTACACCATGCTGGCTCTCATTGTTTACAGGACTTCAAAATGTATATTATTTGGATACTGATTTGCATATGTTTGTTACTTTTAAGGCAGGACTTTTTCATTATTTGCTGTTGTTGCTGAGAAAATGAGTTCTGAAAAATTGGAAGCTTCTTATGGGGTAGTGGCATTTGCTATCAATTACTTCCAGGAGTGCTGGTATGTGAATAAATGGGGTGAAACAGATGGGCAGGAAAAAGTGGCTTGAAGCTGCCTTTTCTGAAGCCACATTGAAACCCCACCAACTGCACCACCGGCTCCCAAGGCAGCTGGAGTGCTCGTGTCATGACCACATGCCATGGCTTCAAGCCAAGAAGAAGCAGAAAAAAGCTGCTTTTCTCTGCATAAGGCACCTAGAGGGCACTTTCCTGCTGTCTTCAAGGAAAGTGTCATCTAAAAATGCCACACCTTCAAGCCAGGCTGAAAGCACCTCTTTTTGCCTGTCTGTTTAGCCTGAATGATATCCTAAATAGACCTTATTGGTATCTTGGATACATGATTCTGTATTTTCTTTGAAAGAGTGAGTCATATACTAGTTTTATTTTTGGGGATTCTATCAATCATCCAAAAGCTGTTCCTTCTGAGTTTGGATGGTGGTACTATTTTGATTATTTTTGATAATTTTGCTTTAAAATAAATGCATTATGACAATTTCAAATTATCTGCTGTGAGATAATTCTATTTTATCACAACCAAAGACCTATTTCTTTTGATTATTTTCCATTCCTTGTTTTACACCACATTTTCCATCACATTCTGTTATCATGCTGAACTAAAATGTTTCCCTTAAAGTTTTTCCCTGAGTCATTTTACAGTCTAGAATTAATTACACGTATTATTTTATCTGCTTCACTTTGCCAGTTGAAAAATGGTTCTTGGTTTTAATCCAAGCCTTGATTTTACTTTGCAGTTTTTCAGCTGCACTTATGTGTAGTATAGCAATCACATGTTGATAGCATGTTTATACTATATTCTCCTGTTCAGCCCTTTTTCTGATGCTACATAATGCAAGTTAAAACTAAATACAGTGGTCCCCCCGTGTTACGAAGGTACCTTTCGTAACCCGGAAATCTTCGTTTCCCGGGGGACCGCTTTAGGAGACGGACTGCGCGGCAAATTTAAAGGGGCCACGCAGTTTTTCGTCTTCAGATCCCGGGGTTTTTTTTTCGGATCCTGGGGGCTGTTTTGCGTTCCCGGCGGTTTCAGGTCCCGGGGATTTCATTCCCCGGGGGGTTCCTAACCTGGGGGCCCACTGTACTCAATAACATACTGTATATGTTTGTTCCTTAAAAGAAAGGCCAAGAAAAGAAGAAAATACTAAATAATTATTATTGTCAATTAAAAATATGTATCAAGCAACTTGCACATATTCCAGTGGCTTGATAAACAAAATATTGAAGAAATAAATTTCTGAGTACACCAGGCTCATAGTGTTCATAGTTCCTTGCTCAATATTAGCATGTAATGTTGAAGGAAATGAAAAAGAATCTTTATGGAAGGTGAACTATCCCCTACTATCCTTCCCTTGGTTTTATTTGTTTGTCTTATGTGGATTGACCTGCTGGGAGTGGAGGCTATTGTGATTTGTTGTCAAGCTGATCAAAATCAGCTTCCTGAATGTAGACAGAAAGCACCAGAATGCTTAGAACCCATGGTTTTAGCCCCCAAAGAACATTCATCTGTAGGCGGAAAGAATATGTTAACACATTTTTGCACAAGATATGGAACTAGTCATCCAGTACCAAAACTTTTTAGCAACCAAATCCAAACAAGTTTGCCTTTTCCATTGCCAGCTGGATTTGTCTACTCTAAAGTTGAAACCACCCACTTCATTTGGAAAGGTGCGGTGTGCCATGTTTTTGTACTAATGGATGAATACTACAGAGGAGGTTTGACAAACTTGTAGGATCCTAATAAACAGAGTGATGATGAGGGAAAAATTAATGGAAAGAGAAACACCACTTCTCAAATTAGTGACAGTAAACAGCTAATACTGCCAAGTGTCCAATTAAATATGTGGTTATAATGTGTGGCTGTAATTAGTTTGTACACGTTTTCTATTAACATAACAGACTGTGGTGCAGGTCACTAACAGTAATATAGTATGCATCTGAAATGTTGCTCTAATGGTAGATCCTAGGTCTTTGCCGCACTGCAGTACTTCTTTTGTATTTGGCTGGAAATATTTTTAAAAGAAACCTTAACATTCTTGTTTCACTATATGTTTACACACATACACCCCTACAAAGGTGAGGAAGGGATAGGTCCTTCTGCAATGAGACATGATGTCTAAAATCCCCTTGGGAACTTAACTGTTTAGCTTGTGATCAATTATTCCTACAGGCTTGAAGATGGAAGTTGTGCCCTGAGGAAGAAAAGTATTCTGACTATTTATGAAATGAATTCAATTTATTGTCAGTACTTGAAACAAAGATGGTGAGGACTTGAAGTGCATCTACTCTGTAGAGAGAGTGCAATTTGACACCACTTTAATTGCCTTGGCTGCATCTGACACAATCCTGGGATGCATAGTTTTGTAAGGCACCAGACCTTGTTAAACTACAGATCCTAAGATTCTATAGGATGAGCTACAGCACTTAAAGTGGCATCAAACTGCATTATTTCTACAGTGTAGATGTACCCAGGGTCTAAATACCCAAAAGGCACCAGATCCAATCTAATCTTGAAAGCTAAGCAGGGTCATCCTGTTTAGTAGTTGGAAGGGAGACCTCCAGTCCATACTAGAATTCAGAGGATGGAATTGGCAAAACCACATCTGAGTATTCCTTGCCTTTAAAAACCTATGATATTCATGGGGTCATCACGAGTTGACAGGTGACTTCAAAGTGTGCACATATACACACATATGGTGGGGACAGTTTTAAAGAGTGAACTCTGAGCTTGCTTTTATTAATATGAGAAGCAGGCTTGAAGAACTGTTGCTCACATGTGGCCTGCGTGATTGTGATGCAGTCTCCTCTGGCTTGTCTGTTGCCAGGCAGTAAAATCACAGAGGGCATTGCAAGTGCTTCATCTGCCCAGCCTACTCTGTGCCTACTGAAAAATCCTGCTCTCAGCTTCCTCCCCTTCCTTCATTGTTTCCCATTTTGAATTTCAAAGTGTACACTTGTTGTTGTTGTTATTTGCTATCAGGTCACCTTAAACTATGGTGACCCTATGAATAAGAGACTTGCAAGAGGCCCAGTTGTCAGCAGCTCTGCTGGGGTCTTGCAAACTCAGGACTGTGGCTTCAACTTTTCCCAACATCATCATCTTTTCTTACTTTCGGTGTCTGTGATTCACACAAAGTATTACAGCCTCAGTTTAGTCATTATATCTTCTACGAAGATTTGCTTTAGGACCTATTTATTTGTGTTTTTAGTGGTCCATGGTCCACACTCTCCTCCTTCACCACATTTCAAATGAATTGGTTCTCTTCATTTCAGCCTTCTTCATTGCCCAGCTTTCACAACCATGCACAGAAACTGAAAATACTATGGTATGGGTTATCTGACTTGGGTATTTAATGATATACTGTATCTTTATACTTGAGGATCTTGTGTTGTTCCTTCATAGCTGTCTGTCCAAGTCTTAGCTTTCTTCTGATTTCTTGAATAGTCTCCATTTTGATCAATGACTAAGACAAGGAATAGAAAATCATTTATTATTTTTGACTCTTTGTCACCCATCTTTGGTAACTATTTTTGTTTTCTTAGTATTGGGTTACAGCACTGCTTTTGAAATTTCTTCCTTAATTTTCCTTGGTAGACATTACAGGTATTTACTGTTTTCTGTTAGTAATATGGTGTTGCCGCGCAGGTCAGGGCCCCCCCCCAATAAATACAGAAACCTGGTTGGAGGAAAAAAGGCCACAACTTTATTAACTGTTCCACACATGCAGAACAACACAAAACCATAGGGTTGGCCCAAAGCATAAGGTCTGGATCTGGCCATCAGCAACACCCTGGTTGGTTGATGTACCCTTGGTAGCAGGGGCAAACATCGGGATGACGTAGGTGCCAAGCTCCACCCTGTTGCGCAGTTAGGCAACTGCGCTGCTTCACATCGAATTGCGAGACATCCTAGTCACCGGGTATTAATCGACTGTGGCCTCCGCAATGGCCACAGCGAACCGCTCCTTACCCGGGTCATGAGGACTCCCGATCCAGTGCCAGCGGGCCCTGGAAACCCCTACCCCAGATCCAGGCCTATGCTGCCACCCATAACAGAAGTTGTGACAATCAACTCCCTAAACAGGGAGGGAGGGTGGGAGAGCAGAACTGGCAATGGTGCCGACGCTCACCTTACACGGCCTTAAATAGGCCCAACAACCAATGAGGGCTCAGGAACGATGGAGGCACCACCCTCTCCGAGCTCTCCACCAATAGGAGGGCACGCCATACCCTGCTGTGGCCAATCAGACAGGTTCCTTTCCTGCTCCTCCCGATGGCCAATCAGCATCGAGCCCGCGCTCGCACCGGCCGCTGGGGCGCCCAAGCCTGGCGCCCGGGAAGGGGAGAGGCCTTCCTTCACGCGGCAACAGCGCCGGCCCGTTAATTCGGGTGGCGCCATTAATCGGTGTATCTTGTGGATGTTCATTCACCCATTTTATGTGCCTTCTTTCCTCCGAGTGTAATTCCACTTTCTTTATGATATGTTCTGTGTTTAAATTAAACAGATAAGATGATAAAGATGCATCCTTGTCTGACCCCTTTGCCCATTGGCAGCTTTCTGTTCCCTCACACTGTGTCTTGACAGTGGTCTCTTGCTCAGAATGCCGTTGACCCTCCATATCCACAGATTTTTTTAATCCATGTATTCAACCATCCATGCCTGCAAAATAATGCCCCTCCCCCCCAAAAAAATCCAAAAAGCAAACCTTGATTTTGTCATTATATGTAAGAGACTCTGCCATTGTATTTAATGGGACTTGAGAATCCATGGATTTTGGTATATATAGGGGGTCCTGAATACGAACCCCATGGCACATTATACAGGTTAAGCATCAAGACACTTAAGTGCTGCAGCATACCCATTTATTTATGGCAAACTATAGTCTCTCATGATCTAAAACAGTGTTCTTAATCTTTGACTCTCCAATGTTTTTGATTTCAGCTGCCAAAATACCTGACCATTGGCACAAGCTGGCTTCTGGGAACTGAAGTCCAAATTACCAGAAGGACCAGAGTTTGAGAACTACTGATCCTCACGATCAAATCCTTTGCTATAATCTGTAAAAAGCAGATTGATTTCCCTTTGAAATTCTTTGGTGTGTTCCATTATCCCCCCTCTGCCCCAAAGCATGTACATGTAGTTGACATAAAAAAGATAACAAAGTAGCGCCATCATAATGCTATCATAGCTCCCCTTTACTATTCTATGTCTTTTCAAGGAGTGTGCTTTGGGGATTATAATTAAAATAAAAGAGATACATTAGGATCCATGCACTGCATGTTAATGAACTGCAATCTTTGAAGATGTCAGTACAATTTGTCAGACTGTATAGAAAAGTCCAAATACATTGAGAGGCTCATGTAGAATAGTTGTGTGTATTTTGGAGCATCATTCTCCAGACCCCTGTTAGCTGTGGTGATAGTGCAATAACAGCCATGACACGAGTTTTGATATGACTTCCATGCTATTGTAATGATGCATACTCTATGTGAAGTGACATTTAAAAACAACAACAACACTTATGCTGTATAATAATCCAACCCTGTACTTGTTTGTGTATGCTTATTGTTTTGTTTTGTTTTAATAAAACTTGCTCTCACAATCTTTTTCTTTCCCTTTCCTTTGTCCCCATCTGTTGCTGACTTGTGTGAGTCACCCAGGGGAAGTATGAAAATGGATGCGGTTGCTACCTGTTTGTGGCTGCTTGGTTCCCCCCCCCCCCCCCCATTGCTGCAGGCATGGAACAGAGCAGCAGCATATCAAGCATTTCAATCTGGTTTGCTGAACATAACAGTGTAAGAAAAAAATTGTTGCCTTGTTTTGGGTCCCCCACCCCCAGAGCAGTCCTGCAAGTTGACCATGTAAGAGAAAATGAGCATGTGGAATTGTTTCCCAGCCCAGTTAGCCTTTGCGAATACTTCATAAACTTCTTTTCTTTTCTTTTCTTTCTTTCTCTCTCCGCATGGGTTAATATCCTAAGATTTGCTAATCAAAACAGTGTTGAAGCCATGCTAATAAAAAGGATGCCTTGTGCTGAACCAGGAAATATTTTATGACAGAATATTATTTGTAGATGCTCATCCTTATAGGCAGTGCTGATACAGTGCTCAAAAGACAACAACAAGAACATCAAAAACCTACTGTAAAAATGTGTGCAGAGGTGAAATGCTTTTGCCAAATATGTGGTACAAAATTATGTTATGATGCATAGTGTGCCAGAGGCATAATGTTGAAACAGAGAGGCCAGTGTTCTCGATATATTTGGGCCTCGATATGTTTTGCAACAGGGACTTAAAAGTTCTATTTGTTGCTGTGACTAAGAAAATGAGAAATTTGTGTGCATTTCAGTGTAATGCTCTATAACAGTGGTGGGTAATGTATGACCCATGGGCCATATTCAGCCTCCAGAGCCCCCCAGAGGTAACCCCTTCCCAATTAATATGAATGTACTCTTGGTAATGTGGGCCAATGTCACCATGTTTAATCCTATCTTTAGTAGAAAGGTGGGATAAAATATAGTAAATAAGTAGGAACAAATTATTTTAAATGTACTTTTAAAATACTTACAAAGGGGCAGTACACATGGGCAGCAAAATGCCACTTCTCTTTGTTGCGCTGCTGCACAGATGCTTCCAAAAAAAGGGGCAGCCTAGAGCAGCTCCTTTTTTGCAGTATCATAAGGGCTGCAACGCAACCCTATGACGTTGCTTCTGTGGAGAGGCGTCTGTATGCAGCTGCGCATCTGTGGCATCCACCATATGGACAGGTGCACAAACCTGTGTTGTCACTAGGGCTGGGCGTGTTTGGACTCCCAGCCCTCTTGAGCCCTAATTTTGGCCTCAGGGTGTCACAAAGCATCCGTCTGTACTGGCCCAAAGTTACATTATTAGATGCTGCTTGACAATTTTATTATGCAGCATGACAAAAATACAGTTTGGTGTTCTTTTGCAACAGCTCAGATATTCAGATCAATATTTATCTCTAAATTAGCAACTAAAAAGATAAGGTTTAGATAATAAATTAATTTATTTCTAACCTTTCCAGGAATACACCTCCTTGGTTTCTGTTTCCATTTTCTTAAAGTGAATGCCCTGAGCCTCATTTCTCAAAGTCAGAGGTGGGTGTCAATACGAGTTTTAGGCTGTGCTTTGTTTTGTGTTTTCAGAAAAGGCTCCCAAAGAACTCCAGTTAACCTTTCTGCTCTTAATTCCACATGTGGTATGTTGTTGTTCTTGAGGACACTTTTTGTTACTTATTTAGTCTGATGCATTTATATCCTGCCCTGTTCCCTTCCAAGAGCTCAAGGCAGTGAATGTTGTACATACTTTTATTCTCCTAACAATCTTGTTAAGTAGGTAGAATTGTGAGAAGAGACGTTGTAAAAAGCTGCATGAGGACCTTTTTGCTGAATAGGGATTGGAAATGGGATCATGCTTTTGTTGTTGTCAGCTGCCCTCAAGTTGACTCTGATTCATGGCAACCCTGTATATTAGTGCTACTCTTATGCTCTCATCTACCCTGTGTTGTTGGATTGCCTCTCCCATCATCCCCAGCCATTGTCATGCTGAGATAGAGATAATGGGAGCATCAGTACTCTGGAGAGCACCATCTTGCCAATGTTGCTACATTGTACTTGGTGTCAGGTGAGTCTGCTGCCTCCCTCACTGCCTCTGCTAACAGTCTGTATCCATCCTTCTCCCTCTTCAAGCTCTGCTTTTCCTTGGAGTCTGATATAAGCAGAAGCAATAGATAAGGGGACCAGAAAGGGAGGAATGGATAAAACTTGCAGGAAGAGTCAGTGCTGATTTGCTTATTTACAGAGAGAAATTAGAGTTTGCAATAGCAACTAAAAGTTTTTCAATTGCCACCAACAAGAAGAGAGTTTTGCCCATAGGCAATACAGTATTCCTGGGCCCAGAACTTTCCTTAGCCCCTGTTTGTGTACTCTGTAGCCCAGTTCAGAGGTAACAGTCTTAGTCCCTTACTGCCTTCTCTTCTTCGTTCTCTCACATACTGTAACAAAAAACTACAAGGGTTTGTAAAACCATGTGCATCTGACTCCATGCATCTGATAATGTGGTCTATAGTCAATCAAAATTTATACCAAACCAAAATTGTTTTTCTTTGTAGTACCACAGTTTCCCAGTCTCATATACTACAGATGTATTGGAGCAAGATAAAGACAGATGGAAAGAGAACATGTATGGACCCAACATTTATTCTCCATCCAGTAAACCAGTACTGCTTCATTTGAAGTAGGGCAATTTTTATGGGCTTGGAAAAGGAGTAGGTTGCTGAATACTGTCTAAAGACTGGGAATCCTTTTCCAATACAAGGCTGCATTTTGTTGTTGTAGTGTGCCTTCAAGTCACAAGGTTTTCTTGGCATGTTTTTTCAGAGGGGGTTTGCCATTGCCATCGTCTGAGGCTGAGAGAGCATGACCTGTCAAGGTCACCCAGCAGGAGTCGAACGCTGCTCATGGCTAATCCTTATGACAAAGTGGGCTGGACTATGCTAATCTCAGTCATAAACAAACATGCACCTACAGTATACACACAAATGTTGATTCATACCCACCCACCCCCATCTCTTCATACAGATGGTTTGAATACACAATCATCTTCACACCATGAATATAGCAAAAGATCATCTACCTTGCTCTAGAGCATTTAGGTTTGGGGCGGGGGGACGAGGGAAGGAAATCCCTTCATGAGAACCAGCAAAGGATAAAATTAGGGTTATAAATGGGGATCACAACAATTACCTCTGAGAGAAGTAGCAAAAACCACCAATAACAGCACTAAAAAGATTAGAAACAAAACATTTTCTTATAAAAGTTTAAGGTGGCACAGTGGTTAAATGCCTGTACTGCAGCCACTCACTCAAAACCAGAAGGTTGCAAGTTTAATACCAGCAAAAGGTTTCAAGCTTGACTCAGGCTTGTATCCTAACGAGGTCGATAAAATGAGTACCCAGATTGTTGGGGGCAAGTAACTTATAGTTGCAAACCACTTAGACACTGCTTAGGTGGTATGAAGCAGTATATAAATAAAGCTGTTTGTTTGTTTGTTTGTTTGCTTATTAAAATATAAATATGGATCTAGATAGCTGTTAGAGAAGAAAAAAATTAAAATATAAAAGAATGTAATAACATTATTAACATATTTTTGGAATATAACTTCTAGATTGATTGATGCATTGTGTTATGTTCTGCTTCCTGACAACAATGCAGTATTATCAAGGTTTTTTTAGGGGGGGGGGGCATATGTGTAACAGACTATTACAACATGGATGGACAACATTGAACAAGAGTATTTGCAACCCTTTTATTTTTTATTACATTATAGTGCTTTTTACTCCAAGGACTTTGAGAACTTTATGTATGGTTCTCCCTTCACACTTCCAAATATTTTAACAGCCCAGCTGTGATGCACTTCATGTGGCGAGTTAAAGGGCAGAAAACAGTGTTTCGCTTATTAGTGAAGTACAGTGGGCAAAACAAGGAAAGTATCTTGTGCCAAAAAGTTAAGAATAATGTACTCAAATGGAACTTTGGGTTCCATTGGTATAATTCCATTGGTTCTTTCCCCACATGTGTGCCTCATCACTTCTCTAACTAGTTTCAAAATTGAGTTAAACACTATATTGTTTAGGGAAGCATTCCCAGATCTGTTCCCTTGACTGCCCCAAGATGCCTCGTTTTAACTATGTATTAAAAGCCGAGCCCTCCCTCCAGTCCATCTGCCTTGGTCCAGGCCTCAGAGGGAGAGAAGAACTGCTGGACCTGATCCCCTTCCCCACCACCATTCCCTTCTCCTTCTGTGTCGTGTCTTTTTAGATTGTAAACCTGAGTTCAGGGAACTGTCTAATTAAAAGGGGCGGGCTATAAATAAATTATTATTATTATTACTATTATTACTATTATTATTAAAAAGATTGTATGTACAGCGCTGTGTAAATTTACAGCACTATATAAATAAAGGTTAATAATAATAATAATGGTATAGACAATAGAGGTATGCATAGTTGTTTTTTTTTTTTACATTTTACATTGTTTTTTCATATGTCAGTAACTTTTTCCAAGTATATTTGCAGTGATTTGCTGAGAAACTCTTCTACACTCCTTTTCACAACTTCAGAATTAAATTGAGGACAAAAGTGGAAAAGTGGGGGGAGGAGAGAGAAATTAGGGCATTTTAAAAACAGCTGAAAGAATGGCATGACAGGATTAATTGCAACTATTCCTGCGAAATTGAACTAGTTGTGGTTCAATTTTTAAATATATATATATATATATATATTAATAAAATAAGATATTGTGAATACTTTTATAAAGCTATTAACAATAAACTACATAATTACAGCTAATAAAACTGTTTATCTGTCTAATTATATAGCTTACCTTTTTTCATGTATTGCTGTTGATTGTAAGATTCTATAGTTTTCTGAATTGTACATTTCATATTCTACCATGATAATTAGTTTTAACATGATTTTTTTAAACAGAGGGTTAGATAGAGGCTTATTTTGTTATCACATATGTTCTTATATACATTTCCTTCAAAGTGTTATTTTTCTTGGCCTCCTGTGTTGATGAGAAGAATGTTTAAGTATTATACTGTGCTCTGATGAGCAGCTGGCTGTGTAATAGTATTTGTTATTTTACTGTTTTGACATTTTACTTTGTTGAAGAATCTATTGAAGAAGGTACTGTTATGTCAATTTCATTGCGGTCATCACGTAAAAGAAAAGCTCTCTTGCACTCTATCTGGGTTTACATTTCCAGTTCAAATTAAAAAGAGCTTGCGGGTGTTCTGTTTTTTTCCAGTGATACCCCTGGTTCATTTTCTTTCCTTCTTTCTTTTAATCTTCACGAACCATTGAATGGAGTATCCTTGTTAAAATTTCACCAAGGGTCACATATCTCCTTGGTGGGTTAGACAAATTTCATGACTCTGGAAAGTTTTTTCAGTGAAATATTAAAACATAAAACATCTGTGAAAAGAATGTTCTTTATGTGAGATAATTCTTGCAAGTGTAGTGGGTTAAACCTTGGCCTTGGAATTTCCTCCCCTGCTGATAGTGGTTACATATGGTAAATACAAAATAGTCTGGGTGTAAAGTCAGCAGGGGTCAATCCTTGTATGAAAAGTGGGAGGGAGCGACAGTATCCGTTTCCAAGGCTGCATTTGAGAACATGGAAAAATAATCACATATACTTTGACCCACTAGAAATAAAATCAGAAGCACAGCATTATGAAACATTGTGCATGTAGGCATATCAGATTTTTCTGTTCGATAAATATGTTTTCATTTTTCCAGGCTATTACCCCCCACCCCGGTTAGAGGAGATGGATAGCTGTGTATGATCAATACTTAACAATATATTTTTTTCCTCCCTTTTTGATTCTTCAAGTTGATATACATAACATAAATCTTCAAATGGTGCTTAATGAATAATAAATACTTGCATGTGATAAATGCTTTGGAAGAAGAATTTTTACCAATTCAGGTAGATGAATATTCAGGATTATTATCCCTCCTGCCCCTGCCCTCCCATCATATTTCTTCAGAACTGTTTCTAAAAGGTCAGGACCTTTCCATTTCCATTAACCACAGCCATGGTTTCATGTTGATTGTGAACCCTAAACTGTAACTAATTTTAACTATGGCTAGTGTGGTGTAGTAGTTTGAGCCTTGGACTCTGGAGACCAGGGTTCAAATCCCTACTCGGCCATGCAACCCACTGGGTGACCTCGGGCAGGTCACACTTTCTCAGCCTCAGAGGATAGCAATTGCAAGCCCACTCTGAATAAAGTTGCCAAAGAAGCACATGATAGGTTCACCTTAAGGTTGTCATAAGTCAAAAACAACTTGAAGACACACAACAACAACAACAACAACAACAACCAAGTTATAAAATGCCAGCATCATAAACTGCAATTTGATATTGGCTTGTTAGTAGGTAATATTAACCACTATTCATCCCAGATGCTTAACTCCAGTCAGCCTAAAATGTAAGCATCCTTCTCACAGTTCAGGAAGGGAAAAAGAGAAGCAGATATGCCCAAACCTCACGCTTCACACCATGCTAAACCATTGTTTCATTACATCCAAATGAAGCTGTAATATATCAAATTAAATATATGGAACATCGTAGAAGCCCAAAGTATGGAGAACTCTATATCCAGAGATTTTTCAGAATGGTAGATTAAAGATTTGTTCATATGAGAGGCTGAAAGTGTATTCAGTTTGTTTCCTCTTTTGGTGCATCTAAAAAGGTAAAGGTTTCCCCTTTGACAAGTTGTATAGTACAGCACCTATACTGTACACAAATAATGCAGTTTGACATCACTTTAAGTGCTCTAACTCCGTCCCATAGAGTCCTGGGATTTGTAGTTTTATTTGTGGTCTTTAGCCTTCTCTGCAAAAAAGGTGCCTCACAAAACTACAAAATCCAGGATTCTTGTAGGATGGAGCCCTGGCAATTAAACCATGGTCTCACACTGCATTATTTCTACAGTAGATGCTCCCTTTGATTCTTAGCAGTTCAACTGTGTTACTATGGTTTTGAATTATATTTGTTTACAATGTTTATACCCTAATTTTCCTTTGGCAAGCTCCAGACACAGTGTATATAATTTTTTTTCTGCCAGTCTACTATCCTCACACTGTCTAGATCCCATCAATAAGTTAATCTTACTATTTTCATTTAATCTGCTGCCCGTTAAGCATGCTTACCAGCCCTTCCCAATCTGACACCCACCAGATATTCAATTACAGCTTCCAGTATTCTTCAGTCAGCCTGGTCAGTGGTCACACTGGCTAGGAATTGTGGGAATTGTAATCCAACCTATCTAGTTGTAATCCAACCTATCTAGTAGGCACCAGGTTAGGAAGGCTGATTTATACAATTTATACTGATGTATATTTATACTGAACACTGAGGTGCAATTCTAGACTGATCTGTAACAGTGCCAAAAAAGCTTTATAATTGTTCTTAACTTCAACTGTAAGAAATAGTGTCTCATTACAGCAAGATGAACCATTCAAACATTTTAATTGCAGCAAAAAAAAAAAATCCAAAAAAATCAGTTAAAAAATTCTGTTAAAACATTGGCTTTTGTGCAAAAACATGGGTGGCTTGTGGGTGGGGGGAAAGCCCTGAAATGAGATGACAAAAAAATAAAAATAAAATAATTGTAAATGTGCTTAAACACTAGAGGAGCTGAAAGAAAACTGTATTTTTCAGTGTTGTGTGCAAAAACAAAATAAATGAAGATTAACATCACTGCTAATGTACAACAAACTGAAGATTCGGTGTTCTACCGACAGAAGGATGGAGAATGATGTGTCAACATTACACATGTCATGGGCTATTATTTAAAAGATGCTTGTAATGTCTATTTATTTATTTATAATGTATAATTGAGATTTATAACCCATTAATGGTTCCTAAAAGCCCTTGGGGAATATATCATGCAAAGCATAAAAAGGCAATTAGAAAACCTAAAAGAGCTGCATTAGTACAATAACAACAAAGGCACATAGACTAAGTGATACACACACAGGGGGAAAAAAAACACCAGACTGCTACCAGTAACCGCAATTGTTCTGGACTGAGGGAGACAGCATGTGACCTTTTCCAGTATCCGAAGGGTAACAGAAAAAAATAAACACAATCAATTTCTGTGACACGCAGGCAAGAATTCTTTCATGTCTCTTAGGACTTATTATGCAAGTGCCAAGTAACACATCCAGCAAACCTGGCCATTTGCCTTGTCTAATAGGCCCTAAAATGCAGTGGTACATAAGTGGTAAGCCTGTAATGACACAACGTCTATGTGCACAGTGTTATTATGGAAGGTTTTCTGAAAAAAATGTGATGCCAGTTTCTCTTTTTATATATAAAAAAGGTCTTCCTTTGCAATAACAACAACAAAGGTACCCTATGCCTTTTTCCACTGACTGACATTGTCATGCTTTCTCACAATAGATGGGACATTGGGGACATCAGCATAAGCTGCAAGCCCACATTAAAAATATCATCATGAGAGTCTTCAGACTGAGCTTTAGATTAAGGGCCAGTTTGCATAATCAGCCCTCCCTGTGTTTCAAGTTCATTACAGCTGGTATATGGCATAGCAGTTGTCTGATAGCTCTGTCACAAGCCTAGATCAATTTTCTGCCTGTGATGATGTGATTTCTTCCACATGTTTAATATCCGGTTGTGAATTGATATGACTGCAAGGCAAAGAAGCCAGAGAACTGCTTCACTGTGGCCAGCTGTAATATGTGTTTGAATCTGGGTACACTTAGGGCAGAAACACAGCTTACTGACTGAGTCTTGGATTCTTGAACTTCTGTCATGGGTGTGGTGTTTTTGAAAATTGGGGGAAGAAGGTCTTTCAAAGTCATGCAAAAATGATTGAATGAAGAAGGGAAATCCTATTTGTAATTAAGTAAATTTCTCCCCAAGATGGTGCCCTCCATATTTGTGCAGTGTTTGGTTCTCAACTGATGGAAGCTGTAATCCAAACTGATGGGAGCTGTAGTCCAAAATATGGAGGAGACCACTTGGGAGAAAACTGTTTTGTTGTGCCAGCATCAGAAAATTTGTAGTCAGCATAAATCATTTGATCATCAGATAGATATTTCACAATTAGGAAAGCTGCTGTTTCTTACTGTTCAATGTAATCATTTTTCTGATAGTATTTGAATAAAACTTTCATTACTCTACTTTGAAACTATAAATTGGCAATTAGCATTTTGCAACTTGGGATGGCCTAATCCTCTTTTTGTGTATTATGGGCCACAATTGTGGTTGAAACCTGTAATGTGTAAAAATAAAAGGAAGGAGGAGGCCACGTCTGTATTTTTAACACTGTCAAATCACTGGAACTATGCCACCATAAAAGTCGTAACAAGTTAGGTCAAGTAAACAAACTTGATTGCTGACAAATAGCAAAATTATTAGTAACAAAGAGGAAGTGTGCTGAACAAAGAGGAGGAATTCCTAGTTTTATGCCCTTGAGAGGCAGTGCCATGGTGGCTTTTTAAAATTGGATTTTTACCTCACTTTTCTCCCAGCATGTAAAAAGCTGTTTTACAAAAGTTAAATCACAATTGTTTTAAAAGGCACATGATTAAAACAGTTTAAAATATATTTAAAATATCACTGAAAGGATACAACACAGCACACTAATTTCAAATGCCCTGCTGCCCTTAAAATCCAATAGAAAAAGTGTTACGTAGCCAGCCAGCATAAAGAGAGCAGAAAGGAATGAGCCAGGTCTCCGTTGGTGCACCTGCTGAGATGGCTCTCTCCTATGTCCTCACCAGATGGGCCTGTGATGGTGGCAGAACTGAGAGAAAGCCCTTCCTGATAATCTTAAAACTCACACCTGGTTCATATAGACAGATTTGGACTTTCAGATGGTCTGGACTTCAAAGGTTATAAGCAGCACATTGAATGCTGCACAGAAATGGACTAGTAGCCAGTGAAGCTTGGGGGAGTTATATGTTTCCCCGTAATCAGCCCTGGGCAGTAGCCTGGCTATAGTATTTTTCACCTGCTGAAATTTTTTACAGTTTTCCCCATGTAGAGTGTGTTACAGTAATCCAAACAGGTAACCAAAGGCATGTGTCACCATAGTCAGATACTACTTCTCAAGGAGCAGACATACCAGGTTCAAATCTGAGTCCAAGAGTACATCCAAACTGTGAATCTCTGTAGCTTCTCACCTTTGTGTTTTGAAACCATTATGGCTTAGTGTGGCTCTGCCACAAATATAGGACCAACCCATTTCCAACGGCAGTTTGCTCTTGAAGTGAAGGGCTTGTGTCCAGCTTGTCTTCATAAACCTATCTCTGAGAAGCTCCCTGCTGTTCAATGCAGGGACCACTAATCTTTAAGAGGTTTGCCCCTGGTCAGCTTAATGTATTCTTAGTTTGTGGTTCACTGTAGGGTCCGTTCCTAGTTATGCTATTTTTTCAAAATTAACTTGCACATTTTAAACAATAGCTGAAGTGTATGATATCCATCCCTTTCTTCCAGTTTATCTTGAAATAAATTGATTTTTCAGTTTATTGAAATAAATATAAATTAATATAATTGTAGTCAATATGAATGTAGTCATCTCAAATGAAATGTATTTATGTCAGAATTAGCATAAGCCAGTATCTCTTTGATTTGAGAACTCAAGGATCTGAACATGCATAAATGCCCTTCATTTGATTCAGATGTTCAACTTAGCAAGCCTTGTTCTGTGCGTATCTCCGGTACAGCGTTTCATTCTCTGAAATTTGGCTCTGTAGAATTGCTAGCTGTAAATCCACTTAAAGAGGAAATAGAATGTCTGTGGCTCATTTGGAAATTGTAAAGGGTCAATTGGCTTTTTAAGCTCTTCTAAAAATCACTTCCTCATGGTCATAGTAAAGTGAGGACGTGAGGTTACTGCTATGTTGTGTTTCTTTTTTTCCTTAATGTTCTGTTCTTTGGAGTATAAAATAAAGATTTCACTAGTTATTTTCCTAGAAAGAACTGAGAACTGAGTGATCTAAGTGCTTTCATGCTGAGAGGCTATCTCAGAACCTGGCACTAGATGCTGGAAAACAAATAATACAATGAAAAGTGCTTATTCGCCTGGGAATGTAACTAACAACTCCTCAAGCTGAGCCTAAATGTCACATGCTTTCAGAAAAACAGCAGAATGGCAAAGGCAAAACATGCAAAGATATTTATCTACTACGGAGCCCTGTCATGATGTGTTACCTTTCCAAATGGGTGATGGATATTTGATAGGGGTTATTTCGTTAATGACCATCTATGTGCCGTCTGCTGAAGAGCAATAAAGTTAAATGTAGTCTGAATCCATATAAATAAATACAAATTGTTTAGGGCAAAGGTACATAATATCCTTGGAGAAGTCTGCATTTTTGGTCTCGCTGTTAAGTTTTCTCCTACATATTTTAGTCTACTCAGAAGCAGCTGAGCAGGAATAGGTGGTACCTGCCTTAGGACTGGAGGGTACTGGAAGAGTGGAAACAAATGGGAGTAAATATACAGAACTGCATAAATAACAATCCACAAGTGTACTAACAACTTTTCCTAATAGTTTGTCACTTTATTTATTTATTTATTTATATCCCGCCCAATCAACAGGGAATCAGGGTGAGTTACAACTGTGGGAAAAATACAATCCAAATAACAATAACAATGAAAAAAATAAAACAAATTCAGCATAGTAATAAATAACAGAAAATATAAGGCAGTGAACACCCATCAATGAAGAGGCAGAACCCAAAGGAAACACTAACATAGTGGTTTCAGAACCTTCCTAATGTTGCAACCCTTTAATACAGTTCCTCATGTTGGGTTGACTCCCCAACCACAAAATTATTTTAGTTTTGATTCCTAAGAACATCAGAAATATGTGTTTTCCAATGGTCTTAGCCGTCCCATGTGAAAGGATCATTCAACCCCCAAACAGATCACAACCCACAGGTTGAGAACTGCTGTACTAACACATAAGACAAACAGCAGATCTCCAGAGCAACTTGCAAAACCTACACAAAGCAGGTCACACTTGAAAGTGAGCCAACAGAGCTACAGGCCAACACTCAGTCAGGTTATGCACTATCCAGCCTACTAGAGTACGCATTCCAGCCTGTGGAGTTTTCCTGGTTGCCAGTCATAATAGATACATTCAAAAGCAGACTGCAGATATTTTTTTTTCTCTTTTCACCATGGGATGTTCCATATTGCAGGTTAACGTCAGTATGTAATACTGATCACACGGCATGACCCTCCAAGCTCTCCTTCATCTGCAAGTCAAACTAGCTCAGTTTCTCCTTTCCTGACTTCACGTAAGGAAGAAGGAGATCCCTTCCAAATTACTGAGGCTTTACTTGTGCACCTTGTTTCCTGGGAGAGCTTGAACATCTCTGCTATGGAGGATGCATGTCACCATGTCAGGAACACATTCATATCCTGGGGAGAAAGCAAGTATAGAGGGCCTATAAGTCACCTGTCTTTCTCTGTATTGGAGGGGGGAAATTCAAATGGATCTGCATAATCTCTGCCTGATTAGAGATGTAAATTTGGGATTATAGGAGTTGGGAAGCTTGCATGTCAAGGGGTTAGGATACACAGGAAGAGACCTTTGGACCATGCCTGGACCCCTTTCAATACCATACAGTTACAGCACCATGATTCCACTTTAGCTGACATGGTTCCATCTTACTGGAATCCAAAGAGTTTGTTTTAGGGAAGAATATTTAAAATTCTCAGCCATATAGCTTCAATACCTTATTAATCTACAGATACCTGGATTCTATAGGATGCTGCCATGGACAATGTGAAATCATTGTGCTATAACTGTGTAGTATGAAAGGGACTCAGAAAAGGAACTGTTTTGTGCTGGTGCATATAAATAGAGGATACTACAGTACAAACAGGAGAGCCAGCATGGTATAATCATTTGAATGCTGGACTAGGGCCCTGGAAGGCAAAGGCAAACAGCCCCTGAACAAATCTTGCCAAGAAATCCTTGTGAAAAGTTTCACCTTAGCATCACCGAAAGTCAGAAATGAAGACACACTGCTGTTGTTGTGTACCTTCATTTTTGTCTTAAAGTGATGCTAAGGTGAACCTTTTCACAGGGTTTTCTTGGCAAGATTTGTTTTCCCTAGTCCAGCATTCAAACGATTACACCACACTGGCTCTCCTGTTTTGTATTGTAGTATCCTCTATTTATATTCTAGCATATCCTGTAATTGCTATGCTTTTCACAAGCATCATTGTCCAAAACCATAGTGCATTTCAGACTTATTTGTAGAAGAATGATGAGTCTCTGTTTGCCTTTGCCTAAGGCTTCCTGCTGTAGCAAATTAATGGTGGTAATATCTTGTGCATTTTTCAGTCTTGCCCCCATCCCCTTTTAAATGAACCAAGAAAGACAATTTAGAAATATGTGGAAATTACAAAGAGGAAAGAGCTCACAGGTGCATTTCGGTGACAGTCCAAGTTTGCCATGGTAATAAACCACTTTATGCTATAAAATTAGAAAATAAAAACAGCAGACTCCAAGGACACTAGCAACATTGGATGTGCCTGGCATTCTGATTTGTCTCTTTTGGTACAGATTACAGTTCCAGAACAGTATAAACACTCTGCCAGTGTTATATCACTTTTTGCGATGTTGTACTGATGCAGGTTGATTCATCTAATTGATTAAGAAGATGGATTGATCTTGGTAACTACACACCTGAAGGGTAAATCAGTGTGCCTTTTGAGAGAAGCAAAATCCAGTTGGATGATGTTCATTTACAAATGAACACCAGAGTTCAGATAGTGTCTGCCATGCAGTTGCATGAAGGACTGTATGGTTCAAATTAATTGCATATACAGAATTGCATTTGTTGGAGGTGATGTTTTTACATGATACGTTTGAAAAGATATTTAAATAGATTGGAGAACAGCATTAAATCACATGCTTGCAGATATGTCTTGTGGAGTGGTTGAGAGGTAAGCATAAGCCCCCATTAATAAAAGTGGTCTCCACCTCATTTGGAAATTGCTGTCATTTAATTGCTGCCACTATTGCCCTGTATGCTGTTGACAAGACAACATACTGTTCTGAAACATGTCTTTTAAGAAGCAAATTACATGTGTTCATTCTGTAAAATGAATTGGTAAAAATCCTTCCTGGAATGTACTATGGTAGTTTTGATTGCAAATTATACAGAACTGAAAATGCAGGCCTCCATGTATAAACTGGAGCAGCGGTCCCCAAATTGTGCCCTTTAAGAGATTTTGGACTCCAGCTCCCAGAAGCCTCAGCTATGCTGGCCAGTCGTCTGGGTTTCTGGGAGCTGAAATCTAAAATCCTTTAAAGAGCACAGTTTGGGGACCGCTGAACTAGAGGGAAATCTAGCTTATGTAGTTGGAAACCAGTGGAGAGAGCCAAATGTCCAGTTGTAAGTCAGCCTGTGTGTATGTCTCTTCTCTTCCCACATCCAACTCTACCATGTAGGCTTTGTAGCACTGGTTTATTTAAGCTTTCCTAATCTGGTTTCAAATAGTGGGCAAATTCAAATCTAGAATTGGGGTCAATCTGGAATGACAATCTTCCTCAAAGTCAGAATAATGAGTTGTGGGTGTACATAAAAATAAACTCCGCAGCGTCACCACTCTTATAAGATTTTCTATCATTCTTTGAAATAGCATTTGTTTTTTATTTTTACAATTTTTATTTTTATTTTTTTGAAGTAAGAAAACATAAAATGGAAGGTGGTAGTGATAGGGTTGTTCTGCAGAAGATAGGCAGACAAGGCATTTTGATGATGTAGTTTTTGGAAGATACACAGAGAGAATGTTTTTGTCACTCTGTGGACTTGAGAATCATGGCCCTGAAATTTTGTCTCTTAAGGCCTAAAACTTTGCCCCACTTTTAATTGTATTTCAGAAAGACTGGGTTATTGAATATGCTGTTTAGTGGCTTAGTGCTGCTCTGTCCATTATGAGAGGGGTAGGTCAGAATCTATTGATGGATCTCTAAATTATATAAATTTGATTGACAAGAGCTTCAGATTCTATGGCTTAATAGTTGCAGCAATTAAACAGTTCCTTTCCTTTGCCATAAGTTATTGTTATGAATAAAGAAGAGTTGGGAGAACAAGCAGTGAATCCCTTCATAGAAGGACCACCGGTATGTGCACCATTCCATTCTAGCACTCAGAATAAACTCCTGTATTCAGAATTGTCTAATGCTAAGTATTTATATTTTGCGTCGGGCTCCTTTTGATGAATCTTGGGATTCCTCTGTCTGTAACAAAAGCCGAGTGAAATCAATTTTAACAGTGATAACCATAAGAACATCTTCTGAATTATTTTTCTTATTGAAATGCATACATGCAGTGAGTCCTTGAAAGGGAACAGGCTGACAGTTTCAGAGAGATCTTACTGTGCGAGAAATGTACAGTGCTTGATTGGGAATTTTTCCCTTTTTCAGCTGTTGTGTTTTGAAACGTAACTGATGAAGGAGACAGTTTATGGGGAGAATGCTTTTCTAATCTCTTAATTATTCATAATATTTTTTCTTTTAAAAATGTAAATATACCGTATGTGCCTGCCCTTGAAGTGCTTTTTATATAATGTAGTGCTAAATAATGGCTTAATTTGGCTGATACCCAAGACAACATTCGTTTTCGTTCTCTACATTTGACATATGTACAGGAAAGATTTAGGGTTTAATAGAAAGCATACCACCTGGAGAGTACCTACTGAACATTGTAGGAATAATAAATATACAGTACACCCATGCTGTATGCGGGCACACTATACATGGCTTCAAGCTTATGCTGAAGCCATGCAACAAGAAAGCAAATGGTGTGTCCACCTGTGGCACACCATGCCACAAGCACACACCCCATACACACCTCATTGTTTACAATGGGGCACAAGCATTTGTAGAATTTCTCTTATGCATATTGGATCCAAGGCATCAAATAAGATGGCTATGTTAGTAGATTGACTCTAGTATCATTATGGTGAGCCTTTTAGAGACTGAGTGCCCAAACTCAGTGGTGTTCCCACACCAAGTGCTATCTAGTGCTGTGGGGGGATTTCAGGGTGCACAAGGAAAAAGTGGAGGACCTGACCAAAGCTCAAAACAAACCAAAACAAAAAAGTTTTAAACAAAAATAAATGCTCAAAACAAAACAAAAAAGTCACTCATATAAATATTAAATCCATCCTTCTCAGCCTTGCTCAGAATGGAGGACCTTTTGGAATCCCTCCTGGACAGGAGGTTGAAACAGAGGACATGTCCTGAAAAGGAAGAGGACTAAGTCTGGTCACCCTAATCTAAAAACACCCATATAGTGCTTGTTATCAGCTTCGGCCGATACGCCAGGTGCACCCTTTCCTGTATCAGAAGGACCTGGAGTCTGTGGTACACGCCTTGGTAACCTCACGATTGGATTTCTGCAATGCGCTCTACTTGGGGCTACCCTTGTGCCTAACCCGGAAACTTCAACTAGTCCAAAACATGGCGGCCAGGCTTATTACTGGTACAATCAGGTGTGAGCACATAACACCAGTGCTCAAGTCCCTCCACTGGCTACCGATTAGTTTCCGGGCGCAGTACAAGGTGTTGGTTTTAACCTTTAAAGCCCTACAGGGCTCAGGTCCATCTTATCTTAGGGACCGCCTCTCCCTGTACAATTCCCCCTCCCCGCATACTCCGGTCCTCCAGGAGAAATCTACTTCAGCCTATGAAATTGAGGTTGTCACGGACCTCCCGGGGGACCTTCTCTGCTGCCGTTCCCAGGCTATGGAACGACCTGCCGGATGAGATGTGTCTTATTACATCCCTTGAGAGCTTTAAAAAGGCCTTAAAAACGCATCTCTTCTGGCAGGCCTTCCCAGAAACACCTTAACTCCTGGCCCTGACACTGGTTTTATGACATTGGGATGTGTCCTTCATCCAGCTCTCAGCACTTTGTTACAAAGTTTACATCTACAGTGTCCATAGTATGACTAGCTGCTTCTATGTTTTATGTTGTATGGTGTGTTTTTTTATTTTAATCTGATGTTAATTTAATTTAATTTTAAGGGGTGGGAGGTGGGATGTTGGGTCATTGGAGTTGTTTTATCTTGATGTTTTTTTTAATTGTTGTAACCTGCTCCGATTGGTGACAGAGGAGCGGGCTATAAATAAACATCATCATCATCATCATCATCATCATCATTATTTTATATAGATATGAAATAAATCAATGCTTCTCAGCTGTGCTCAAAATGGAGGAGGTTTTAGAATTCCTCCTGGACAGGAGGCTGAAAGGGAGGATAGATCTGGGAAAGGGAGGACCACGTTTGGTTACCTTGAGCCAGAAACACTCATATACTGTAAATATGAATCCATGCTGCTTAGTCCTGCTGCAAATGGAGGATGTTTTGGAATCCCTCCTAGACTGGAGGCTGGAATAGAACGGACACACTCACACAATTCACCTCCACTGTAATGTTGGACTACACAATCTGCCCCAGTAAAACAAGTTTTGTACAGCAAAGCTCTTCTAGACAAGTTATTTCTTTGTTTAAAATATTTACATTCCCTGGTTCTTTAGCCGGAAAACACTCTCAGAGCACATTATTGACCAAAAATGAGGATGCTGTGTGGATGAAGGGAGAGGAAAATAGCAGATGTGAATAACTGGCTTCGCAGATGGTGCCGCCGAGAGGGATTTGGATTCTTGGATCATGGGCTGCGGTTCCATGAGGAGGGACTTCTTGCAACAGACGGGTTGCATCTCACGCCAGTTGGAAGAAATGTTTTTGCCAACAGTCTCAAGAACTTGATCAGGAGAGCTTTAAACTGAGTTCCGAGGGGAAGGGAGACAATAAGGAAGGCAAAAGGGATGGCGAAAATAGTCAAACTGACATAGAGGAAACAAGGCAAACAATGCAAGGACCCAACAGTGGGAGGCAAAAAAACTTGCACAGGCAGCAAGTAGAAGGGAACCATGGTCTGCGATGTCTCTACACTAATGCACAGAGCATGGGAAATAAGCAAGATGAACTCGAACTCCTAGTACAACCAAGCAAATATGATATAATAGGCATCACTGAAACCTGGTGGGATGAGTCTCATGATTGGAATGTGGAAATAGAGGGGTATAACCTTATTAAGAGAAATAGGCCAAACAGGAAAGGAGGAGGAATAGCACTATATGTCAGAGATATTTACACCAGTGAAGAGATCCTGGACATCAATCATGGAAGCCAGGTGGAGAGCATCTGGATAAGAATCAAAGGGGAGGGAAACAACAAGGGTGTTACGGTGGGAGTCTACTACAGACCCCCAAGTCAGACTGAGGAATTGGATGATATCTTTCTAGAACAGATGACCACACAGTCAGAAAAGAGAGATGTAGTAGTGATAGGCGACTTCAACTATCCTGATATTTGCTGGAAGTCAAACTCAGCAAAATCCTCAAGGTCTAGCAAATTCCTCACTTGCCTGGAAGACAATTTCATGGTCCAAAAGGTGGAAGAGGCAACAAGGGGGTCAGCTATTTTAGATCTGATCCTAACCAACAAGGATGACTTGGTTAATGGGGTGCAAGTGGTGGGATCATTAGGTGGAAGTGACCATGTTCTCCTGGAGTTTGTAATACTGTGGAAAGGAGAAGCCAGGCAGAGTCAGACACGCATCCTAGACTTTAGGAGAGCGGATTTCAGTAAACTTAGAGAAGTATTGAGGGCGATTCCATGGTCAGAAATACTAAAAGATAAAGGAGTTCAGGACGGATGGGACTTTCTCAAAAGGGAGATACTGAAGGCACAATTTCAAACAGTTCCAGTGAGAAAGAAAAACGGGAGGTGTCTCAAGAAACCAGGATGGATGACTAAGGAACTTTCAACTGAGCTAAGTTTGAAACGGAACATGTATAAGAAATGGAAAAAGGGGGAAATCACGAAAAAGGAATTCAAAGAAATAGCAGGCATGTGTAGGGGTAAAGTCAGAAAAGCTAAAGCGCAGAATGAACTCAGGCTTGCTAGAGAGGTTAAGAACAATAAAAAGGGCTTTTTTGGATATGTCCGCAGCAAAAGGAAGAAGAAGGAAACGGTAGGGCCACTGCGTGGAGAAGATGGCAAAATGCTAACAGGAGATAGAGAAAAGGCAGAATTACTCAACACCTTCTTTGCCTCAGTCTTCTCAGAAAAGGCAAAGGGTGCTCAACCTGAGGATAATGGAGCAGAGAACAGAATAGGGGAATTTCAGCACAGAATAAGTAAAGAGATAGTAGAGGAACACCTTGTTAATCTAAATGAATTTAAGTCTCCGGGACCAGATGAACTCCATCCAAGGGTATTAAAAGAACTGGCAAAAGTAATATCGGAGCCATTGGCAATCATATTTGAAAACTCCTGGAGAACAGGAGAGATCCCAGCGGACTGGCGAAGGGCAAACGTTGTCCCCATCTTCAAAAAGGGGAAAAAAGAGGATCCCAACAATTATCGTCCAGTTAGTCTGACATCAGTTCTAGGAAAGATTCTGGAGCAGATCATTAAACAGAGAGTCTGTGAACATCTAGAAGGCAATGCCATAATCACAAAAACTCAACATGGGTTTCAGAGAAACAAGTCATGCCAGACAAATCTAATCTCTTTCTTTGATAAAATTACCAGTTTGGTAGATGAAGGGAATGCTGTGGATATAGTATATCTTGATTTCAGTAAGGCCTTTGACAAGGTTTCCCATGACATTCTTGCAAACAAGCTTGTAAAATGTGGGCTAGACAAAGGAACTGTTAAATGGATCTGTAATTGGTTGACTGGCCGAACCCAAAGGGTGCTCAACAATGGCTCCTTTTCATCCTGGAGAGAAGTGACCAGTGGGGTCCCACAGGGCTCTGTCCTGGGCCCAGTGCTATTCAACATCTTTATCAATGACCTGGATGACAGAATTGGGAGCATACTAATCAAATTTGCAGATGACACCAAATTAGGGGGAATAGCTAATACCCCAGAGGACAGGATCAAGATTCAAAATGACCTGAATAGACTAGAAAGCTGGGCCAAAGCTAACAAAATGAAATTCAACACAGAGAAATGTAAGGTATTGCACTTAGGGCGGAAAAATAAAATGCACAGATATAGGATGGGTGACACCTGGCTGAATGAAACTACATGTGAAAGGGATCTAGGAGTCCAAGTAGACCACAAGTTGAACATGAGTGAACAGTGTGATGCGGCAGCTAAAAAGGCCAATGCTATTTTGGGCTGCATTAATAGAAGTATAGTGTCTAGATCAAGAGAAGTAATAGTGCCACTGTATTCTGCTTTGGTCAGGCCCCACCTAGAATATTGTGTCCAGTTCTGGGCGCCACAATTCAGAAAGGACATTGAGAAACTGGAGCGTGTCCAAAGGAGGGCGACAAAAATGGTGAAGGGTCTGGAAACCATGCCCTATGAGGAACGACTTAGGGAGCTGGGGATGTTTAGCCTGGAGAAAAGAAGGTTAAGAGGTGATATGATAGCCCTGTTTAAATATTTGAAAGGATGTCATATTGAGGAGGGAGCAAGCTTGTTTTCTGCTGCTCCAGAGAACAGGACCCGGAACAATGGATGCAAGATACAGGAAAAGAGATTCCACCTCAACATTAGGAAGAACTTCCTGACAGTAAGGGCTGTTCGACAGTGGAACGCACTTCCTCGGAAGGTGATAGAGTCTCCTTCCTTGGAGGTCTTTAAGCAGAGGCTGGATGGCCATCTGTCGGGGATGCTTTGATTTGGATTTCCTGCATGGCAGGGGGTTGGACTGGATGGCCCTAGTGGTCTCTTCCAACTCTACGATTCTATGATTCTATGATTCTATGATTCTATGCCTCACAACACTAAATTTCCCAGAATCCCATAGCATGAAACCATAGCAGTTAAAGTGGTTTCAAACTGGATCATTTCTGCAATGTGGGTGGCCTCATTACGCTTCACAAAAGTACAATTCCCGGAATCTTATAACATACAGCCATGGCAGTTAAAGTGGTGTCAAACTGGATCATTTTTGATTTGTCAATGGAGCCATAGGATCTTATTACAAGAGGCACTTATCGCTGCCCCAACGTTGGAGAAGCATCAGAGTTGTGATTGTTCATTGCGCTTGTAAAGTATAGTTGGGGCTTCTTACTTTCCTTCCGTTGAGGAATCATTTGCAGAGAAGCCAAGAGAAGCTATTTTGTTAATAACGCGATATCCTGATATTAACAGAATGGCTTCTCCTGGTTTCTCTGTTCATGGATTGTTATGTTTAATTCTTTTTTAAGTGGGGTTAGATATTGTATTGCATATGTATCATGTACTGTACATTGGTGCTGTTTTAACATGTAAGCCGCTTTTATTGCCCTGGAGCAGAAAAATGGGATATAAATAAAAGTTATTATTATTTATTGTTGGATTCAATCCAATATATTTAGGACAAGTACCGGTATAAGTATACAGTGGGCCCAGGTGTATGTGGAGCGAGGGGTCACAAATGGGAAAAAGCACAGATGATTGCATCCCATATCATTAAATGGTGGCAATATGAACATGGACATGCTGAAGCAAGCACATTAACATTGCTTCCTTTTCATAATATGGGTCACGATAATCCAGGCTTACTCAAAATTGCAGATCCCATGTTTCTGGAGGGCCCACTGTAATTGCTTCTATGCAAAACTTCTGTTCAATTAACATGATGTTATTTGTTTATTGTTTATTGTAGAAAAGACTAAACACAGAGTTGCCAGTGGTTTTTTTGAAAGCAGTGTGCAGTGCAGGAGATCCAGATGAGCTGCTGCAGATCACAAGCCAAGATGCCTGAGAGATATGTAACAGTAATTCTGTACACCGCAGCTGACCTAAGCTGAATAATTGGGCTTAGTCTGGTTCATAAAGAAACCAGATCAATTGCATCCCAATAACTTCTTTGGTTTAATGCATAAGACAATCAAACTAAGTGCAAAAGTATGGGTATGTTGGGGGGAAAATGGGAGGTTTGTGTATTGCAGTATACACATAGCAGTACACTGCAATACAAAAAATACAAACAAAAAAACAACCCCAAAAAAATACAAATACAAAAAAACTACTTTTGTATGTAACAAGTATATCTGCTGGATCTCCCTGAAGAAATGAAAATATTTCTGTTATTTGAATAAAGTCAGTGAGATGCTCTTTCTTGATTAGACAATGCACGCTTCAGCTATATTTCCTGGTATTGCTTCTGAAAATGCAAATTTGAGGGATTGTTATGTCCCCAAGGTGCCTGTAGCTATGTAGTTCAAAACAACTATGGATATAATTGCTCACAAATAGAGAACTTGCTATAAAGAAGGAAAGCAATAAAGTAACCATGAGTTTCCATCAGAAAAACAAAAGAGGGAAGAGCATAAATAGAATGAAAAAATCCGCTCCCCCCTCCAAATCATGCTCATTTTGTAGGTTTTAATGATACCTTTTTCAATCCATTAGCGACGATATGATACTCTGACTGGAATGTTATCTGTTTATTGTAGAAAAGACTAAACACAGAGTTGCCAATGTTTGATTGCTTTTGAAAACAGTGTGCAGCGTAGGGGACCCAGATGAGCTGCTGTGGATCACAAACCAAGATGCCTGAGAGATATGTAAACATAGTAATTCTGTACACTACAGCTGGCCTAAGCTGAATGATTGGGCTTAGTCTGGTTCATAAAGAAACCAGATCAATTGCAGCCCAATAACTTCTTTGCTTTAATGCGTAAGACAATTAAACAAAGAGCAAAAGTATGGATATTACAATGGAAAGACAAAGTTCCTAACATACCATGTTTTGCTTGCCATAATTGGATGGAATGTTTTAAAGCAAGAGAATAACAGCATGTGTTATTTTGCCCTTGTTGTATTTTGCATAATGTTAGTACTGGGAATATTTAAAGCTGTGTGTTGCTTTCTTAAATGCAAAACCCTCCATAACAATTTCGATTATACCATATGCTTCAGCAGTCCCAACGTACCAAAATCCATATTTTTGGTACCTAGTGTGGGTAAACAATTCCCAGTTTTGCCTATGGGGAACATGATTCACTATCTTCAAAACCTGTCAAAATGGGTCCTTGATCTTTTAGCTCCATTTTACAACAGTTTAGAAAACAGAAGAATTTTGTTTCATCCTCAAAACCACACATCCTTTTTAGAGATATGAAGGACCTTCTTTGAAACTTTGTTTCCATATGTTGTTTCTTTAAAGAAAGATACCAGTTGAAAACAAATGGAGGATGGGAGGCAACACTCGTGCAATTTCACAGTTTCCCTCAATCCAGTGTAGTGAGGATTGCAGGCTTAAAGACAGATACTGTACATGTTTACTCAGACATTGTTCTGTTCAATGGCATCTGGTTCTGTTTGGTAGGCGTGAAGAACAAAAATGGACTTGCTTATCTTAATGGGAACGAACTGGCTCAGCCACCCAGCATGAACAAAAAGCAATCAAGAGAAGAGGGATATGGTTAGCGTGACACCCATCTTCCCTAGGACAGCTCCTTCCACCTCACTTCAGTAGCATTGTTCTGTCTTCACCTGCTGAAAAGGTGCACTGCTATTCCATTCTTTCTGAGTTTACTGGCTGGGTGCATACAGGTAGACAGATATATACATCTATACACTTGGAAAATTTTGTGAATGAGTCTAGGCACCTTTCACACTACACAAGATGAACCTATGTTTCCACCTTAATTGCCATAGCTCCACCATATGGAATCTGGGATGCTTCACTACAAACCCCAGGATTCCTATGGATTACAGTGGGCCCCTCCCTTACGTGGGGATCTGTTCTGTCGCCGCCATCACCACCCCCACGGAAGGGAAAAATACATATGCTTGAGCCTCATTGAAAACAATGGGGCACATGTATGCGGTGCGTCACAGCGGGCACACCATTGTTTATCCTGCAGCACAGCTTCAGTGTAAGCTAAAAGCCACATATGGCATGCCTGCATATGGTTCAGGCACACTGTATTTATTTATTTGAAGTACTTCTTTATTGCCTCCCAACCTACAAGGGCTCCCAAGGTGAGGAACAAATAAAAAACAATTATAGCAATACTGAGATAATTTAAAACACATGTACACACTGAAGTAATATTTTAAAACTCCTGAAAGCAGCCTAAAAACAATCCTAGCATACAGTTTTAAAGTAGTTAAAACAGCATTTTCAAACACAGAATGCTGTGAGGAATAGCACCGTTTCGGCTGCATGCCAGACGTGTAAAAGAAATGGTGCCAGGCTAACTTCCTTGTGTAGGGAATTCCACAGTTATGGAGCTGCTGCAGGGAAAGCCATGTTACACATACTCACTGATTTAACTTCACAAAGTGTTGGGACACACAAGATCACAAATTTCTTGCATTCTTGCAGGCTTGTGTGTGTGTTTCAAATAAGCATTTACAACCTCCTCCACGCAATTGGCCAGTTTTCTTCTGAAAGCTTTAGTTAGGATGGACATGGGCTTGATATGGGCCTAACAGATGAGTGGTCAGTCTCACCTCTCCAAGCAAATTGTCCACAAGATCATGTTGAACAACCTGAAACTCATTGGTCAAGACTGGACCAGTACAGTGGGCCCCTGGTATGCACTGGGGTTTGGCTCTAGGACCACCCCTGTAGATAGCAAAATCTGTGGATGCTCAAGTCCCATCATATACAGTAGCATAATAAAATAATGTCCCTGATATAAAATAGCAAAATCAAGGTTTGCTTTTTGGAATTTATATATTTTTGGAGTATTTTCATGCCATAAACAGTTGAATCCAAGGATAAGGAGGGCCAATTGTAAATGCCTCAGATGGCTCCCTAGACACTGATCTCAGTGTGAGCGGCAGAGTAGCCTTGAAGTTGTTCCAGTTGTATGTTTTGGAATTTGGAACACAATTGAGTGGTTGTGATCTCGGTGCTGACTGAAACAGGAAAGTCCAGAAGCATTGATCAGCCTCAGAGGAGGGTGATGGCAAATCCCCTTTGGAAAAAAAACTTGCAAAGATAACCCTGTTACAGGTTTGCCTTAGTGTTGCCATAAGTCAGAAATGACTTGAAGTCACACAACAACAACAACAACAATAACAACAACAATAGATCACATGCTGTTTTGGTTTATATTGTTGCCATTTTATCTATACAGCTAAGATGGAGTGCATGAAACACTAGGAGCAGTGCACACACAGGCAGACATGTGCACACAAAAAGAACCTTTCAGTACAAGAGTGGAACATGGATTCTCAGTCTGACAGCATTGGCTCCAGGAGAACCTGTTGGGAGCTGAATGTCAGCAGAGGACAGAGCCAGAATCCAAAATGCATGGAGTCACATTCATATATACACACCATTGACATACACTAGTACACATCCCTTTCACCCATTCATTTTTTAATGTTTTTTCATATAGCTTTCTGTAAAAGTAATTAACCATCTTAAATCCTGTGCCTTCTTGTGAATCTTGACTTTATTGTATTAACCAAAAGCCATAATGAATGCATTAAAATATACAGAGGTATACAAAATATACAAAGAACAACAAAATGCTATTACATATGGTATTTGTTTCAAACACATATTGACACCTACCCAGATATCATTTCAAATTATTTGTGCAGACCATTCCCCTTTCCAGTATTGGCATTTCCCTTTTAAAAAACACATGTAATAGTTTGCCCTATGAAGACGTTGGAGCAGATCTTGGAAGAAGCAGCAGGGCCAAAGGGTTTCCTTCACAATCTTCCAGCCAGCAGCAGTTTAGGAAATATGAGAGGCTGCTAGTGAAAATGAAAATGATAAAGGAAAGGAAAGGAAAAAAGCTTGTAGTATCCTTTGTTATTGTTGTTATCCACTCTCGAGTCAGTCTCGACCCATGGTAACCCTGTAGATGAGACATCTTCAAGACTCCCTATGCTCCACTGCAATCCATCTAGCATGTGGCCTTCCTCTCTTTCTGCTTTCCTCCTCCATCTTTCCTAGCATTATTGTTTTTTTCCAGTGAGTCGTGCCTCCTCACAATATGGCCAGAGTAGAACAGCCTCAGTCTTGTCATCCTGGCTTCCAGAGAGATTTCTGGTTTGATGTCCTCTAGGATTTATTTGTTTGACTTTTTGGCTGTCCATGGTAACCTCAGCACTCTTCTCTAGCACCACATCTCAAATTAATTCTCTTCCTGTCTGCTTTCTTTACTGTCCAGCTCTCACATCCATACATGGTAATAGGGAATACAATAGCTTATGTGATTCTAACTTTCATGCTAAGTTGTATGTCTTTATATTTTAGGATATTTTCTCGTTCTAAAAGTTATCCCTCTTATATAGCTCTTCTGTGTACTGCATCCAGCATCCCTTTATTCCTTCCTGATCTTGAATTATATTGTTGTTATTGTTATAGAGTGTCCCGGTCCTTGGTTTGAATTTTCCTTTGATTTCCTGGATCTTTTGGAATAGGTCTCTTGTTCTTCCCTTTTGTTGTTGTCGTCTATCTCTCTGCATTGATTGTTGTAATGTTTATCTTTATCTATCTGCACAATCCATTGAACTGTAGCATTCATGGTTCTGAGTTTGTTCCCTGTCTCCCTTTTGTTTTGCTTATCTTCTTTCTTTTACTGCTTGTAGCATTTTATCTGACATCCATGGCTTCTTCCCTTTCTTTTTGACTACTGTAAGTGTCTGTCTGCATTCTTCTTTTATTATGTCCCTGGCTTCTGACCACAGCTCTTTTGGTTCTCAGTCTATTATGCTTAGTAGTCCAAATTTGTTCCTTATACTGACAATAAATTCTGTTGAAATATTGTTTAGATAACATTTTGATATGATAACTGGTTTTGAAATGAGTAATTCATGGTCTGTGCCACAGTGAGCACCTGGTGTAGTCTTGGCCACCAAAATAGTACTTCTCCATCTTTTGCTTCCAATTATATAGCATCCTAAGTAAGTTTTTTTAAAAAAAAACCTGAGTCCAAAGGGGTTGGGGAGACAAAGTAAATATAGGAGCTGGATAAGAAATGTCTAGAGCTGGTTTCCCATCCTGTGTGTTCAATCAATCAATCAATCAATCACTTTATCAATATTCTACCTTTTACCCAAGAATGGGACTCAAGATGGCTTATAGAATAAAAGAAATACAACTAAAATTGTATATAACTCAAAACATACAAAAAGTTAAAACCCCAAATAATATTGAAATGTCTATAGAATTCGAAGCCATATAAAACATTAATTTAAAGGTATAAATTAAAAACAGTGTAATACAAAGTCAGAAACATATTATATGAAACAAGGAGTTCCCAAATGCTTGTTGGAACAGAAAGATCTTTACCTTCAAACTGTTCACACAGTTATCTCAATAATCACTAAAACAAGCCTGTGAGATAGATCACACTGATCTATATTGAAAACTAGAGGCTGAGAGGAGAAGTTTTCCTTAAAATAATCTGAGAAATTTTCAGCGGAAATAAGATTTAAATGTTGTATTCTTAGTTCACATCTCTGTCCCCTTAGTTATGGTTCTACACCAGATGTGGGTGTAAATTGTCTGTATGACCAACATGTCCCAGTAACCCTGTGTAAACAATTATGATTCCTTTTAAATGCTGGGAACAGAAGGATGCTAAAATAACAAATCTCTATGCTTAATGTACTCTGACGTTTTTGAGGGAAATCTGAACCTCTTGTGAATCAAGCCCAGTATGTCAGCTGCTGTATTCTTATCTGAATTTCTAAAAGTGCCAGTTGCCTTCCAGCTTAATGCTCCATATCGAAATTTATCATACAAACTCAGCAGCTGTTAAAATTGTTTGTCTTTTAAAGGGGGAAGCCCTTATTGCATGTGTAGTTGTAATAAATAAATGCATAAATAACACAAACGAGCTAGAGCTGAGCTTTGGTTGGTGGCTTTGCTTGATACATTTTTTTTGTCTGCATTCTGAGTTTGGAAATGGACTGTTTCAAAGTCAATGTGCTTGTGCCCTATTAGTGATGAAATGGTGCCCTGTGGAGCCACTTAGACGTTAACATACATTTCCCACGTGGCCTGGCAGCTGCATCCATATTGCTTGGCCCATTTTATATTGCTTCTGCAAAGAAGAAATCACATGACTCAGGAAAATGACACGATTCTTTGCTATGGCAGTGCTGAACCTGCCATGTTGTAAATGATTATTTATTGCTTAATAAAATTCAGATAGGAACAGAAATACTATTAAAGCACGCAGATGCAAAGAAAGGGTGGTTACCAAACTAATCAAAAATTCTGCCATCACCAGCACAGTTTAAATGTTAATGCCCCATCTGTGGAAAAATAAAAATAAAACCAATGGTGCCTCTCTTGGTAGGGAATTCCAGAACCTGAAGTCAACCACTGAAAATGCTATCTCTTGTTTCCCACCAAATGTCCATCTGATGAAGGTGAGACAGAGAAAAGGGCTTCCTCTGGAGATCGTAAAATCCATAAGGCTTGTTATTGGATGGAGGCTCTTATGTTGTTTTCCGCTTTGATTGCCTGGCTTTCTCCTTGTGCTCTTTAATTTAAATTTTAAAATTGGTCTAAATTTTAAATAGGCCAGCTTGAGATCTTGTAATACAAATATTTTAAAGAAATAAATAGATGCATCATGCACTGGTTAAACAGTTGTAGAAAACCAATGGTCCATAGTATATCTGGACCATCAAGTCAGCTTTGAATTAGGGCAAACCCATGAACTTCATAGGGTTTTCTTAGGCAAAGAATATTCAGAGGTGTTTAAAAAAACTTGTGTATGTTTTTAAATCAGGCTTATCATGTTTTATAGTGTTTTAATGTGGTATTTTTTAAATTTGTCTTGAACTTTTTGTTGCAGCACAAGAGCGCTCTGACAAGAAAGTGAAATGTCTCACTAAACTACAGTTTCCAGAATTCCATAGCATTAAGCCATAGCAGTTGAAGAGGTGTCAGATTGAATTATTTCTGCATTACGGATGCAGCCTTCATATGCTTGTACAACTGAGAGAGGGACTTGTTCTTCTGTTCTTACAGGACTTATGTGCATGCCAGAGGGGTTAGTGGAATTCATCATTGGCATTCATGCATAAAGGTTAACTACCAATGGAGGATAATAGTTGTGTGCCCCATCTTTGAAAATGGCCTACCTTCTCTATGCATTTCAGATACATGCAGAGTATTCTAGATGGATACATTAAATGCATATCATACCATATTTCAATTTCTTTTTGGAGGTCAAATGTTCCTTAATCACATTTTGAGACTTGTTATTCATATCTTCAAATACTAAGGCACACAGTCAGATTGTCAGTTTTAAAAATCCTAGCTCTGTGGACTCTCTGTAGATACCAAAATACATGGATGCTCAAGTCCCATTAAATACAATGACACAGTAAAATGGTTTCCATATATAAAATGGCAAAATTAAGGTTTGCTTTTGGGAATTTATGTGTATTTTAAAATATTTTCAAACCATGGATGCTTGAATTTGTGAATAAAAAATTTGTGGATACAGAGGACTAACTGTATCTCTGAACCATAATTATGTCTTATGTTATACTGAATGTGAACTGAACCTTGAGTTAAATCCTCGTAATAAAAATAGATCCATTCATCAGCTTGTCTGGGGCAAGTGCTTCAACTCTTTCAATCTCAGCATCCATTAATAAGTAATAAGCTTCAATAGGTCTTACTGTTGTTTCTGCTCCATTTTAGACTTTGTGGCATATTATTATGGTTGGAGTTCAGTTAAGCAAAAATGCACATCTTCTCCTGAAGACTGATTTCTAAACCCAGATTACTGGAAAGTGGCAAAAGTAAATTGATTTTTTAAAAAAAGAAATTGGGGGTAGGAAGAGGTGTAGGAAATGATTAGCCATTTGTGGATACAAACGCTCTATGCCTTTGGAAGTAAGTTAAGAGAAAGAAATATTACATATAAAAGTTTAGCTTTAAAATGTACAGAAGGATGCATCTTGCTGAATAAGAATGAACATGGCTTCTGTAAATGCTAATCTTATCTCTAGCTTTTGGGAGTTCTTTGAAAGTGTTGGCAAAAATTTTAAGCAGGAGGTGGGCTGGTAGACTTTATTTACTTATTTTGATATTCAGAAAACATGCGACAGGGCCTGTTAATAGTGAGTGTTGAGCAAATTTAGCCATCATGGAGTAATAAGAGAGATCATCTTCTGGATTGAGATCTGATTAAAGAACAGTAAACAGAAGGGGGTGGGATTCAGGTTTTTGCAGTATAAAGAGATAAAACATGGTTTCCTCCAAAGATCTATACTGAGACTGATCCTTGGAGCTGAGCAAGTATGTGTGTGGGAGGGGGGAGGACCCAAATAATGTAAGGTGGTTAAAAGAAAAATGGATAAGGAAGCTCTCTAGAAGGATTTATTCAAAGCAGAAGAATGAGCATTAACATGCAGTAAGTGCTGTTATATTTAAGCAAATTAAAGTCACACACACAGGTTGAAGACAGGAGGGAGAATCTTATTTTGAGCATATACTGATGAAAATCTGAGTTAGTGCTGAGTCTGGCGTTGTGGCAGATCACATTGTGATGATGTCAACCAACTTGGAAAGAATGGTTAGGGAGATGTTTTTACCTCCACTATCATACTACTAGAACTCGGGTTTTCAAATAGAGTTGAATCATGGGAGATTAGGTCAGTTCAAAGTAAGTAGTGGAATTAGACCTGCTAAAAGGAAGCATAAGTCTTCCTACACTCATATTTCTATTATTGCAGCTATACTTTGTAAGATGATTAAAATCACAGAAATTGCCTTCTAAATTGCCAGTTCATTCTGTTGTGCTTTTCAGACAAAGCATAAGTTTATTTGTTGATCTGAATTGCCCAGCATTCCTCACTATTAACTATATACTGGCTAAGGATGATAGTAGTTGCTGTCCAACAGTTTTTGGAGAACGTGAAGTCGAAGGTTTTCACGGTCAGTATCAATAGTTTTTTGTGGGTTTTCCAGACTATGAGGCCGTGTTCTAGAAGAGTTTATTCCTGATGTTTCGCCAGCAGCTGTGGCTGGCATCTTCAGAAAATGCTGGCATGGAAGAGAGTGAGATATACTGTTGATTGTTAGGAAGCGATTTACATGTTAATCTGTGAATTGTTCTGTTGCTGAATGGCAAGCCTCAGGGTGTCTTTCTGCTGGGAAATGCCTTCACCCTGAGTGGTTTTCATTTGCATTAACTGGGTCTTGATTTTGATGTTTTTCGAGACTGATAGCCAAAGTTGGGACAGGAACAGACCAGCAGTAAGTGCCGGCTTGGGGCAAGCATGGGGGTGTGGCATTTAGATGACACACTCCCTGACCACCGCCACCCAGGTCAGTGTCAAGCCCCTGCCGAACCAGATGGCAGACAGTGTTGTGGCATTCTGGTGGCATGCCACAGGAACACTGTAAAGCTGTGGCAGTGGCAGAAAAGGCGTCCTTTCGCCAGCTCAAAAAGGAGTGGCATTTTGCCACCCCTTTTTGAACCAGCAAATAGTCGAATCAGGGCCGCAGCATGTGGTTGCTGCAGCCACGATCTGGTGCTCAAAGGAGCGGCATCATGCCACCCCTTTAAGGCCATCTGTTTTGGCCCTTAGTTTACTTTAAGGGTTTCTTCTTTCTTGCTGAAGTTCTCCAGGTATTTATAGATTTCAATGGCTTCTCTGTGCATTCTGACCTGATAGTTGTTAGCATGGACCAGAATTTCAGTGTTTTCAAACAGCATTTTATGCCCAGGATGGTTTATAACGTGTTCTGGTATTGCTAATTTTTCTGGCTGACTCAATCTGCAGTGTCTCTCATGTTCCTTGATTTTTATTTGAACACTGCATTTGGTGGTCCCTATGTAGATTTGTCTGCAGCTGCATGGTATCCGGTAAACTCCTGCAGCCGTGAGAGGGCCTCTCCATGTAAATTCAGCATGCCAGCATTCTCTTAAGATGCCAGCCACAGCTGCTGGTGAAACATCAGGGATAAACTCTTCTAGAACATGGCCTCATAGCCTGAAAAACCCACAAAAAACTATAGTTTCTGAAGAGTCACACAATTTCCACCTTTCTCAAATGATCACATGAAAGATGCTGTCTGAGGAAAGTATCTTGAATGGAACTGCCATATATCTTGTGCTTTTAATTAGGAACCACAGAGTCTAAAATGGGTTCAGGGAACTTGCGAATCTGTGGTCCTTTGCCTATCTTTGGGGATCAGCTATCACCAGCCCCAACCAGCATGGTTTGGGCTTGACTCTGCCAGGCCAGAGGTAGGGAGAACCAACATAGCTTCAAGCTGAGTTTACAAGGACAAGATCTTGCTTCTCGAGTGAGTGGATCCTGATGATGTGAACATTTTAATTGACTGCAAAGATGTCCGAATTGGTTGACTCTTGCATATGGAGCATTGGTTTCTAGGGGGTGCCAAGCAAAACTAGGAAAATGACACATCAGGACTTTAATTCTAGAGAACTGGCCAAGGTTTCTTTGTCTGAAACAGTTATTTTCCTGAGACTGATGGAAGCACCTATCTCAGCTTTGATAGCCTGGCCTTAAGTATCTGGAGAGTAACTGTGGGAGTTACTACAGCCTGTCCCCATTTCCGTGTAACATCTCTTGGAGAACTTCACAACACCAGTGGTTCCACTGACAGGAAAATATCTACCTCTCCCTTTCCTAGTATAAAATATGTACTATAAAATGTGTGCTTTGGTAGTTCTTACCAGTAGTACTTCATGGCAGCCATGTTAGTGGGGTGGTGAATCTGGTCCAAATTTAATATAAACTTTAAAGGAGCTATCAGAAGTGCTAAACCCGATCTCCAACTCTTGAATAGCAACTTGAAAGTTCAGCTTAAAGCTCAGGTTAAAGTTCAGCTTCACTGTTTCACTAGCATGGGAACTACCAGCTCTCACTGCTTCCTACAGTCTGTTTTTGGTTTATGGATGAAATCTTTTTTTTAAATAGTGTCTTCCCAACAAATAAAGACTGCATCAAAACCTTATCTGTGAGAAAAATGATTTTATTTTATTTGAAACTATAAACAATGTGAACTTCCACAGCAGAAAAATACATTTTATTGGCAATTTGCAGGAACATATTCCTAACATGAAATTTTGCTAATGCATTTGATTATACTGGGAATATGAATGAAATCAAAGCATAGTGAATCAAAGGGAAAAAATAATAACTTGCAGTTACTCAAGTGTTAGGGTTTTTTTTTTTTTTAAAAAAATCCTACATATGGAGACCATCAGAGATTCATGCTGTGCAAGAATAAAAACATTTGTGCAAAGTCTAGAAAGCTTTCTTCTGGGGTGCTTGTTCCACCATAAGGGTTTCTTTGGTTTCTTGAAATAATTAGTGTGCATTAAGGAAGCAATTATTTGGGCAGAGTGTTTGTATTTCTAAAAGGGTTGTCTACCTGGTGAGATATGCTGGGGGAGGGGGGAGGATGGTATATATTTTGTTTGTTTGTTATCTGCTTTGTTTACTTGCTCTAAATGATGCAATTGTAATAAGCATTAACGGCAAGCTGGCATTTTGACTACAGCAGTATTAATGGAACAGGGCCCCTATTACCGATGATTCAGTCATCTGTCAGTCTGATAAATGGATTAGTGTAAGAGGTATTCCAGTGGGGAAATGTAGCCCATAGGGCTTCCAGCTAATTATATTTAAGTTGTTTAGTACTGCTGGGAAGCAGCATCCAGGCAATTGCTGAAAGCTTTGATGCAACGTGCCCCATTAGAGTTTGCGTTCAGAAACTCATTATCCTTTCAGGCTTGTACTGGATGATTCTAGGAAGCTGACATGAAATGGAGAGCAGCAATAAATAGCCAAGAAGACATTTTAATTCAGCTACCAACCATTTCCTGATTCAGCAATTTTTGGTCCAGGCGATTTGTATGCGTTCAAAATATAATTATGCTTTCACTTGATTTGTTATCTCCACAAATCTTTTTACACTTTATCATGCATCCAGACAAGAATATGATCTGATCTTTCTAAATCAAGACTGAAAATGGAAGAAGGCTGTGTATTCCCGCTATTCCGAGGATCTCAGATGGCCCTAAGAGCACAGAGTGCTTTTTTAGTTATTGGCTTCTGATACCTTGATTGCAATTGCCTCCTAAGTGCCTGGCCTTGGAACCATTATCTAAGCTTTATGACTTCAGAGTTGCACTGGCAATATACAGTATTGTGCTTCGTGTAGGGCTGTCTTTTCAAATCACTCAAAATTTACAGCTGCTTCTGGAGGCAGGATCAAGGGTAGCTGCAAAGAACATGTTATACTAGCTATCATATGACCCGTATTTGCTTCTTATTTGTTTCAAAGTACAATTTTCTTTATATATGTCTCTTGATCAATTTGATCATATAGTCATGCCTGAGTCTTACAAACTTCAGGGGAGGGCTTTCTCTCTGTCCCATCACTCTCACAGGTTCATCTGGTGAAGAAACACAGGAGACAACTTCTTGGGGGCTGATCCTAGGCCAAAGGAAGCTTGGTTGACCCCCTCTCTGTTCTCTTTTAGCCAGCAAGCAAAGACCCTTTTTAAAATTTAAACAGCCCTTCAGCTTTTAGCTGCTATGGAACACTTTTTAATGGGGGTGTGCTTTTTTATTTTTTGACCATGGTTTGAGTGCATTTTAAACTGTTCTAGATTAATGTTCTAATTTTATTGTTTGATTAACATTAAAAAATTTTTTTTGGATATATTGGTTTGGATATATTCTTTTTTAATGTTTATTGTAAAGTGCCTAGAGTTTCCTATTAGAGAGAAGTGGGATATAAATCAAATAAATAATCAAATATGTAAGTTAAATAAAATATAGGCATACCCCTCATGTACATGCACAACTTTTCTTTTTCTATAGGCATCCCTTTTTAAAGTGATTTTGAAGAATGGTTAACTAGGTGTTGTTTGTTTGTTTGTTTTAAAGTATGGTGCTGTTTATTGATTGTCTACCAAATAGGCAGGAAAGTAGAAAGACAGAAAAGAAGCATACCACATTGAATTATCTGTTACTCTGGCACAATGTGGCTGTGAATTAGTGGTTGCCTTAGTTGTCCATCCTTCCTAGGGGACTCATACTTTCCAGTCACAGAGCAAGGGCACATGCAGTCAATATAAGAAGATGTGTATGTGAGGAAAAGATTGGCTAGATACCATAAAAACACCAGATCCTGTCTGGTCTTGGAAGCTAAGCAAGGGTAGCACTTGTTAGAAGTTAGATGGTAGAACCTCAATGCACTCCAGGTGCTGTAGGCTATATTTCAGAGGAAGGAACTGGTAAACCCACCTCTGAGGATTCCTTGCCTAAGAAAAGCTTATGACATTCATAGAGTTGTCACAAGCCAAAGGCACACACACACGTGTCAGAAATGATTTCTTTCTTTTCATGTGTTCTCCTTTTTTTGCTTTTTTTTTTTTGTGCTCCCTATTGAGTCTTTGCTTCTTTGCTATCCCTCTATGCACAAGGGCTCAGTATATTAGTGGTAGAGCCCAAGCTTTCCATCCACAAAACTATGGGAACCTTCTGGCAGGGCTGGGAAGGACTCCTGTCTGAGACCCAGAGTTACTCATTGTATTGTGTATGTTTTACTGCTTTATGGATTCTTCCTGTTGGGTATGGATGTTTCACGTATTTTAGAAAAAGGCAGGAAACAAGTTGTAATGTGCTTTTCTTTTTATCCTTTCACTGAGCCTACAAATGTATCTGTGGATTCTTGTGACGCTCTACATATCTAAGTTTAGACATGTTTATTTCTTACACTGCAGTGCAGTGCAGAGTTATGGTAGGTAATTCTATACCTGTGGAAATTAATAAACAGAATTTTACATACTATCTTGATCAGCAGGGGGCACTGAGTTGCTTTGGATTTTGGATGCACTTATGCAACATTTCTGTGTGCAATATTTTTTCTTGCATGTGCATGCTTACATGTCATAAGACATGTAAAGTAGGGGACAAGTGCATGTATAATTGAGGTATGTTTCAATATCAGATTGGCCACATTTCCTTGTCAAGACTTATCACATATCTCTTTTAATTCCAACCTTTCTTTTAAATGAATGGTTGTGGTAGCAACAATAGGTGAAGCATATGCAGCAGAAAGACTTCTTGATACTTTTTTTCCCCCAGTGGGGTACAGCATTTCTGTATAATTCCTTTTACAGTCACCTTAGCATTTTGGAACTGTGCATATACCTCACCTCTTAATCTATTTAGCTACTATAAAGCCCTATATGGCACAGGTTCAGGCTTTTGGGCAAACCATATCTCCCTATATGAGCTGGCCTGGGCTCTGAGATCCACAGTGGAGGCCCTTCTCACCATCTCACCACCATCACAAGCATGGTTGGTGGTTGACAAAAGAGAGGGCCTTTTTCTTCATCATCATCATCATCATCATCTTTATTTCTAGCCCTCTCCTCTGTGGAACACAATCAGAGCGGAGTACAACAAGATTAAAACGTACAAATTAAAATAATTCAACAACCCATTCCCACCCACCCACCCCTTAAATATAAATTAAATTAACAGTGATTAAAACCAATAGCAAAATTAAAAAAACATA